>JASDDO010000244.1:0-600000 GCA_030015575.1 Agapanthus africanus | reverse complement strand
TAGGAATCGTAAGGATTCCTAAGTGTATGTTCCTCTGTAAGTCGTAAGGATCCTACAAGAGGGTTTTATCCTTGTAAATCGAGAGGACTTACAAAGGTCATGCGAACATATCCCCAGTCACGGATGGGACTTGGTTAAGGAAATGTTTATTCGCGCCCGTGGATTGTATATAAGGGTCAGTATTGAATCACTTGTAGGGCAAAATCGAAGGTTGTGGAGGTTGCTTAAGCACAGGTTTAGGTCTCTGTAACTTAAGACTTTCAAATCTTATGAGCCGTGAGGGTCCCATAAGAGAGTTCTCCTTACGAGTCGTGAGGATCTCGCAAGTGTATTTTCTCCTTAGGAATCGTGGGGATCCATAAGTGTGTTGCTCCCTTGTGAGTCGTAAGGATCTCACGCGGGCGGTTTCTCCTTACAAGGTCGAGAGGACCCTGTAAGTGTCCTTTAACGAGATTGCGCCCTTTCGGGTTTTCACAAACACTCGCCGGTAGTCCTGCTGTTTTTACTCACGGAGCCCTTTCGGGTTTTCATCCGTGCCCATTTTGCTTATGGACATACCGTTTTTTTATTCTTTTTATTCTCCTTTTTTTTTACGAGGTCGCGCCCTTTCGGGTTTTCACGAACACTCGCCGGTAGCCCTGCTGTTTTTACTTACGGAGCCCTTTCGGGTTTTCATCCGTGCCCATTTTGCTTATGGACATACCGTTTATTATATATATATATATTTATATATATATTTTTTATATATTTTTTTTATTCATCTCGTCAGCCTAAGGATGCTGCGGTAGTAGTTTAAAGACGTTTCGGTCCTTCGTTAGTTTAAGGACGTTTCGGTCCGTCATTAGTTTAAGGACGTTTCGGTCCACCATTAGTTTAAGGACGTTTCGGTCTGTCCAGGAGAAGGCTGGCTACTGCTTATAAAGTTTGAGTTTAGGAAGATAGCGAGCGGACATAGTCGTCGTCATCTATCATTGACCTAGGCGGTAACTCGCTAAGCGTAGTATTTCTTTAGGAAGCGACAATTTATTGGCCTGAAAGGCCTTTCACCGTGCATATCCATGAGTAGATAGGCTCTACCCTGGTAGACCTTGTCTATGATGTACGGGCCTTCATAGTTTGGCTCGAATTTTCTCCGCTTGGCGCGATTGGGGATCATAGGCCTTTTGACCACTAGCACGAGTTCGCCTTGGCGGAATGTCCTCGGCCAGGTCAATCTTTCATATGAGCGCGTCATCGTTGCTTTATAGGCCTCCAGATTTTGTTGCGCTATGAGCCAGGTTTCATCAAGGGAATCAAGCTCCTCAAGCCGAAGGCGAGCATTTTCTTCATCCGTCAGCTCGTAGTGGACTGCCACTCGTAGAGAGGGTAACTCTATCTCGAGAGGGAGTACTGCTTCTGTACCGAATACCAACGCGTACGGCGTTGTGTTCGTGGCTGTCTTGAACGTAGTTCGATACGCCTAGAGAGCTTCTTGCAGTCTCTCGTGCCAGTCCTTCTTATTTCGGGACACCGTCTTCTTCATGATCTTTGTCAAGGTCTTGTTGAAGGCCTCGGCTAGACAATTAGCTCGCGGATTATAAACTGAGGAATATCTCCAGTCTATATTATGCTGCTGCGCGAAGCGACTGATCTTGTGGCTTCTGTAAGCTGGCCCGTTATCGGAGATGATCCGTCGCGGAGTTCCAAACCGATATATGACGTGCGTCTTGAAGAAATGGAGGATATTCTCCGTCTTCACTTCTCTTAACGGTACCGCTTCTGCCCATTTGGAGAAGTAGTCAGTCGTCGCCAGGATAAAACGATGTCCCTTGGACGATGCTGGTTCGATGGGGCTGACTATGTCAGTTCCCCACATTTCGAATGGCCAGCTAGCCACCGTTGGATAGAGTGGATTTGGATGCTGGTGGATGAAGTCCCCATGGATTTGGCATGAGTGGCATTGCTTCGCATATTCGAGGCAGTCCTGAATCATCGTGGAACAGTAGTAGCCCATCTGTTTGATCTTCAACTTCATCTTTGGGCCTGCTTGGTGAGAACCGCAGAGTCCGTCGTGAACTTCCTGAACGACTCTTTTTGCCTCTTCAGGTCCCAGACATCTCAACCACAGAGAATCAAACGACCTATTGTACAGAGTATCATTGACGAAGGCGAAAGACAGAGCTCGTTTCATAAGCTGATGTCTTGAGGACGCATCTTCGGGCGTTCGATGGTATTTGAAGTAGTCTATAAAGACTTCCCTCCAATCCTCGGCCTTTTCCCAGTCTTTTATTTGCATAACCATTTGCTCAGTCGCTCCCTTCTCTTCGGGTGATTCTGGAGATATTTTCGCTGGGGCGAGCACCCGACGGCTTTGTACCACAATTCTGACGTCATCGAGGTTCTCGTCAGCCAATTCTTTAGCGAGCTTGTCCAACGCGTCCGCTTTGCTGTTTTCCGCGCGCGGTATGTTCTCCAAAGTGTAGGAAGGGATTTGGGTCAACAATTGTTGCACCTTTTCGCCGTACTTCACCAATTCTGGTTTGCATGTCTGGTAGTCGCCGTTTACTTGACTAACGACCAGTTGGGAATCTCCGTATATGAGGAGGTTTTCAATTCCCATGTCGATGGCGATCTCGAGGCCTGCTATCAAAGCTTCGTATTCGGCTTCATTATTTGTCCTCGGCTCCGTTAAGGAGAAAGCAAAGCGCATTATCCCCCCTTGTGGAGTTATGAAGATGAGACCTACCCCCGACTTGATTATAGGTGTGTTTTGTTTGCGCTTCTTCATGGAAGACGCTCCATCGAAATAAAGCTCCCATCGGGTATCACCACCGTCGATCGCGTCAAACGCATGTTCGTCTGGCAGATCGCAATTCAGAGGAGAATCGGCAGGTATCGGATGTTCAGCGAGGAAGTCGGCAATGGCTTGGCCTTTCACTGCCTTGAGAGGCTGATAGGTTATCGAGAACTCCATCAAGAGTAGGGCCCATTTAGCGAGTCGTCCCGTCAATATGGCCTTCGACATCAAATATTTAAGGGGGTCCACTTTCGATATGAGACAGACTTCATGCGCCAACGCATAGTGCCTGAGCTTTGTTATCGCGAAGATCAACGCGAGGCAGTGTTTTTCAATGGAGGAATAGTTTCTTTCTGCCCCCGGTAGAACTCGACTCAAATAGTAGAGTGCTCTTTCTTTCCCTTGATCGTTCTCTTGCGCCCATAATGCGCCTAAGGAACCTTCGAGGGCGGTTGTATAAAGAATGAGGGGCCTTCCCTTGACCGGAGCAGCCAACACTGGCGGGTTCTGCAGGTATTGCTTGATCTCGTCTAGCGCGCTTTGGCATTTTTGGTCCCAGACGAACGGGGTTCCCTTCTTCATCAGGTGGCTGTAAGGACGGCACTTGCCTGAAAGGTTGGCTATAAATTTTCATAGACCTTCTGTTCTTCTCCTTTTCCCGATGTGGACTCTTTAAAGAGGGGGCTAAGAGCCAGCTCCTCGTCAGAATCGCTCCCGAATGTGAGCACTCGCGATCCCCCGGCGTTAACCATGCGACAATCGCCGGTAGTTCTGTTAAGCCTCTCGGTCGTACCGTTCTGCTCCTGACGAGTTTTGCGCTTTTCCCGCTTAAAATGTTGCCGGTGAGCAACATATCCTTGCCACCATTTATTGAAAGCTTTGCACTCTTCGGTGGGGTACGAAACCTTCCGATGATATAAGCAGTAGGAGGGGTGCATTTCCACTTCACCAGTAATGCTTCCTTCAGAGGATGGTAACTTGATACCCATAGATATGGCCTTAGCAAACCTTTTCCTCATCTTGAATTTGCTTTTATCCGCAGTGGATGTATTTTGCTCTAGCGGGAGTGTCTCGGATCTTTCATCAAGTCGCTGGCGCTTGGCCCTTTCAAATATAGCCGTCTCGCGTTCCCGATCAGCTTTACTTTTCAACAGAGCTTCGTTGAGGATTGCGTCAATTGTTTCATCCGATGGCCCCAGAACTTCCGGTTCAGGATCTGCCCCCAGCTTTTCAGTGCACGGAGTTTCTTCATCGTCTGTAAACGAATGGGAGATCATATGACAGCTCGCCACGTATTCCTCAGATTCATCCGACGAACTGTCTCCCTCATCTTCCTCTTGAAAGAAGTGGTTGAGGAACTCTTGGAGCGTAATGGGAGTCCGTGCTTTCTGGTTGTATTCCTCCAGCCCGTCAATTTGTTTTTGTAAGTCCGTGCACTTGTCGCCAGGCTTCACGGGCTTCTTGGATTTCTTTTTCTTCTTCTTTGAAGATTTTGACGGCTGGCTGAGAGTGCTTGGGCCACCACTATCGATCTTTGGAGTTGGGCGCGGCTTCAACATCCCTTCAATGATCTGAGGTTTCAATGGGTTCTTCCACCTGATCGCTGGGCATGTTCGAAGATCGTTCAGCATCCTCTTTGTTTTGGCTGATAGCACGACCTCCCATGGAGCTTCTTCAACGAGAGAGCACGTTGCTCCCGGCGTATTCACCCTTTTAGAGGTATGAGGTTGCGGTGGATTCACCTTCCATCTGTCGGACAACGCGAACTTGCCCTGTTGGTACTGGTCTTCAATCCAATTTTTGAAGACGTAGCAATCTTCGATCGGATGACCCAGTACTCGGTGATAGGGACAGTAATTGGGATCATAGACGTCGTTCGGCTGCGACGGACGTCTTGGATCCGGCAGGTTTATGAGTCGGTTGCGCAACGCCAGCTCGAATAATCTTCTCGTTTTATCTCGGGGAAATGAGTAAGGACGTCCTAGCCTCTCCTCCAGGGGTACGTGCGGACGCATATTATTTTGACGGACAGCCGGTTTCAAGTTGTCCGGCTGTTGTTGAGCATTAGCGACAACGATCGCTTTTCCCTTCCCCTTTTCATTTCGAGAGTCCGACTTTGGAGGGGGAGGTTTATGGCCCATCTGATCTATTTGCGCTAGCTTGTCAATCAGGGCCTGGAAGGTAGTCGGCTTGAAGAACATCATGAATTGCGATATAGTTGCATGCGGATCGAGGGTTCCCACAAACATGCCTACCGCAGGAGCCTCTTCGATGCGTTGCTCGCATTTTGACCATAAGTTCCGCCACCGTATAGCATATTGGACCCATGTCTCGCCTGGCTTCACTCTGGCATTAATCAATGCCGTCATCGGGGTGCGTTCGCTGGCGCTTGCGAAATACTGAGTAAACAGAAGTTCCATCTCCGCAAATGTCTTGATAGAGTCGTTTGGGAGCTCAGAGTACCACTCGAACGCTGTATCTGACAAGCTGCCGACGAATTGGCGAAGCAACAATTTATCATTACCGCCAGTGTTGCCGCAAAGCTCCCTGAATTGGGCAACATGATGGTGGGGATTGCCCGTCCCCTTATAGACATGGAATTTGGGTATTGTATAGCCCAGCGGGTACTTTATCTGATAGTACCAGCTCGGATATGGTCGTCCTGTTTTTACGACCTGACCGTCTGCCTCAGTCGCATGATGAACCCGTATCTGTTGGGCTATATATTCGTCCAAGTCAGCTTTGGAGATTGTCTCCTCCTTGGTTGTTGACAGAGCCGGTGGAGGATTTGACGTTTCTCCCCTGTCGTCTTCAAGGACGATCGGAGGATCTTCTTCAGAAGGAGGATCTTGTTGAATCATCATATCCACTATGTCCTGGAACAGGAGGGCCATTCGCTTTATGTTGGCTACTTGTTCCGCAGCCTCTTTATCCTTCTTCTCCAATATCCTGCGAAGGAATTCAGCGTCAGTTTCTTGCTCCTGGCGTTGATCCGAGGACGCTTCGGAACTTTCTTTTGGCCCAGTCAGTGTGGCCATCGCATTCATCATTTCTTGGAGCTTCTGCTGCTGCTCCTGAGCTTTGGTCACTGACTGTGTAAGCGGTCTATGACCTGTAGATGCACGTCTATCCTCCTTCCCCGACGCCATGTAGACGGTATGGACTACAATGCCCCCGGACTTAGGGAGTTTGGGCTCGCCGCCCTTGGCATTTTCCGCGGGAGTGGGAATTTTCTCCGGCCTCCTTCTCTTGTGGGCCGTTGAAGTTGAAGGGGCCGTTGCTGCGGGCACCCTGGTGATTGTCGTCCTTTACTGTTTGATTGGACAGTCCTTTTCTTTCTGCACTTTCGCCCTTTTCTGCTGACGAGAGTGACCTTGGTCAATTACGGAATCTTGAACCCTCCGCAAGACTTTATAAATCTTGGAGGACAGCCGTTGAGGGGGCTGCTCCAGCTTAGTTTCTGTAACTCTCTCCGCAGGTGGAAGAGATATTTTTAGCATAGCAGTTGGAGAGTTCTTACGTACCCTCCTAAGTGGTTCAAAGATGTTCCCAGTTGGAACAGCAGCATTAACTTCCACCACTGGAGCAGGTGGAGTTAGCCCTGAGGGGGAGTTGCCCACGGCCTTCCTTACTCGGCGCCAGTGGCGACGTCGAGCATGACGAGCCGTTGGGGCTGGCTCGGCGACAGAGACAGCTTCTTCTTTCCCCCTGTCTGAATGAGGTGATGCTGGTGTCAGCCTCTTAAAGACTGATGTTGTCCTTTGAGTAGCGATATTCAATCTGTCAAAGACAGATCCTCGAGTAGGAGCAGGAGCCGGAATAGTCAGCCTTGAAAAGACTGACTCTTTAACAGGAGAAGCCGCCTTAACGACTTCAGGAGTAGGGGTGGCTCTCTTCCTTGGGACGGCCATTTCAGGGTTCAGGGCTTCTTGGCGGGCCCATCAGGGTTCTGGCTCAGCCTGGCAAAGACAGAGGCTGCCGGTTTGATATTGGACGACCCGTTGAAAGGGGCCGTTGTAGCAGTGAGCCGATCGAATACCGACTTCTTGTTCTCTTCTGGTGCGGGCACTGGCATGGTGAAGCTTGCAGGCGGGATCATGGTTCCGAAAAATAGGCCGGTGGTGGCCTGGGTCACCTGTTCTACCGGCATGGCAAGGATGGAGGCCGCTTGAGGCCTATAGGCTACACCTCTAGGTGAGGCGGAGCGTCGGTTGCACTGGCACTTTGAGCAACTCGAGCAGTTAGAGGCCATTGATGCTTGATTTCTGCGCCAGGCAAAAGACCAAATCTTAGTAACTTGAAATCCAAAGGCAACCATTAACAAACCGCGATTCGTTCGCGAAGACGACATACGAAGTGTGGAATGGAAAGAGGAAGAGGTCCCACTGGGCGTGCCAGAATCTGTTCCCCTCCGAATGACGCCGCGGAGACGCGGTAGGCGCCTTGCCTGAAATTCGGGGCAGATGCTATTTGGTTTTATCCGTCCACCTGTAACGTTTTGAAAATCGTTTCGGTGAAATTTCGAAAAAACGGTAAAATAAGAGGGTTTTCTGTAAAAAGTCAAAATACAAATATCTTATTATAAAAATTAAATATACATATTCTAGCTATGTAATTGCTATTATTTGGTGTTTATTGAGCCGCTGGTGAAATTTCAAATTTTCTGAAAAAAATATTATTTTATTATTATTTTAAGCCGTCACTAATACATTTAATTAGGGAAAATTACAAATTGGAATGAGTTGAAACAAATTTTGTGCATCATAAAACATTAAATAAAATTTTATCATGTAGTTTTTGGAACGAAATCATTTGCCAAAACGGTTTAGAAATTATTGAAGAAAAAAGGCTTTTTTTTAGCGTAAATGGATGCTTGGGGTATTGTATTTATCATTTTTCATCACCCCACACCCGTACCCACACCCACACACCCCCACTTACTCCTCCCCATGGCTGAATTCAGCAGCCACCATATTTTCCCCACTTGATTTTCAAAGGAAAAGATATGAAAGAAAAGAAAATGGGTGAATTAGGTGGACTTTTGACCTTACCTTGACCTTGACTTTCCCCCACTTTCTCTACCTCCCTCTCTCTCCTCCCCCCCTCAATTTCTGGCCGACCCCTCCCTCTCCTACAGCAGCAACAGTCCCCCCTTTTCCCCTTCTCTTTTCTCTTCAAAACTTCTTCAAAAATTGCCCCAAAATCCATCAAAAAAATCCCAAAACCCAAATCCGACTCCTACCCATTTTTGCTTAGCCCTTATCGCATGGATTTTGGTGACAAGGGAGCATTTTGGAGGGCTATGTGTGCTTGTGGGATCTTCAATTTGTTTGGGTAAATTCTAACCCTTTTGCTTAAATCGTTGTTAATTGCTTGTAGTTAGCTTAATTAAGTGTTAATTTGGTTTTATGTGGGTTCAATTGTATGATTAAGAAATTCTAGATTAGGGTTGTGAATTTAAGTTGGGGTTCTTATAATTGATCATGGGAAAATTGTGTAGTTTAACATGTTGTTATTATGCTAAAACTAATCTAGTTGGTAGTTTATATCTTTGTTAAATTTAAATTTGTATTAATTATGTAATTTGCAAACTAGGTTTTAGTGAAATACATATAAAATTGAGATTTAAAATGTAATTAAGGTTTTGATGACTTTATTAGCATTTTAATTTGTTGTTTAGCGACTTTGATCATGCAAAACCATGCTTAATTGATAAATTGTGAATTTTACTTTGAAAAGTGTTAAAATCGATATTTGTTGCAAACTTGAATTTTGAGTTAATGCTAATTCGTGAGATTAAAAATATGGAGGTGATTTGTATGACCTAATTATGATATTAAGTGAGCATTTTGGCCATTAGAATCGTCAAAATATTTAGTTTGGGTAAAACATCAAGTTTTGAACCGAAATGGGAATTTGTGCTAACTAGGTTTTTGGAAAATAAAACGAATTGTTTAATTTTATGGTTTTGATGAACTAAACCCTATTTCTTATATAATTAGTGAGTTTTGAAATCACGATTGGTGTGTTTGGGTTTTCTCGATGGTTTGACGTTTGTACATCGACATCGGGGGTTGGTTTGACTATTCTTGCATGCGTAGGCGATAGGTTTGGATCTATGCGTGATACGCGTGCCAATTTGATTTTCGTATGCCGTTTCGATTTCGAATTTAGTTTTAATGCGATATGGTGCGTTATGATATGTAGGTACCCCATGTGAACTTCGGGACGACAAGCAAGCGCCTGGCGACGTCGGCACCGGCGACCGAGGACCAGGTGAGTAGATTTATATCTACGGGGAGAAGTCGGGTGGATGGCGTATAGCACCCCCGCAGTCCGTGGTGGTGTATACGGATGCGTATACACACCAACAATTATTATATGTTATTTGGGATTAATAACGATGCTTAGGATGGATATTGGTGTGTTGGATTATTTTAGTGTTGCGAACCCTAGGGAAGTGTTGCACTACACATACACACATACATACCTGCATACATTCCTATTGATATGTGCTCATGGGATTCTTTATAGTATGTGTTCACATGGGTATGGGACTATGTGTTCACATACGGATTTGAGGATGATACTTGGGATTGAGCTGAGTCGATGAGATTCGATTGAGGCCGTGAGATCGGTGATATAGCAGAGGTCGTATCTTAGATACGACATGACGTTGTAGCGGGTCCTTGACGTAGTGTTTCACACACGTCCATGCATACGTAGGCGGTATCAGTATGGTACTAGACGTAGATCAGTATCCCGATCATGATAATTGATAAAGAGTATACCAGGTGAATAGTATGATGAATGTGATATTGACCCGTACCCAGATTGGGATGCCGTACGACGGATTTACGTACGAGCTATATTGATGATTGATCTGCACTCTTGACTTGGGATGCCTGATTATAGATATGGTATCGGATATGATATTATTGAGGCGGGATCACCGACTATACATATACAGGTATGTATATGTATCGACTCAGATGATAGACGGTTCCCTTACCTGTAGTTCAGCCGTATAGTTTAGTGTAGTTGTTAGATTAGATTAGACTTCTTACCTATTTCAAAGACTAACGAATCGTGGGTATTTTAAAAGACAGCCCAAGGGATCCTACGGATATTTCAAAAGACGTATCTTTTCATAAAAACACCGTAGCCCCTATTTTCAAAACCCCATGATTCGTGTTATTTCAAAAGGCACAATTTGTAGGACTTATATTAGTTTAATACTGATTAGTTATCGTTGTGTCTAGTATTCTGCTTCCGCACATTATTGCTGTTCGCTCTGCCCCGCATACTTATTTTGCTGCATACTCCATTATTGATATCATGCTGTTAGGACACCAGCACCATTACCGATGATGCGTATGTACCACATACACTTACTTGCCGGCTCACACACATCTTCATCGGTAATTGCCATGTCACGTACACTTAGAAAATACTATTGCTTGGCTTAGCTTGTTAGTTAGTAGTTGATACGATATTAGTGTACCTGGGTTATATGCCAGTTTAGACATTGTAGTTATTACTTGTCACTTCATGCATACTGTTATTCCATTGTTCATGCCTAGTTATTAATCATACATTGCAACTTGGTTATTGATACCATATACATTCATTAACATTGACATATGCACTTGTGATGACTTCTTGAGATTTATGATATTTCTGGATTTCGGGGGAAAGCCGCAAAATTTCTAAACTTATTAACCTTTTAAAATATGTAAATTGCGGTTTTCTAGTGATGTAAGTGTCGTCCACCATGAGTTTGCTGTGGTTTTCGAGATCCGTGTCGAGGAGTGGAGGAACCGTCACGGGTACATGGTGGGCCCGGTATGGTACCCCGGGGCAAGATGAATGTGGTGTTGACGTTGAGCCTGGCAGGGGACAGATTACCTACCGGTGATATTACCCGACGCGTCGGATATCCGGAGGATACCGTCGTGGTCTTGAGATGGATGGTAGGGGCCGGTCTGAACTGACGGCGCCCTAGATATTGAGATTGAGACATTGATATTTCGAGACAGTGAGATTTATGTTTCGTGTCAATGCTAGACACTGTTGATACTGATTTCATTATGATACCTCAGTTTAAAAATACGAAGGAAATCTCACTAATTTATGAAAACAGTTTCTTCATTTACATGTATTCTGTTTTCATGCATTCATACCTCATTCATATGATATATTGCTACCTGAGGCACTGACACGGGCACATGAGATTTCACTCGGTTAGATATTACCCTAGCCATTGTTATAGGCTGCTTGTTATGTATATTTTTGAGGATATATTATGATCATTGACCTAGGTTGCGTTATTTATGCGATTTCTGTGCGTAGATGTTTTTCTATTCACGAGTTGACAACTCACCCCCGTTGTGCCCCAGTTTCTTGCAGGTTTGCCGTACAGGTTTCATTACGGCGTTGCGGGCTCAGTTTCATTCGGGTGACTTGCTAGTAGGTGGGTTTTTCTTGTATCGTACCCATCATATTATCTTGTATAATATATTTCAGTTGTATCTAGTAAATTCCATCAACCAAACATCTATTTATTTTGAGATAGAGACCAGTGCTGTTTATTCTTTCGACCTTAGAGTCGCTCGTTATATTTCTGGTGGTTTTGAGTTCCTTTTGAGTTTTGATCCTTGCCGTTGGCGTTGTATATTATATTGCTTGTGTGGTTGTGACCGTCGATTGACGAAGAGCTAGCTCCCGCTTGGGGATGCCTTTTTATTGATTTCGTATACTATTCATGTTGTATCCCGTTTTGGAGCCAGTTTTTACAAAGGAGACTCTGCCAAAATTTTCAGTAAATTTTGATGTTCTTAAAAACCGCATAATTCGGCTTATGCTATTAAAACTACTTGTTTAAATTGGTTTTCCTGCACTCTACTACTTTTCTTGGTTTGGATTTCTGGGTTTTCGGTTTACTTAGATTACTTACGTCTCGAGACGTTCGTAGTTTAAGTGCCGGTCATGTTCCGTACTTTCGGGTCGTGACACCACCTCTCCGAAGATACCAAGTTGATTTATGGCACCGTGTATCGAAGGTTTAGACGGATGCGGCCGATGTAGCAGACTTCGTCAGATTCCCCCTCGTTCGAGGGTTTTTTTATTGTGTGGACGCTCTTCCCTGCAGGCACAAGCCCCTACAGTTAATTATGCTACCGCATCGCGGTAATAACTTTCTCCTTCTCCAGAATTTCACTTCTTGTCATGGGTGTTTGTTTTGTTTGTGGTTGCCCGTGGATTATATACGGAGACTAATTTATGTCGTTGCCCGTAGGACTTGGATTAGTCCAAATCCGTATTTTCTTAGATTTGGGTTTGGGGTTTTGGTTTAACGATACGTTAGCCGTATTTGAGGCTAAGATCAACTTAAACGTTTGTTAAGGATACGTTAGTCCAGTTAGAGACTAAGATCAACTTAACGGGAACGTTTAGATCCGACAAAAGAGCGTTTGGGCTCTATTGTTCCAGTTTAGGGACATAGTGGTCCATTGTTCCCATTTTGGGGACGGATATTAGTTTAAGGACGCATTAGTCCATGAGTTTAAGGACGCTTAAGTCCATGGGTTTAAGGACCCCCCAGTCCGTATGGATGCATTTAAAGACGCATTAGTCCATTAGTTTAAGGAGGCATTAGTCCAAGAGTTTAGGGACCCCACAGTCCGTATTATTGGTTTAAGGACGCATAAGTCCATGAGTTTAAGGACCCCACAGTCCGTATCGATGTGTGGTTGTCGGGACCCGTCACCTCTCTGACGTCGTTGAAGGATTACAACGATAGGTGTCAGAGGAGTTCGGAGATGTACCCTTGAACCGGATGTAAATTGATTTAAGAGAGCAATCTTGCTCAGTAAATTTAATTTGAGGACTTACGGCCATGATTGGGCTAAGTCCAGTTGAGAAATGTTCAACGTTTTTATTTATCTTTGGCCTATTAGGCATGTGCTAGGGCTTTGCCCCTTTTTAATAATGCACTGAATTTTATTCTGGCATGCTAGGCCTTTTTGATTTGGGCTCTGTCCCTTTATAAATGATGCAGAGCACCTGTTTTGGTTTGGGCTCTGCCCTTTTTAAAATAATGTGTGGCATTTTATTAGGCCTGTTAGGCCTTTTTAATTGGGCTTGGCCCTTCTTTTCAATAATGCAGTGCATTAATTATCTGGCAGTGGTCATGTGGCCTGTCAGGCGCTTTGCGCCAATTACTGAGCGCAAGCGCTTGTCGTGGTGAGACGCGTCACACTCTGGTGAGCGCAAGCGCAACAGCGCAGTGCGCTGCACTGTTGCGCTACTGACACGTAGCGCGCTCTGGTGAGTTGCGCCAACTTTAATGAGCAATGCTCTATTTTTAAAAGCGCATAGCGCAAGTGGTTCTGGAGCTGACACGTGGCACTCTCTGGTGGTTTGCGCCAACCCAGGAGCGCAACAGTGCAGTTTTTGCAAGTGCAAGGCACTATTTCAATAACTTGATAATCTTTAAGATTCCAGAACCAATGGTTCATAAAAAAGTGCAAGGCACTGTTATTATTATTTTTTTTTTATTGAAGATCATTGATCTTGTTCTTAGATCAATGATCTATTCAGAAGAAGTTCTTCTCTCTCTCTTTTTTAAAGGTTTTTACCTTCTTTCCCTTCTTGAGTTCTTCTCAAAATTCTTCAGAGTTCTCTCTGTTTTGTTGTTTTTGAAGTTCTTGATGTTCTTCCTCTATGTTGATCCCCTTTGAATTGAGGTCTAGGGGCCTTTATATAGTGCCCATAAATTTGTTAAATTTGTTAAAGAGATCATTCTCTAAGTGATTTGGGGAATTTTCCCCACCGTTAGATCTTTGATCCAAGGGCTTCTGTTTTACAGAAGACAATCTTCTTGTTTTAATAAAAACAGAAGGATCTTACTAGAATTTTAATTCTGTTTGGCGCAAACGCCCCAGCGCTTGACACGTGTCGCATAGCGCAGAGCGCAGCGCAACTGCGCTAGCGCAACTGTGCTGACACGTGTCGCGCAGCGCACAGCGCAGCGCAACTGCGCTTGCGCCACTGCGCTGACACGTGTCGCGCAGCGCAGTGCTTGCGCAACTGAAGCGTTGCTTCCTTTAATTTTGTTTTAAATAGAGCCTTGCTCTGATTGGGCGCGCTGCCTTGGGCGCTGCGCTCCCTGCGCTGACGTGTCTAATTTTGTCACGTGGCGCCCTACGCGCAGCGCAAGGGATTTGAAGCGTTGCTTCAATTTTTGAATTTTTGAAATTCAAACAGAGCTTTGCTCTGATTGGGGGAAACAACGACATTAACCTTCCCCAGATGGTACTTAAGATCAAGATCGTAGTCAGCCATCAGCTCTTACCATCTACGCTGCCTCATATTAAGCTCCTTCTGCGTGAACACATACTTCAAACTCTTATGATCCGTGAAAACTTTGACCCTTTCGCCCAAAAGGTAGTGTCTCCAAATCTTCAAAGCAAAAATCACAGCCGCAAGCTCCAAGTCATGAGTTGGGTAATTCTTCTCATGGGTCTTCAACTGTCTCGATGCTTACGCTACAACCTTCCCATGCTGCATCAAAACACATCCCAATCCTTTTCCAGATGCGTCGCTATGAATCACTAATCCTCCGGAACTGTCTGGCACGGTCAGAATATTAGTGGTTATCAATCTCTGTTTCAACGTCTCAAAAGCTGACGCACAACCATCCGTCCACATAAAAGGTACCTCCTTACGCGTAAGCTTGGTCAACGGCTCCGCCAGACGAGCAAAGTTCTCCATGAATCTTCTATAATACCCGGCGAGTCCAAGAAAACTTCTTATCTCCGCAACATTCTTCGGAATCGGCCAATCTCGAACTGCTGCAATCTTTCCGGGATCGACGGTGATTCCATCGCCAGACACAACATACCCCAAAAACTTTACTTCCTCCAGCCAAAACTCGCACTTGCTCATCTTCGCATACAATCTCTCTTGTCTCAACGTCTGCAGTGCGATCTTCAAATGTTCCGCATGCTCTTCAAAACTCTTCGAATAGACCAGGATATCGTCAATGAACACCACAATAAACTGGTCCAAGAATGGTGAAAAGATTCGGTTCATCAAGTCCATGTATATCGCCGGTGCATTCGTTACTCTGAAGGGCATCACTAAGTACTCGTAATATCCATACCGAGTTTGGAACGCCGTCTTGCAAATATCTTCTGCTTTCACTCGGACATGATGATATCCGGATCGCAAATCCAGCTTCGAGAATACCCTCGTGCCACTAAGCTGCTCAAATAGTTCGCCAATGCGAGGGATCGGGTACTTGTTCTTAATATTCACCCGGTTTAATTCTCGATAGTCGATGCACATCCTTCTTGTACCATCCTTCTTCTTGACTAGAAGAACTGGAGCTCCCCAAGGCGAGTTACTGCTTCGAATCCAACCCTTCTCAAGCAATTCAGCAACCTGTTTCTTGACTTCTTCCAACTCCACTGGTGCCATTGGATAGTACGCTTTAGATACTGGCGCTGCACCAGGAATAAGATCAATTGCGAACTCCACGTCTCGCTTCGGCGGTAATCCCGATATATCTTCAAACACGTCCATAAAATCGCGAACAACAGCTGGCTCTTCACTTTCATCAACCTCCATTGATGTAAGAATATTAGTTGTCGGCCTAGCCCTAAACTCGACTGGCCCGACAGAACTGCTTCCTCCAGTGAAGGTAAACTCGGGATGTCCGGGAATCTGGAAAATTACTTTCTTTGCCCTACAATCAATGTGAGCATGGAAAGTGCCAAGAAAATCCATTCCCAAGACGACTTCGTAGCTGCCCGTATCAATCACCAAGAAATCTGCAAAATGCTCCCGTCCGCAAACAACAACTATACAATCTTTACACTCTCTACTAGATATGATTTTCCCATTCCCAGTGTGTATGTCCCAGAAACTAGACAGGGTCGTGCAGGTAATCGAGTGTGTATCTATAAACTTGGACGACATAAAACAATGGGATGCACCAGAATCAAATAACGCAAATGCGGGAAAACCATGAACGAGTAGAATACCTGAAACAACTTCTCCTGAAGCCTTAGCTTCCTCAGCCGTCAAGGTAAAAGCTCGAGCCTGATTAGGTCCTTGAGTCAGCTGCTTCTGTCCCTGAAATGGTTTCTGCGGAGGCTTCTGAATATCATCCCTTGTGCGTAGCTTCGACGGACACGAACTAACAGTATGATCCGCCGATCCACAAACCAGACAAAGTCCCCGCATCCTGCGACATTCATTTTGCAAATGTCCAGGTAAGTGGAAATAGCTGCAAACCACGTACTTTCTCTGATCAATGACAGCAGGCTTCTTCATCGGTGTTACAACACGACGGTCCACTGGAATACCTCTGCGTCCATGAGCTCGGTTTGGTGCAAATGTCGGCTTCCTTACCGTAACTGCTGTCTGCAGTGAACTCCCAGCCTTCCCAGATAAGCTCTGCTGTTCTCGGGCTGCCGTAAGAACCTGTGAGAAAGTGGTCAAACCCAGGGAGACAATCTGCCTCTGGATGTCCACATCCAAGCTGCGCATGAACCTCCTTGCCCTGTCTGCATCGTTGGCAACTAAAGGTCCAGCGAATCTACTGAGCCGTGTCCACTCAGCTGCATGTACATCTACGGCTGCACCATTCTGCTTTAGACTGATGAACTTCTCTTCCATTTCCTCCCGTGTAGTCCGCGGGAAGAACTTCTCCAGGAAACTCTTCGAAAAATCCGCCCACTTGATCGGCTTGGGCAAGCGGGTTTTTTCCACCAGCCACCACTCATGGGCGTAGTCCACTAACTGAATGCGCACCACATCCACTCATTTATCATCTGGGATCTGCGCCGCAATAAGTAAGTTCTCCGTGTCAACTAGCCACTGCTCCGCTGGCAACGGCTCCTCCAAACCAGTAAAGACAAACGGTCCCAAACGCCTGAAATCTGCTACGGTCCCTACACGATCAACTGGCTTAGCTCCAACATTGTTCACGGACTGCTGAACGGTCCGCAAACCTTCCTGAAACGATTCAGCTTGCTGCTAGATCAGCTCGGTCTGCCTCTTTTGATTCTCCAGCATTCCCCGTATCACTCCAAGCATGGCGGCTTTGTCAACACGCCTTTGGTACGTCTTCAGATTCTTATCTGCCATATTCCTGAAATCAAAACACCCAAATATTAGCATGATAACAGATTCAAAATGTAGATCAAGACTAGAACTCCGAGTTACTTAAATAGAGTACCGTATTGTAACTATGCCGCGGTATCATAGCTACAAATACATAACTCCACCCAAGTCGCCTAAGCTCTAGAGATAACAAGGAATCATGTTTTCGAGTCGATATGCAAAGGAAGTTTGCACATCGTAAAAGATATAGTCAGGAAGAACTTAGATTCAAGAACGGTAAAACGGCAAGGTGGCAGGACATGTTTCCTAAACATGGGTATTCTGATTCATGTATTGGGTACAATACCCAACTACAAAAAGAATCAACCCGACTAACCTATGGCTCTGATACCAAAAGAACCATGTCACGCCCCGCTTCCCAGAGTACGCTAAATTGGGCACGTGACACAGCCAACCATGCTACCTGTGGGTAGGAAGTATCCATCCACAGTCACATTACGGCTGTAGAGATATCAAGAACAAAATGTAACTATCTAATACATGTCCATAAACCAAGATAACATGAGTCAAGAACAATAAAAGTGCGGAAGCAAAAGATCCAATACAAAATAACTGGAATGTATGTCCCATAATGCAGGCTCACATCAGGAATAAAATGTAGAAAATAAAAGAACTGATTATTACTGAAACCTCACTGCTCAGCCTGCTGGCTGAAGTACTCTTGCTCGGACTGCAGCAAAGGTACGAAATCTGGGTCATGCAAAACCCAGACGTCAGCGCGTCATGTCATCAAGTAATAAAATGTAAACAGGGTAACAGGCAATGTAAATATAAACATGAATGAAAAGCAGGTGTAACAGTAATATAAATCAGGGCAGTGAAGGGTAGTGTGCAGTGAGTAAGCTAAACTGGTCTATTGGGTTATCTACTCTAAAGTCTTTGAAATCAATTTGATGAATCATCGATGTAACTCAATAGTATCCCGTGCATGCCCGGGACCACGGTCTAAGACTCTCGGGATGAAACCGAGACGTGCCGCTAGGCACTAACAGGAAAAGAGTACAGACCAACGATGTCAGCAGCATCGTCACGAGGCGGGCCTAGCTTCTAAAACTGATCAGTAAAAGCAAGCAACTGTCGAGTTACAAGTCAGGATTTCATCATTGATTTCCCCATACCCCCAAGTTATGTATGTCAAGTCAGGTATTCAGTAATCAAGAACTAATGCCAACACAGGATCAGGTAAGAGCAGGTTTGTCTGGATAGACAACAGGAACGGTCCATGAGTACTACATGTCAGGTTTGTTGGCATTAGACACAAGATCAGGTAACGGGTCAAGCTATGGTACATCAGGTCAAGTCAAGTAGAGTACGGTACCGTGTCGGGTCAATCAATATGTGTGTAGCAAGTCATGCCAGGGTGTAAAAGATAACATGTGGGTACTCATAATCAGCTAGCATAATCATGGTTATAAATAATCAAGCATGGTTATCAACAACACAATACATGCAACAGGTTAAGCAATAAATGCAGATTTAACTAATTAGTCATATGGTTATCAGTTGTGTTTAAGAAATGGTGTCAGCATTATATGAATACAGTATGATAGATGTGAATGATAAAACCCAGATTAATAAGTATCGAGTAATCTAGGGATGCGACGACATGAATAATATGGATGCAATTGTAACTAACCGGTTAAAGATGCACACGGATGTCCGATAGGTTAAAACTGGATAAAAGTGGTATCATGGCTATAAACAAATGTGATCATGTGGTCTAACATTTACAGGTGATTACTAGGCATAAATAATTAGATGCAACAATTAAGTTTCAAGTTCGAGATCATAAAATGTGTAACGGAACTTTATACGGTTAACTTGAAATCCAATACTTTCGATTCTATTTAGAGATTTAATAGGAAATAAATAAATTAGCATACGAATAGTTTAAATAGCATGTAGCAAGTTTCACTTGCCTCGACGGGTCGCGAAACGGAAAACGGAACGTTACGCGTCGGCGGGGAAAAATCGCAACGCGCGCACGGTTCACGGAATGAACCCAAACGACGAACAGTGGAGTCACACAGATAAGAGGTTCTTGCTGAGTCGTCGGGAAACATCGTCAGCACGATCGGATTCTGGCAAGACAGAAAACAGTAAATATTGTAATAGACAAGAGATGCGTGAAAAAGAAGCAAGAAGAAGGCAAGAGAATGGAGGGGATTAATGAAGGAACTTACTCACTGGATTGCAGGAGTTGACAGCGTCGTCGGTGCATCGTCGACGGAGCTCCGGCGATCTACAGAAGACCCGAAAACTTTTAACAGCAAGGATTTTTAAGTTTCAGAAGAAGAGAAAGAAGAAGAAGAAAAGGATAAGGAGAAGAAGGAACGCTTACTGGAGGGTTGTGCACGATGCCAGGGACGCGGGGATGAGTCGCCGATGGCAACACTTCTGGCGATGTACAAGGTGCAGGGGTGCGGGGGGCGCGGCTGCTGGTGCAGGGTGCTCGGGAGAGAAGGAAGGAGGAAGAAGAGAAGGTGGAGGCGACGAGGGTGAGCAGCGGCGATGAACGGCGACGATGGCGTCGGCGCTTGGGCAACGGCGAGAGGAGGAAGGTGGCTAGGGTTTTTCATGGATGGGTTCTGTTGTTTTAATGAAGGAGAAGAAAGAAATATAAAAGAAGAAAAGAGAGAGAGGAGACGCGGGGAGAGGGAGAGAGATTTCCGAGAGGAGAGAGAAGAGGAGAGAGATAGAGAGGGAGAGAGAGATCGAGAGGAGAGAGAAAACGAGGAGGAGAAAGAAATTTGGCTTTTAGCGCCAGAGAGAGAGAGAGAGAAGAGAGAGAAAGAGAAGGAGAAAGGAGAGAGGGAGAGAAAGCTGCGGGGCCCAGGGTTAAAGAAATGTTTTGATTGGCTGAGGGAGAAAATTTGTTAAGGGATTAAAATTTATAAAGATTATCAGGTGTTAGATTGGTCAGGGGAAAAATTTGTGAAAGATTTTAGGATTTAAAAAAAAAATCGTTGGCTAAGATATAATAGGCTGAGGAATATTTTGGCCGGTTTTAAAAAATATTTAGAAAATAGGATTTGGCGTAATTGCAAAATATTTCAGAATTGCACCCGGGTTGGGTCCAAAAATTTGAATTTGAAATATGAAATTTATTGGCAGGTTCCAAAAATTAAAATGAAGGATTTTATAATTAAAAAGCATACCCCTAAGAACGGACGCACGCACGTTCGCGTTGCCGTCGAAACACGTCCGTTATACTGAACGGGACGAGAACACGATGCAAGGACGCTACCACAGGGTTAGGGGTGTCAAGCAGGCCATGACAAATAGTTTTAATTTATTTTAAACGACTTAAATTGTTATATGCAAGAATATGAATTGTCGGGGTAAATTATAACTAGCAACAGTCAAGCAAGATAAATGAAATAAATACCACACACCACACCTACGGTAACTGAAATTTGTAGAATTGGACTCGGTTGTTACAGATAGTTACGTATACCTTATAGCTTTTAGCTGATGATTTAGCTTATGCTGCATTCATGATATTATCATTGCATTGCATGTACCCGTGTTAGTAC
The DNA here is from genome assembly GCA_030015575.1 of Agapanthus africanus. Classification (NCBI taxonomy): domain Eukaryota; kingdom Viridiplantae; phylum Streptophyta; class Magnoliopsida; order Asparagales; family Amaryllidaceae; genus Agapanthus; species Agapanthus africanus. The sequence goes on along the minus strand of JASDDO010000244.1, from coordinate 579,495 downwards.
ACTTACACCATTATCGATGATGCGTATGTTACACGTACACAGATTTTTCGGCTCACACACTTCATCACCGATAATTGCCATGTCATTATATAGTAGGATTGCTGCATCATGATATGACTCCTTGTATACTATACATGCGTATATACCACTTGTACATCCATACTTGCGTACATACATATTGTACACTCATACTTGCGTATATACCACTTGTGCATCCATACTTACATACATACTTATTACACATACATAGATGATGCTGGCTTTGGTTTTGGAGAATTAGGAACCGCAGGATATATTTTAAAACTGAAATCATTTAAAAGAGCGGTTTTCCCTTAATATGTCATATCACTGTTCCATGTTGCATGATATTTGGATATGCTTACATTTCTGTTATATATCGCATACATCATGCTTTATGATTACACGCATTGAGATATGTTGTTTTCATGAGATTTCTGAATTTGAGAACCGTGGTTATTTTAAAAGAAAGCATGTACTGTTTTAAAAACCCGGTTTCTCTTGATATGATATTTCAGTGCGTCCACCATGCGTTTTCTCGGTTCTGAGACTTGTGACATGTGAAACCCGATTCGAGGAGTGGACGAGGCTGATTGCGGGTACATGGTGGACCCGGTATGGTACCCTGGGGTGAGAACGGATATGCTGTGCAGTAGACGGTGAGCCTGGCAGAGGAACCACTACCTACCGGTGATAGTATTTGGGCTCGGCGGATATCTGGAGGATACCGACCGGAGTCGAGAGATGGTGTGGGCCGATCCGGACTGACGGAGCCCGTGGGCCGATCCGGACCGACGGAGCCCGAGATATGAGGATTTACGTGTCGATGCTGGACACGGGTTTCATGATGTTTTCGGGTGTCGATGTTGGGCACCCAGGTTCCATGATTTTGATGTGTCGCGAGGGACACCGTTGATTTATATCCTCATACTTTCATGCACACTCTTTTATGATATTTACGTGCATACAGATATTGATTATATGGGTGGACGAGATCCACATGCATACATACATTAATTATATGGTTGGACGAGATCCACATGCATACATACCTTGATTATATTGTTGGATTATATCCGCATACATATAGGTATTGACTACCTTGTTGTCACATATACAGACCTGATCACCCTAGATATCATAGTATTACCTTTATGATATAGTTGACCTAGGAGTCGTTGTTTATTCGATTTCTATCTGTTGATATTTTTGTACTCACGAGTTGGCAACTCACCCCCGTTGTGCTACAGTTCTTGCAGGTTTACCGCTTGGATCAGTAGCGGCTTCGCTGGCACACAGTTGCATTCGAGTGTTTTGCATTGGTAGGTGGGACATTTGTATCGTACCCATTCTTGTATATATATTTTATATTGTATCTAGTAGACTTCATCAATCAAAATTAGTAAATTGTATAAGTAATGAGACTTAGTGAGATTGTGGTTGCGAGACTTAGAGCGAGGGGTTTTCCGCTACTTGTGGTTTTTATGTCTTGCTTTTATTTATCTTTTGTGGTGAACTTCACCGTTGGGCGTCGTATACTTATATATACTGTCTTGCGTGGTTGTGATCCGCCGTTTGGCGAAGTGCTAGCTCCCGCTTGGGGATGCCTTTATCATTATCTTGTATATGCGGTTTTGGATCAAAATATACAAAGGAGGTGTTGCCCAATCTTTTTTTAAAAAAAAGACGAAACATGTTTTCAAACTAGTAAATTTCATTTGCATTTTTATGTTCCTTTTCTATGCATTAAGAAAACTTGATTTCATTATACCTTTATTTCAAAACTTCACCTCCTTTATTTTCTTAAAAAGGTTTAGACTTCTGGGTTTCGGCTTACTTGAATTCCGTTATGCCTTTAGACGTTACGTGATTCAAGTGTTGGTCACGATCTAATATTTCGGGTCGTGAAAGTGAATCATGTGGAAGCAGACCACGATAAAGAAGCTCCAGCCGAGGAAGAAGGACCAGGAGAAGAAAACCCCGTGGAGGAAGAACCCGAAAACGAGGCCCCAGCCGAGGAAGAGTCGGAACATGAAACTTCGAGTGAGGAGGAATTCGAGGCGGAAGAACCTCCAGTGGCAATCCCTGCGAGGCGCTATAGAAATGGACGCCCCTATCTTAGCGCGAGAGCTTACCGTAACCTGTTGAACTTCCATAACCGCGACTGACGCGACTTATCTTTGTTTCTTCTGGCCAAATAAATCTATGTTTAGTTTATGGCCACTTTTATCTTTCGAGTATGCCTTGTTTGAAAATTTTTCTGGAAAAATAAATAATAATAAAAAAGTTTCTGAGTGCGCAAATCCTTGAGTATTGATCCGCATGATGCATTGACTGATTTCCCTCCCCAATAATTTCTTTCCTTTCTAAGATTTATTACTCTTCATCCTTGCAACTTGTAGTAACCTGACCCCACTCCCTTCAACGTTCTAATTAAAGTACAACATTCTGACCCTTTTAAATGGGCCATACTCCATTGTAATCCATACCCTGACTAGCCCCTTATACAATATTAGTGATATTTCTTATTACCATAATTACATTCAGTGATGTTGCTATTCGAAATTTAGTTTCGTTATTTTGTGTTTATCGAAAAAAGTGCGTGTTATTAACTACCTCCGTTTTACTTATTCTGAATACTTTACTATTCTTCGAATTTTTAATAGCGCAAATATATGCCATCACCTACTATTTTGTTTTATTTTCTCTTATTTCGCCATATAGGTTTTTTCAAGTTATTTTAAATTACTTGATCGATATTTTGCTAAAATATTTTTGGCCTATCAGCCAATACTTCACTATTGTTTATCAATGTTATTGTATCTTTCATTATAAATGTATATATTGTATATATATAGTTTGTTACTACGAATGGTTATGTCTTGTGTTTACTTATGCCTATTCTTTAGTTGCGCTACTTCTTATATATATATATAGACCTTTAACTTTCATTTAGTTGCTTTTACATAAATCACTATAAAGTAATATTTGTTTTATTGCTTTGCGCATAACATTTTATGGCTTGTCGTGGTTTTAAATTTCGAGAACAAAATTTTATATAAGTGGGGTATAATGTAATACCCAGTTCCTTTAACGTAATTTTCGTATTTTTAAATAAATATTTTCTATATTGTTCCCAATTAAAATATTTTTAATTTCTATTTTTCTTTTCCTAACACTACCCAAGCCCACACCCCAACTCTCCTTTTTATTTTTCCTTCTCCCCGAGCAGGCCCGGCCCATGAACCCGTTCCCTTCCCTGACCCGACCCGAACCCGAACTCATACCCCCCCTCTTCTTCTTCCTCCCCTTCTCGTTCTCTTTCCCGTGCGAATCGCCAACTTCTCCATCTCTTTCGCGCCCCTCCCCCGCACGACTCGCCCCTCCCTCGCAACTTCCTCCGATTGACCCGCTCCCCCTCCACGACCTCCGCAGCGCCTCCCCTCTCGCCAACTTCTCCATCTCCTCCGTGCCCACCGATGCGACCTCGTCCTCATCCCAACTTCCCCCGTGTCGAGCTCCCCCTCGCGCTCCTCGAGACCCGCACCCACTTCCCCTCTCTCGCGTTTCCCCGAGCCGTCCCCTTGTCGTTCCTCCTTCCTCGCCAACGACCCCCCACGCCAAAAAACCCCCAGATCTCATCGCCCGCTTCCTCCCTTTCTCTGCACTCCCTCTCTTCATCACTCTCGTCCGCTCTCTCTCTCGTCGACCTCACCCTCATCCACGCCTCCTAGCAATCGCCACTTTGCACCACCAGAGCCTCTATCCCTGCCCCCATCGCGCTCTCAACCCCCACCTCCTCTCTTCCCTGCACATAACCCAACACTGCACCCCACCGGAGCTCGTCACCGTCGAACTCCTCACCTCGTCGCCTGCACCCCCGATCACCTTCCTCTCCCTCCTCCACATTCCCTTCATCTCCGACGAAGAACCCTCGTCTCCTACAAACACAAGAAACCCCGCCGGCAGCCCACGCCTGAAGTCCACCTCGCCGTCACCCCCGTCGACCTCACGCCGTCGTCACCTCGTCTTCCTCTTCCTTGACCTCTTCACCCATCCCTTCCTCTCTCCCCGACTACTACGACCCTCTCGCCTGCAACTGCGTGAACCCATCGCTGCACTCGTCATCGCCGAGCTTCCCACCTCATCGGAACCCTCACCGCACCGGAGCCGACCACCACCAGCACCCACTTCTAGCCGCCTCCTTCCTGCAGCCGAGCCCCAACACCCATTGCCTCTGGGCGCCGCCTGAGCTCACTGCCATCGCCGCTGCCTGTGCTGGGTTGTGCGCGTAGTCATGCCTCCGCTGTGTTCGTGTCACCAATCGTCGTCCTCAGGCAAGTTTTGGAACTTGCTTATCATGCTAAAAATATTTATATATGCATTGTTAGAGTTCTTAATTTAATACCTAACTCAAGCAAGAAAAAGAATTCTTCCTTGACGACCGGAAATGCCAAAATCTAACAGAATACAATCATAGTATAATAATTATACCTAAACATGATTGTATCAAAACCATCGTAGTTGAGTCTCGGATGATTAAGTTACAAACGCAAGTGATTTCTCACTGGCTACTATGCTAACTATGTATAACCATAATTTATATGTCAACGTCGTAATTTTATTGACGAAATTTAATACATATAACGTATCATATTGGATTGTACTGAACCGAACCCAAATTCGTGACTAATATCCCGTAGCAATGTTGTATAAAATTTATAGGATTTTAATCTTCTTTAATCAGTGATTAATATATGCATTTCGATCGTAACCTAGATGTTCGACACGAAACCCTAAACGAAAATCATATTTGAAATGACAGGATTTATGACCAATAAGTCCCTTGACTGATAACGAATATCATGTAGAAATTTGGGTTGAAAATACTGACGTTTACAATACGAAATGACATCCCCGATAACCGACACGAAATCTGGAATTTACTGCATACACCGCCATATTAAATTCCTATTAAAACTTACATAAATCGTATCGTGACATGCTTGGGCCCAATACGAAGCATACTAGATAATCTATAAACCTCTTATAATTCTTACTGAATATTGTTTTGTTATGATGTTGAAAACTGTGGCGATTCGCGGCCCTGAACTGCAGTCCGGGGCAGCGTTCGTTTTGAATACCTGGCCTTGGGAACACCTGTACACCCTTTCATTAAACTGAAAATGCGCGGAACCCCATATGATTATGTATATAGTTTAGTTAGCTATCCCATGGATCTATTCCCATGTCGTTTCACCATCGTTTGATATTTAATTCATATTTTAGAATACCGTGGTGTTTTGCAGTTTCTGCAGTGACCTCTCTTACACCAGCACCTTGCACATAACCTAACTTCTAATACAGGAATCCTATCGATAATCCGTTTGATGCATTGGAAGCATAACATAGAAATCTACAATTAGTTTAACTGTAGTGTCGCCTATTTTGCTCCCAACTGGGAGTAAAGCGTGTTACAAAACGGACTTCAAGTTCTGAAACTGGATTTCCAGCAATGAACACTTAAATTGAAATGGACATATCTAGCGAACCTGAAACCCGATTGATGCGAAACTAATTTTGATGGATAGATAATTAAACATATTGCTTACCCCCTTTACATTGTTTTGCTTAATTTTGCATGTATGATTTATAGTAAATTATGCAGGTGGTAGGACACTGGCTGAAGATATTTTATTCATATCATAATTATTGCATTCTCATCATATCATGTAGACGCCATATACATTGGTAACCTAGTGACCGTGTATATTACCCAGTGGTAGATATTAGTGTTTGGATTGTGGCAAGTACGTTAGTGTTAAAGCGTGAATGAATAAGTGAAGTGACACGTACTTGTACACAATCAGCGGAACCGGTAAATTTATTGCATTGTCGACGTCTATGAGACATATATAAGTGTAACTATAACTGAAATGGGACGGTTATGGAGTACTTATATTAGTGTCATAGGTAAGGCTTCAAATACTGTCCATTTATCTTGGGTACCAGTCGAGACATGCTTGATGGAGATCCTGTCTCCAGTTCTCGCATAGACATGTCATGGACCGACTAGTATTTGGATTCATGGTTGGTATTTGATGTAGACCACGGGGTGTGGGGTATTTTGAGTGTGAGTTCAACGGAATCTCGAGAGTCCCACTGCCGGCATATACAGCGATTCTGGGAGTCATATGGGGGATATTACTGATTATTAGCGAGCGTTTCGGGCCCGTGTTCCCTTGCCCCTGGGGCCCTATCCTTGGGTTGGGGATACTCCTGCGTGGTTGACTCTCACACTTGGACTGACGATAGGTTTAGCGACCTAGACAGTGAGACTTAGAGACCGATAGGATTAGTGACATTGACATGCATTGCTTACTGATTTGATACACCTACTTTACTGCTTACCTGTACCGATTATTTCATGTGCGTCATCATTCTATATTGACTGCTTCATGTTCATCATCATTGCACGTGTTTACTTTTGCATTTATATATATTGCTATTGTGTCGCTGTGACGACCTGGGTATGCATGCTCAGAGCGAGAAGTGGACTTAGCTCGAATCAGCACCTGTCGTACCTTGAGGATATTGCGGACATCTAGATCAGCGGCGTCAGCGCTATCTTTCCTTTGACTCTATCTGGGTAGTTTTATATCTGTTTGATTTAGTGACTGCATTTCTCATTACCTGTGCATTGATTACTGATTACCACGTAAAGATAGAAGCCGAAGTGTGACTACGGCAGGATGTTTCCTCGACCGTAGGAGCATGGCTGGCCTTGTCAACCCTTCGTATCCGTATTTTGGGAAGTGGGGGTGACATGACATGTTGGTAGCGGGTCTGAACTTCGAAAAAATTCAAAGTCTAAAGAAGATGATGGCTGAAAAGTTTTTCATGAAAGATTTGGAAGCGACCGAACAAATTTTAAGCATGAAGATCGTTCGAGATAGGAAGCAGCGGAAGCTGTGGTTATCACAAAGGGACTATATTGAGAAGGTTTTAAAGCGGTTCAATATGGACAAGTCAAAACCGGTGAGTACGCCTTTAACAAAACATTTCAAACTCATGAAGAAGTTTTTCCCGACAACTCAAGAGCAGAAAGACGAGATGGCAAGAGTGCCTTATGTATCTATGGTGGGGAGTTTAATGTATGCGATGGTGAGTACGAGATCAGATATTGCACATGCTATTGGAGTTGTGAGCCAGTATATGCAAAACCCAGGGAAGGAGCATTAGAATGCGGTGTAGTGGATTTTGAAGTATCTTAGGGGTACGTATAGTCACTGCTTATGTTTCGGGGGCGACTCTCTACAGGTTTAAGGTTACGTTGATGCGGACTATTCGGGTGATCGAGATAGTGAGAAGAGCACAACATGATACGTATTTACGGTTGGGGGATCAGCAGTGAGTTGGGTATCTCAACTGCAAAAAGTGGTAGCATTGTCAACTACGGAGGCTGAGTACATGGCGATCACAGAAGTTAGCAAAATGATGATATAGCTACAAGGGTTACTCGAAGAGTTGAGTAAGAAGCAAGACTTCAATACCTTGTGGAACGACAGCCAAAGTGCAATACATTTGGCAAAGAATGCAGTATATCATTCTCGGACGAAGCATATCAAGGTGCGGTACCACTTCATATGCATAGCGTTAGAAGATGATGAGTTGACACTGCAGAAAATCGCGGAAGAAAGGAATCTGGCGAATATGTTCACCAAGGTAGTAGACAGAGATAAACTGGATCTCTGTTGCAAGTTGGTGAATCTCTCCAGGAGAGAGCAGCAGTGGAATCGTGTGAAGTTTACTAGTGTCGAGAATCAAGCCAAAAAATACTCCAAGTGGGAGAATGTCGAGATTGTAATGAATTTGCTACAAGGTGGAGTTTGTTGAAAGTGATGAAAATTAATCAAAAGTGAAGCCCACAAAATTAATACCAGCAGCAGCCGCATACAGAGTTCATGTTTTAAATTGCAAGCATGAAGATTTATCTCTAAGGCTTAGGCCTATCTATAAGACTAGTTAGGATTGAAGATAATGTATGCATGTGGCTTAATTAAATGTGGAGAGATATCTACATGCTGCTACAATTCTTCCCCTAGGTGCTGCATGTTTCCTAGTTTGATTTTTAGATGGTGGCTGCCAACAATTGAAGTCTACGGCTACTTTTTTTGAAATATTAGTCCATGCATGACAAAAACAATGCAGGCGGCGGCCAACAATTTTAATGCTTGAGCAGCCAAGTATTGAAAATTGTCTTAAGTGCTATAAAAGCAAAATCAATTAAAATGGGGTTATAAGTACATGCAGAGAAGTGAGTGAGGCATAGGATTATCACAAGTGACAGAGGCCAAGAGAGATTTAGAAAGAGACAGAGAGATTTGTATAGAGAGATTTGAGAGAAATTTTCTAGGGCTGCTCTTGTTTACAAACTTGATTCAAATATAGTAGACGTTTGCAGATTCTGCTCTGCTGGAGACTGGCCATACAGTGGGTAAAGATCGTCAACAAATCTATCTTGTTTGTGATGGATTACTTTCTTATTCCAGCATTTCAATTTATAGTATTTCGTCGTTTAATTGTGTGGTTGTGTTTTTGCGTGATTTGGGTTTTGTCACGAGCACTGTTCCGTGGATCGACTCTTCTCCCAACAATAGGCAGAGGTATTTTTTGACAAAATACTTTTTCAGAGGGTTTTTGTACAAGCACTTGGCAGGTTTTTTCCGTGGGTTTTGACAATTTACCCATTAATTTATGAGACTTTTCACACTCGACCTTTCCTCTTCCTCTTTGTGTTCAATTAATATGAGGACTTGACATCGATTGCTGCTGCAGCTTCATCCTTTGTTTGTGATGCACCTAACGCATTATTAGTGATGATGATGATGATGATGATGATATGGTTCAATCCGGATCAGAATAGATACATAATGTTAAACCATGATATATTGATAGATCATGACCACTTTTAGACCCCTTATTTGGTTTTTGTTTTTGATGGAGGTCCTTTTCGGGTCTCCGTCAGATGTTGTCTTCCGTCGATCTTCCGGTGGATCTTGGAGGTGATCTCCTGTTGCGTGTGGGTCTCAATGGGTTTTGAGTAGATTGGTAGTTTTGAGGGGTTTGCACCGAGTACCTGCAAGGAAGTCCCGGGATGGTTTGGTACCACTGAGGACCCTCCGACGATCAAGTTAGCACAAGATCCGAGAAGAGTAACGGCTAAGTGGGGTGAAAAAAGCTTACTTGACCCCTCTGTGATGGGGGTTTATATAGTGGCGGCAGCACACAGTAGCAGGCGCGAGAATCTCGCCGGCAGTTACGCTCCCGACGTTACTCCCGCGTAATAAGCGGATCGCCAGTTAATGGGGATCGTGATGGCGTGGAATGTGGGATGTTGCCGGCGGAGAGTCCGTGCATGGGGAGATTTGCGGAGCGGCGGTTATGCCTGTGAGTGGTGGAGTTGGTCGGTCGGAGGGACCGAGGAAGATGGCCTCGGCGGGAGAGCTCGGGAACGAGCGGGAAGGCCTAGGCATCTTGATCCTGTGGTAGCTCGGAGCGAGCTGAGAGTCCGAGGAGGCCAATTTGCACGGGGCTCTGAGGTGAGCCAGCTTGTGCTTGCTGGTCGGGTATAGGGGTGGCCTGGTCGACCCCTGTGGGCCCTTTCTTCTGAGTTTTGGGGCACGTCATCTGCCACGTGTCCTGATCTGGGAGAATGCCGACATAGAGCATCATCATTAGACCCCCACTCTTGTTCCGACCAGCTGACGGGTCGGGTCAAGAGTGGACTGCCGGGCCGCCCGGGGTGAGCTCCCTCCTAAGGTTTCGTCGGGACGCGTCCCCGGGCTGTCAGCTGTCTTTTCTGCCAGTGAATCAGGGCGAGATCTCTCCATTTAAAGAAGATGCGCCTGTTCGTGCATCCTGTCACTGAAGCGACGGTCCGTGTGTCAAGCGTCGGTTGGCCGACGCGACGTGTGCAGACCTGCGGCGTCTGATGGGATGCAGCCCAGTATGGGAACGACAAGTGGAGCGATCGGAGCCGTTGGACGCGAGGAGGCGCTTTGGCGGGAGATGGAGGGCACCGTTGGATGAGGGCGATTGCGGTGATAAATAGGGGTGGGGACCACTCCAGGGCCCCTACTCCTTCATATTTCCTCGCTCTAAGTCCTGGTTGCTCGGCGCTCGTCTTCTTTCTTCTGCTTTTGTTTCCCGATGATCTCTCTTCTCCAGGTTAGATGTCTTCTTTCGTAGAATCTGTAGATGTCGCAGGAGTAAGTTCTAGGGACCCTCTAGTTGAGCCTGGGTCTTCCCGGGAGTAGGGATCAGATCCTCTTCCCGGGATCGTGCGGTGGGGACAGCCCCCAGGGAGGAGGCGGTAAACGCTGCCCCCGGCGCGTCGTGTTGGGTGAGGCATGAGGACGAGCTTGCCAATGCTCGGACTCGCTTCCACATCCCCTCACGTTATACGCTTCTTCTGGCCAAGGAGGGAGAGAGGGCAGACCAAGTATGGGGTAGGGAGATCGCCCTGTACTTGGAAGCTTTTTGGGGTGGGATGCGCCTGCCCTTCTCTTTCGAGGTCGTCGAAGCGCTGAATTTATTCGGGTTAGCCCTGTTTCCCCAATCAGAGCCAAGCTCTGTTCAAATTCCAAGATTTGAAATGAAGCGACGCTTCTGCTTTCCCCAATCAGAGCAAAGCTCTGTTTTGAATTTCAAAATTCAAAAATTGAAGCAACGCTTCAGATCCCGTACGCTGCGCGCCACGTGTCAAAAGCAGACATGCCAGCGCCAGGAGCACTGCGCCCTAGGCAGCGCACCCTCAATCAGGGAAAAGCTCTGTTTCAAAATTCAAAATTTAAAAGTTGAAGCAACGCTTCAGATCCAGCGCTCTGCACTGCGCGCCACGTGTCAAACACGGGTGCGCTAGCGCAGTTGCGCTGCGCTCCACATGTCGAACGTAGGTGCGCCAGCGCTGGAATTAAAAATTCCCCCACCGTCAGATCAAAAGATATAATAATAATAAATTATTAATTAATCAAAATTAAAATTCTGTTATGGAAAGATCCTTCAATCTTATTAAATCAAGAAGATTATCTTCTGTAAAACAGAAGCCTTAGGATCAAAGATCCAACGGTGGGAAATATTCCCAAATCAATCAGAGAAAGATCTCTTAAACTGATTTAACAAATCAATTGGCCCTATATAAAGGCCCCAAGACTTCAAGTCTAGAAAAAAAAAAGCTCTGCAAACTTGGAGAAAAACTCAAAGAGAATGAAAGGCAAGCCTTTAGAAGAAAGAAGATCATTTCTTCATCTTTAAGCTAATGAATTAATTCTTGAACAACAGAGATAAAATCATCTCGTAAGAAAAAGAAACATCTTCTAAAAAGATCTTAGATCTATAAAAAGATCAAGGTCTTTGATTAAAAAGAAAAGATCAAAAGATCTAATCATAGAAATATAAAAAGAAGTATTTTACTTCATTCACAGATCTTTTGATTTATAAAGGCAGAGCCTTTTTATAAAAACAAGAACTGTTGTTCTTGGATCTTGAGGCAAAGCCTCCTTTGAAGAACATAAATTTGTTCTTTGATCTTAAAATTGATCAAAATGCGCTTTGCGCTATTAGAAAGTGCTTTGCACTCATGAACTGCGCCTTTGCGCTCCTTGGATCGGCGTTCAGCGCCAAAATATGCCACGTGTCAACCATAGACACAATCTGCGCTTTGCGCTCCTGAAAACAGCGCACTGCGCTCTTGGGTTGGCGCTCAGCGCCAAGCGCGCCATGTGTCACTCACTGGCGCACCCATAAACTAGCGCAGCGCGCTCATAAATTAAAAGCGCAGTGTGCTAACAAACTAGCGCTTAGCGCTAAGCACGACACGTGTCCTCCTCGTGTACGCTAACCGACAGAAGCGCAATACGCTCTTTGACTGGCGCAAAGCGCCTAGTGCGCCACGTGGCGCGCTATCAGAACATACTTTGTTCTGATAAATGCTATGCATTCAATATAAGACAAAAAATGTCAGAGCCCAATGCTTGGCATTATTAAAAGGGCAGAGCCCAAACAAAGGCCTAACAGGCAGAACAAAAATAAAATGTTAAACATTTTTTAACTGGACTTAGCCCAATTCTGGCCATAAGTCCTCAATTTAAATTGAACTGAGCTCATCTGCTCTTCCATTCAATTTACACCCGGTTCGAGGGTACATCTCTTCACTCCTCTGATATCTGTCGTTGTAATTCCTCAACGTCGTCAGAGAGGTGACGGGTCCCGAAAACCACACATTACTACGGACTGTGGGGTCCTTAAACTCATGGACTATGATGTCCTTAACCTTGACCGTGATGTCTTAAAACTAACGTCGGACTGTGGAGTCCTTAACCTCGACCGTGATGTCTTAAAACTAATGTCGGACTGTGGAGTTCTTAAATCCACGGACTATGATGTCCTTAACCTCGACCGAGATGTCTTAAAACTAACAACGGATTGTGGGGTCCTTAAATCCACGGACTATGATGTCCTTAACCTCGACCGCGATGTCTTAAAACTAACATCGGACTGTGGAGTCCTTAAAATTCACGGACTATGATGTCCTTAACCTCGACCGTGATGTCTTTAAACTAACATTGGACTGTGGAGTCCTTAAACCCATAGACTATGATGTCCTTAACCTCGACCGCGATGTCTTAAAACTAACATTGGACCGCAATGTCCTTAAACTAATTATCGACCGCAATGTCATTAAACTAAACAATAAAGCCCAATTGCTCTTTTGTTGGACCTAAACGATCCCGTTAAGTTGATCTTAGTCTAAAATTAGACTAACGTATCCTTAACAAACGTTTAAGTTGATCTTAAGCTCAAATGAGGCTAACGTATCCTTAAACCCAACCCCCAAACCCAAATCTAAGAAAGATACGGATTTGGACTAGTCCACGCCCTACGGGCAACAACATAACTTAGTCTCCGTATACAATCCACGGGCAACAATAAACAAAACAAACACCCACGACACGAAGTGACCATCTGGAGAAGGAGAAAGTTGTTACCGCGATGCGGCAGCGTAATTAACTGTAGGGGCTTGCGCCTGCAGGGAAGAGCGTCCCCACAATCAAAAACCCCTCAGACGAGGGTGAATCCGACGAAGTCTGCTACATCGGCCGCATCCGTTTAAACTTTCGATACATGGTGCCATAAATCAACTTGGCATCTTCAGAGAGGTGGACGGATAGCACCAATTAGCATCTGCCCCGAATTTCAGGTAAGACGAACCTGCGCGGTCGCGTTTCTGTATTCGGAGGGGAACAGATTTTGGCACGCCCGGTAGGACCTTTTCTTCTTTCCACTCCACACTTTGTGTGTCGTGTTCGCGAATCAATCGCGGTTTGCTAATGGTTGCCCTTGGGTTTCGAGGTACTAAGATTTGGCGTTTTGCTTGCTGCAGAAAGCAAAGAATCAATGGAGTCCACTTATGCAAGATGTTCCAACTGCAACTGCAACCTACGCTCCGCCTCACCTGGAGGTGTAGCTTACGGACCTCAAGCGGCGTCCCTGTTCACGATGCCGGTGGAACAGGTCACTTAAGCCACCACGGGATTGTTTTTCGGAACCATGCTTCCGCCGACGAGCTTCAGCACCCCCGTGCCCGTACCAGAAGCTCCCAAGAAGTCGGTCTTTGATCGGCTTACAGCTACTGCGGCCCCTCTCAACGGGTCGTCCAGCACCGGCGCCTCGGTCTTCTCCAGATTAAGCCAAAATTCCTGTGGGCCCACAATGAAGCCTGCAATCCCAAAGAAGGTTATTCCGAAGAGAGTAACCAACCCTGCTCCTGAAATCATCAAGGCGGTTTCTCTTGCCAAGGGGTCGGTCTTTACAAGACTGACTGTCCCAACTCCTACTTCCGCTCCTGCTACTCAAAGGACATCAGTGTTCAACAGGATGACACCAGCAACAGCCCCTCACCTGAACAGGGGGCAAGACAAGGCCATCCCCATCACCGAGCCAACTCCATCAGCTCGACACGCTCGACGTCACCACTGGCGCCGAGTAAGGAAGGCCGGGGGCAACTCCCCTTCTGGGCTAACTCTACTGCCTCCAACGGTGGAAATTAATGCTGTTGTTCCGACCGGGAACAGTTTTGAGCTGCTGAATAGGGTGCGCAGGAATTCTCCTACCAACGTGCTGAAAAGATCTCCTCCTCCGGTGGAGAATGTTGCGGAAGCAAAACCAGAACAGTCCCCTCAGCGGCTGTCTTCCAAAATCTACAAAGTTTGGCGGCAGGCTCGGAACCCAGCAGTTGATCAAGATTACCCTCGCCGACAGAAAAGGGTGAAGGTTCAACAAGAAGAAAGCTATCCTGCCAAGCCACGAAAAGCTATTTGGGTGCCCACTGCGACGGCCCCCTCAACTTTGACCGCTCATAAGAAGAGAAGGCCGGAGAAGATCCCCATGCCTGTGACAAATGTCAAAGGCACTGAGCCCAAACGCCCTAAGTCTGGGGCCATAACGGTCCATACTATTTACAAGGCATCCGGGAAGGAAGATAGCCGAGCTTCTATGGGCCACCGACCACTCACCCGATCCATCACAAGAGCTCAGGAACAGCAACAGCAGAAGCTTCAGGAGATGCTGACTGCAATGGCCGCACTCACCGGACCAAAAGAAAGCCCGGAGGCGTCATCGGAGCAGCGTTATGAACAAGAAACCGATGCTGACTTCCTTCGCAGAGTCCTCGAAAAGAAGGACAAAGAAGCCGCGGAGCAGGCGACTAACATAAAGCGAATGGCACTTCTCTTCCAAGACATGGTCGGGATGATGATACAGCCGGATCCTCCAGCCGAAGATCCTCCGATCATTATTGAAGATGACAGAGGAGAAACATCGAATCCTCTGCCGGCTCTGTCAACAGCCAAGGAGGAGACAATCTCTAAAGCTGTCCTGGATGACTATATTGCTCAGCAAATAAGAGTTCACCAGGCAAATGAAGCGGCCGGCCAAGTTGTTAGAACTGGGCGACCGTATCCAGGCTGGTATGATAAGATAAAGTACCCGCCGGACTACACGATCCCGAAATTCCATGTGTACAAGGGGACAGGCAATCCCCATCAACATGTCGCTCAGTTCAAGGCTCTCTGTGGTAATACTGGTGGCGATGATAAGCTCTTGCTTCGCCAATTCGTTGGCAGCTTATTGGAGACGGCGTAAAAGTAGTACTCCGAACTTCCAAACGACTTCGTAAAAACTTTCGCGGAAATGGAGTTGTTGTTCACCCAGCGATTCGCAAGTGCTAGTGAACACACCCCAATAACGGCGTTGATCAACGCCAGGGTGAAGCCGGGCGAGACGTGGGTTCAGTACGCAATCCGATGGCGAAATCTGTGGTCAAAGTGCGAACAGCGTATCGAAGAAGCACCAGCGGTGGGCATGTTCGTGGGCACCCTAGACCCTCATGCAACTATTTCACAGTTCATGATGTTCTTCAAACCGACCACATTTCAGGCTCTAATCGATAAGCTGGCCCAGATGGACCAGATGGGTCATAGACCATCTCTCCCGAAGCCGGAACCGCGCAACGAAAAGGGTAAAGAGAAGGCGATATTCGTGGCGAACACCCAACAGCAGCCCAGTGCCCCAAAGCTAGCGGATCAACTGGAAGAGAGACGGCGCTATTATAATGAGAAAATGAAGCGCCCTTACTCATTCCCGCGGGATAAAACGAAGAGGCTCTTCGAACTTGCGATGCCCAACAGGCTTATCAATTTGCCAAATCCGAGACGGCCATCGCAACCCAGCGAAGTGAATAATCCCAATTATTGCCCTTACCACCAAACGGTAAGCCATCTGATCGAAGATTGCTTCGTCTTTAAGGGATGGATCGAGGATCAGTACCTATAAGGTAAGTTTGCGCTGTCGGAGAAGTGGAAAGTAAACCCACCACAACCGCACACTCCTAAGAAAATGGATACACCGGGGGCAACGTGCTCTTTTGTTGAGGAAGCTCCGTGGGAGATGGCTCTTTCGGCCAAAACCAAAAGGATGCTGAATGAGCTCAAGACATGCTCGGCGATCAGGTGGAAGAACCCGCTGGAACCCCAGATTATCGAAGGGATGCTGAAGCCGCGCCCAACTCCAAAGATTGGTGGTGATAGCCAAAGTGCTCACACCCAGCCGCCGAAATCTTCGAAAAAGAAGAAGAAATCCAAGAAGCCCGTGAAGCCTGGCGACAAGCGCATGGACCTACAGAAACAGATTGACGCGCTGGAAGAGTATAAACAGAAGGCGCGAACCCCAATCATGCTTCAAGAGTTCCTCGGCCACATCCTTGAGGACGAAGATGATGGAGAAGACTCGTCGGATGGATCTGAGGATTACGTAGCAAGCTGCCATGTGATATCTTATTCATCGCTAGACAATGAAGAAGTTCCCTGCACAGAGAGACTGGAGGCAGGTCCTGAGCCGGAACTTCTATGGCCGTCAGACGAAATGATCGACGCCTTCCTGAATGAGATTCATCTGAAAAGTAAAGCCGATCGGGAGCGTGAGATGGCCATACTTGAAAGAGCCAAACACCGGTGACTAGATGAAAGAGTCGTGACACTCCCACCGAATCAAGTAACATCCGTCGCGGATAAAAACAAGTTCAAGACGAGGAAAAGGTTTACTAAAGCCATATTAATGGGAATGAAGCTACCACCCTCCGAAGGAAACACTCCCGGTGAAGCGGAGATGCATCCTAGCTACTGCTCATATCATCGGAAGATCTCGCACCCCACCGAAGAATGCGATGCTTTTAAAAGATGGTGGCAGGGATATGTTGCTCACCGGCAACATTTTAAGCGGATGAAACGCAAAACTCGTCAGGAGCAAAGAAGTGCGACCGAGGAGCATAAAAGAACTACAGGTAACTGTCGCATGGTCAACACCGGAGGATCGTAGGTTCTCACCTTCGGAAGCGACTCTGACGAAGAGATGGCTCTTGGCCCTCTCTTTAAAGAATCCACCTTGGGGAAGGAGGAGGAACCGAAGGCCTGTGAAAACATTCACCTGCGCAATCGCACGCTTCCAGAAAAGAATCGCGGACCCACAAGTAGAAAAGATAAGGGAAAGAAAAGGTCTCTGAGGATATCGCTCTGGATGACCAAGCCATGAAAGAGCTGACCGCCAAGGACCCGCCAAAGAAAAGTAAGGTGGACTATAACATTCTGGCGCACTTAAAGGAAGTTACCTTCGCAGCTCAGCGTTCTCGACGCCCTTTTACTATCCAAAGAAGCGAGAGATTCATTGATCAAGGCGCTACAAGAACCAGAGCAATTCCAAGCTTTTCTCGCCGAAGAAAAGATGAAGGACGAGCTGGAGGAAGTACACACAGCCGATATCACCTTCGGCGACGAAGACTTCCTCCTTGGGATGTGCGAGCACAACCGTCTCCTCTATGTCTCAGGATATTGCCACGATATAAAGATAGGCAAAATCCTGGTCGACAATGGGTCTTCCGTTAATCTCCTCAACGTGTGAGTGTTGAAGGAAATCTGCATGAGCGTCCAGCATCTCGCTCGTGATAAAATCACCATCTCTGGTTTTGACTCCTAGTCATCGCGGACTCTTGGGTATGTGATATTGACATTACGATTCGGGCTACTTGTCACGGATATTAAATTTCATGTCATTGACGCCAAGACATGCTATAACGCTTTGCTTGGCCGGCCTTGGTTACACGAGTACAACATCATCCCTTCTACACAACATCAGTGTATGAAATACTTTAAGGATAGTCTCGAGTATACCGTAACAGGAGAGCTGAACCCATTCTCCGTGAACGAAGTTCGCAAGTACGAAGATGCAAAATACTTCTTGCCAGATTTCGAAGACACAGAGAGATGTCACAAACCGGAAAACAAAGCTATCTCCACCATTCCGATCTTCGGGAGTGATACTGAGGAAGATGAAGAGATAGTTTATTCAGGTCCACCCCAATACAACAAGACAGGACCGTCCGCTCCTATGTTGATCTTTGGCAGCGACTTGGAAGATGAGGTCCATGCTATATTCTCCGCTCGGCCACCAATACAAGCATTCGCCGGTGATAATCAGAATTTGCAAATTACCATGATTCCACGGGAGCACTACAAAGATCTCGACGCACTTGAAGCTTATAGCGTGCAAGAGCTACAAACATTTTATGTCCCTCCCAGGCAAAAAGGTGAACAGGCAATCCTATTCTACCGATTCACGGAAACAAAAGTGGAGAAAGAAGTTTGGCATGGCGCCGATTCTACGCTCGACAGGCTCCAGCCCATCCGTCTGCCTAGATGTTACACGGAAGGCTTGAAAAGGCTATTGAAGCGCCAAGGGATACTCTTCAAACAGACCGCTCGAAAAGCTAAGTTCTATGACAGGATCTGGAACGTTCCCGGAACTCAGCGCAAGTTGCCCAATGGGAGAATGGAAACGATCGGGCTTGGATATGTTCGGTCCAAGAAACGGGAGCTACTCCGCGACTGCTACGTCGTACATGACTTTGATGAAGAAGGGGATGCTCAATGGGAGAATGCTAACCCTGAACCAGAAAGAGCCCCCGATGTGAAAATGCCCAGTCTGTCGTTCGAAGAACAAATGGACAAGCTTATAAGGGAAGCTGGTCAAAAAGTTTGAGACGACCATAATCGCGAAATAGCCATCTACGAGCAAGCCAGGACGCAACGTCTTCTTCAACAGGCTGCGAAAGATGAAAATGCCCCTCCATGTCAACCTGTTGTGCAAAAGGCCCGACGCAAAGGCAGAAACAAGTCAAAGAGCGGAAAAGGCGTTCGACAGCGACAAAGCGGGACTAAGAAGTCACGCAATCATGAATCGAGCGGTCCGGATTTGTCCCTTATGAAGAAGATGAGTCGAGCATACTCTTTTCCTCAGAACAAAACACGGAAAATACTTGATCTCGCCATAAGACATCAAATGATTACACTTCCGGAGTCTAAACACCCCGAGCAAGCCAATGAGATCTCTCACCCAGACTATTGCTCTTATCACCGAGCGATAGGACATCCTCTCGAAAACTGCTTCACCTTCAAGAATTGGGTTGAAGACCAATATCAGCTCGGCAAATTCGCTCTATCCAGCAGCTGGAGTGTAACCCCGCCGTAGAAGCATGAACCTAAAGCCGCGCATACAGCGAGAATAGAAACAGATCAACATCGGTCTTGGAAGCGAGCTCGTACTTGTCATATGATAACACTATCAAAAGAAGAGCCCGAGAATATGGATGAACTCCTCTGGTGCTTCGAAAACAATGAAGACGAGGTAATCTCAGAATTTCCACCGGCACCAGCTGGAGGATGGAATACATACTACTGCAGATAACCTCAAGAAAATCGATTTGGGGACGGCAAGTGACCCGCGGCCGACATTCGTCAGTGAGTTGCTGTCTGAGGAAAAGGTAGCTACACTAAAAGACGTGCTTATGCAGCATAAGGATTGCTTCACATGGAACTATTCTGAAATGCCAGGACTAGACCCAGAGATTGCTGTCCACAAACTTGCAATATCCCCGGACGTCAAGCCAATCAAATAAGCACCGAGAAGAATGCGGCTCGAGCTTAAGATGAGCATTAACGCCGAGGTCAAGAAGCTGATCGACTCTGGCTTCATCCAAGAGGTCCAATATCCTGACTGGATCGCCAACATCGTCCCGGTGGGACAGTGCGCATATGTGTGGACTTTCGGGATCTCAATAAAGCCTACCCGAAAGACGACTTCCCAGTACCAGTCACTAAGCTGATGATTGATAACACGTCCACTCACGAAGTTTTCTCCTTCATGGACGGATCGTCAGGATATAACCAGATAAAGATGCATCCCGAGGACCAGAAGCACACCGTTTTTCGGACCCCTCTGGGTATATTCTGTTATAAGGTTATGCCTTTCGGTCTAAAGAACGCCGGTGCCACCTATCAGAGGGCCATGACGAAGATCTTCGATGTCCTCATACATGAAATCGTCGAATGCTATATCGACGACCTCGTGGTTAAAAGCAAATCATACGAGGAACATCTTGAGCATCTGAAGATCGTATTTCAACGCCTTCGGTAATACAACTTGAAGATGAACCCTCTCAAGTGCGCATTCGGAGTTTCCTCGGGCAAATTCCTAGGATTCATTGTCCGACACCGAGGCATCGAAATAGATCCGTCAAAGATCAAAGCAATTATGGAGATGCCCCCGCCAAGGACTCTCAAGCAATTGCGATCTCTCCAAGGAAAGCTCGCGTATATTCGGCGATTTATAGCCAATCTCTCCGGCAAGTGCCGCCCCTACAGTCACTTGATGAAAAGGGGGACCCCGTTCGGCTGGGATCACAAATGCCAAAGCGCACTGGACGAAATCAAGCAATACCTGCAGAATCCGCCAGTGCTGGCTGCTCCGGTCAAGGGAAAGCCTCTCGTTCTGCACACAACCGCCCTTGAAGGTTCCTTAGGCGCATTATGGGCACAAGAGAACGACCAAGGGAAGGAGAGAGCCCTCTACTATTTGAGTCGAGTTCTACTAGGGGCAGAAAGCAATTATTCTCCCATCGAAAAACACTGCCTGGCGTTGATCTTCGCGATAACGAAACTCTAGCACTATGCATTGGCGCATGAAGTCCGTCTCATATCGAAGGTGGATCCTCTCAAGTACTTGATGTCAAAGGCCATATTGACAGGGCGGCTCGCCAAATGGGCCTTGCTCTTGATGGAGTTCTCAATAACTTATCAGCCTCTTAAGGCAGTGAAAGGCCAGGCCATCGCCGACTTCCTCGCTGAGCATCCGATACCTGCCGATTCTCCTATGAATTGTGAATTTCCAGACAAACATGCGATTGACACGATCGACGGGGGTGATACCCAGTGGGAACTTTATTTTTATGGAGCGTCTTCCATGAAGAATCGCAAACAGAACACGCCCATAATCAAATCAGGGGTAGGCCTCATCTTCGTGACTCCACAAGGAGGGATAATGCGCTTTGCTTCCTCCTTAACAGAGCCGAGGACAAACAATGAAGCCGAGTATGAAGCTTTGATAGCAGGTCTCGAGATCGCCATCGACATGGGGATTGAGAACCTCCTCATATACGGGGACTCCCAACTGGTCGTTAGTCAAGTAAATGGCGACTACCAAACGTGCAAACCAGAGTTGGTAAAGTACGGCAAGAAAGTGCAGCAACTGCTGACTCAAATTCCTTCCTACACCTTGGAAAGCATACCGCGTGCGGAAAATAGCAAAGTGGATGCACTAGTTAAGCTCGCTAACGAACTGGCCGATGAGAACCTCGATGACGTGAGGATCGTTGTGCAAAGCCGCCGGGTTCTCGCACCGGCAGAAATATCTCCGGTATCATCCGAGGAAAAGGAAGCGACTGAGCAGACGGCCCTGCAAATAAAAGACCAAGAAACGGTTGAGGATTGGAGAGAAGTCTTTATAGACTACTTCAAATCCCGTCGAACGCCTGAAGATGCGTCTTCAAAACATCAGCTCATGAAGCGAGCCCTATCTTTTGCCTTCGTCAGCGATACTTTGTACAAGAGGTCATTTGATTATCTGTGGTTGAGATGTCTGGGACCTGAAGAAGCAAAAAGAGTCGTCCAAGAAGTTCACGACGGACTCTGCGGTTCTCACCAAGCAGGCCCGAAGATGAAGTTGAAGATTAAACGGATGGGCTACTACTGGCCCACGATGATTCAGGACTGCCTCGAATATGCGAAGCAATGCCACTCATGCCAGATCCATGGGGACTTCATCCACCAGCATCCAAATCCATTACACCTGACAGTGGCTAGTTGGCCGTTCGAAATGTAGGGAACTGATATAATCGACCCCATCGAGCCAGCATCATCCAGAGGACATCAGTTCATTTTGGCGACAATTGATTACTTCTCCAAATAGGAAGAAGCAGTACCGCTGAGGGAAGTGAAGATGGAGAATATCCTCCATTTCTTCAAGACACACGTCATTTATCGGTTTGGCACTCCGCGACGGATTATCTCCGATAACGGACCAGCCTACAGAAGCCACAAGATCAGCCGCTTCGCACAACAGCACAACATAGACTGGAGATACTCCTCAGTTTATAATCCCCGAGCTAACGGTCTAGCTGAGGCTTTCAACAAGACCTTGACTAAGATCATGAAGAAGACGGTGTCCCGAAACAAGAAAGACTGGCACGAGAGACTGCAAGAAGCTCTCTGGGCATATCGAACTACGTTCAAGATGGCCACGAACACAACGCCCTACGTGTTGGTATTCGATGTTGGAGATAGTGCCCTCAGAGTCAATTATTGGATCACAGGCACGTGATTGCAATGATTGAGGGAGGACCTATCCCGGTAGGACAGTCTTACTCGAGATGATAGTATGCTATCTGGTTTATCTTTATCACCGTGTACTGCTTTAGGTGACCTTACGAGTCGCTATTACACGTTGATAGAGCCCCTAGGATTCTTGCTTGACTACCAGCAATATGAGGGCGATCATATACGTGAGAGCTGGAGTCTATAAGCACATCCTTAAAAGGTCCCTAGTCGTGGGAGTTTCGAGACTGGGCATCGATACTCCATTAGTAGACTAGTGTATACAGTCGAGACCCCGACGAGGGGCGGTGGCCGGTCTCACAAGCCACTGGTGTCAGTTGGTTCACCTAAGATGTATACAAGTGCTTATTGGGTTATGAGTACACCGGACAGGACTCGCCGGGAACCTGCTAGTTGGGATTATACCAGACGTCAGATAGCAGTTCCCTGGTGACATGTGTACAGGTTAGTTCATCGACCTGAGATCGTCATTTGTCTCGTGTGAGTTCCCACTGTGCTTTGATTACTACCCTACCACGGCTCAAAGGAGTCGTGCAAACAGGTTTTAGTTGGGTACAGTCCCGAGCCACATGGAGGCAGTGAGCGGATCTGCAGGGGTTCGTCTCTCCCGGTATTGGGGGTGAGGTCGCGCTGTGTCTAGGAGAGCCATTACACAAAGCCCTCGGCCGAGGCAGGAGATTTACTGGTAGGTATTCCAGTAGTATCTCAGGGTGTTCTGGGCTACACTCCGACACGACTTGTACCGCTTTTGGGGGTCTGACTTTTACCAACCCCCTAGGCCCGCCATGCGATGCTCATAGACGAACGGACCGGACTGTATGGATATTGTCACTGACAGGCTCAGTAGGGTGTCAGTATGAGTTCGCTCATCGACGTCCCTTTTGGTCAATAGCTGGTGGCCCGTCACGTATGGCTGATACCTCTGACGTGCTAGTGGTTAAATCCACAGCCATAGTATTGACGAGTCTTTAGAGTCCACCACACTCAGTTACTCAAGTTTCGGGCGAAACGCTGTAGAGGCCGTATGGAGATATGGCAGGGTTCGATCAGATACGTGCGGTATTGCACGGATCGTGATCGGACGGTTTTTACTAGCCGGCTTTGGTTTAAGCCGGATCCTAGTATTAGACAGTGTAGATTTTGTCTCTTTGCATTTGTGTTCAGTGGGAATACAAATGCGGGCATGTATATGCAGTCGCGGGGTTTTCCTGTAATTTATTACGGGATCAGATTTCTGATACTGCCAGTTTGCATTCCGTTCCGGCCGGTTTTCCTTTGTTCCTTCCCGGCCGGACTTTTCGATGGAGGGGGTTATTTGCAAGTTTGCAAATAACTTATTGTGGAAGGGGTTTCTTGCATTTGTGGCTTCTATCATCATGAGATGCTTTATACATCATTTCTTAGTGATTAGAGTTGATCTTGATTTTGATTTGAAATGGATTAGATTAGAAATGAGATGAGAGTTGATGTGAGGCTTGCTTTTGATATGGTCACCATTTCTATCTCCTACACTCACCTCCCTTGTATATTCTCTCCACCATTTTGATTAAGGGGGGCCGGCCACAAAAGAGGGGAGAGAATGAGAGAGTTCTTTTTTTCTTGGTGTGGAAATTATTCATCTCATTCCTCATGCTTGAAAAATATATACACCTTCATCCTCTCCAAAGTTCTCTTTCCTCTCCATCATCTCTATGGCAACTTCATACCCGCATCGAGACATGCTTTCTACACTACAACCTACAGTACCCTTGGATGCGTCGGCTAGCCAACTTCACGTCCGAGTTGCCTCGGTCCAGAGGTGGGAGCCCGTAAAAGTATTCGGTTACGTGGTGCCCTTTTCGACGAGGAGGTGACGGACGAGGATTCCGCGGGAGATCGGAGTGGAGACGAAGACCGGAGGACACGGATCGCTCGGTATATCTCTCACCCCTTCTCTTGTTAGCTAGGATTAGGTTAATGGTCACGATCCGGGTTTTATTGTCCGAGGTAGCGCCAGTTTAAAAGTTAAGAAAAATTTTGATTCCGCATTTTGGCCTCGAGTAGACGGCCGGGGCGCTGCCGTGGCGCAACATGGTATCAGAGCCACGCCATTAACCTTGCCTAGCTTGTTCTAGTGTGTTTACATGTTCGATCGAACGGATTTTCCGAAAACCCATTTTCATTTGCACAGTTTTCTGTCGAAATTTTTTTGGCTCCAAAAATTTTTCAGTACATTGCAGTGACATGTGCAGGGAATTCTAAGCATTCTGTGAAAATTTGGTAGCGTGATCTCACTATTCCACCGCGGAACCGCGGCCAAACCCACGTATTTGCGGCGGTTCCGCGGCCATTTTTTCTATTCATTGGACCAAATTTTTGCAGTGAGCTCCTGGGTTGAAAATGGGGTTTTTGGAATATTCTTTTTGGGCCTAGACTTTCGTTAAGTGCTACAGTAATGCTTGGGGCCCACTTCGATAAATTTGATTGATCGAAAAGTTTAAACACATTAGTTCACAGTATTTACATTATATCTGCGACCGTGAATGTCACTCGATCGGTAAATCCAGTCTATCTGCTATAGCCCTTTTAGACGGATTTGCGAACGTGACATTCACGTTGATGTTCTATGTTGTGCTGTGATGTTGCGGATCGGTCGTGGGGGATAGCCTGGATGCAATGTTAGTACAGTTTTGTTTTATATGTATATTTGATATTGCGGGGCGAGCGTCCGACATGTGGACTGCCGTCACTGCCTGTTTGTATTATTCTTTTGGGGCACGACCTGGTTGCGGTCGATGTACCCGTTGTATGTATATTTTCCTTTCTGTACTAGGATTGCCCCACGGAGGGGTGCACGGATAGCCGGGTTCTAGAGGGCAACGAGCCCGCATCTCATGGTGTTGAGACGGAGGGGGCTTTACTCTAGAATTGGCGGGCTGTTCGCCGCACTCGTAGGGGGTACAGGTTGACCCAGGAGGGGTGCCCAAGTTGCCGGATTCCGTGAAGTGCTAGGTGGTCCATTCACGTTGCTGAAGGGGGCTGCCTCGCTTCAGGTTTTGGCGGGTGACTTGCCGCGCCCGTAGGGGTCTAGGATTTTCATTGCACAGGCTATCCACACGACCAGGGGAACGTCGGGTTTCAGCAGCGGCTCTGTGAAACCCGGGTCTTCCAGATATCTGTATTGTTCTGTGATGCTGGTTACTTTTCTGTGATGTTGCATTTTATCACGCCTTGAGCGAATATTATATATTTATATATATACTAGTAGATGTTGTATATGTTTTGCATCCGCGCTAGTCCAGTCCCCGCTCTGTCGTTAGTTAGCTAACCTAACGGGTGATGACGGGACCCAGTGGTGAATGCGGATGGCATATACGTACATCATTATTTTCGTTCTTTTGTGGTGTGATCAATTGATGGGACTGCGTTGATTCGGATCAATGCAAGATAAACAAACCTATTCTGATGTTGTTGGAACATTTTTCAAAAAGCTGTTATTGCAAGGACGTTCACTGTTTGTTTTGCACAGTGGTATTCAGTTGGAATATCCTGCTCCTCAGTCGACGAGGCAAAGGGCCGAGATCCCTTCACCGGGAGTGACCCCTTGGACAGAAGTTTGCGTCAGGACAATAACTTCACTATAGCCGATTACTTTTGCTTTGCATTGTGGTATTCAGTTGGAATATCCTGCACCTCATTCTACAGGGAAAGAGCCGAGATCCCTTCACCGGGAGTGACCTCTTTAGCAAAGGTTTTCGTCACTATATTTTTATAAAAAACTATGCAGTTCCTTCAACGATATCAAGTTCATTACGTTAAAAGTTTTTCGCCAAAAACTAGACGTAGCCCTCCGTCATTTCTTACAAGTATTACTTAGTATTCGTGCTGCGTTTGTTGACTGTGTCAAGGCGTAGTGTGCGGTAGCTAAGTAGTGTTTGTTTGCAGCATATTAATGGGATTGGTTAGGACAGTCGTGTGGCCTTGTTGACTGTGTCAAGGGCCCGTACGGGTGGGTTTAATGCAATCCAGGATAATGACGGGTTGAACTTGACTAGGACTCTTTGATTTGTTGACTGTGTCAAGGTCACTTGGGTTCTAGGGGTAAAAATTACATCGGGAGTTTCTAAAGAAACTGAAACTTGCCAGGCATGCGCATACCTTCTGGAGTGTGGTGACGTGAGTGGATTCCGTCACGTTGTCATGCGATGATAGTTGGATCCCGATTCCCACTGATGAGTTGGTTTACTCCTCGGGTGATCCCGGCTAATTCTTCTTTCAGGTTTGGGGAAGAATTTGACGTTACAGTGGGAGGTTTCCTGATTAGATAAAGTGATAACCATTCTGATCTAGGTTAGAGTGCACGCTGAGTGTTTCTTTTCTCTCTCTCTTTGGCTGCGACCATTGACCCGACCCTAGACTATGACTCAGTGACCAAGTTGACCGAACCTTCTTAACACTGGCTTTTGGATTGTCAGAGTTGCAGACCTCATTGCCACTCCTACTTTTACCCTTTTCTCCAGGACACCCCGTATTACTACGAACGTCCACTTCCATTGGACAAAACCATCGTATGGTTAGATACGAACTCGAAGTTATTCGAGGATGGTTTCCGGTTCTGGAGAAAAAGAATAGGATTATTCAGTTGTCTTTTCCTTTTACCTTCTCTCAGGTTGCGAGTACTCCTTGGTTTAGGAGATAGTACACCTATTACGCAAATTGGATAGTCTTCTTCCAAACCTTAGGCTGGTGCCGAACGGTGGGGAATGAAGAAAACCAATTAGCCTAACGGTGGTGTACAGAAGGTATTAAGTTAAGACAAAGAAAGGGTTTAGAAGGAGGGCAAAGTAAATTGCGACTGCTATTCACGACCGAACCAAGTATTTCTTCGACAATCCTAAATCACCTTTGTATTTCTCCAGGACACTCCGTATCACTACGAAGATCCCAAGTTTATTGGATAATCCATCGTATGGTTATATACGAACTCGAAAGGAACTTGTTCCAGTTCGGGGATGGATCCTGGTTCAGGAGAAATAGGAATAAGGTTTATTCGGTTGTCTTTTATCTTCACCTTCTCTCGCATTGCGAGTGTTCCTAGGATTAGGACAGTACACCCATTATGCTTATTGGATAGTCTTCTTCCAAACCATAGGCTGGTGCCGAACGGTAGGGAAGGAAGAAAACCATTTGGCCTAAAAGGGTGTGCAGAAGGTAATGACTAAAGACATAAAAAGGGATTTGGAGAAGTGGCAGAGAATTATATGGTTACAGTTATGAATCTGGATAATGGAAGAGGCATTACTAGGAATACTGGGATACCCCATCGAAACATTTCAATGTTTCAGTTTCACTGTGTACTGTTAAAAGAAAACTGATTTCCCAATTAGACACTTGCTCCAGGGTATGTATTTACCAGGTTTGATTCTCACATATGTATGGTTTTATAGATGATGAGTGGGAGTAAGTTATTGGGAATTAGGTGACTATCCTCATTATATCGGAATTCGTTGTAATTGGTGATATTTGAGGAAATCGCCTGGGTTGTTTGCCGGACGGCAAATGTTTGGTTTTGAATATCCGTTGTTATGCACCAATTTCAAATTGATATATCTGTACGTCTATTTTTATAGAGTGATATATAACTTTTTGAAATTATGTCTATGACATTTACCTATATCAGTGGATGGTTAGGTAAGGAGCATTGAACAGCGGTGTAATTCTTCTTAACCACAAGTACAGTTTTCAACCTACGACACACAGTGAATGAGTTACTAGACTCAGGGGACTTATACAGAGTATTGTATATTGTCCAGTGTCCATTAGGACAGAGGGGTTGGTCCTCGTACTATATTCGGTTTACTTATGACTTCTCTAGTTCTTAGACAAGTGTTTCGTGGAAACACAGGGTCTAAGTTTTGAGAAGTTATAGGTATAATTATAGAGTAGAGAACCAGGTATTGCAAGTATCGGGATTCTTCAAGGCGATCGAAGATGTAGATATTTGTGTATGGTATTCAGTTGATAGTAATGAGAACTTGCTTCTCTTTCAGGTTACTCATAATTGGAAACATTCCTAAGTTGAGTAACGCTGATCAGCCTCTTTCCATTTAGTTAACATGCACTGGAGACAGCTGCATGATTTGAATCTGGTTCAATTAAATCAGTGCCTTTGTTCCTGTATTGGATATAGAACAGTTCGTATCTTAACGATGTTAAGGTACGGGGAGTTGTCCGGCTTATGCTTAAAACTAGAATCCGGATAACTCATGGCACGTTTCTGTAGTGGCTGTTTGTGGGTCGACCCAGGCTATGATGAGGGTTGACTTTCTACCATCTGGAAGATCAATAGTGATATTGTTCTTGACTCGCCACAGTTTTAATAAAGATGGATTTTTTCAGAAAACAGTAGTGGGAGTATGGTAGAACTGGAAGTGATTCCAGAACCGCAAACGATTACTGAAGATTTGATAAGAACCTAAAGATTCAATCTGGATTGACATTCCATTGGCCACTCCGCAGATAAAGTGGGTAACCTCAGGCACCCGAGAGGTACTTCGGTATGCTCAAGGACGGTGGCAGGGAGGTTCTTGTTTACCCAGACTTGCCATTGCTGTTTTTCCAGACTGTGAGACCCGGCAGGAGGATGAGTATAGCGTCATTCTAAACTGGCTTTAGAAGTGTACGTCTATATTACTCTGCCAGAGCGTTGTCGTAGTCAGTGGGAGAAACGGAAGCATAGTGGGCAAGAGGCTTATGTCTATTTATAGACTAAAGCAGATATAGTGGAGATAGATCATCTATTTCTGATGTGACAGTCATAGGTTTGACTTCATCAGAATAGGGATAGATCTGTTAAGAAGGTAGTAGGGTATGATGTCCTAGTATTTGGATGACATACACAGAGTAGGAAGTGATATTCCTATACTACGATTGGTTATACTTTGGTTGTCACACAGTAGTTTCTCCACATGGGACTTGGATATTATATCAGACATTCTGGTTACTAGATCTATGGTTTTAGATCTAGATTTGGGTGGTTTCCCAATCAGGGTACTTAGACAGCATTCTATGAGTATTTAGAATGGACGACTCCTGGCACGGTAGTGTACCTGCAGGTGATGGAGTCACCCTCTCTAAAGGTGTCTAATAGACTAAAATAGAGAGGGATGCGCATGATTGGCAGATCACTTGCTTAGGCAATTGAGTCAATCATGAGATGTCAAGTACCACACCAGATGTTGTTCTTGCAGTAGATGCAATAAGTTGATGTTAATCCAATCCTGGAGAAACGATCGGAAGCAGCTTTAGAACATAAGTGAATGTTCTAGGGATTTGATAACGGCAACCTCCTTTAGGAGACGGTTATCATTCCAGGCTTCCAAGGTGACCTGGATGGCAGAGTGGCTGTCAGAGTTATAGTTTTCCCTCTGACGAGGGGTAGTATTTTGGACAGGTGGTCCAGGTGGATACTGAGGGAAAGGCATGGCGCAGGATACTGATTAAGTTCAGTTGACGATACAGTTTAAGAAGTTTGGATTTGGAGTTCATTTATGAGCTAGGTCCCATCAGACATCCAGACACATTCTAAGACAGGTATTGCTCATTTCGGGAGATGGCTTTCTCCGCGAACTTGAGATATAGAGAGATATAGAAAGAAACATCACAGCGGATCCACTCACTGAGGCTATTCCTCGAACACAATAGTTTCGCAAACGAGCTTTGTGAGACTGACTAGTAGAGGAGTTGGGTGTTCGGTATCACACGGGCTGTAGGTATGCGACATCGCAATAATTAGCCTTGAGTGCAAGTGGGAGATTGTTGGAGATAGTGCCCTCAGAGTCAATTATTGGATCACAGGCACGTGATTGCAATGATTGAGGGAGGACCTATCCCGGTAGGACAGTCTTACGCGAGATGATAGTATGCTATCTGGTTTATCTTTATCATCGTGTACTGCTTTAGGTGACCTTACGAGTCGCTATTACACGTTGATAGAGCCCCTAGGATTCTTGCTTGACTACCAGCAATATGAGGGCGATCATATACGTGAGAGCTGGAGTCTATAAGCACATCCTTAAAAGGTCCCTAGTCGTGGGAGTTTCGAGACTGGGCATCGATACTCCATTAGTAGACTAGTGTATACAGTCGAGACCCCGACGAGGGGCGGTGGCCGGTCTCACAAGCCACTGGTGTCAGTTGGTTCACCTAAGATGTATACAGGTGCTCATTGGGTTATGAGTACACCGGACAGGACTCGCCGGGAACCTGCTAGTTGGGATTATACCAGACATCAGACAGCAGTTCCCTGGTGACATGTGTACAGGTTAGTTCATCGACCTGAGATCGTCATTTGTCTCGTGTGAGTTCCCACTATGCTTTGATTACTACCCTACCACGGCTCAAAGGAGTCGTGCAAACAGGTTTTAGTTGGGTACAGTCCCGAGCCACATGGAGGCAGTGAGCGGATCTGCAGGGGTTCGTCTCTCCCGGTATTGGGGGTGAGGTCGCGCAGTGTCTAGGAGAGCCATTACACAAAGCCCTCGGCCGAGGCAGGAGATCTACTGGTAGGTATTCCAGTAGTATCTCAGGGTGTTCTGGGCTACACTCCGACACGACTTGTACCGCTTTTGGGGGTCTGACTTTTACCAACCCCCTAGGCCCGCCATGCGATGCTCATAGACGAACGGACCGGACTGTACGGATATTGTCACTGACAGGCTCAGTAGGGTGTCAGGATGAGTTCGCTCATCGACGTCCCTTTTGGTCAATAGCTGGTGGCCCGTCACGTATGGCTGATACCTCTGACGTGCTAGTGGTTAAATCCACAGCCATAGAATTGACGAGTCTTTAGAGTCCACCACACTCAGTTACTCAAGTTTCGGGCGAAACGCTGTAGAGGCCGTATGGAGATATGGCAGGGTTCGATCAGATACGTGCGGTATTGCACGGATCGTGATCGGACGGTTTTTACTAGCCGGCTTTGGTTTAAGCCGGATCCTAGTATTAGACAGTGTAGATTTTGTCTCTTTGCATTTGTGTTCAGTGGGAATACAAATGCGGGCATGTATATGCAGTCGCGGGGTTTTCCTGTAATTTCTTACGGGATCAGTTTTCTGATATTGCCAGTTTGCATTCCGTTCCGGCCGGTTTTCCTTTGTTCCTTCCCGGCCGGACTTTTCGATGGAGGGGGTTATTTACAAGTTTGCAAATAACTTATTGTGGAAGGGGTTTCTTGCATTTGTGGCTTCTATCATCATGAGATGCTTTATACATCATTTCTTAGTGATTAGAGTTGATCTTGATTTTGATTTGAAATGGATTAGATTAGAAATGAGATGAGAGTTGATGTGAGGCTTGCTTTTGATATGGTCACCATTTCTATCTCTTACACTCACCTCCCTTGTATATTCTCTCCACCATTTTGATTAAGGGGGGCCGGCCACAAAAGAGGGGAGAGAATGAGAGAGTTCTTTTTTTCTTGGTGTGGAAATTATTCATCTCATTCCTCATGCTTGAAAAATATATACACCTTCATCCTCTCCAAAGTTCTCTTTCCTCTCCATCATCTCTATGGCAACTTCATACCCGCATCGAGACATGCTTTCTACACTACAACCTACAGTACCCTTGGACGCGTCGGCTAGCCAACTTCGCGCCCGAGTTGCCTCGATCCAGAGGTGGGAGCCCGTAAAAGTATTCGGTTACGTGGTGCCCTTTTCGACGAGGAGGTGACGGACGAGGATTCCGCGGGAGATCGGAGTGGAGACGAAGACCGGAGGACACGGATCGCTCGGTATATCTCTCACCCCTTCTCTTGTTAGCTAGGATTAGGTTAATGGTTACGATCCGGGTTTTATTGTCCGCGGTAGCGCCAGTTTAAAAGTTAAAAAAAATTTTGATTCCGCATTTTTGCCTCGAGTAGACGGCCGGGACGCTGCCGTGCCGCAACATTCGGTACAGAAGCGGTAGTCCCCCTCGAGATAGAGTTACCCTCTCTACGGGTGGCAGTTCATTACGAGCCGACGGACGAGGAAAACGCTCACCTTCGGTTTGAGGAGCTTGATGCCCTTGATGAGACCCGGCTCGTAGCGCAACAAAATCTGGAAGCTTATAAAGCAAAGATGACGCGCTCCTACGAAAGATTGACTAGGCCGAGGACATTCCTCCAAGGCGAACTCGTGCTAGTGGTCAGAAGACCAATGATCCCTAATCGCGCTAAGCGGGGGAAATTCGAGCCGAACTATGAAGGCCCATATATCATAGACAAGGTCTACCAAGGTGGGGCCTACCTACTCATGGACATGCATGGTAAAAGACCCTTCAGGCCAATAAACGGTCGCTTCCTGAAGAAATACTACACTTGACGAGTCATGGCCTAGGTCAGTGATAGATGACGACGCCTATGTCCGCCCGCTGTCTTCCTAAGCCCAAACTCTATAAGTAGTAACCGGCCATGGACCGAAACGTCCTTAAACTAACAACGGACCACTATGTCCTAAAACTAGCTGTTGACCGAGATGTCGATAAACTACAGTGGATTGCAGCATCCCAAAACTGATACAAAAAAAAAGAATAAAAGAAAGAAAGAAAAACGGTATGTCTATAAGCAAAATGGGCACGGATGAAAACCCGAAAGGGCTCCGTGAGTAAAAACAGCAGGGCTACCGGCGAGTTTTGTGAAAACCCGAAAGGGCGCAACCTCGTTAGAATAAAAAAAGAGAAAAAAAAAACGGTATGTCCATAAGCAAAAAGGGCACGGATGAAAACCCGAAAGGGCTCCGTGAGTAAAAACAGTAGGGCTATCGGCGAGTTTTGTGAAACCCCGAAAGGGCGCAGCCTCGTTAAAATAAAAAAAAAAAAGAAAGAAAACGGTACGTCCATAAGCAAAATGGGCACGGATGAAAACCCGAAAGGGCTCCGTGAGTTAAAACAGCAGGGCTACCGGCGGGTGTTTGTGAAAACCCGAAAGGGCGCAACCTCGTTAAAAGACACTTGCAAGGATCCTCTCGACCTTGTAAGGAGAAACCACCTGCGTGAGATCCTTACGACTCACAAGGGAGCAACACACTTAGGGATCCCCATGATTCCTAAGGAGAAATTAGACTTGCGAGATCCTCACGACTCGTAAGGAGAACCCTCTTATGAGACCCTCACGGCTCATAAGATTTGAAAGTCTTAAGCTATAGGGATCTGAACCTGTTCTTAAGTAGCCCCCACAACCTTCAATACTGCCCTATAAGCGGCTCAATACTGACCCTTGTATACAATCCACGGGCACGAATAAACATTTCCCTAACAGAGTCACACCCGTGACTGGGGATATGTTCGCGCGGTGAAGAACCCTTGTGAGTCCCTCGACTTATAATGAGAAAACTCTCTTGTAAGATCCTTACGACTTACAAGAAGCCATACACTTAGGAATCCTCACGATTCCTAAGGAGAAAACACACCTACGAGATCCTCACGACTTGTAGGGAGAAATACCTTTGTGAGACCCTTACTGCTCATGAAGTCAAAAGCCTTAGTTGACAGAATCCTAACCCTGTTCGCTAAGCCACCTTTGTTCGATATCGACAGAGACAAATGATGATTCTCTCCTGGCAATATCCCAGTTGTAGAGGTGCTGATGCCAAAATCGGTGTCTAATCCCAAGCTTGCGGCAAAAAAGCTAGCGAGCCACACATGCATACGAAATAGCCGAAATGATGGGGCAACTTGCAACAAAATCAGCAAGTAAAAATGTATGCATGCAAAATAGCCGAAATGATTGGGCAACTCGCAATAAAAAGCAGTGAGTAAAAATAAAACAAATAGCCGAAATGATTGAGCACCGCGAAAAATAGCCGAAATGATGGGGCAATCGCGACCTTCGCGATATAAAAGCTGAAATGATAGAGCATCGCGGAAAGAAATAAAAAAATGAATGAATGAAATTTATGCCCTACAGGTGATATCACATCAATCCCTGTATACAATCCAGGGGAGCAAACAAAGAGGGAGTCACACTCCTCCTCCCCAGTTTTCATCAGAAGAAGAAGCCAAATCTCGACGGGTCACGAATAGCCTATAGATCATCTCAACATTCGTCTCATTGCAGCAGACACAACATCAAGAAAAGTGGAACAGCGGCAACTCCCAGTTCCATGACTCGGCGGTGTACAGATGACCGAGAGTCGAATTCCGACTCCGTGAAATGCGGATAAAGTCAACCCTTCCTGGCTACGTGGAACGCGGATTATGTCACTTCTGACCCCGTGGAAAACGTCCAGAGCGGATCCTGGTCCTCGCAGAGCACGGCAGTGAACCCGTGTGAAGCATCCAGAGCGGAGCCTGGTCCTCACCGAACACGGCAGTGAACCCGTGGGAAGCATCCAGAGCAAAATTCCTGGCTACGTGGAACGCGGATTATGTCACTCCTGACCCCGTGGGAAACGTCCAGAGCGGATCCTGGTCATCGCAGAGCACGGTAGTGAACCCATGTGAAGCATCCAGAGCGGAGCCTGGTCCTCGCCGAACACGGCAGTGAACCCGTGGGAAGCATCCAGAGCAAAATTCCTGGCTATGTGGAACGCGGATTATGTCACTTCTGACCCCGTGGAAAACGTCCAGAGCGGATCCTGGTCCTCGCAGAGCACGGCAGTGAACCCGTGTGAAACATCCAGAGCGGAGCCTGGTCCTCGCCGAACACGGCAGTGAACCCGTGGGAAGCATCCAGAGCAAAATTCCTGGCTACGTGGAATGCGGATTATGTCACTCCTGACCCCGTGGGAAACGTCCAGAGCGGATCCTGGTCCTCGCAGAGCACGGCAGTGAACCCGTGTGAAGCATCCAGAGCGGAGCCTGGTCCTCGCCGAACACGGCAGTGAACCCGTGGGAAGCATCCAGAGCAAAATTCCTGGCTACGTGGAACGCGGATTATGTCACTTCTTACCCCGTGGAAAACGTCTAGAGCGGATCCTGGTCCTCGCAGAGCACGGCAGTGAACTCATGTGAAGCATCCAGAGCAGAGCCTAGTCCTCGTCGAACACGGCAGTGAACCCGTGGGAAGCATGTAGAGCAAAATTCCTGGCTACGTGGAACGCAGATTATGTCACTTCTGACCCCATGGAAAACGTCCAGAGCGGATCCTGGTCCTCGCAGAGCACGGCAGTGAACCCGTGTGAAGCATCCAGAGCGGAGCCTGGTCCTCGCAGAACACGGCAGTGAACCCGTGGAAAGCATCCAGAGCAAAATTACTGGCTACGTGGAACGCGGATTATGTCACTTCTGACCCTATGGAAAACGTCCAGAGCGGATCCTGGTCCTCGCAGAGCACGGCAATGACCCCGTGTGAAGCATCCAGAGCGGAGCCTGGTCCTCGCCGAACACGGCAGTGAACCCGTGGGAAGTATCCAGAGCAAACATCGTACTGTGGAGTCCTTAAATCCATGGACTATGATGTCTTTAACCTCGACCGCGATGTCTTAAAACTAAAATTGGACTGTGAGGTCCTCAAACTCACGGACTATGATGTCCTTAACCTTGACCGTGATGTCTTAAAACTAACAATGGACCGTATTGTCCTTAAACTAATTTTACCTTGGTTCAAGGGTACATCTCTTCATTCCTTTGATATTTGTTGTTGTAATTCCTCAACGTCTTCAAAGAGGTGACGGGTCCCGACAACCACACATTTCACGGACTGTGGGGTCCTTAAACCCCTGGACTATGATGTCCTTAACCTCGACCGTAATGTCTTAAAACTAACAACGGACTGTGGAGTCCTTAAATCCACGGACTATGATGTCCTTAACCTCGACCGTGATGTCTTTAAACTAACATCGGACTGTGGAGTCCTTAAACCCATGGACTATGATGTCCTTAACCTCGACCGTGATGTCTTAAAACTAACATTGGACTGTGAGGTCCTTAAACTCATGGACTATGATGTCCTTAACCTCGACCGTGATGTCTTAAAACTAACAACGGACTGTGGAGTCCTTAAATTCACGGACTATGATGTCCTTAACCTCGACCGCGATGTCTTTAAACTACGGTATCCTGGAAAACGTCCAGAGCGGAGCCTGGTCCTCGCAGAACACGGCAGTGAACCCGTGGGAAGCATCCAGAGCAACCCCTAGCTCCGTGAGATGCGGATAAGGACAACTTCATCCATCACTTGCGGGTCCTCACGACTCGTAAGAGAGTAAATTCTCTTGTGAGATCCTTACGACTTTCAAGAGAAAACACACTTAGGAATCCTCACGATTCTTAAGGAGAAATTACACCTGCGGGATCCTCTCGACTGGTAGGGAGAAAATTCTTTATGAGACCCTCACGGCTCATAAAGTTGAAAAGTCTTAGGTAACAGTTCCTAACCCTATTTTCTAAGCCATCACTACCTTACAAAGAGCACAAGATTGACAGCTATATACTATCTACAGACCGCACTTGCTAAAAATCACATGACAACAACACAGCAAGGAGAAGAAAGCGACAAGGAGAACATTTGATTTGCATTTAATTAAGCGTCCGAGGCATACCCGTTCATGCATGTGCAAAAGATTTAATAAGAAAAATAAAACAAGCTGAAATGAGAAACTTGCCATTCATACTGCGAAAAAGTTCTTACAATTATGAAAGCAGTAAACAAAAACATTATCAAAATAATTACAATGGCAAAACCTCAGATCCAGGGCATGGATTAAGGAACTCAAAAGTGACTTTGTCCAGAATCTTCCAGGCATTTCGAACCATCCTAGTATGCTTTCTTTCACGGTCACAAGCGTCGGGATCTCCACGGATGTCCTCCACCCTCCGATAGGCAGCAAGTATGGCTGACTGTTGAAAAGCCAGATGTAGGAGATCGATAAGATTGTCTCGCCTTCTCTTCGAGATTAGGCTCATCAGATACACCGAATGCACCTTATCCTCGGCGGCATCCAATGCCCTAAGCGGCATGCCAGTACAGAATAGAGGAAGCGCTTCTCAGATCGCTCCCACAATAAGCTTCAGGAGAGAGGAGCGTCGAGGAAGCAGTTGACCATTGTATGCGTCAAAGCGACTCATAATTTCGGCACACTCGGCGTTTGTGAATTCTCGATTCTGAGAACGGCCGAGTGAGCGGATGTCTCCGTAAGAGATAATCTCGTCAAGATCATACATGCGAGCGTCCATTACTCCTAAAAAAGAATATCAACGAAAATTAGCGGACAGACTGATTAAGCGAATTCTTATTAAAGACAGGCACATGGAGTTAAACTCCTCGAGAGCAATGCTCTGCAGACAGGAGTGACACCTGTCAAAATCAATTATGAAGGGAATTTAAAAAAATTCCCCGAGAATATCGAGAGCCTTGCTCTGAGAAGATGATATAATTCATCAAAGATAAAATTCCATTTTTAATCTTCAAGATCCATGAAAAACTCTTAAGGGTTCTTCTATATAATTTGAAAGGAGCAAAACTCCATTAATGAATTAAGAAATCATAAAGTAAAATCCTTTTGGAGAGCAAAGCTCTATTAATGGAACCCTAAAAAGGTTCTCTTTAGGTCAAAGATCCATGGAGCAAAGCTCTGCTAGTGAAACCCTAAATGGGTTTTCTGTAGATCAAAGATCTATTAAGAGCAAGGCTCTGTTAATAGGTAAAACCCTAACTCATTAAAATTTATTAAAATTTTTACCTAAGTTTGGAAAAAATATTTACTCTTGTGAAGTTCTTAAACAAAAGAGCTGCGCTCTGAATAAAAATTCTCAGAAAAGAAGATGATAATCATCTAGAGGACCAAAGGTCTTATTTATAGGCGTTAAGACGTCTCTTCAACTTCTGAGTTGATCCAAGGGCTCAGATGTTGCCACCGCTGCGCTCACGTGTGGGCCACGCAAGCACAACGGTGGAGGGCATTTGTTTCCCCAATCAGAGCCAAGCTCTGTTCAAATTCCAAGATTTGAAATGAAGCGACGCTTCTGCTTTCCCCAATCAGAGCAAAACTCTGTTTTGAATTTCAAAATTCAAAAATTGAAGCAACGCTTCAGATCCCGTGCGCTGCGCGCTGCGTGTCAAAAGCAGACACGCCAGCGCCAGGAGCGCTGCGCCCTTGGCAGCGCACCCCCAATCAGGGCAAAGCTCTATTTCAAAATTCAAAATTTAAAAGTTGAAGCAACGCTTCAGATCCAGCGCTCTGCGCTGCGCACCACGTGTCAAACACGGGTACGCTAGCACAGTTGTGCTGCGCGCCACGTGTCAAACACAGGTGCGCTAGCGCAGTTGTGCTGCGCTCTGCGTTGCGTGCCACATGTCAAACACGGGTGCGCTAGCGTGGTTGCGCTGCGCACCACGTGTCGAACGTAGGTGCGCCAGCGCTGGAATTAAAAATTCCCCCACCGTCAGATCAAAAGATCTAATAATAATAAATTATTAATTAATCAGAATTAAAATTCTGTTATGGAAAGATCCTTCTATCTTATTAAATCAAGAAGATTATCTTCTGTAAAACAGAACCCTTAGGATCAAAGATCCAACGGTGGGAAATATTCCCAAATCAATCAGAGAAAGATCTCTTAAACTGATTTAACAAATTAATTGGCCCTATATAAAGGCCCCAAGACTTCAAGTCTAGAAAAAAAAAGCTCTGCAAACTTGGAGAAAAACTCAAAGAGAAAGAAAGGCAAGCCTTTAGAAGAAAGAAGATCATTTCTTCATCTTTAAGGTAAAGAATTAATTATTGAACAACGGAGATGAAATCATCTCGTAAAAAGAAGAAACATCTTCTAAAAAGATCTTAGATCTATAAAAAGACCAAGGTATTTGATTAAAAAGAAAAGATCAAAAGATCTAATCATAAAAATATAAAAAGAAGTATTTTACTTCATTCACAGATCTTTTGATCTATAAAGGCAGAGCCTTTTTATAAAAACAAGAACTGTTGTTCTTGGATCTTGAGGCAAAGCCTCCTTTGAAGAACATAAAATTTGTTCTTTGATCTTAAAATTGATCAAAATGTGCTTTGCGCTATTAGAAAGTGCTTTGCACTCATGAACTGCACCTTTGCGCTTCTTGGATCGGCGCTCAGCACCAAAACATGCCACGTGTCAACCATAGACACAATTTGCGCTTTGCGCTCTGAAAACAGAGCACTGTGCTCTTGGCTTGGCGCTCAGCTCCAAGCGCGCCACGTGTCACTCACTGGCGCACCCATAAACTAGCGCAGCACGCTCATAAATTAAAAGCGCGGTGCGCTAACAAACTAGCGCTAAGCGCAACACGTGTCCTCCTCGTGTGCGCTGACCGACAGAAGCGCAATGCGCTCTTTGACTGGCGCAAAGTGCCTAGTGGGCCACGTGGCGCGCTGTCAGAACATACTTTGTTCTGATAAATGCTATGCATTCAATATAAGACAAAAAATGTCAGAGCCCAATACTTGGCATTATTAAAAGGGCAGAGCCCAAACAAAGGCCTAACAGGCAGAACAAAAATAAAATGTTAAACATTTTTTAACTGGACTTAACCCAATTCTGGCCATAAGTCCTCAATTTAAATTGAACTGAGCTCATCTGCTCTGCTAATCAATTTACACCCGGTTCGAGAGTACATCTCTTCACTCCTCTGATATCTGTCGTTGTAATTCCTCAACGCCGTCAGAGAGGTGACGGGTCCCGACAACCACACATTACTACGGACTGTGGGGTCCTTAAAATCATGGACTATGATGTCCTTAACCTTGACCGTGATGTCTTAAAACTAACGTCGGACTGTGGAGTCCTTAAATCCACGGACTATGATGTCCTTAACCTCGACCGTGATGTCTTAAAACTAACAACGGATTGTGGGGTCCTTAAATCCATGGACTATGATGTCCTTAACCTCGACCGCGATGTCTTAAAACTAACATCGGACTGTGGAGTCCTTAAAATCCACGGACTATGATGTCCTTAACCTCGACCGTGATGTCTTTAAACTAACATTGGACTGTGGAGTCCTTAAACCCATGGACTATGATGTCCTTAACCTCGACCGCGATGTCTTAAAACTAACATTGGACCGCAATGTCCTTAAACTAATTATCGACCGCAACGTCATTAAACTAAACAATAGAGCCCAATTGCTCTTTTGTTGGACCTAAACGATCCCGTTAAGTTGATCTTAGTCTAAAACTAGACTAGCGTATCCTTAACAAACGTTTAAGTTGATCTTAGGCTCAAATGAGGCTAACGTATCCTTAAACCCAACCCCCAAACCCAAATCTAAGAAAGATACGGATTTGGACTAGTCCACGTCCTATGGGCAACAACATAACTTAGTCTCTGTATACAATCCATGGGCAACCACAAACAAAACAAACACCCACGATACGAAGTGACCATCTGGAGAAGGAGAAAGTTGTTACCGCGATGCGGTAACGTAATTAACTGCAGGGGCTTGCGCTTACAGGGAAGAGCATCCCCGCAATCAAAACCCCTTCAGACGAGGGGGAATCTGACGAAGTCTGTTACATCGGCCGCATCCGTTTAAACCTTCGATACATGGTGCCATAAATCAACTTGGCATCTTCGGAGAGGTGGACGGATAGCACCAATTAGCATCTACCCCGAATTTCAGACAAGACGGACCTGCGCGGTCGCGTCTCTGTGTTCGGAGGGGAACAAGCCCCTGGCCAGTTAGTGTCGAACTCATGGAGGATTCTCCTCGGGTTCCTTATCCTCCTGAAGCTACAGGCAGTCCCCTTCAGCCTCTTCATCCTTGATTCTTCACTCGTTTTCAAAAATCATCCTGGGGGTTGAGCTGCCGACTCGAGGTGGGCCTACCTTTCTTTTTGAAAGCGACAAGGAGGCGCCGCCGGGACATGGGTTATAGTCTTGCCTTCTTCCATTCACGACTAGAAGAAGAAGTTTTTCTTCGTCACGCCGCCTTGTTCTCCGCCGAAAGACGGGAAGACAAACGTCTTGCCTGAATTTGGGGGCAGATGCTAATTGGTGCTATCCGTCCACCTCTCCGAAGATACTAAGTTGATTTATGACACCATGTATCGAAGGTTTAAACGGATGCGGCCGATGTATCAGACTTCGTCAAATTCCCCTCGTTGAGGGTTTTTTGATTGTGGGGACGCTCTTCCCTGCAGGTGCAAACCCCTGCAGTTAATTACACTACCGCATCGCGGTAACCACTTTCTCCTTCTCCAGATGGTCACTTCGTGTCATAGGTGTTTGTTTTGTTTTTGGTTGCCCGTGGATTGTATACGGAGACTAATTTATGTCGTCGCCCGTAGGGCGTGGATTAGTCAAAATCCGTATTTTCTTAGATTTGTGTTTTGGTTTGGATTTAAGGATACGTAAGTCTCATTTGAGACTAAGATCAACTTAAATATTATTTAAGGATACGTTAGTCTAATTTTAGACTAAGATCTATTTAACGGGATCGTTTAGATCCAACAAGAGAGCATTTGGGCTCTATTGTTTAGTTTAGGGACATTACGGTCGATTACCAGTTTAAGGACATGGTGGTCCAATGTTAGTTTAAGGACATCTCGGTCCAATGTTAGTTTAAGGATATCCCGGTCCAAGGTTAAGGACATCATAGTCCGTGGGTTTAGGGACCCCATGGTCCGAGGTTAAGAAAATCATAGTCCGTGGGTTTAGGGACCCCACAGTCCAAGGTTAAGGACATCATAGTCCATGAAATATATGGTTGTCGGGACCCGTCACCTCTCTGAAGACGTTGAAGGATTACAACGACAAATATCAGAGGAGTTCAGAGATGTACCATTGAACCAAAGTTGATTGGGAGATCTATAGTCCAATTTAGAACTAAGATAAATTAATTAGATTATGAGCACATTGGCTCAGCTAAATCTGAATTGAGGACTTATGGCCAATTTAGGCTAAATCCAATTAGGTTTGAAATGTTGGCCCTTTGTTAGACTATTGAGGGCTAAATCCAATTAGGTTTGAAATGTTGGCCCTTTGTTAGACTATTGAACATTGAGCATTCATCATGGCTCTGGAGTTTTCTTTGAATATCATATGAAATGATCAAGTTTGAAAGGATGTAGTCGAGGTTTAATCAAATGGGAGTCTTGACTCCGAAAGACTTAGCCGATTTGGGCTAAGACCGGTTTGAGAATAGTGTTAAACACTAAAATATATTTGGCGATCACGTGTTCCCACGTGATGCGCTTTAAAACAGTGTTAAACACTGGGGACAAAATGCTCAAAATAGTGTTAAACACTAAAAGTGGGGTGGTCACGTGGGGTCACGTGAGGCGCCTGAGAATTGGGCCAAACCTCCTTTATTTTGTTCTCAGAATATTCAAATAAGTGTTAAACACTTTTAGTCTTCAGGCCATCACGTGTTGGCACGTGATGGGTATCCATGTATTGATTATTAAAGTGTTTATTAAGGGGTCACGTGGGGACATGTGAGGGCGCCCAAAATTGATTCTGCCTTTGGCTTTGTTCCCTTTATTTTGAGGGTCACGTGGGAGCACGTGAGGCATTTCCTCCAAGTTTTTCTTTCTCATTTTAAGGGATCTGTTTTAGGGGTCACGTGGGGGCACATGACCTAGTTTTGTTCTTTCTTTTCTGATCATTGAGGATGGGGGTTACGTGTCACCACGTGACCAAGTTCTTTACGTGCATGGAGAGTTTTAAGTCTCTTGTTTTAAGAATCAGATTCTCTGTAGGGTTAAACCCTAATTCTGTTTTTAGAGGAATTAAATTCCTATGTATGTGGAAGAATTAAATTCTTAAGTAGGGTTAAACCCTAATTTTATTTGGAGGAATTAAATTCCTATGAGTTTGGGAGAATTAAATTCTCATATAGGGTTAAACCCTAGTTTTATTTGGAGAAATTAAATTCCTATGAATTTGGGAGAATTAAATTCTCATATAGGGTTAAACCCTAGTTTTATTCGGAGGAATTAAATTCCTATGAATTTGGGGGAATTAAATTCCTTAAACTCAAATTCTCCCTTCTAAGTTTTTGATCTGCAGGCAGAATCTCCCCGATGAGAATTAAATTCTCAACTTGTGGGGAGATCTGCTTCTGTAGATCTTCAACCAAAGGAAGAACTAAGTTCTTATTCAGAAGAGTTAAGCTCTTAAATTTGAGAATTAAATTCTCTTTTATTTTATGGAGTTTAGATCTCTTTCCCCTTTCTCACCCAGGGTTTCTTTTCTCTGAAAAGATCTTCTTTTCTCTCTTGAGAATTAAATTCTCCTCTCTTTTTCCTCTCTGTTGTTCTTTTTCTCTAGAAAATCAAAATTCCAAAGATCCCTTCTCTTCTCTTCTTGGCTCCTATTTATATGAGAAAGAAAAGAATCAATTTGTTTAGTCAATTTTTCATTGAAAGATTTTGGTTGTTTCTGTAACTAATATGATCTTTTAGATCACTCAGTGAATTTTATTCACCTTTGGATTTTTAATCCAATAGATATTCTGTCTGTTATTCTTGGTGAATTTCAGGAAAATCTTTCCTTGTATAAAATCTTTCCAAAAATTGGTGATTTTTAATCTCCCTTGGATTTTTAATCCAACGGTGCTCCATTTTACAGAGCACCATCTTTTTGTTTGGAAAGATTTAGAGAGATCTTTTTCCAGTTAAGCTTCTGGATTCCCATTTAATTAGAATTTAATTCTATTAGTTCAGAAGGATTAAAAGCTCCTCACGTGTTGGCACGTGATCCCACTGTTTGATCATTGAAATTGAATTTAATTCTATCAATT
The DNA here is from genome assembly GCA_030015575.1 of Agapanthus africanus. Classification (NCBI taxonomy): domain Eukaryota; kingdom Viridiplantae; phylum Streptophyta; class Magnoliopsida; order Asparagales; family Amaryllidaceae; genus Agapanthus; species Agapanthus africanus. The sequence goes on along the minus strand of JASDDO010000244.1, from coordinate 535,458 downwards.
AAAGAGTTTAGGAACCCGTCACGTGTTGGCACGTGACCCCCTTTATTAAACATTTTATTCAGAATTTAATTCTGTCGTTTAACAGAACTAAGGAATCATCACGTGTCAGCATGTGACCCTTGGTCACGTGTGAGCACGTGATGCCCCATTGGGGTTTTTCCTTAGTGTCTTATTATATCTTTTAATCCTTTTTGGCGGGTTTTAAAGGTCCATCACGTGGGGGCATGTGACTCCACTAATTGCCTGCTTAATTAGAATTTAATTCTATTATAACAGAGTCCCAGGAAACCATCACGTATCAGCACGTGACCCTTGGTCACGTGTGAGCACGTGATATCCCATTGGGGAATTTCCTGATATTTTATCAGGGAACAAATGCCCCCACGGCGTTGTTCTCACGTGTTTGCACGTGAGTGCAACGCTGTCACCTTTGTGACCGTTGGATCTGTCTAGAGAACAGGGGAGATGAACCGTTCCCCATCACATCCTATAAATGCAGGAGTCCCTTCAGAAGCGCCTCTACTTTTTCCATCTTCTTCCTTGCTCGTTTTTCCTCTTAGAATTTAATTCTCTTTCCCAGAGCTTAGTTCTCTGATTCAAAAATTTCCAGAGTTTAACTCTGTCAACAAAGATTTCCTTTTTCAGGTAAGAATCTTGAACGGCTGAGAAACTCCTTGTAGAAATTTGGATTTTAAATCCACACCAAGGGGTTTTCCCTTTAACAAGAACCCATCTTTTCCAAGTTCTTTCAAAAACTGCTCAATCTTTAAATAATAAATCCCTTTTGTTAGGGCTCTTTTGGTCTCAGAGATCGATGGAAATACTTGACCTTTCTCTGGAATTTAATTCCATTCCAAAGAATCTTAGCTCTGAAAAATGTCTTCTGGAAATTTAATTCCCCTGTTCAAAATGTATTTAATTCTTCTAAAGAACTTAGTTCTTTAAAAGAAGACGACTTGGGATTTTTCCTCCTGAGTTGTTCTTTGCAAAAAAGTTTCCAGAAAGATCCCCCATGATTTGCATAGGGTTCTGCAGTGGGTCTTCTCTCTCTGTGGAATATGTAGAGTTGTTTGAAATCCACTGTTCATTTATTGAGAATCTTCCTTTTGTTCTCACAATGATTACTCTGCCTCATCATTAGTGGGCCACCATCTTGATTTTGTGGGGTCCTTGTGTTTTGTAACCAATGGTCTCATAAAATAAGTTATTTGTCGTTTTCTTCCACTGTCTTTATATATACATATATATTTATAAATACATATATACGCGTGGGCTTCACTAACAGTTTCCTTTACTTTGTTTCAGGAGTAATGGCTTCTCTCCCATACTTTCCCTTTACTCGCTCGGAGGCGGCTTTTCCTCAATCACTGTCGGACGAAGAGGTGATGGCGATGATCAGGGCTCATGACCCGAATTGCACCAATCTACTTTTATGGGGGACCTGGTACAGTCATATCATCCGCGGTCGCCGCAGCTTTCTTTGCGAGATACCGACAAAGCCTACCTATCCATTTCTGTCGATGGATCATCCACAGACCGCCTTTGCTGTGGAGATGCTGAATTAGACCCCTACGGGACGGCTTGAGCCATCAACAACTGGGATTCCGAACCATCCTGTACCGGCTATAGACATCTTAGGGCGCCGCATTTGCCAAGGAGAAGCCCAGCCATGGGGACAGATTTACAAAATAGGGCTTACCCCTCGACATCCCACGGGATACCTTCTCTGGGCCCGTTATATCCTGTCCACCCATCGGGCGCGACTGCAGAGGGTTGGACTCTATCAGGCGGTATATGCGTCTCTCTTCCACTATCAGTCCCCCAATGTCTGATGGGTTAAGGCCTTCTTAAACCAATGGAATCTTCCCACCAACACCTTCTTTCTAGGGGACCGCGAAGTTTCAATTTCTCTGGAAGAGTTTCACGAAATCTCAGGGTTGTCATTCAGAGGGATGCTCTATGAAGAACTACTGCCTCCCGATGAGTATGTCTTCGAAACCGAGCCTGCCATGCTTGACGGCCTGTCGACCGAGAATGCCGTCCGCCACAAGCACCCAAGTTTGATCAAGACTCTTTGCATTTTTGAGAAGCTATTCACAGAGTCAGAGGAGCAGGGCGTCACTTTTAAAAGCTTTATCGCCTGGTTCCTTCGCGATGACGTTCTATCAAAGACGGCTCCGAAGTTCGCAAATATCAACGACCCCTTTGGGTTCGGTTTAAATAAGCGTCTGGCTAAAGAAGAGGACTTGCCGCAGTTCTACATTCCCATCATGTCGGCCGTGTCTTTCGAGTCGATCGCAGCTCCTGGTATGGATGAGGAGACTTTCTTTGTGGGTTTTATCAGCGTTTGGATCAGCTGGTTCGCCATTCCCATGCACCGTCGTTTCATGAGAGCCTCGGTCATTTACCCTGCTCATCGCATTGCCGAGGGGACGCGACTAGCTGTGGGCATTACGGGGCTAGCGCACCTGTATCATGGGATAAGCGCCGCGGCCAATACCTCAACTCCAGGCGTAAATGTGGTAAATTTCTCTCTTCATTACTTTACGTCCTGGATTGAGATGCACGTACTAGGGGCATTTGCTGTGCACCAAAGACCCAACTTTTATGACGCTTACACTTTCCCGCGACTCATGCGGCTGGTGGATGCCTCTGCTCCTGACCCGACTCAGTCTGGGGCTATTCGCGTGCTGATTAATCCCTATGCCAATACGGGCGGGATGGTATTCAATGATCGAGTCCTCTCTGCTCCCTCAGGACCGATTCAACAGTTCTGTGACTCGTCGAAAGAGGGAGTACCTTCCCTGAAGCCCAGGGAAGCCATGCACCTATATTCGATCAGACCGGGTTATCTGGTGTTTCGTCAGAACGGTGCGGCTCTTTTTATGCAGTACAACCCACACCGCTTTGCTCGGCAACTCGGATATGACCAGGGTGTCCGCTTTGAGGCATTTATATTGGAGCCTAGCCCGTCGTCAGAAGTTGTTCGTGACGCTGCTCATCACTTCATGCGGCTGAACACTGGCTCTCGCTTCGTGATTCCTGAAGCTAATCATATTCCTCGATGTGTGGGGTCCTTCACAGGCTGATACCTCCACCGAGTCAGTCCCATTATTGCCGAGGAGAGGAGGATGCTCCTCGGATATAGGGCTCTTACTCCGATCCAGGCCACGGGAGTTCCGCCGCGACCGCGTGCAGCGGTTCGCCCTCCCTTGAGAGATATTAGCATCGTGCTTATTCCGGATGCGGCGGAAGTGGATTTAACTCCCACAGCTGGTATGCCACTGTGTACTAGAGCTCAATCAAGGGCCAATAGGGCGCCTGTAGCAGTATCATCAGCTGCGGCGTCAGCAATGGCCGTGTCGTTATCGGTAGTATCGCCGAGCGAGGACATTGAAGGCGAAGTGGGTCAACACCGTACCAAAGCACCAAGGGGAAGGAAGCAATCGTCTTCGGCGGTTAGTTCTGGGTCCAAGAGGCGAAAGAAGACGGTCACCAATATGCTCGACTCTTTAGTGGAATCAGAGCCTATCCATCAAGATGAATCACTAGCCATGCAAGAATCGGATGGTGGTATACTTTTCCCGGGTTCATCTGCCGAGGAAGCTGCACAATTGGCTGAGGCTATAAGATGCTCACAGGATGAATCCGAGAATTTAAGGATTCCGAAGAGGCCTTATCCTGCCGTCATCTTTTACAAAGACCCTCCATCAATACGGCAGGTATTTATAGGTCCTTTGGAAGAAGGGGCGAGAGAGCCCTTAAGCAGGCTGTCTCAGCCGACGCCGAAGATGCACTTTCGTTGTGGACCGGTGGCCACGAGTCTACCCTCAAACCTCGGCGAGCATACTTCCTCAGGAAGGAGCGTCGGCTTGAAAAAGCCATACTAGAAGCTCCTTTGCGCATTGGTATACTTATATATCCTTTTATAGTATTTTGCACTGCTTATACACACACACACACACACACACACACACATATCCTTATCCTCATACAAACTTTGCAGGGACTTCGGCAATGGCGAGGGATCTGAGTTCGAGTCGCGCTTTGACTGTGGACTCCGCAAATATCCCCAATGAGACACTAATCAGTGTGGAGGGGGTCGATGCAACTGTTTCTCCTGCGATGGAGCTTCCTTCGGTGATTCCCGCTCCCCAAGTGCTTGCTCCCCCGAAAGAGGCATCTTCGTTGGTCGCCGATTCAATGGATCTTTCTGGGGACGGCCCGGAGACTAGGGAACAGGTAGTCAAGGCTACCGTCCTTCCGCTGGAGCCTGCAGTGGCGGCCACTTCTCTTCGATCGGAAGTTATTATACCGGCCCACGTCCCCGATGATATGCCTGGGGGCATGGAGGAGGCCGCCGAAGCTGCTATCCCTCCAATCCAGAATGGGAGAAGCATCGAAGGTAGCCTTCTATATTTTCTATTAATAATCTCTCCATTATCTGAACCTTTCTGTCTTTTCAGAATTGCGCGGATTGGCGGCGTCTATTGCTGATCTGTCTCCCAGGAAGTCTTTTCAGCGCCTGTTAGAGATGGCCGCTCCGCAAGCGATATCTCCTCAACGCATCGTCCTCTCTTCTGGGCAAGGTTAGTGTCGTTTTCCCTCTCCTCACAGCATTATTATTATTTCATATAATGACATTGATGTCTTCTACAGTTCTGGAAGCCGATGACGAGGTTGAGATTCTTGACGGGCCTGGAGAGCCTTCAGACCCTTCTTGCATGACTGTGGATAAGTAAAGTCTCAACGTTGTTCCATCTGCTCTTTACTTACAAGTCTCGCTGATTGTTTATAAATCTTAACAGCTTTGCCAGTTCTTACCACGCTGGAATCTCGCATCGTCATGCCATCCGGCCCCTATGCTCTACGTGCCTCGGAACGGATGGCAAAGCTAAGCCTTCACTCCCTATCAGCCTTGATTGAAGACCTTCGTGCCGGCAGTCTGATCACGGCCGAAGCGTTTGCCACTGAAGCCGACGGTTCTCTTCCCTTTCTTGCCACCTACCATGGTGAAACATTGGTGCAAGTCTGGGTTGAGTTTTGTCGGCAGGTGGAAGCTTGCTTGCATATTCTTAAATGTACACGCCTTCCTTCAGAGGTTATGGCCGCGAAGGCGAGCTTACGGGGGCTGATTGAGCGGTGCGCTGCGAACATGATATCATGCGAGAAGAGGCTCAGCCGAAAGTTTTCGGAGAGGGAGCTGGCTTCCAAAGCGCTGAGGGAGTTTCAAGCCAATCTTACAGCCAAGACCACTATGCTTCAAGAGGCTATCAAGGAGGTGGTAGCCATTGATAAGGCCATCATTTTTACTTGTGAAATGGTCGAAGCCCATAAGATTACTGAAAAAGAGCTTGAACGCCGGCTTGCCTCATACCAGGCCCAACAGGCTCAAGCGGAGGCCCGTCTTTTGACGATAATGAATCGTGAAGCCGAGGCCCAGCGGAAAAGGGATGAACTGGCAAATCTACTAAATCGTCCGCCGGCTTGAAGAATTGTATATATATATATATTTTTTATTCTTCTTTTGTACATACTCCTGAATAAGAGTATATTTTTTTATTCTTTCATAAATTGTACTTTGTATTCATTTTGATTCATGAATAAAAGACATATTTTGCTTCATGATGGTGTGTCCCTTTTAGTAAGTGCATTCTGTGGATAATTTATTTTGATTTCTTTGTAGGACAGCGATGGCTTAGGAGTCAGGGTTAGGATCTGCCTCCTAAGACTTTTCAACTTTATGAGCCGTGAGGGTCTCATAAAGATTTTTCTCCATACCGGTTGAGGGGATCCCGTAAGTGTAATTTCTCCTTAAGAATCGTGAGGATTCCTAAGTGCATTTTCTCTTGAGAGTCGTAAGGATCTCACAAGAGAATTTTCTCCCTTACGAGTCGAAAGGACCCGTAAGTGATGGATGAGGTTGACACTATCCACATTTCACGGAGTCAAGGGTTGCTCTGGCCATTTCCCACGGGTTTAAGATTGACTTTTAGCCGTGTTCTATAGGACCAGGATTTGCTCAAGACGCTTCACACGGGGTCGGGATTGACATAAGCCGTGTTCCACGAAACCAGGATTTGCTCTGGATGCTTCCCACGGGGTTAGGATTGACATAGGTCGTGTTCCACGAAACCAGGATTCGCTCCGGACATTTTCCACGGGGTCAGGATTAACATAGGCCGTGTTCCACGAAACCAGGATTTGCTCTGGATGCTTCCCACGGGGTCAGGATTGACGTACGCCGTGTTCCGCAAGGACCAGGATCCGCTCTGGACGCTTCCCACGGGGTCAGGATTGACATAGGCCGTGTTCCACGAAACCAGGATTCGCTCTGGACGTTTTCCACGGGGTTTGGATTGACATAAGCCGTGTTCCATGAAACCAGAATTTGCTCTGGATGCTTTCTACGGGGTCAGGATTGACGTAAGCCGTGTTCCGCAAGGACCAGGATCCACTCTGGACACTTCCCACAAGGTCAGGATTGACATAAGCCGTGTTCCACTAGACCAGGATTTGCTCTGGATATTTCCTACGGGGTCGGAATTGACATAAGCCGTGTTCCATGAGACCAGGAGGGGTTGACTTTATCCGCATTTCACGGAGTCGGGGATTGACTCTCGGTTGTCTGTGCACCGCCGAGTTATGGAACTGGGAATTGCCGCGATTCCAATTCGCTGATGTTGCGTCTGTTGTAATGAGACAAATGTTGAGATGATCTCCGATGGTCTTTCAGGATTTATATGAGTTGCCGTCAAGACCTTGAAGCTAGGAATTTGGCCTTTGCTTTGTTTGCTAGCATTGCGTCTGCTGTATCGAGATGAATGTCATGGTGGTGATCACTCCGCGCTGGTATGGGATGATCTCCGATAGTCTTTCAAGTTTTATATGAGTTTCCGTCAAGACCCTGAAGCTAGGAATTTGGCCTTTGCTTCGTTTGCTGGCATTGCGTCTGCTGTATCGAGACGAATGTCATGGTGGTGATCACTCCGCGCTGGTGTGGGATGATCTCTGATAGTCTTTCAGGTTTTATATGAGTTGTCGTCAAGACCCTGAAGCTAGGAATTTGGCCTTTGCTTCGTTTGCTGGTATTACGTCTGCTGTATCGAGATGGATGTCATGGTGGTGATCACTCCGCGCTGGTGTGGGATGATCTCCAATAGTCTTTCAGGTTTTATATGAGTTGCTGTCAAGACCCTAAAGCTAGAAATTTGGCCTTTGCTTCATTTGCTGGCATTGCGTCTGCTGTATCGAGACGAATGTCATGGTCATGATCACTCCGCGCTGGTGTGGGATGATCTCCGATAGTCTTTCAGGTTTTATATGAGATGCCGTCAAGACCCTGAAGCTAGGAATTTGGCCTTTGCTTCGTTTGCTGGCATTGCGTCTGCTGTATCGAGACGAATGTCATAGTGGTGATCATTCCACGCTGGAGTGGGATGATCTCCGATAGTCTTTCAGGTTTTATATGAGTTTCCGTCAAGACCCTGAAGCTAGTAATTTGGCCTTTGCTTCGTTTGCTGGCATTGCGTCTGCTGTATCGAGACGAATGTCATGGTTGTCTCTAGGTTTTGCGTCTGCTGTAACGAGACGAATGCTGAGGTGGAGTTGGGATTTTGCCGTCACTCTGCTTTGTTTCGACCATGAGGTCTTTCATTGACGTTGCATCTGCCTCCTGCTGGACTGTGAAGGAACGCCGTTGTTGACATTACGTCTGGTGTAACGAGACGAATGCTGAGGTGGAGTTGGGATTTTGCCGTCACTCCGCTTTGTTTCGACCATGAGGTCTTTCGTTGACGTTGCATATGCATCCTGCTGGACTGCGAAGGAACACCGTTGTGGGTCTCCAGGCTGTAGATGTGTCCATCGAGATTTGGCTTTCTTTTTTATGGAGCCTGAGGGAAGGTATGGTTCCCTCTTTGTTTGTGCCCCTAGATTGTATACAGTGATTGATGTGATCTCACCTGTAGGGCAAAAAGTTTCACTTTTTCATTTTTTTTATTTCTTTCCACGATGCTCTATCATTTCATCTTTTTATATCGCGAAAATCGCAATTGCCCAATCATTTCGGCTATTTTTTGCGGTGCCCAATCATTTCGGCTATTTGTTTTATTTTTACTCGCTGCTTTTTATTGCGAGTTGCCCAACCATTTCGGCTATTTCATATGCATATATTTGTGGCTCGCTGGCTTTTCGCTGCGAATTTTGGGATTTGACACCGATTTCGGCATCAGCATCGCTACAACTGGGATATTTCCAGGAGCCAATCATCATCTGCCTTCATCGATATCGAACAAATGTGGCTTAGTAGACAGGGTTAGAATCCTGTCGACTAAGGCTTTTGACTTCATGAGCCATAAGGGTCTCATAAAGGTATTTCTCCCTATGAGTCATGAGGATCTCGTAGGTGCAATTTCTCCTTAAGAATCATGAGGATTCCTAAGTGTATGGTCTCTTATAAGTCGTAAGGATCTTACAAGAGTGCTTTCTCCTTATAAGTCGAGAGGACTTATAAGGGCTGTTCACTGTGTAAACATATCCTTAGTCCCGGATGGGACTTTGTTAGGGAAATGTTTATTCACGCCCGTGGATTGTATACAAGGATCAATATTGAACCACTTGTAGGGAAAAATTGGGGGGTATAACTGCTTAAGAACAGGTTCAGATCCCTATTGCTTAAGGTTTTTGAATCTTATGAGCCGAGAGGGTCTCATAAGAGGGTTCTCCTTATGAGTCGTGAGAATCTTGCAAGTGTAATTTCTCCTTAGGAATCGTGGGGATTCCTAAGTGTGTTGCTCCCTTGTGAGTCGTAAGGATCTCACGCAGGTATTTTCTTCTCACAAAGTCGACAGGACCTTGCAAGTGTCTTTTAACGAGATTGCGCCCTTTCGGGTTTTCACAACACTCGCCGGTAGCCCTGCTGTTTTTACTCACGGAACCCTTTCAGGTTTTCATCCGTGCCCATTTTGCTTATGGACATACCGTTTTTTTTGTCTTTTTTAACACCACGTCAGCCTGGCGATGTCGTGGGTTGGTAGTAGTTTAACGACGTTTCGGTCATTTGCAAGTTTAGGACATTGCGGTCCATCGTTAGTTTAAGGACGTTTCGGTCCGTCGCCAGTTTTAGGACATAGTGGTCCATGGTTAGTTTAAGGACATTTCGGTCCGTTGTTAGTTTTAGGACATTTCGGTCCGTCGTTTCCGTATTTGAGGCGAATTTTTAATTTACGGACTTTTCGATCCATGGGGCTTTCTCTATGAATGAGCACGATGCCCCCGGCATGTCCATCTTTGTAGGGGCATGAGGCTGTGGCGGGTTCACCTTCCAGTTTTCGGATAATGCGAACTTGCCTTGTTGGTATTGGTCCTCAATCCAGCCTTTGAAGATGAAGCAATCTTCGATTGGATGGCTTACTGCTTGGTGGTAAAGGCAATAATTAGGATTGTTGATATCGCCTGGCTGCAACGGACGTTTTGGATCCGGCAGATTGATGAGTCTATTGCGCACTGCCAGCTCGAACAGTCTCCTTGTTTTATTCTGGGGAAACGAGTAAGGACGTCCCTGTCTCTCCTGGAGGAATGGGCGTGGACGCATATTGTTTTAGCGAACAACCGGCTTTAAGTTGCTCGGCTGTTGTTGAGTATTGGCGACGAAAGTTGCTTTTCCTTTCCCTTTTTCATTTCGAGAGTCCGTCTTTGGAGGAGATGGTCTATGACCCATCTGATCCATTTAGGCCATCTTGTCAATCAAGGACTGGAAAGTAGTTGGCTTGAAGAACATCATGAATTGCGAGATGGTCGCTTGAGGGTCAAGAGTGCCCATGAACATGCCCACTACCGACGCTTCTTCGATGCCCTGCTCGCATTTCGACCATAAATTTCGCCACCGTATTGCGTACTGGACCCAAGTTTCGCCTGGCTTCACTCTGGCATTGATAAGCGCCGTGATTGGGGTACGTTCGCTAGCGCTGGCAAAACGTTGGGTGAATAGCAACTCCATTTCTGCAAATGTCTTGACAGAGTCATTTAGGAGTTCTGAATACCATTCGAACGCCGTCTCCGCCAAGCTGCCGACGAATTGGCGAAGTAACAATTTGTCGTCACCCCCAGTGTTGCCACATAGAGCCCTGAATTGGGCGACATGCTGGTGGGGATTTCCCGTCCCTTTATATACATGGAATTTAGGAATCGTGTATCCTGGAGGATACTTGATCTGATCGTACCATCCTGGATATGGTCGCCCAGTTTTAACAATTTGGCCGGCCGCTTCATTCGCCTAGTGAGTTCGTATTTGCTGAGCAATGTAATCATCCAGAGCACCCTTAGAGATGGTTTCCTCCATGGCTGTTGAAAGAGCCGGAGGGGGATTCAATGTCTCCCCTCTGTCGTCTTCAATGATGATCGGGGGGTCTTCAGCTGGAGATTCCGGCTGTAACATCATCCCGGCCATGTCTTGGAACAAAAGAGCAATTTGTTTTATATTGGCTGCCTGCTCCGCGGCCTCTTTTGCTTTCCTCTCGAGCATTCTTCGGAGGAAATCAGCATCAGTTTCTTATTCTTGACGCTTCTCTGAGGTCTCCGAATTGTCTTTCGGCCCAGTGAGTGCGGCCATCGTAGTCAGCATCTCCTGAAGTTTCTGCTGTTGTTGTTCCTGAGCCATCGTTATCGATCGGGTAAGCAGTCGATGACCCGTAGAAGCACGGCTTTCCTCTTTTCCGGAAGCCATATAAACGGTATGTATTACCATGCCTCCACAGTTAGGGCGTTTAGATTTAGCGTCCCTGCGGTTTACCACGGTCACAGGGGCTTTCTCTGGCCTCCTTCTCTTGTAAGCGGTTGAAGTTGAGGGAGCCGTTGCAGCGGGCACCCTGACAGATGACATCTTCTGTGGCTTGACAGGATGGTTTTCTCCTTGTCGAGCTCAGGCACCCGGTCCTGGTCAATCACCGATTCTTGGAACTGTCTCCAGACTCTGTAAATTTTGGAGGACAGCCACTGAGAGGGCTGCTCCGGGTTCTTTTCTGTAGTAATCTCCATAGGTGAAGGAGATCTCTTCAGTACGGCAGTCGGAGAGTTCTTGCGAACCCTCCTAAGCGGTTCAAAGCCGTTCTCAGTTGGAACAGCAGCATTGATTTCCACGATGGGAGCTGGCGGAGTTAGTCCAGAAGGGGAGCTGCCCCCAACCTTCCTGTAACGTTTTAAAAATAAAAAAATAAATAATTAAATAAATAAAAATCCTTTAGGCGAATTTTCTGATTTTCGGTAAATTAAACCGTATTTTTCGTAAAACTTAACCATAATTATTTTTCATCATAAATTTAAAAAGACCTAATTTAACAATATAATTACTAGTGTTTGGTGTTTATTTAGTGACTTATAAATTATTAGTTTATTAAAATATTTTCCGTAATTAATTAAATTTAAATATTAACATAAGCTTTAATTATACATTAAATTAGTGTAAATTACAAAATTGAAATGAGTTAATTTTACAAAGTGAACCATGACATCTTTGAATCAAGTGTGTTTATGCAAAATTCTTTTTCAAATCTCTTCATGGTTCTAGATTTTTCTAGGATCATTTTGTTGAAAGGAAAAATTGATAAATAAAGAAAATGGTGAAAAGACATAAAAGATGCATCATTTGAAGAACTTTCTACACAACTCTTCACATCTTTTTCTTTCCCTCTTTCTCTTCATGCCTTGGCCGGCCTCATCCCATGGCAGCCCCCCATTGTCCAAGCTCATTTTCCCTTCAAAAAACATCAAAAATTCAACAAAAAATTCCAAAAATAAACCTCAAAATCAATATTCAATCTCTACCATTTTCCTTTGACCTATTTAGCATGGATTTTGGAGTAGAAAACCATTCTTTTGGAGTCATATTTTCATGTTTGGATCTCATGTTGTGGATAATTCTTGTTCCAATGATTAATTGTGGTTAAATGTTTTAATCTAGCATATTTAGATTTTTCTTAATCGATTCTATTTTCAAGTTTAAAATTCAAGATAGGGTTTCTAAAATCAAGTTAGGGTTTTTATTAATTGAGTGGGGTTATAATAAGTAGTTTAACATTTTTAGAAAGGAAAAATCTAGCATGGTTGATGTATTATAAATTGTTCATTCAAAATTGGTTAAATTGAACAATTTTGCTAACTGGGTTTTTATAAAATATATATATTGGTGATATAAATTCTAATTAAGGTTTTTATTATTAGATTGTGGTTTTAATGAGAATATTAACATTTTAAAGGAATGTAAAACCTAATTTAGCAACTAGTTTCAAATATCAATAATGGAAAATTGTGATAAATATGCTATTTTTGCTAACTAGGTTTTAGAAATTTCTTAAATAATTGAGATTTAAAATCTAATTATGGTTTCATGAAATTATTAACATCATAAATTTTAGTTTAATAATTTATTTCATGCAAAATCAAGTTTAGTTGTGGAATTGAGAAGTTTTGCTTACAAGGTGTTGAAATCGGATAAAATTTCAAACTAGAATTTTCAATTTAAGACAAATTAGTGTGATAAAAATATAGTAATGGTTTATATAATCTAGTTATGTTATTTAATGAATATTATGACCATTAGTTTCATTTAAACATCAAGTTTTGAAGTAAAACGATAAATTGACATTTTCAAGGTTTTGCGAAATATGACGATTTGATCGATTTTATGGTTTCGATGATTTAAACTATGTTTTATATTATAAATAATGAGTTTTGAAACTACGAGTTGTTGTTGGTGTTTTAACTCGATCAATCGGCATTTGTACACCGATATCGAGCGATATTTGATTCTTTTGCATGAGCGGGTCATAGGTTTTAACCTATGCGCGTTTCATGCGTCGTTTTGGTTTTATCCGTGATTCAGTTTACGATATTATATATGTTTGTGTATAGGTACCCCTCACGTGGACTTCGGACGAGAAAGAAGAGGAGGGCGACATCGTCTTCAGCAGACAAGGACCAGGTGAGTAGATGTATATCTACGGGGGAAGTCGGGTGGATGGCGTTTAGCACCCCCGCAAACGTAGAATAGGAATATTACTTATTGTCATTAGGAAGTCGGACGTGACCTTAGATTCTTGGCGAGTAGGACCCTATTAAAAACTTTAGGTTAGACTAGACTGATTTAGAAAGACTTTACCAGAGGATGAATGTCTTGGAGGGAATTCGTAGGTTTCAGGTAGAGACACACACACGCACACACAGAAACTTGACTTGGTGTGTATGTGTATGTGTGTGTGTGTGTGTGTGTGTGTAGGAATGTGTGTAGGTATACACACACACACACAACATGTATATATGATATAAGAATGTTATATGATACATGGGGATGAGACGATATAACTGGGCTTGATGCTGTGATCTCTTGGCTATACAGTCGTATTATGATGTTAGCGGATCGTTGGAAAATGAGAAAATGGATATGTATACATAAACGATAATAGGTGATGATGACATAGAGATATACGAGACTCTAAAATAGAACCCGGACTGTAATATGTGACTGAATCACGATATGATATATGTGTGACTTGATTACGATATGATATATGTGACTTAATCACGACATGTTATATGTGACTTAATCACGATATGATATATGTGACATAATATTTCTGAGGACCAATTAACTATGTATATTTACGCAGACAATGATATATGATTGATGATATTGGGATGTATGCGATTACAGTACAATACCCTTGATCATGACATTATTTGATGATGATATACGAATGATGATGTACATAGGTGATAGTTGACCCGTACCCCAATTTTTGGATGCCGTACGATGGATTTTACCGTACGAGGCGTAGATGTGATGATTTATCCGCACTCTTGACTCGAGAAAGTCGTACTATGTACGTGACGCTATTGAGGCTGGATCGCCGACTATTAGAGATATCGACTCAGACTGTAGGTGGATTCTTATTTCCTATCGACTAGTTCCTTTAGTTTAGTTCCTTAGTAGGTTAGATAGATACTCGTTTAGGCTTGAGTCATATAGTTGTAGTTAGATATGTACATTCCAAATGAGTGGTTAATACACATTTTACCTTTATATTCAGATTGTAATCATCACGTTGCATGTTCATACATATGTTTCCGTAGTTAATATGAAACTCTGCCTGTTAGGACACCAGCACCATTACTGATGATGCACAATATCCACGTACACTTATTTACCGGCTCACACACATCATCATCGGTAATTGCCATGTCACGTACACTTTAGAACATATTATCTTTTATTGATAGAATCAGCTAAAGGCTAGATCAATATAATATTGTGATTATTCTCAGGTGTTAGTCTAGACATTGCACTTATTACTTAGACGTTTCATGCATTCACATTTTCATGTTATCATGCAGTATTGTGGGGCTTATGCCGATACTTATTATTTACTTACTCATGATTTTGGGATTTTGGATTTCTATGAGATTTCTGGATTTTGGGGAAAACCGCAAGAATATATATAAAAACTTCTCTCTCTCCCTCTCTTTTTAAAATATAAGTTGCGGTTTTCTCGTGATGTATGTGTCGTCCACCATGAGATTTCATGTTTTCTATTGGATTTCGAGACCCGATTCGAGGAGTGGACGAACCGTCTCAGGTATATGGTGGGCCCGGTAAGGTACCTCGGGACAAGAAGATCGAGTTGTAGACGATGAGCCTGGCAGGGGAAGACTACCTACCGGTGATATCTGGCGCGGCGGATATCCGGAGGATACCGACCGTTGTCGTGAGATTTGATGATATGGGCCGATCCGGACTAACGGAGCCGAGATATTGAGACTATGAGTTATTGAGACATTGAGATTTACATGTTTTGTGTCGATACTTGACACGGATTTCCATAGATTTCATTGCTGTTTCAGATTACCATACAAATTTTACTATGATAAAGTTAAGGATTTCTTATACAGATATAATCAGATTTCATGGGTTATTTTTTTTACATTAATGGTGCATGCATACTCATATACATGACATGTTACTACTTGAGGCACTGACAAGAGCACTGAGCATTACATTTACGTATAGATTATTACCTGCTGCTACTAGATGACTAGTGATATATTAAGTATATTATTATGACCTAGGACAGCGTCGTGCATTCGATTTCTTCTCGCAGATGTCTTCTACTCACGAGTTGGAAACTCACCCCCGTTGTGCCAAATTTTTCTTACAGGTTTCGATGTACAGGTTTTCCTTGGCAGTTTGCTGACACATCATTTCATTCAGGGTGATTTGCTTGGTAGGTTGGTTCATTGTATCAGGACCGCCGTTGTACTTTTATTATTTCATTTGTATCTAGTAAGTTCCATCAACCAGAATTGTATTCTTGATAGTTTAGAAAACCAGTTGTTTTTATTTCGACCTTAGAGTCGCGCTTGTATTATTATGGTTTCTGATGAATTTGGCTTTCTTTTGAGTTTTGAGCATCGCCCTTTGGCGTTGTATATTATAGTTTATTGTGTGGTTGTTCCGCTATTTGGCGTAGAGCTAGCTCCCGCTTGGGATGCCTTTTTATTGTTTGTATATATTATTCTTTTTTGTACCTGTTTGGGGCCAGCTTTTACAAAGGAGACTCTGCCGAAATTTTTGAGAAAATTTGATGTTGCTTTTAAACTTGTTTTCCTACATGTTTTCCTTTACTTCTTCTTTGAATGGTTTAGATTTCTGGGCTTCGACTTACTTAGATTACGTCCCGCCTCTAGACGCTTCGTAATTTAAGTGCAGGTCACGTTTCGTACCTTTGGGGTGTGACAAAGTTGATATCAGAGCGCTAGGTTTAACCCTTGTCTACGTTTAGGTTGACCTTGGTTGATGGAGTAGGTGACTTAGGTAGAGTGATGTACCGTGGGTATGATCCGCGGCATACTTACGATACGCTACTCTGCTTAAGAAGCCTTAGAATGTACATTTCTTTGCACCGTATTCTATTCGTTCCTTTGATCTATCTTCGTCGATATCGGATGGTGGTTTCTGTTACCACGGTCGCACGGGCAGAGGGAGCTGCGGCTCGAATGCGATGATCATTAGGGTATCGTTTATTCTTGAGGATTGAAGCATTGTTTAGCGAGCGGACGAAGGGTATTCACATGCCGTCCAGACGAAGTTAAAAGGTTCGAACGAATGTCAGAAACCCATTTTCCCAAGTTTAAGGTATTCGGAAGAACATGCAGGTATTTCTATGGACCCTCTAGAAGAATGAAACCCTAACTCGACATGACCACGAGAACGCCTTTGAACCTTAGGGTTTACGGCAGTTCCGCGGTGCCATTAGTGAGGCTTGGGTTTGCCCTTTTACGGCTGGTCCGCAGATGCTGGGGCATGTACTGGATATTTTTAAACTGTATTTGACCGTTGAGCTCTCGGGGAATTATGGGATTTTGATGAATCGATCGAAAAGTTTAACGTAGTCCGGATATCAGGTGAAAGGATAAATTACGTGGGAGGCTCTCGATATGAGCATAGCCGTTTGTAGTGCAGTCAGCACAGCGATGAGGAGACGAGTCCGAATCAGTCGACATTAGAAAAGGCGCACCTTGACGATAGTGTTTACGATTGTGATTTGGTGATTTGAATTTCATATTTCTATTGTTTGGATTTTGGTATTTTGAGCATTTTGTTCTACGATTGGTATTTCCTATGTGTACATTCATTACACTCTATTCGTGTTTCATATATCAGTTGTATTGATGTTGTTTTGTATATACCCAGTGCACTCGATTTGGTTTTATACATTTTTAGATATTGATTTGATTTCGTGCATATGGGTTGCACATGATTTTGACGTATGCTTCGACATAGTTTTCATGCATTTTTCGTACCGTGATTTCGATTTTGATATTCAGTGTATGTTTTTCGTACACCATGTGCACTTGACTGAGATTCTTGCGCACACTTGGCGCATTTGATACGATTTTGTGCACACCAGATGCAATAAATCGGGGTTTTGCGCAGATTAGATGCACCTGATATTATTGTCGTGCACGCCCATTGCACTTGACAGATGTTTTTGGTGCACACCCGTTGCACTCAGTTTTGTTTGTGTGTGTATTCATGGCATCCGTATTTGATTTCGGTTTTCATGCGCACCGGACGCACGTGGTACCTCGTATACTGTGATTGGGATTAATTTCATTTTGAGCAGTATGTTTTTATAATCATTACTATTTGATTTAGTAACCAGGCGGGACGTGTATGTTAAATAAAAGATATATATGTATAGCTATTTTTTTAAAAATAAACGTCCGCTACTTATGCCGTGACACGTGCATCGCACGACGATTTTAAAAAGGGGTTTTTGCATGCTTCTTTATTCAGATATTTGGACGATTTTACTACGATGCGCACTATATATAAGTTATAGTTTTGATGTATATCATGTTGGTTTTCGTATTGGGCTTTGATATTTTATTCTCACCATAACTCCGATGATGCGTTATATTTGACGGAGTTTTGAGTTTGAGTTATGTACTCGTTTTTCATGCGCTTGCATTGCGCTAAAATGTGTTTTACGTATTGATGATTTCGGAGCCCCGATGATTTGAGTGTTTTGGCTGAATATTTTAGTATTTTGGGGGGGGGGGTTAATTTAAATTCGGGGACCGAATTTCTTAAAGGGGGGAAGATTGTAACGTTTTAAAAATAAATAAATAAATAATTAAATAAATAAAAATCCTTTAGGAGAATTTTCTGATTTTCGGTAAAATAAACCGTATTTTTCGTAAAACTTAACCATAATTATTTTTCATCATAAATTTAAAAAGACCTATTTTAACGATATAATTACTAGTATTTGGTGTTTATTTAGTGACTTATAAATTATTAGTTTATTAAAATATTTTCCGTAATTAATTAAATTTAAATATTAACATAAGCTTTAATTATACATTAAATTAGTGTAAATTACAAAATTGAAATGAGTTAATTTTACAAAGTGAACCATGGCATCTTTGAATCAAGTGTGTTTATGCAAAATTCTTTTTCAAATCTTTTCATGGTTCTAGATTTTTCTAGGATCATTTTGTTGAAAGGAAAAATTGATAAATAAAGAAAATAGTGAAAAGACATAAAAGATGCATCATTTGAAGAACTTTCTACACAACTCTTCACATCTTTTTCATTCCCTCTTTCTCTTCATGCCTTGGCCAGCCTCACCCCATGGCAGCCCCCCCATTTTCCAAGTTCATTTTCCCTTCAAAAAAATTCAACAAAAAATTCCAAAAAGAAACCTCAAAATCAATATTCAATCTCTACCATTTTCCTTTGACCTATTTAGCATGGATTTTGGAGTAGGAAACCATTCTTTGGGAGTCATATTTTCATGTTTGGATCTTATGTTGTGGAGGTATAATTCTTATCCCAATGATTAATTATGGTTAAATGCTTTAATCTAGCATATTTAGATTTTTCTTAATCGATTCTATTTGCAAGTTTAAAATTCAAGATAGGGTTTCTAAAATCAAGTTAGGGTTTTTATTAATTGAGTGGGGTTATAATAAGTAGTTTAACATTTTTAGAAAGGAAAAATCTAGCATGGTTGATGTATTATAAATTGTTCATTCAAAATTGGTTAAATTGAACAATTTTGCTAACTGGGTTTTTATAAAATATATATATTGGTGATATAAATTCTAATTAAGGTTTTTATTATTAGATTGTGGTTTTAATGAGAATATTAACATGTTAAAGGAATGAAAAACCTAATTTAGCTACTAGTTTCAAATATCAATAATGGAAAATTGTGATAAATATGCTATTTTTGCTAACTAGGTTTTAGAAATTTCTTAAATAATTGAGATTTAAAATCTAATTATGGTTTCATGACATTATTAACATCATAAATTGTAGTTTAATAATTTATTTCATGCAAAATCAAGTTTAGTTGTGGAATTGGGAAGTTTTGCTTACAAGGTGTTGAAATCGGATAAAATTTCAAACTAGAATTTTCAATTTAAGACAAATTAGTGTGATAAAAATATAGTAATGGTTTATATAATCTAGTTATGTTATTTAATGAATATTATGACCATTAGTTTCATTTAAACATCAAGTTTTGAAGTAAAACGGTAAATTGATATTTCCAAGGTTTTACGAAATAGAACTATTTAATCGATTTTAAGGTTTCGATGATTTAAACCATGTTTTATATTATAAATAATGAGTTTTGAAACTATGAGTTGTTGTTGGTGTTTTAACTCGATCAATCGGCATTTATACGCCGATATCGAACAATATTTGATTCTTTTGCATGAGCGGGTCATAGGTTTTAACATATGCGCGTTTCGTGCGTCGTTTTGGTTTTGTTCGTGATTCAGTTTACGATATTATATATGTTTGTGTATAGGTACCCCTCACGTGGACTTCGGACAAGGAAGAAGAGGAGGGCGATATCGTCTTCAGCAGACAAGGACCAGGTGAGTAGATGTATATCTACGGGGGAAGTCGGGTGGATGGCGTTTAGCACCCCCGCAAACGTAGAATAGGAATATTACTTATTGTCATTAGGAATTCGGACGTGACCTTAGATTCTTGGCGAGTAAGACCCTATTAAAGACTTTAGGTTGGACTAGACTGATTTAGAAAGATTTTACCAGAGGATGAATGTCTTGGAGGGAATTCGTAGGTTTCAGGTAGACACACACACACGCACACACAGAAACTTGACTTGGTGTGTATGTGTGTGTGTGTGTGTGTAGGAATGTGTGTAGGTTTTTACACACACACACACACAACATGTATATGTGATATAAGGATATTATATGATACATGGGGATGAGACGATATAACTGGGCTTGATGCCGTGATCTCTTGGCTATATAGTCGTATTATGATGTTAGTGGATCGTTGGAAAATAAGAAAATGGATATGTATACATAAACGATAATAGGTGATGATGACATTGAGATATACGAGACTCTAGAATAGAACCCGGACTGTAATATGTGACTGAATCGTGATATGATATATGTGTGACTTGATTACGATATGATATATGTGACTTAATCACTACATGTTATATATGACTTAATCACGATATGATATATGTGACATGATATTTCTGAGGATCAATTGACGATGTATATTTATGCAGACAATGATATATGATTGATGATATTGGGATGTATGCGATTACAGTACGGTACCCTTGATCATGACATTATTTGATGATGATATTATACGAATGATGATGTACATAGGTGATAGTTGACCCGTATCCCGATTTTTGGATGCCGTACGATGGATTTTACCGTACGAGGCGTAGATGTGATGATTGATCCGCACTCTTGACTCGAGGAAGTCGTACTATGTACGTGACGCTATTGAGGCTGGATCGCCGACTATTAGAGATATCCACTCAGACTGTAGGTGGATTCTTATTTCCTATCGACTAGTTCCGTTAGTTTAGTTCCTTAGTAGATTAGATAGATACTAGTTTAGGCTTGAGTCATATAGTTGTAGTTAGATATGTACATTCCAAATGAGTGGTTAATACACATTTTACCTTTATATTCAGATTGTAACCATCACGTTGCATGTTCATACATATGTTTCTGTAGTTAATATGAAACTCTGCCTGTTAGGACACCAGCACCATTACCGATGATGCGCATGTTCCACCTACACTTATTTGCCGGCTCACACACATCATCATCGGTAATTTCCATGTCACGTACACTTTAGAACATATTATCTTTTATTGATAGAATCAGCTAAAGGCTGGATCAATATAATATTGTATTACTCTCAGGTGTTAGTCTAGACATTGCACTTATTACTTAGATGTTTCATGCATTCACATTTTTATGTTATCATGCAGTATTGTGAGGCTTATGCCGATACTTATTATTTACTTATTCATGATTTTGGGATTTTGGATTTCTATGAGATTTCTGGATTTTGGGGAAAACCGCAAGAATATATATCAAATTTCTCTCTCTCCCTCTCTTTTTAAAATATAAGTTGCGGTTTTCTTGTGATGTATGTGTCGTCCACCATGAGATTTCATGTTTCCTGTTGGATTCCGAGACCCGATTCGAGGAGTGGACGAACCGTCTCGGGTACATGGTGGGCCCGGTAAGGTACCCCGGGGCAAGAAGATCGAGTTGTAGACGATGAGCCTAGCAGGGAAAGACTACCTACCGGTGATGTCTGGCGCGGCGGATATCCGGAGAATACCGACCGTTGTCGTGAGATTTGATGATATGGGCCGATCCGGATTAACGGAGACGAGATATTGAGACTATGAGTTATTGAGACATTGAGATTTACATGTTTTGTGTCAATACTTGACACGGATTTTCATGGATTTCATTGCTGTTTCAGATTACCATACAAATTTTACTATGATAAAGTTAAGGATTTCTGATACAGATATAATCAGATTTCATGGGTTATTGTTTTACATTAATGGTGCATGCATACTCATATACATAACATGTTACTACTTGAGGCACTGACACGAGCACTGAGCATTGCATTTACGTATAGATTATTACCTGCCGCTACTAAATGACTAGTGATATATTAAGTATATTATTATGACATAAGACAGCGCCGTGCATTCGATTTCTTCTCGCAGATGTCTTCTACTCACGAGTTGGCAACTCACCCCCGTTGTGCCAAATTTTTCTTACAGGTTTCGATGTACAGGTTTTCCTTGGCAGCTTGCTGGCACATCATTTCATTCAGGGTGATTTGTTTGGTAGGTTGGTTCATTGTATCAGGACCGCCGTTGTATTTTTATTATTTCATTTGTATCTAGTAAGCTCCATCAACCAGAATTGTATTCTTGATAGTTTAGAAGACCAGTTGTTTTTATTTCGACCTTAGAGTCGCGCTTGTATTATTATGGTTTCTGGTGGATTTGGCTTTCTTTTGAGTTTTGAGCCTCACCCTTTGGCGTTTTATATTATAGTTCATTGTGTGGTTGTTCCGCCATTTGGCGTAGAGCTAGCTCCCGCTTGGGATGCCTTTTTATTGTTTGTATATATTATTCTTGTTTGTACCTGTTTGGGGCCAGCTTTTACAAAGGAGTGTTCCCCTCCGAACGGCGGCCGCGACGCGAGGATGTCTTGCCTGAGATTCGGGACAGATGCTATATGGTTTTATCCGTCCACTTCTCCGAAGATGCCAAGTTGATTTATGGCACCGTATATCAGAGGTTTAGACGGATGCGGCCGATATAGCAAACTTCGTCAGATTCCCCCTCGCTAGAGGGTTTTTTGATTGTGGGGACGCTCTTCCCTGCAGGCGCAAGCCCCTGCAGTTAATTACGCTACCGCATCGCGGTACCCACTTTCTCCTTCTCCAGAATTTCACTTCGTGTCATGTGTGTTTGTTTTGTTTGTGGTTGCCCGTGGATTGTATACGGAGACTGAGTAATGCCGTCGCCCGTAGGACGTGGATTAGTCCAAATCCGTATTTACTTAGATTTGGATTTGGTGTTTTTAGTTTAAGGATACGTTAGCCGTGTTGAGGTTAAGATCAACTTAAACATCCGTTAAGGATACGTTAGTCCTGTTTGAGACTAAGATCGACTTAACGTGGTGATCCATTTAATATATGGCCGTCAGGACTCATCACCTGTCTGACGACGTTGAAGGATTACAACGACAGGTGTCAGAGGAGTTCGAAGATGTCCCCTTGAACCAAAGTCGATTTGGAGTTTTGTAGTCCATTTGAATATTTAAGGATGCATTAGCCGTGTTTGGGGCTAAGATCAACTTAAACAGGACCGTTTAGATCCGGCAAAAGAGCACTTGAAGGCTTTATTGTTCCAGTTTAGGGACGTAGTGGTCCATGTTCCAGTTTAGGGACGTGGTGGTCCATGTTCCAATTTAGGGACGTAGTGGTCCGTGTTCCAGTTTAGGGACGTAGTGGTCCGACATTAGTTTAAGGACGTTTCGGTCCAATATTAATGTGTGGTCGTTGGGACCCGTCACCTCTCTGACGTCGTTGAAGGATTACAGCGAGAACTGTCAGAGGAGTTCGGAGATGTACCATTGAACCGGATGTAAATTGATTTAGGGAGCAGCCGTGCTCAGTCAATTTAATTTGAGGACTTATGGCCACGACTGGGCTAAGTCCAGTTTTGGCCTATTGGACCTGTGCTAGGGCCTTGCCCCTTCGCTGCATTATTTTTCTTTGTTTTGATTGGGCTCTACCCTTTTATAAATGATGCAGAGTATCTATTTTGTTTGGGCTCTGCCCTTGTTTAAAATGCATAGCATTTTTATTATTTTGTTTGGGCTCTGCCCATTTATAAATGATGCATAGCATCAATTTAATTAGGCATGCTTGGTCTTTTTGATTTGAGCCTGGCCCTTTTAAGAAATGTCTTGCATTTATCAGGCGCTTTGCGCCAATCAGAAAGCGCAAGCGGTTATAGTGTTGACACGTGTCGCGCAAGCGCAGTGCGCTGCGCTAATGCGCTGCGCCTGCGCTGCTGACACGTGGCGCGCTCTGGTGGCTTGCGCCAATCCAGGAGCGCAACAGCGCAGTTTGCAAGTGCAAGGCACTATGATTTAAGAATCTTTTAGATTCAAGAACCAATGGTTCATAAAAAAAGTGCAAAGCACTATTTGTTTCCTTGATCTAATTTAGATCAAAGAAAAAACAAGTTTTTCTTTTTATTTCAGGAACCAAAGGTTCATAAAAGTGCAAAGCACTATTCTTTACTTTATTTTTCTTGTTTTAAAGAACCAGTGGTTCATAAGAAGTGCAAAGCACTGTTTATTATGTGAAGATCATTGATCTTATTTTTAGATCAATGATCTATTAGAAGAAATTTCTTCTATTTTGTGAAGGTTTTTACCTTTTTCTTGAAACTTTTTCAGAGTTCTCTCTGTTTGAAGCTCTTGATTTCTCAGAAGTGTTGATGCCTTTGAATTGAGGTCTAGGGGCCTTTATATAGTGCCCATAAATTTGTTAAAGAGATCTTTCTCTGAGTGATTTGGGGAATTTTCCCTACCGTTGGATCTTTGATCCAAGGGCTTCTGTTTTACAGAAGGAAATCTTCTTGTTTTGACAAGAACAGAAAGATTTCTTTGAAATTTTAATTCTGTTTGGCGCAAACGCCCCAGCGCGTGACACGTGTCAAGCAGCGCACAGCGCAGCGCAACTGCGCTAGCGCATCTGCGCTGACACGCGTCGCGCAGCGCAGCGCTTGCGCAACTGCGCTAGCGCATCTGCGCTGACACGCGTCGCACAGCGCAGCGCTTGCACAACTGAAGCGTTGCTTCCTTTAATTTTACTTAAAATAGAGCTTTGCTCTGATTGGGCGCGCCTTTTTGGGCGCTGTGCTGACGTATCAGCGCCTGACACGTGGCGCGTTGCGCCCGAGATTTGAAGCGTTGCTTTAAAATTTGAATTTTGAATTTCCAACAGAGCTTTGCTCTGATTGGGGGAAACAAATGCCCCTCACCGTTGCGCTCACGTGGAGCGCACGTGAGTGCAACGGTGGCAAGCTCCTGACCGTTGGATCAAGGGGTGAGCTGAAGGGGCGCAAGCGCCTTATAAATAGGACCTCTGGCCCTTAGAAAAATCTCACCGTTTCAAGATTTTTGATTTTCTAGAGCTTTGCTCTTGCTTATGAACTTCGGAGCTTTGCTCATTTCCAAAGTTAGAAACTTTAGGTAAAAATTAATTTAAATAAAATTAATTTAAATTAATCTTAACCAAAGAGCTTTGCTCTCACAGATCTTTTGATCTAAAGAGATCCCCATTAGGGTTTCATAAACAGAGCTTTGCTCTCAAAACTTATAGATCTGCAGAGATCTTGTTCATGGGTTCTAACCCATGAATAGAGCTTTGCTCTTGGATCAAGTGTGGATCTTTTAGATCTGCAAAATGAAGAACTTATTATAAGTTTTCATGGATTCTTCAAGGTCCCAAAAATTTTAAAAAATTTTAAGTGTTAAAATTTTCTGATGGATCTTTCCATTATTATCATAGAGCTATGCTCTTTTAAAGAATTTTATTCCTTTGAGACCAGAATTTGACAAGTGTCATTCTGTGACAGAGCTTTGCTCTGAAAGAGGAGATTTTCTCCTTGTCTCTAGGGATTCCCTACTGATGATAATATTCTCTTGGGGATCTTTTCTTTAACTGACAGTCTCACCCAATGATGAGGCTGTCTTATTAAATGAGGCATTTTCATCCAGATTTTGTGGGTCCCCATTTGGTCCCCTACTCACTGCACTGCAGTGTGATTAATTTTAATCTAATTAATTTTTAAATTCATTTAATTGAAGATTTTTAAACGCCAAGCGTTGAAATTACAGCACTAACGGCTATTTCTTGTTCCTTTGCAGCGATCATGTCTCTTGATACCTCGTTCCCGTTCGTCCGCTCGGAGGAAGGTTTTCCCGAAGCGCCCTTGGACCATAAAGTTCTAGCCATGATTAAGGACCACGACCCGGAATATAAGAGTCTTCACCTTTGGGGGTCGTGGTATAATCAGATCATCATGGGTCGACGGAGCTTCACATGCGCAGTGCCGTCAGAACCCATCACGGCTATTCACTATGCTACCCCACCCTCGGTGCAGTATGCCGTGGAGATGGTGGTTTGGACCGCGAAGGGCTTTCTTTATCCCGCTATAGATGCAATCCCGGTCCAGCGTCCCATGGTTTTGGATATCCTGGGACGCCGTATCTGTCAAGGCGAGGCACGACCTTGGGGGCAATCATATAATATAGGTCTGATCCCCCGCCACCCGATCGGCTACCTACCATGGGCTCGGTATATCCTGTCGACGAAGAAGTCGCAGTTGATAAAATTAGGATTGTACACTGTAGTGTACGTCTCTCTGTTCCAATATCCCACGCTCCCCACCTGGTGGTTCAAGGCCTTCCTGGAGCAGTAGAACATTCCTACCCACACTTTCCTCGCCATGGATCGGGAAGTGTCAATCTCTTTGGAAGAGTTTACGGAGGTATCCGGTCTACCGGTCATGGGGGAACATTACGAGGAGTTGCTCCCGACGGATGAGTACGTCTTTGGTGCTAAGCCGGTGATAAGGGGGCTCACGCCGGAGAATGCTGTTCAACACCAGTTCCCAAGCTTGATTAAAGTGTTGAACATATATGAGTCTCTTTTCATCGAACATGGGAGTCGAGGAGTTAACTTTGAGGATTTCATTGCTCGGTTTCTTCGTCCAAGCGTCCTCTCATCAGAGGCTGCTAAGTTCGCTACCTTGGATGACCCTTTCGGTCTTGGTGTGGATAACCTGCCGGAAAAGGAAATAGACCAAAAGGATTTTTTTCTTCCTAACTCCCCAACCATGTCTTTTGCAGAAGTCGCAGCCCCCGAGATGGACGAGGAGGCCTTTTTCTTAGGATTTCTCGGGTTATGGTTGAGTTGGTTTGCGATTCCAATGCACTCTCACCGTATGCGGCCTTCTGTCTTTTACCCAGCCCACCGGATGGCTATCGGGGTAAAGGTGGCCGTTGGGATCGCTGGCTTGGCACACCTATATCATGGCCTCAGCCGAGCAGCGGATGCTAACGATCCCGGGGTATTGCACGTGGTCTTACCGATGCACTACTTTATGTCGTGGCTCGAGCTACATACATCGGGTGTTTTCGGCATGCATAAAAGGCCCTCGTTCTACGAAAGGTGCAGCTTCCCTCGCATCATACAGCTGATTGGCGCATCAATTGTGAATCCATCGCCACGAAATGCCAGGGGTTTACTCCTTCGCTCCCACACCGTTGGAGCCGGTGTATCTTTCGTTGACAAGGTGTTGACTATTGGAAAAGTGTCTACCACTGCAGTGCGGTCATTGCAAGACACTTTCAAGGATGGAGCTTCGGTTTTAATGGCCCGGGAGACCCTTCACTTATATTCTATCAGACCGGGCTTCTTGGTGTTTAGGCAGAATGGGGCAGCGATCTTCATGAGATATAACCCGCATCGTTTCGCCCAGCAGCTGAGCTATAATCAAGGGGTACCGCTGGAGACTTTCTTATCGGAACCTGCTGCGACCGAAGAAGGGATGGAGAGAGCGCTGCATCATTTCATGCGTCTAAACACGGGCTCCCACTTCTTTATCAGTGAGCCAGCTTGCGCCCCACGACTCCTCAGGGTATATTCAGAATGGTACAGTCATTCGACGGGAGCGGTCATAAAGGAGGAAAGGCGGTTGCTGATCGACCGTAAGGGTGCACCTCCAGGTAGCGATCGCAACGCTCCTTTGGTGCCAAGGACCCCGGTAATCCCCCTTTTAAAAGATGCCAGAGCCGGACCCTCACGTGCGCAGAGTCCTCCACGCGGATTGCCGCTCCCTGATATTGCGGATGCACCCCCAGCGCCCTGTGCTCCAGTGGAGACAGTGGTTGTAGTTTCACCAGAGTCTGGCATGGGTGCGGACATCGGGACCCGCCGTCCCAAGGTTGCTGCTAAGCGTAAGTCAATCCTACGTGAGCCTAGGGTCGGAGGGCAGAAGAAAAAGAAGTCGCTCTTCGCTGCAGATGTCGCGTTCGGTCAGGAACTCCATGCTCCCTATGCCGAGGGCCTGATCGAATATGGGACTAACGAGGGATTAGTCATACCTCCGCCGGATGATACAGACTTGGAAGCCGCTCTCGAAACTTCAGCGTGGTTGGCAAAGCGTGATGCGTGGCTAGCTAAGCTTGCGCAATCAGGTAACTACTAGTCGCATTTTTCTTTATTGTATCATATTCTCCTCATTGCCTCTGACTAACGTTTTTCTTTCTTTTCTTCCAACAGGCATCACTGATGAGGAAGCCATTGCTGCTTTACTCAAGACCTTCCAAGAGGAGGAACGCCTTAGAGCGTCTTTAGGCCTCAGTAAGTTTCGATTCATCAAGTTTTTATTCTCCTTGCGTTATGGTCAATCTAATCTCTCCCTTTTTATTGCAGAAACCTCAATGCCGTTCCCGCCAAGCGACGCAAATGTTCTGCCAGCTGCCGATGTTCCCGCTTCCTCTGGGCCACCGCAGAAGTTTCGTCTTGAAGAGCCGATGAGAGATGCCTTAAAGGCTCTGGAGGCATCTTTAAATGAGGACGACGATGCTTCGATAAAGGAAGCGTCAAAGAGGTCCATCTTGACGGCCCGGGAGGAGAGGAAATGGTCGAGGCGCGAAGCAAAGGCACGCAGGGCTGCTTTGGCCATTGGAGCGGGCCCCAGCACTATTCCTCGAGCCGACATTCCGTCAGAAGAGTCCCCGGTCGCCCTGTCTACAGCTCATAGACATGCGATCCACGCCAATAGAGAGGCTAACGACAAGTCTACCTCAGGTAATACTTCTTTCAGAATTTCGTTATAAGACTCATAAAGCTGTCGGTTCTTATATATTTTATCTTGCAGGGCCAAGTCCGACCGAGGGGGAGGCGGAGACCGTTGAACCCAAGGAAACATAGGAGGCGGCACCTGCCGAACCTGAGCTGACGGTGGGCAACGTCGCTGAGGCTTCGGAGCCTGAGATGGAGGTTGGGGGGTCTACAACCGAGAAGGTCATTGATGCCGAGCCTGAAGTGGCGGCAGATGAAGTGATCATTACAACTGAGCCCAGGGTGGTGGCGGACGAGGCGCTTGAGGCCGGCGACCTCGTGGTGATGGTGGATGAGCCGATGGAGACCGCGGAGCCCGCAGAAGTAGCGGGTGATATGGGTACGACTCTTAGGGAAGAGTTAGCCACTCTCTCCCAAGAGTCCGGCAACGCTCCAATCATTGCCCTCCCCGTGTACGATCTTCCGCCGTCTCCAGGTCTTGCGAGCACGACAACGGTCCCTATCGAGTCGGGTGATGAGGCCACAGGCGGTGGCCTCATGTCCATGGAGGAGGGAGTCGCCTCCGTTTCAGCCGGCAGCTCATCAGGTAAATCCCAAGTTGCTGTCTTTCTTTACCTTACAATCATTTCTGACAAGTTCACCTTTTTTCGTAACGCAGGTGCAGCCAGCGCTGATACCCCACTGCTCGAGGGAGCGCCTTCAACGACTGCCTTGGCGGTGGTCACCTTTCAACCCTCTCTTATACCGTAGAAGATGTTGGAAGGTATGGGTCTGCAATTTAGTAATCTTATCTTCCAAACACATAATTTGTGTACTAAAGTCGCACTGTTATATCTTTTCAGGAGTGCTCTTTGATCATCTATATCAAGTGTTGCTCCCACACTTCTCCTTCCCATCTGAACTCACTTCTTCCTCTAGCGGTGTTGGTGAGTATAGTCCCCGACCGATACCTTTCTTTTTCGGTGATAGAATTATTTCTAACTTTCTCTTGTCCTGACTGCAGCGTTACAAATCGAAGGGGGAGAAGAAAGATCGGCCGCGCCACCTGCCCTTCCGGCCTTGCCACCTGTCTCAGCTGGTACGGCGACTATCACATTGATAACTCCCCCCTGTTTATTTTTTGTACTGTTATCTGATCACATCTTGTTTCTTTTCAGCTGTCGTTCCGGTCTCGGCGCCCTTCGAGCCTCGCATCACAATGCCGGCAGGTCCTTACCTGAGACGTCCATCTTTGAAAGGCGCCGCAAACAGCTTGCGTATGTTGAGCGACTACATTAAGGAGCTCGACGTCGAGACCCCTACGCCTGCTGCGAATTTTGCTACGGCGGTTAACCCCATGCTGGTGATACTCGTGAATTTCCATGACGAGGGCATCATCGCATCTTGGGTTAACCATTGTATGGAGATCGAGGCTCGACTGCATCAGCTGGAGTCGATGCGTCCCGCCCCCGAGACTTTAGCCGCGAGCAATGAAAGAGCAGCATGGATCGAGGGAAGCGCTTCTTACGTCCACCATTTGGAACAAGAAGCAGCTTTAAGGCTAAGGGAATGCCAAGAGTGTAATACCCGAGCCCAGATAATACTATTTATATTACTAGTTGAGGGTTATATATTGCTCATTCCAATTATCCTGATTATCTGGTGTTTATTGCTAAATTTTAACCGGTTAAGTCATTTTGGCACATAACAAATTTTAACACCTAAAATGAAATTAAAAATATCTATGTTGGCCTACTCGTCGCCACTAGTCGCGTGGTAGCGTCCGCACGTCGAGATTCCGTCCCGTTCGGCTAAACGGGCAAGTTTGGACGTCTACGCGCGCGTGCAAGTGTCCGACTTGGGGGCATGCATTTTAATCATTAAACACCTCTTTTCAAAATTTGGAACTCGCTTAAAATCCTATAATTTGAATTTGAAACATTTGGGCGCAACCCGGGCTCGATTTGGAAATGTTTCATTTCGCGCCAAAATCCCCATTTAATTTAATAAACTTAAACTATATAATATAATTCTGTTACAAATTTTAACCTATCAATCCTTTTCAATCTTCTAAAATGCATCACGAGTTTTCCCTTTCAGCCAATCACGAGGGATTAAAATCCCTCGTGGGCCCCCCTTCAACCGCCTCTCTCTATCTCTCTCTCTAATCTCCTTCTCTCTCTATCTCATCAAATCTCTCTCTCTCTCTCTTTATCAAATCTCCCTCTCTCTCCCCCTATATATTATCGCAGCCGCCTCCCTTCTCTTCTCCATCACGAGAGAACCCACGGCGAGAACCTCCAAGCCCTAACCCTAGCCTCCTCGTACTTGCGCCGCCGACCTCCCCGCGACCTCGCCGTCGCCGTCATCGCATCCTCAGCCTAGCCGCACCCTCCTACCTCCTTCCTCCGGCTCCTTCCGCGCCTGCACCCGACCCCGACGCCATCACCAGCCACAGACCTCACCGTCGCCGCCGCCTCCCATCGCCGACGACACCCGAATCCTCCTCCCTTCACCCTCGTCCCAACCTCGTCGTCGCTTTCCTTCTCCCCTCGCCGGACCACAGAACCCGAGCCGACCCTAGCACCAACCCCGGGTCGCTGGAAAACGTGTCGTCGGTCCTCGCCGTCGTTGCCAGAGCCACCTCCGACCGCCTCCGTCTTCCCTCGATCACCAGAGCAGGCCAGCAAACCCCATACTCACCGCACCACCTCTTCCAGAGAACCAGGAAGCTTTCCAGCCTTTGCTGCATCGCCGTCGCTGCCTCGCCGGCGTCCCATCGCCGTCGAGCCCGTCGTGGTTGCCCCTGGTGCTTCCCTGTAAGAATCTCTTCCACTTCCTTTAGTGCTATAACCCCCCCGCTGATCTTATTACGTATATCGTGTTGCTAACTTCGTTGCCGATGACTTTTGCCGGATTTCGACCGTGCCGTTGTTTGGACCCGACGCTCCAGCGAAGTACCCTGGTCCGTGTGATCCCGCTGTTCGCTGTTGGGACTCGATCCGTGGCCCGTGCACCCGTCTCGTGATTTCTGCCGACGGTGCATCCGTGCTTTCCGGTTTGCGAAACCGTCGAGGCAAGATTTCTTGCTACATGCTACGTTAAACTAATTAAATGCTTGACTCACAAACTTGCTATATTAACTAGTATTGCTACTTATCTCATTGGATGAAATATGATGTATATTATAATACTGCCACCTAAATCGCATTTTGCCACCTAACCTTTATAACAACTACCTGCTAATCATTTTACTATTTAGAGGTTAATAGTCGCACACTTATATCTTTATTGCCTGCTGTTATTAATATTGCGCTACACTGTGATTATTGCACCCCAAGGGTGCTCGAACCTGTTAATAAGAGAATACAAAGCATCACTGTGTTTACATGGAATAATATTGTTATTTACTGTTCCTGCTGTTGTTCCTTATTCGTTACTATACCTGTTATCAGCATACATTTGATTGCATCACATATTGACCCGATCTTGATACACCTGACACATGTACTGATACACCGGACATGACACCATATACATACCGACTCAACCTATTGGACTACAAACCTGACTTGGGGTCCTTTTGGACCATTCCTGCTGTCTATCCAGACAGACCTGCTTTTACCGGATTTTGTGTTGACATTAATCCTGGACTACTGAATACCTGACCTGACATACATAACTTGGGGGTATGGGGAAATCAAAGGTGAAACCGACTTGTAACTCAATAGTTCGATACTTGTTCTGATCAGTCTTACGGGCTTGGCCAGTCCGGGAGTGATGATGCTGACATCACTCATCCATCCTACTACCTATTACTGCTTAGCGGCACGTCTCGGATTCAGCCCCGAGGACCTTGACCGTGGTCCCGGGCACGCACGGGATACTATTGAGTTACATCGACGATTCATCAATTGATTTCAAAGACTTTAGAGTAGAAACCTGATAGAACAGTTTAGTTACCCATTGCACATTACCCCGCACTGTTGTTTCATAATATTGCTTGTTTCATGTTCATACCTGCATTGCTTATTACTATGTTTATATTATATTATTTGGTTGACATGACGCGCTGACGTCTGGGTTTTGCATGGCCCAGATTCCTTACCACTGTCACTGACCGAGCAGGAGTACTTCAGCCAGCAGGCTGATTTGTGAGTTCTGCAGTGGTTAGTTCATTTATTGCATTTTATTTCCAGGTGTGATTCCGCATTATGGGACGTACCTTTCTATTATTGTATTGGATCATTTGCTTCCGCATTTATTTATCATTGACTCTTATCATTATGGATTTGGACATGTGTTAGATAGTTTATTTATATTGTTCTTGATATCTCTACAGCCGTAATGTGACTGTGGATGGATACTTCCTACCCACAGGTAGCATGGTTGGCTATGTCACGTGCCCAATCTTGCGTACTCTGGGAAGCGGGGCATGACATGGTTCTTTTGGTATCAGAGCCATAGGTTAGTTGGGTTGATTCTTTTGTAGTTGGGTATTGTACCCAATACACGAATCAGAATACCCGTGATTAGGAAACATGTCCAACCATCTTGACCGTTTATACCATTCTTGAATCACATTCTTCCGGATCATGTCGACGTGCAAACTTACTTTGCATGTTAACTCGAAAAACCTGATTTCTTGTTATCTCTAGGACTTAGGCGACTTGGGTGGAGTTAAGTAATTGCGGCTATGATACCGCGGCATAGCTACAATGCAGTACTCTATTTAAGTATCTTGGAGTTCTAGCCTTGATCCACATTCAGAATCTATCATCATGCTAATGTTGGGTGTTTTGAGTTCAGGATTATGACAGGTAAGAAGTTGAAGACGTACCAGAGGCGTGTGAACGAAGCCGCCATGCTGGGAGTGATAAGAGAAATGCTGGAAATCAAAGAAACAGACCGAGCTGATCCAGCAGCAAGCGGACTTGTTTCAGGAAGGTTTGCAGATCGTTCAGCAGTCTGTAAACGATGTTGGAACTAGACCAGCTGACCGAGTAAGGACCGTAGCAGATTTCAGACTTTTGGATCCGTCTACTTTCACTGGTCTGGAGGAGCCGTTTCCAGCCGAGCAGTGGCTAGTGACACGGAGAATTTGCTGATTGCGGCACAGATCCCAGAGGACAAGAGGTTGTTGTGGTGCGCTTTCAGCTAGTGGTCTACGCCGAGAGTGATGGCTTGCGGAGGAGACCCGTTTGCCCAGGCCAATCAGTTGAGCGGATTTCTCTAAGAGTTTCCTGGAGAAAATTCTTCCCGCGGACTGCACGGGAGGAAATGGAAGAGAAGTTCATCGGACTAAGACAGAATGGAGCAACCGTGGACGTGCATGCAGCAGAATGGACGAGACTCAGTAGTCTCGCTGGACCTTCCACAGCCAACTATGTAGACAGCAGTTGCGGTAAGGAAGCAGTTTTGTCGGGCCAGTCGAGTTTAGGGCTAGGCCGACAAACAGTGTTCTTGCAGCTATGGCAGTTGATAGTAATGAAGAGCCGGCAGTTGTTCGCGACTTTATGGATGTATTTGCAGATGTTTCGGGCTTACCGCCGCAGCGAGATGTGGAGTTCGCGATTGACCTTATTCCTGGTGCAGCGCCAGTATCAAAATCTTATTATCCAATGGCACCGGTGGAATTGGAAGAAGTTAAGAAACAAGTTGGTGAATTACTCGAGAAGGGTTGGATTCGAAGCAGCAACTCACCTTGGGGAGCTCCAGTTCTTTTAGTAAAGAAGAAGGACGGCACGAGAAGGATGTGCATTGATTATCGAGAATTGAACCGGGTGACTATTAAGAACAAGTACCCGATCCCTCGCATTGGAGAACTTTTTGAGCAGCTTAGTGGCGCGAGGGTATTCTCGAAACTGGATTTGCGATCAGGATATCATCAGGTCCGAGTGAAAGCAAAAGACATTTGCAAGACGGCGTTTCGAACTCGATATGGACATTTCGAGTATCTAGTGATGCCCTTCGGAGTGACTAATGCGCCGGCAATATTCATGGATTTGATGAACAGGGTCTTTTCACCATACTTGGACCGGTTTATTATGGTATTCATTGACGATATTCTGGTGTACTCGAAGAGTCCGGAGGAGCATGCTGAGCATTTAGAGATCGCACTGCAGACGCTGAGACAGGAGAAATTATTCGCGAAAATGAGTAAGTGCAAATTCTGGCTGGAAGAAGTGAAGTTTCTGGGGCATGTTGTGTCGAGCGATGGAATCGCTGTTGATCCCGAGAAGATTACAGCAGTTCGAGATTGGCCGACTCCAAAGAATGTTGCAGAGATAAGAAGTTTTCTTGGACTCGCCGGATACTACAGAAGATTTGTGGAGAACTTCGCTCGTGTAGCAGAGCCGTTAACCAAACTCACGCGCAAGGAGGTACCGTTTGTTTGGACGGATGGATGTGCATTGGCCTTCGAGACGTTGAAACAGAAGTTGATAACCGCCCCTATCCTAACCGTACCGGATGATTCCGGAGGACTGGTGATTCACAACGACGCATCCGGAAAAGGATTGGGATGTGTTCTGATGCAGAATGGGAAAGTCGTCGCTTACGCATCGAGACAACTGAACACACATGAGAAGAATTATCCGACTCATGACTTGGAGCTTGCAGCCGTGATCTTCGCCCTGAATATTTGGAGACACTACCTTTTGGGCGAGAGAGTCGAAGTCTTTACGGATCACAAGAGTTTGAAGTATGTATTCACTCAGAAGGAGTTGAACATGAGGCAACGCAGATGGTTGGAGCTGATGGCCGATTACGACCTTGATCTTAAGTACCATCCGGGAAAAGTCAACGTCGTGCCAGATGCGCTAAGTCGGTTACCAGCGATTCAGGTTTTGACCGCACAAAGGGAGATCATTGCGGATTTTCAGAGATTTGACTTGGAGGTTGTGCTACCACATGCTACGGGACAGTTGATGCAGTTGCAAGTACAGTCTTCCTTAGTTGAGAAGATTAAAGCGGCACAATCGCAGGATCCTAGACTGCAAAAGTTTCGAGGGCAGGTTGAAGCCGGACTATGAACCGATTTACTGATCCATGAAGACGATTCGTTGAGATATGGTAGCCGTGTGTGTGTGCCAAAAGGAGATGTGCGTGAAGAGCTTATGAAGGAGGCACACAGTTCAGCTTACTCTGTACATCCAGGAGGGACAAAGATGTACCGAGATATTCGACAGCACTTCTGGTGGGAAGGTATGAAATGGGAAATTGCTCGCTTCGTGGCTAAGTGCTTGGTGTGTCAGCAAGTCAAGGCTGAACACCAAAGGGTTGCTGGTTTGTTGCAACCACTTCCAATTCCTCAGTGGAAGTGGGAACACATAACCATGGATTTCGTGACGGCTCTATCGCGGAGTCCAAAGGGCAACAATGCAGTATGGGTGATTGTCGATCGGTTGACCAAAGCAGCTCACTTTATTCCTTTTCGGATTGGTCAATCGACGGAGACTTTGGCAGAGCGGTACATGCAGGAGATTGTAAGACTGCATGGAGTACCGGTAAGCATCGTGTCCGATCGGGACACTCGGTTCTTGTCGCACTTCTGGAGGAGTTTACAAGAAAGTTTGGGGACTCGATTGAAGTTTAGCACAGCTTATCATCCTCAGACTGATGGGCAGTCGGAAAGAACGATCCAGACCCTTGAAGATATATTGAGAGCTTGCATGTTGGACTTCAAAGGTTCTTGGGAGGATCATCTACACCTGGTGGAGTTTTCGTACAACAATAGTTTCCAAGCGACAATTCAGATGGCTCCGTTTGAAGCATTGTATGGTCGTAAGTGCCGTTCACCTGTTTGTTGGGATGATGTTGGTGAACGAAGGTTACTAGGACCAGATTTGGTGGTACAGACAGTCGAGAAGGTGAATACAATCAGGAAGCATATGAAGGCAGCTCAAGACAGACAGAAAAGTTGGGCCGACACGTCAAGAAGACCTCTAGAGTTCGCCGTGGGTGATTTGGTATTCCTGAAGATATCACCGACTAGAGGGGTGATTCGCTTTGGAAGTAGGGGAAAGCTTAGTCCTCGATTCGTTGGACCCTTCGAGATATTGGAGCGTGTTGGAGAGGTAGCGTACCGTTTGGCGTTACCACAGTCATTGGCAGGAGTGCACGATGTGTTTCATGTGTCTCAACTACGGAGGTATGTTCGTGATGAGACTCATGTCTTGGATCATTCGGAGTTGACTGTACGGGAGGACCAAACCTTTGAGGAGCGACCAGTTGAAATCAAGGATCGAAGAGAAAAGGTTCTTAAGAACAAGGTTATCCCTCTTGTGCTAGTTTCTTGGGGTAATCGATCGCATGGAGAATCCACTTGGGAGCGAGAAGACGAGATCCGGCAGAAATTTCCTCACCTTTTTCCGTAGTTAGCTATCTTACATTCTTGGAATTTCGAGGACGAAATTCTTTTGTAGTTGGGTATGATGTAACACCCGAGCCCAGATAATACTATTTATATTACTATTTGAGGGTTATATATTGCTCATTCCAATTATCCTGATTATCTGGTGTTTATTGCTAAATTTTAACCGGTAAAGTCATTTTGGCACATAACAAATTTTAACACCTAAAATGAAATTAAAAATATCCATATTGGCCTACTCGTCGCCACTAGTCGCGTGGTAGCGTCCGCACGTCGAGATTCCGTCCCGTTCGGCTAAACGGGCAAGTTTGGACGTCTACGCGCGCGTGCAAGTGTCCGACTTGGGGGCATGCATTTTAATCATTAAACACCTCTTTTCAAAATTTGGAACTCGCTTAAAATCCTATAATTTGAATTTGAAACATTTGGGCGCAACCCGGGCTCGATTTGGAAATGTTTCATTTCGCGCCAAAATCCCCATTTAATTTAATAAACTTAAACTATATAATATAATTCTGTTACAAATTTTAACCTATCAATCCTTTTCAATCTTCTAAAATTCATCACGAGTTTTCCCTTTCAGCCAATCACGAGGGATTAAAATCCCTCGTGGGCCCCCCTTCAACCGCCTCTCTCTATCTCTCTCTCTAATCTCCTTCTCTCTCTATCTCATCAAATCTCTCTCTCTCTCTTTATCAAATCTCCCTCTCTCTCCCCCTATATATTATCGCAGCCGCCTCCCTTCTCTTCTCCATCACGAGAGAACCCACGGCGAGAACCTCCAAGCCCTAACCCTAGCCTCCTCGTACTTGCGCCGCCGACCTCCCCGCGACCTCGCCGTCGCCGTCATCGCCTCCTCAGCCTAGCCGCACCCTCCTACCTCCTTCCTCCGGCTCCTTCCGCGCCTGCACCCGATCCCGACGCCATCACCAGCCACAGACCTCGCCGTCGCCGCCGCCTCCCATCGCCGACGACACCCGAATCCTCCTCCCTTCACCCTCGTCCCAACCTCGTCGTCGCTTTCCTTCTCCCCTCGCCGGACCACAGAACCCGAGCCGACCCTAGCACCAACCCCGGGTCGCTGGAAAACGTGTCGTCGGTCCTCGCCGTCGTCGCCAGAGCCACCTCCGACTGCCTCCGTCTTCCCTCGATCACCAGAGCAGGCCAGCAAACCCCATACTCACCGCACCACCTCTTCCAGAGAACCAGGAAGCTTTCCAGCCTTTGCTGCATCGCCGTCGCTGCCTCGCCGGCGTCCCATCACCGTCGAGCCCGTCGTGGTTGCCCCTGGTGCTTCCCTGTAAGAATCTCTTCCACTTCCTTTAGTGCTATAACCCCCCCGCTGATTATATTATGTATATCGTGTTGCTAACTTCGTTGCCGATGACTTTTGCCGGATTCCGACCGTGCCGTTGTTTGGACCCGACGCTCCAGCGAAGTACCCTGGTCCGTGTGATCCCGCTGTTCGCTGTTGGGACTCGATCCGTGGCCCGTGCACCCGTCTCGTGATTTCTGCCGACGGTGCATCCGTGCTTTCCGGTTTGCGAAACCGTCGAGGCAAGATTTCTTGCTACATGCTACGTTAAACTAATTAAATGCTTGACTCACAAACTTGCTATATTAACTAGTATTGCTACTTATCTCATTGGATGAAATATGATGTATATTATAATACTGCCACCTAAATCGTATTTTGCCACCTAACCTTTATAACAACTACCTGCTAATCATTTTACTATTTAGAGGTTAATAGTCGCACACTTATATCTTTATTGCCTGCTGTTATTAATATTGCGCTACACTGTGATTATTGCACCCCAAGGGTGCTCGAACCTGTTAATAAGAGAATACAAAGCATCACTGTGTTTACATGGAATAATATTGTTATTTACTGTTCCTGCTGTTGTTCCTTATTCGTTACTATACCTGTTATCAGCATACATTTGATTGCATCACATATTGACCCGATCTTGATACACCTGACACATGTACTGATACACCGGACATGACACCATATACATACCGACTCAACCTATTGGACTACAAACCTGACTTGGGGTCCTTTTGGACCATTCCTGCTGTCTATCCAGACAGACCTGCTTTTACCGGATTTTGTGTTGACATTAATCCTGGACTACTGAATACCTGACCTGACATACATAACTTGGGGGTATGGGGAAATCAAAGGTGAAACCGACTTGTAACTCAATAGTTCGATACTTGTTCTGATCAGTCTTACGGGCTTGGCCAGTCCGGGAGTGATGATGCTGACATCACTCATCCATCCTACTACCTATTACTGCTTAGCGGCACGTCTCGGATTCAGCCCCGAGGACCTTGACCGTGGTCCCGGGCACGCACGGGATACTATTGAGTTACATCGACGATTCATCAATTGATTTCAAAGACTTTAGAGTAGAAACCTGATAGAACAGTTTAGTTACCCATTGCACATTACCCCGCACTGTTGTTTCATAATATTGCTTGTTTCATGTTCATACCTGCATTGCTTATTACTATGTTTATATTATATTATTTGGTTGACATGACGCGCTGACGTCTGGGTTTTGCATGGCCCAGATTCCTTACCACTGTCACTGACCGAGCAGGAGTACTTCAGCCAGCAGGCTGATTTGTGAGTTCTGCAGTGGTTAGTTCATTTATTGCATTTTATTTCCAGGTGTGATTCCGCATTATGGGACGTACCTTTCTATTATTGTATTGGATCATTTGCTTCCGCATTTATTTATCATTGACTCTTATCATTATGGATTTGGACATGTGTTAGATAGTTTATTTATATTGTTCTTGATATCTCTACAGCCGTAATGTGACTGTGGATGGATACTTCCTACCCACAGGTAGCATGGTTGGCTATGTCACGTGCCCAATCTTGCGTACTCTGGGAAGCGGGGCGTGACAAAGAGACTTCGAGCGAGACGGCCCGTCTGCGTGCTGAGGTTGAAGCGAATGCTGCCCAAGTGAAGGCTATCTTTGAGGGTCTCCTGGAGCGCATCTCCCATGGGCTAAACTTGAAACGAAAGCTTGATGTAGCCGAGCGCGATACCCAAGGCCAGGAAGCTGCTTATCAGGCCGTCAGGGAGCAGCTTGCATCTGTCTTGCAGCAACGGGCCCAAGTGGAGGCGGAGCTGGCGTTGGTAGCCGATCAGGAGAAAGTGGAGAAGGAATTGCGCGAACAATTGCTAGAGCTATGCAAGACGCTTCCTTCTCAGTAACTCTCCTTGTATCGTTTGTACTTGTAAATAAAAAATGTATATATATATATATTTTTTATTTTTTTTTAGCACAATGTATCCTGTACTCAATCAAGTTTATGAATAAAAGATACACATTTTCTGTAATGCCTTGTGTCATTTCTCCGCCTTTTCTTTCTTTTATTATCAGCATGCCGCCTTAGTAAACATGGTCAACAGATAATAGAGCACGCATCTTGACTTTTTTAAGAAATAGTGATGGCTTAGGCCGCAGGTTCAGATCTGCTGCCTAAGACTTTTCAACTCTATGAGCCGTGAGGGTCTCGTAGAGATTTTTCTCCCTACGGATCGAAAGGATCTTGTAGGTGGGTTGTTCTCCTTAGGAGTCGTGAGGATTCCTAAGTGTGTTTTCTCTTATAAGTCGTAAGGATCCTATAAGAGAATTTTTCCCTCTTACGAGTCGAGAGGACCCGTAAGCGGTTGTTTCCCTCCTTGTCGAAACTCGACTTTGGAGAGTGAGACCCGTGAATAGTATGCAAGAGATCGTTTTAGATCGACTTGCAGGGTCCCATTATCCAGGAAGCAAGTTTTTTAGTCCCTGCTGCCTGAGGCTTCATCTTGCAAGTTGAGACGAATCGGGAATTTTCCCGCGGAGACACTGGTTTCTCTGCGAGCCGACGCGAATCAGGAGGCTCTCGTCAAGGATTGTTTGTTTCCCTGAGTTGAGGTATTTGCTAAGGATTATTTGTTTCCCTAGCGCCAAGGATTATTTGTTTCCTTGGCGCCAAGGATTATTTGTTTCCTTGGTGTTGAAACGAGTTGAGAATTTCCCACGGAGGCACTGGTTGCTCTGCGAGTCGACGCGGATCAGGAGGCTCTCATCAAGGATTGTTTGTTTCCCTAAGTTGAGGTATTTGCTAAGGATTATTTGTTTCCCTAGTGCCAAGGATTATTTGTTTCCTTGGTGTTGAAACGAGTCGAGAATTTCCCACGGAGGCACTGGTTGCTCTGCGAGTCGACGCGGATCAGGAGGCTCTCGTCAAGGATTGTTTGTTTCCCTGAGTTGAGGTATTTGCTAAGGATTATTCGTTTCCCTAGAGCCAAGGATTATTTGTTTCCCTGGGGTTGAAACGAGTCGAGAATTTCCCACGGAGGCACTGGTTGCTCTGCGAGTCGACGCGGATCAGGAGGCTCTCGTCAAGGATTGTTTGTTTCCTTGAGTTGAGGTATTTGCTAAGGATTATTTGTTTCCCTAGCGCCAAGGATTATTTGTTTCCTTGGTGTTGAAACGAGTCAAGAATTTCCCACGGAGGCACTGGTTGCTCTGCGAGTCGACGCGGATCAGGAGGCTCTCGTCAAGGATTGTTTGTTTCCCTGAGTTGAGGTATTTGCTAAGGATTATTTGTTTTACTAGCGCCAAGGATTATTTGTTTCCTTGGTGTTGAAACGAGTCGAGAATTTCCCACGGAGGCACTGGTTGCTCTGCGGGTCGACGCGGATCAGGAGGCTCTTGCTAAGGATTATTTGTTTCCCTAGCGCCAAGGATTATTTGTTTCCTTGGTGTTGAAACGAGTCGAGAATTTCCCACGGAGGCACTGGTTGCTCTGTGAGTCGACGCGGATCAGGAGGCTCTCGTCAAGGATTGTTTGTTTCCCTGAGTTGAGGTATTTGCTAAGGATTATTTGTTTCCCTAGCGCCAAGGATTATTTGTTTCCCTGGGGTTGAAACGAGTCGAGAATTTCCCACGGAGGCACTGGTTGCTCTGCGAGTCGACGCGGATCAGGAGGCTCTCGTCAAGGATTGTTTGTTTCCCTGAGTTAAGGTATTTGCCGAAGACACTGGTTTCTTCGGAGTTGGGATGGACTGTTGAGATTTGGCTTCGTTTTCTGGCGGAGCCTGTATGGTCCCCTCTTCGTTTGCGCCCTTGATTGTATACAGGGATCGATGTGATCTTAACTGTAGGACCAAAGTCTTATCATCATTTCTTTTGTTTTATTTCCGCGATGCTCTATCATTTCAGCTTTTATATCGCGAAGGTCGCGATTGCCCAATCATTTCGGTTATTTTTCACGGTGCCCAATCATTTCGGCTGTTTATTTTATTTTTACTCGCTGCTTTTTATTGCGAGTTGCCCAATCATTTCGGCTATTTTTTTTTATTTTTACTCGCTGCTTTTTATTGCGAGTTGCCCAATCATTTCGGCTATTTTTTATGCATACGTTTTTACTTACTGCTTTTTATTGCAAGTTGCCATATCATTTCGGCTATTTCGTATGCATGTGTGGCCTACCGGCTTCTCACCGTAAACCTGAAATTAAACACCGATTTCGATATCAGCACCGCTACAACTGGGATATTTCCAGGAGCGAATCATCATCTGCCTCTGTCGATGTCGAACAAAGGTGGCTTAGCGACCAGGGTTAGGGTCCTGTCGACTAAGGCTTTTGACTTCATGAGCCGTAAGGGTCTCACAAAGGTATTTCTCCCTAAAAGTCGTGGGGATCTTGTAGGTGTATTTTCTTCTTAGGAATCATGAGGATTCCTAAGTGTTCGTTTCGTCTGTAAGTCGTAAGGATCATACAGGAGGGTTTTCTCCTCATAAATCGTGAGGGTTTACAAGGGTTGTTCACCATGCGAACATATCCCCAGTCACGGATGAG
This sequence comes from Agapanthus africanus, assembly GCA_030015575.1. NCBI lineage: Eukaryota > Viridiplantae > Streptophyta > Magnoliopsida > Asparagales > Amaryllidaceae > Agapanthus > Agapanthus africanus. Next base: position 492,942 of record JASDDO010000244.1, on the reverse strand, counting down.
ACTTGGTTAGGGAAATGCTTATTCACGCCCGTGGATTGTATACAAGGGTCGGTATTGAGCCACTTGTAGGGCAATATCGGAAGTTGTGGGGATTGCTTAAGCACAGGTTTAGGTCTCTGTAACTTAAGACTTTCAAATCTTATGAGCCGTGAGGGTCTCATAAGAGAGTTCTCCTTACGAGTCGTGAGGATCTCGTAGTTGTATTTTCTCCTTAGGAATCGTGAGGATCCCTAAGTGTGTTGCTCCCTTGTGAGTCATAAGGATCTCACGCGGGTGGTTTCTCCTTACAAGGTCGAGAGGACCTTGTAAGTATCTTTTAACGAGGTTGTGCCCTTTCGGGTTTTCACAAACACTCGCCGGTTGTCCTGCTGTTTTTACTCATGGAGCCCTTTCGGGTTTTCATCCGTGCCCTTTTTTGCTGATGGACATGCCGTTTTTATTTTTTATATATATATATTTTATTTTCTTCTTCTTTTTTTTACGAGGTCGCGCCCTTTCGGGTTTTCACAAACACTCGCCGGTAGCCCTGCTGTTTTTACTCACGGAGCCCTTTCGGGTTTTCATCCGTGCCCTTTTTTCTTATGGACATACCGTTTTTATTTTTTATTTTTTTTTAATTTAGTTTCTTCTTCTTCTTTTTTTACGAGGTCGTGCCCTTTCGGGTTTTCACGAACACTCGCCGGTAGCCCTGCTGTTTTTACTCACGGAGCCCTTTCGGGTTTTCATCCGTGCCCTTTTTGCTTATGGACATACTGTTTTTATTTTTTATTTTTTTTATTTTCTTTTTCTCTTTTTTTATTTTTTATTTCGTCAGCCTAAGGATGCTACGGTAGTAGTTTAAAGACGTTTCGGTCCGCTATTAGTTTAAGGACGTTTCGGTCTGACATGGAGAAGGCTGGCTACTGCTTATAAAGCTTGAGCTTAGGAAGATAGCGAGCGGACATAGTCGTCGTCATCTATCATTGACCTAAGCTGCGGCTCATTAAGCGTAGTATTTCTTTAGGAAGCGACCGTTTATTGGCCTGAAAGGCCTTTCGCCGTGCATGTCCATGAGTAGATAGGCCCCATCTTGGTAGACCTTATCTATGATGTACGGGCCTTCATAGTTTGGTTCGAATTTTCCCCGCTTGGCGCGATTGGGAATCATAGGCCTTTTGACCACTAGCACAAGTTCGCCTTGGCGGAATGTCCTCGGTCGGGTTAATCTTTCATATGAGCGCGTCATCTTTGCTTTATAAGCTTCCAGATTTTGTTGAGCTGTAAGCCGGGTTTCATCAAGGGCACCAAGCTCCTCAAGCCGAAGGTTAGCATTTTCTTCATCTGTTAGCTCGTAGTGGACTGCCACTCGCAGAGAGGGTAACTCTATCTCGAGGGGGAGTACTGCTTCCGTACCGAATACCAACGCGTACGGCGTTGTGTTCATGGCCGTCTTGAACGTAGTTCGATACGCCCAGAGAGCTTCTTGCAGTCTCTCGTGCCAGTCTTTCTTATTCCGGGACACCGTCTTTTTCATGATCTTTGTCAGGGTCTTGTTGAAGGCCTCGGCTAGACCATTAGCTCGCGGATTATAAACCGAGGAATATCTCCAGTCTATGTTATGCTGTTGCGCGAAACGACTGATCTTGTGGCTTCTGTAGGCTGGCCCGTTATCGGAGATGATCCGTCGTGGAGTTCCAAACCGATATATGACGTGCGTCCTGAAGAAATAGAGGATATTCTCCGTCTTCACCTCTCTCAGCGGTACTGCCTCTGCCCATTTGGAGAAGTAGTCAGTCGTCGCCACGATGAAACGATGTCCCCTGGACGATGCTGGTTCGATGGGGCCGACTATGTCAGTTCCCCACATTTCGAATGGCCAGCTAGCCACCGTTGGGTGTAGTGGATTTGGATGTTGGTGGATAAAGTCCCCATGGATCTGGCATGAGTGGCATTGCTTCGCATATTCGAGGCAATCCTGAATCATCGTGGGCCAGTAGTATCCCATCCGTTTGATCTTCAACTTCATCTTCGGGCCCGCTTGGTGAGAACCACAGATTCCGTCATGAACTTCCTGGAAGACTCTTTTCGCTTCGTCAGGTCCTAAGCATCTCAGCCACAGAGAATCAAATGACCTCTTGTACAGAGTATCATTGACGAAGGCGAAAGACAGAGCTCGTTTCATAAGCTGATGTCTTAAGGACGCATCTTCGGGCGTTCGACGGTATTTGAAGTAGTCTATAAAGACTTCTCTCCAATCCTCGGTATTTTCCCGATCTTTTATTTGCAGGGTCATCTGCTCACTCGCCCCTTTTTCTTCGGATGATTCCGGAGATATTTCTGCTGGGGCAAGCACCCGACGGCTTTGCACCACGATTTTAACGTCATCAAGGTTCTCATCAGCCGGTTCTTTAGCGAGCTTGGCCAACGCGTCTGCTTTGCTGTTTTCCGCGCGTGGTATGCTTTCCAAAGTATAGGAGGGAATTTGGGTCAACAGTTGTTGCACCTTTTCACCGTACTTTACCAATTCCGGTTTGCACGTTTGGTAGTCGCCGTTTACTTGACTAACGACCAGTTGAGAATCTCCGTATATGAGGAGGTTTTCAATTCCCATGTCAATGGCGATCTCGAGACCTTCTATCAAGGCTTAGTATTCGGCTTCATTATTTGTCCTCGGCTCTGTTAAGGAGAAAGCGAAGCGCATTATCCCTCCTTGTGGAGTCACGAAGATGAGGCCTACCCCCGATTTGATTATATGGGTACTTTGTTTGCGCTTTTTCATGGAAGATTCTCCATCGAAATAAAGCTCCCATTGGGCATCACCACCGTCGATCGCGTCAAACGCATGTTCGTCTGGAAGATCGCAATTTATAGGAGAATCGGCGGCTATCGGATGCTCAGCGAGGAAGTCGGCGATGGCCTGGCCTTTGACTGCCTTGAGAGGTTGATAGGTTATCGAGAACTCCATCAAGAGCAGAGCCCATTTAGCGAGTCGTTCCGTCAATATGGCCTTTGACATTAAATATTTAAGAGGGTCCGCCTTCGAAATGAGACGGACTTCATGCGCCAACGCATAGTGCCTGAGCTTTGTTATCGCAAAGATCAACGCCAGGCAGTGTTTCTCGATGGGGGAGTAGTTGCTTTCTGCCCCCAGTAGAACTCGACTTAAGTAGTAGAGTGCTCTTTCCTTCCCTTGATCGTTCTCTTGTGCCCATAATGCGCCTAAAGAACCTTCGAGAGCGGTTGTATAAAGAATGAGAGGCTTTCCCTTAACCGGAGCAGCCAACACTGGCGGGTTTTGTAGGTACTGCTTGATCTCGTCTAGTGCGCCCTGACATTTTTGATCCCAGACGAATGGAGTTGCCTTCTTCATTAGGTGGCTGTAAGGACGGCACTTGCCTGAAAGGTTGGCTATAAATCGCCGTATGTATGCGAGCTTCCCTTGGAGAGATCGCAGCTGCTTAAGAGTCCTTGGCGGAGGCATTTCCATGATCGCCTTGATCTTGGACAGATCTATCTCGATACCTCGGTGTCGGACGATGAATCCCAGGAATTTGCCCGAAGAAACTCCGAATGCACACTTGAGAGGGTCCACCTTCAAGTAGTATTGCCGAAGGCGTTGAAATACGGTCTTCGGATGCTCTAAGTGCTCTTCGTATGACATGCTCTTTACTACAAGGTCGTCGATATAGCATTCGACGATTTCATGTATAAGATCATCGAAGATCTTTGTCATGGCCCTCTGATAGGTGGCACCGGCATTCTTCAAACCAAAAGGCATAACTTTGTGGCAGAATATACCCAGAGGAGTCCGGAAAGCGGTATGCTTCTGGTCTTCAGGATGCATCTTTATCTGATTATACCTTGATGAACCGTCCATAAAGGAGAAAACTTCGTGAGTGGACGTATTATCTATCATCAGCTCGGTGACCGGCACTGGAAAATCGTCCTTCGGGCAAGCTTTATTGAGATCCCGGAAGTCCACGCATATGCGCACTGTCCCATTTTTCTTCATTACCGGGACGATGTTGGCGATCCAGTCAGGATATTGAACTTCTTGGATAAACCCAGAATCGATCAACTTCTTGACCTCAGCATTGATACTCATCTCAAGCTCAAGCCGCATTCTTCTTGGTGCCTGTTTGATCGGTTTGACGTCCGGGGAGATCGCCAATTTGTGCACAGCAATTTCTGGATCTAGTCCTGGCATCTCGGAATAATTCCATGCGAAGCAATCTCTGTGCTGTACAAGGACGTCCTTTAACGCAGCCACCTTTTCTTCAGATAGCAGCTCACTGACGAACGTCGGCCGTGGGTCACTTGCCGTCCCCAACTCAATTTTCTTAAGGCTATCTGCAGTGGTATGTATTCCATCCTCCAGCTCTTTCGGAGCTGGCGGAAATTCTGAGATCACCCCATCATTGCTGTTTTCGAAGCACCATGGCAGGTTGTCCATGTTCTCGGGCCCTTCTTTTAATATTGTTATCATGTGACAAGTGTGAATCCGCTTCCAATCCCAATGTGGAGTTGGTTCTGTTCTTGCGGCTTTGGGTTTGAGCTTCTGTGGCGGCGCTACTCTCCAGTTGTCAGACAGAGCGAATTTGCAAAGCTGATACTGATCTTCAACCCAATTCTTGAAGGTGAAGCAATCTTCAAGAGGATACCCTATTACTCGATGGTAAGAGCAATAGTTTGGGTCAGAGACTTCACCTGCTTGTTCGGGGTTTTTGGACTCCGGCAATGTAAGCATTTGATGTTTTAGAGCAAGATCAAGTATCTTCTTCGTCTTGTCCCGAGGAAACGAGTACGCTCGACCCATTTTCTTCATGAGGGATAGATCAATGACACTCGACTCCCGTTTGCGTAGCTTCTTAGTCCCGCTTTATTGCTGTTGAGCGTCTTTTTGGCCTTTCGACTTGTTTCTGCCTCTACGTCGAGCCTTTTTTATAACAGGTTGACAGGGAGCGGCACTCTCATCTTTGACGGCCTGTTGAAGGAGGCGTTGCTTTTTGGCTTTCTCGTAGATTGCCATTTCACGATTATGATCGTCTCGGACTTTTTGACCAGCTTCCCTTATAAGCCTGTCCATTTGTTCTTCAAACGACGGACTGGGCACTTTTATATCAGGAACTTTTACTGGTTCAGGATTAGCGTCCTCCCGTTGAGGATCTGTTTCTTCATTGAAGTCATGCACGAAGTAACAGTCGCGGAGCAGCTCTCGTTTCTTGGAGCAAATGTATCCGAGCCCGATTGTCTCCGTCCTCCTACTAGGCAGCTTGTGCTGAGTTCCGGGGACGTTCCAGACCCTGTCATAGAATTTGGCCTTCCTAACGGTCTATTTGAAGGGTATCCCTTGGCGCTTCAACAGCCTCTTCAAGCCTTCTGTATAATATTGTTCAGACCATAATATTGCATTTTTCATCCCTCTATTCTTATCCTTTTTATAAGTAAATAGGTACTCTTGACGCACGTTTGTTGCATGTTACAGGATACAGGGCTTGGATGCAGATACAGTGAAAAAGACGAAAGCTGATAAACAAGTAGACGGACCCTGGTCAAGCCTAGTCAAAGAACAGTACAAGGTCGAAAAATGTCAAGTGAACGGTCAAAAGATACGAACAAGTTTTCACTAAGGATCTGGAGAACACTAAGAAGCCCAACAGAGAAAAGAACAATGAAACTAGGAAGCCCAAGAGAAGAAAAACCAACCACAGAAAGTTGGTGGCCCAAGACCACTAAAGGGCCGCGGATCCACGGCCCAAGCCAATAAATGCCGCGGATCCGCGGCCATATGTGCGCATGTCGGTGGAGTTTTTCTGAGCTTGGGCGTCGGTGCGGGTGTTGGGATTCTTAGGGGGCAAATCAGTAATTGCGCATGTGCGAGACTCTGAAACCCTAATTCTCCTGTTTACTTATAAATTGTAATCTCAAAATTGTAAAACCTATGCCTCTTTTCAATCAATAAAATTCAGAAGTTCTGGGAATAATTATTCAGATCTGTTCTTTATCGCTTGGAGGGAGCCGTCAAATTAGTAAGTGTTTTTCTATTCTTTTAATGTTTTATCATCCCCTAATGAGCGAGTAGTCTCCTCGCTTGTTAGGGTTAGCCCTAGGGAAAGGTTTGAGAGATGATATCTCTCACCCCTTTCATGCCATCCACACCTAATAGTTAGCACTCCATGCATGCACGCACAACCGCTTCCTACGGCATCCTACCCCTCGAGGTAACGATGAACCGTAGTATAAAGGGCCGGTTGCGCGTGTTTTCCATGGGGGTTAGGATAATTAACGATATAGGAAGGATGCGAATCTAGAGGAAGAAACATCTTCCCAAAAGATTCGGATCCACTTTATCAATAATTATCGTAACATCTAACAGATCTAAAAATATGGCAATGAAAGCGGTGACGAAAACATTTAATCTCCAAAACTTTCCCGAAGCCTAACCCTAGCAAGACTTTTAATTAGATAAATTAGATCAGTTTTTATAGATTTTCATAAACCAACCAAAACGACAAATAGAATCAACTCGTTAAAACACACTAAAGAAATTTACCCGTATCTGTGGATCGACCCGCACTCACCGGCTAGCTGCGAAGCGACGCCGTTTTTTATTGCGGTAAACTCATGTTTTTGACATTAATCAAATGGCGCCGTTGCCGGGGACGGCGTAATCTTTCTTTTTGTGAATTTTCGGGTTGATATAAATTTTAAAAATTATAAAAATCTGAAAATATAAAAAAAATACAAAAATTATCGACTTTGATCTGTTTGAAGGGTTTGCTATTTGAATCTTGCAGGAACAGCGAAGAATCGTGGATCTGGAATTTTACAGAGGGAAAAACAGAAAAGTACATATAAGAACAGAGAGGAACTAAAGGCACAGAACAACAGAATTTTTTCCAGAGGCCAATCCCTCTGGTCGACCGCGCTTCCGCCGCATTTGTAGGCCCCACACCGCGGATCCGCGCTCCTAATGCCACGTCAGCGCACTAAATTTTTCTGGTTTGATTTCTCTTTTCTTCCCCTCTGCAACCTACAATACATCTCTCTGTAAAATGTTTTCTGCAGGGTTCTTTGCGTAAAGAGTCTTTCTCCCCCTTCTAAATAACAGATTTCTGCAGGTTTCTTTGCGCCGCGCTAAAAATTTTGATTGCAAGTGAAATTTATCTGTTTTGCATAATTTAACCGGACTCTAAGGGGCTATTTGACCAAACTCAGATTGGGTGGAGATTTCATCACCCTTCCCAGGACCCCAGAAAACACCTAAAGCATTTTGCATCGACCACCTTTAATTAAAAAAAGATTAGACTCAGACCTAAGGACAGCGAGCTCAATAGGAAAAGGACTAGGGTAGGCATCGGCCGTTTATCCTAACCGACATTGCGGTGTCTAGGCTAGTGGTTATTAATTAGGCCCACTGTAGTGGTGGTTCCTTCCCACTTACCTGGCCGTACTTGTCCGTGAAGAGGCGGTTTGAGGTCTATTTCTAGCCCTAGTTAGGAGCTGTCTAGTAGACCTAGGCGACCCTAGATCTAGGCCTGATTGTGCATGTGTGGTTGATACAGTTGTGTCACGAGTCCGTTTTCAAAAAAAAAAACCTCCTTGCAAAACTCACACATAAAAAAAAAAAATAATAAAGAAAAATCTTTTTAAACTTGCAACTTGTCGCGAAGAAACTTAAAACTCACTTCCACCACTTCTTCTCACTGACGTTATCTTACCCCCACATTTTGTTTTTCTCTTTTTTCTGACTGCACTACCCTTTAGTGTATGTCATTTTGGACTAGGGATACTAACGCCCGTTTAGTCCGTGTTTCGTTGGTACCGACCAACGAACCCTTCGACGAACCCTTCGTCGACATTCCGTCCATTTCCTTACCTCCACCTTCAAATTCTTCTTTCGAAGGTATGTCGGGATTCAACCCCAACGATACCTTACTGACGGGAATGATTCCACCTCCGCCAGGTGCGAATAACCCGAATCTACCGCCTGTTGAAGCGCCCGCACGAGTTGCGCTCCAGGATCTCTTCTACCCCATCCGCACTTCCTTACCTACATGTCTTTCCCCCCCCCACCGGCGAATGGGGATAATTTTGAAATAAAACCACACTTCATCAATATGCTGCCTAAGTTTCATGGTTTGGAATCCGAAGATGCATATATTTTCATTAATAAATTCCAAAACGTTTGCGCCATGATGAAGACAACCCAATTAAGTGATGACGCAATAAGGCTAAGGGTCATTCCTTTCACCTTATGTGACCTAGCCGAGAAGTGGCTATACAGCACCGCATCACACTCCATTAGAAATTGGGACGAGTTTGTAAGAGCTTTTCTGAAAAAGTTCTATCCTCATCACAAAACTGCTAGAATCCGAAACGAAATTATACAATTTTCACAGCTTCCTTCCGAGCCATTTTGGAAGTGCTTCGAGAGATTTAAAGACCTACTCGTTCAATGTCCTCATCATGGGATAGAAAATTGGCAACTTTGCCAAACATTATACGAGGGATTGAACGCAGCAACGAAGCAGTTGCTAGAAACAATATGTCAAGGTCATTTTCTCTCCAAGTCTAGCGACGAAGCTTGGCAGTTTCTTGAGGACCTAAGTGAGCAAACAATTCAGTGGGAGAGTACCAAGACCACATCATCTTCTTCAGTTGGTCAATCTAGGGCAGGCATACATCAAATAGATATGTCGATTGCTATGAAGGCCGAGATGGCCTCACTTATGAAAAAGCTAGAAGCCATTGAGACCAAAATCTCATCGTCTTCTCCTGCCCCTACTCTACCCACACGAACTGTTTGTGCTTGTTGTTCGAACCCGTCGCACCTAACCGAAGAGTGTCCTTATAATGCACCCATTCAAGGACAGGATCAAGTCAATGCTGCATTTCAGCAATGACAAAGAAATGATCCGTACTCTTCGACATACAATCAGGGGTGGAAGAGTCATCCAAATCAACAGTTCCAAGGGAATAATAATTTTCAAAGACCTCCTCCACAACAACAACAAGCACCCTTACAAACTCAAAACCAGCAACCTTTCCAACAACAACCTTATACAAATCAAACGAACAATTTGGTTCAACCAAATGATGATAAGGTTAGCTCGCTCGAGAAAAGTCTAGAAGCATTTCTCAAGCAAACTACAGAATCCGCAGCAAGATTTGAAAGTTATGTTCAATCTTTAATGAATAACAATGCCTCACACGATCAAAGTATCAAATCTATTGAGGCACAAATTGCACAATTAACTGCTGCGTTGAGCGAGAGAGAAAAGGGAAAGCTTCCATCTCAACCATTGCCCAATCCCGGTCACGCACAAAACGCATATCACAATCACAATGTAAATGCGGTGACCACGTTGAGATCCGGAAGAGAGTTGCAAAATAATGTGGAAACTAGTGATGACATCCCCGCCGGTGGTTCTTCTTCCCCTTCTTCATTTTCTTCACTTCCTTCTTCACCTTTTTCTTTAGAGCCTATTCTCCACCCTTCACACGGCTCTACTTCTTCTAGCTCTAACGGACCCATTTCTCACAACACGAACACATCTACACCGGGATCCGTTCCTAATCCACAGTCTGCTCCACAAACATTTGACTCAACTAATTTTCAAAATGTACCATTTCCAAACAGGTTGAGTCCTAATAAACCAAATACACAAGTGGAGAAGATTGTGGAGATATTTAAGCAGGTTAGCATAAATATACCTCTCTTGGATGCTATCCAACAAGTCCCTTCATACGCGAAAATCTTAAAGGGATTATGCACTTCAAAGAGAAAAGCATCTCAAGTACCCAAGAAAGTGCTAGTGGCTAGTGCAGTGAGCAATGCTATTAACCACCATCAAACCTTACCCCAAAAACGAAAGGACCCCGGCTGTCCTACGATATCAATTACAATTGGGGATAAGAAAATTAATCGAGCACTTTTAGATCTTGGGTCTAGTGTTAACCTGATTCCCTACTCCGTGTACGAACAATTAGGGGTTGGAGAGTTGAAACCCACTCGTTGCACTCTCCAAATGGCTGATCGATCAATCACCTATCCAAGGGGTCAACTAGAGGATGTGTTGATCAAAGTCGGGGAGTTCATATTCCCCGTTGATTTTATCGTTATGGATACACAACCTGTTGCTAACCCAAGAAACCAAATTCCGGTGATTCTCGGTCGACCATTTTTGGCCACTTCCAATGCCGTAATAAACTGTCGCAATGGCTCCATGACTCTATCCTTCGGGAAGAGGTCTAGTGAGTTCAATATTTATAAGATGGGAAGTCTGCCCCCCGTGCCAAAAACTAGTACACGAGAAGTTTGCTCTGTTCACGAAATCACGCAGGAGGACTGCGAGCTTGATAGATTTCTATTTGATGAAGACAGTTTTGACGCCACTAGTGCGTCCCTCCTTGAGCCTACTACCGTTGACACAACCGAAGTTGATTATGAATGTTTCACTTTTTCGGATGACGACGACTCACAGCCCGAATATGAGTCTTTTGAATTTTTGGATGAGTTAGTCGAACCATCCGAATCGGTTGTTTGCAGTGATTTCGAACCTGTGTTGGAGTCCTTTAAGTTCGAGGTAGATTCCGCAATGATTCTTTCGCCTCCGAAACTCGAACTAATGTCCTTACCGCCTCACCTTAAATATGCTTACATAGGTGAAAATGAGACTTTTCCCATTATCATATCAGCCTCTCTAGACTTCGAGCAAGAGAACGCTATTTTAAAAGTCTTACAAGATAGGCGGCAAGTTTTCGATTGGACTATGGCGGACATCGAGGAGATAAGTTCCCTCATAATTGAATATCATACACAATTGATGGATGATGCCATGTCAATAGAGGACCCACAGGAACATCTTGGGGGTATTGTGGTGAGTCAACTTCCTCCCTTAGAAGTTGAAATACCCCCATTTCTTTTAATAAGGTACGAGAATGCCAACACTCCACTGATTGCTGATCATTTACATTCTCGTTTCGATGCATCACCATCACCTGTATATTTACCTCCACACCTCCCATACCACTACTTCTATCTTCCCCAATTCTTTGCGGACCACCACAACTTATTTTTCCACCACCCAATATTCTTTACTGATAAATTTTTCAACTGGTTGGTGTTGACGTTTGGTCTAGGCAAAGTTTGGCAGTAATGTCTAACATGGTTTAAATGAAGTTTGGGGGAGGGCCTTTTTGTATATATTCTTTGTTTTTCTTAACAATAAAAAAAAAAAGAGGTTGTAAATAAATAAACAGGGAAGTGCCGGTATTTTGACCCTCTTAGTTTAGCATGACAGTGAGGACACTGTCAAGTTCAAGTTTGGGGGTATGCTCGGTACGTCTTCTTCCTTCGCATTCATTTGTATATATTTTTGCATTTGCATATTTATTTGAAAACCCATAAAAATTTGAAAAAATTTAAAATTATAAAAATTAATGTATTCAATTTTGGCTAATTGACTAGAGTTTGACAAATAAGTTAACTGGTTAGGAACAACTAGATCTTAGACTTAGTGAATTAAAAACCCTAAAAATAACATTCCGTAAAGTTTAACGGTAGAAAATATATGCCTTGTAGTTTATTTAGAAATAGGCAAATTTTGGGTTCACTTCTTGGGCTAAGTCGAAACAAGGGAAGAGTATTGATGTTCTTATTAGAGTATAAGTTTGAAAAATAGTTCCTACCTTAAGTCTAAATTCTGAAAATGTATACCCTACAATTTGCACATTCACGCACCTTGAAACTTGGAATAGTAGAAGAGACCTTGAAATGCTCTTGTCTAAAGTCCTTAGTACAATGAAAATAAAAAGAAAAAAAAAAGTGAATAAAGAAAAAAAAATGGACACTGGTTTTTGTGGTTACTTAAGGCTGTAAAAATAGAAAAATATTTAGCGAGGGTGCTTCATCACCTAGTGCCTTAGACCAACTGGTTTGGGAGTCACTGCTAAAGCCTTGGGTGTTGCAAAGACTAGGAAGTACGCTTTAAAGTGCAAACGCATTTTGTAATCGGTCGTTTGGTACCTCAAGAAGTATTAACGGTCGCATGAAGGATGTGTAAGCAAATTTCATTCACCAACTAATTAGTACTTTGGACAACGGACAAGGGCATGATTGCTTGAATTGAATTTCCAAGTGTAGGAGTGATCTATACACACACGTAGGGGTATGTGATTGGAATTTAGATAAGAGAGAGGAATGAAAGATAAAATTTGTATCTTTAATGGAGTTGATAGAAAATTCCTAAGTAGAGATCAAACCCTAGAAGGAAGACGTAAGAGATGCCGAAAGCTAAGTAGGTCTACATAACATAGATAATCTTAAGTTAAATAATGAGGAGTGTGAAGAATGTGGGTGGATAATTTGCGAGTCAAAAGATAATAGAATTCCTTGTTAGAAAACTTAATTGGAAAACAAAAGTCAATGGGCCGAGTTGATAGGATTTTGTGGGTGTAATCCGCTGAAAACCCTCAGGAGACAACACTCCTCCTACTAGGGACACCTAGAGGTTTAACGGCTTGTTGCACGTGCTCAGTGCAATCGCGTTTCCCTGCGAAAGTGTGGTTAGGATTTTAGTGAATAATTAATAAGTTTGCTCGAGTACGAGCAAAAGGTAAGTTTGGGGGTATTTGTTCAGACCATAATATTGCATTTTTCATCCCTCTATTCTTATCCTTTTTATAAGTAAATAGGTACTCTTGACGCACGTTTGTTGCATGTTACAGGATACAGGGATTGGATGCAGATACAGTGAAAAAGACGAAAGCTGATAAACAAGTAGACGGACCCTGGTCAAGCCTAGTCAAAGAACAGTACAAGATCCAAAAATGTCAAGTGAACGGTCAAAAGATACGAACAAGTTTTCACTAAGGATCTGGAGAACACTAAGAAGCCCAACAGAGAAAAGAACAATGAAACTAGGAAGCCCAAGAGAAGAAAAACCAACCACAGAAAGTTGGTGGCCCAAGACCACTAAAGGGCCGCGGATCCGCGGCCCAAGCCAATAAATGCCGCGGATCCGCGGCCATATGTGCGCATGTCGGTGGAGTTTTTCTGAGCTTGGGCGTCGGTGCGGGTGTTGGGATTCTTAGGGGGCAAATCAGTAATTGCGCATGTGCGAGACTCTGAAACCCTAATTCTCCTGTTTACTTATAAATTGTAATCTCAAAATTGTAAAACCTATGCCTCTTTTCAATCAATAAAATTCAGAAGTTCTGGGAATAATTATTCAGATCTGTTCTTTATCGCTTGGAGGGAGCCGTCAAATTAGTAAGTGTTTTTCTATTCTTTTAATGTTTTATCATCCCCTAATGAGCGAGTAGTCTCCTCGCTTGTTAGGGTTAGCCCTAGGGAAAGGTTTGAGAGATGATATCTCTCACCCCTTTCATGCCATCCACACCTAATAGTTAGCACTCCATGCATGCACGCACAACCGCTCCCTACGGCATCCTACCCCTCGAGGTAACGATGAACCGTAGTATAAAGGGCCGGTTGCGCGTGTTTTCCATGGGGGTTAGGATAATTAACGATATAGGAAGGATGCGAATCTAGAGGAAGAAACATCTTCCCAAAAGATTCGGATCCACTTTATCGATAATTATCGTAACATCTAACAGATCTAAAAATATGGCAATGAAAGCGGTGACGAAAACATTTAATCTCCAAAACTTTCCCGAAGCCTAACCCTAGCAAGACTTTTAATTAGATAAATTAGATCAGTTTTTATAGATTTTCATAAACCAACCAAAACGACAAATAGAATCAACTCGTTAAAACACACTAAAGAAATTTACCTGTCTCTGTGGATCGACCCGCACTCACCGGCTAGCTGCGAAGCGACGCCGTTTTTTATTGCGGTAAACTCATGTTTTTGACATTAATCAAATATCTGGGTAGACGGATGGGTTGAAGCCTGTCCAGCGTAGGATCTGCCCCGTGCCAGATTTCTTTCTTCAGAGCGGTAGAATAGAATTGCCTTCTCGCCTTCTCGCCTGGGAGGGATATAGAACGTCTGCAGCTCCTCTACACTGTCAGTACCGAGCGCATCCAGTTCTTTATAATGTTTAAGCGGCACCATAGCGACTTGTAGACCTTGCTCTTTGTCAGCGGAAGCTCGTATTGAAGGTCGAGCAGAGAATACAGCATGGACCTCATCCTCTGAGTCACTACCAAAGATCAACGTAGGAGCGGATGGTCCCGGCTTGGTGTATTGGGGCGGACCCGAATAAACTATCTCCTCTTCCTCCTCGGTATCACTGCCAAAGACAGGGATGGTAGCGTTAGTTTTATTCTCCGGCTTGTGACACCTTTCCGTGTCTTCAAAATTCGGTGAGAAGTATTTGGCATCTTCATATTTGCGAACTTCATTCACGGAAAACGGATTCAGTTCTCCTGTTACTGTATACTCGAGACCATCCCTAAAATATTTCATACACTGATGCTGTGTAGAAGGGATGATGTTGTACTCGTGTAACCATGGTGGACCGAGCAGAGCGTTGTAGCATGTCCTGGTATCTATGACGTGGAATTTAATGTCCGTGACGAGCAACCCGAAATGTAGCGTCAGTATCACAGATCCAAGAGTCTTTGATGATTGGGAGTCGAACCCGGAGATGGTGATCTTGTCCCGAGCAAGGTGTTGGACGCTCATGCAGATTTCTTTTAACACCCGCACATTGAGAAGGTTAACGGAAGATCCATTGTCGATTAGGATTTTGCCTATCTTTATATCGTGGCAATATCCTGAGACATAAAGGGGGCGGTTGTGGTCGCATGTCCCAAGGAGAAGGTCTTCATCACCAAAAGTGACATCGGCCGTGTGCACTTCCTCCAATTCATCTTTCATCTTTTCTTCAGCCAGGAAAGCTTGGAATTGCTCCGGATCCTATAGTGCCTTGATTAACGAATCTCTCGCCTCCTTTGATAACAAAAGGGCGTCAAGAATGCTGAGCTGCGAGGGTAGTTTCCTCAGATGCGCTAAGACATTGTAATCCACCTTATTTCTCTTCGGCGGGTCCTTGGCACTTAGCTCTTTCACAACTTGGTCATCTAAGACGACATCCTCAGGGACCTTCTCTTTTCCCTTATCTTTTTTATTTGAGGGTCTGAGATTCCTTTCGGGAAGCGTACGATTACGTAGCCGAATATTTTCGCAGACCTTCGGCTCTTCTTCTTTTGCCGAGATGGACTCTTTAAAGAGAGGGGCAAGCTCCAGCTCCTCATCGGAATCGCTCCTGAATGTAGGCACCTGTGATCCCCCGGCGTTAACCATGCGACAATCACCGGTAGTTCTGTTAAACCCTTCGGTCATATTTTTCCGCTCCAGACGAGTTTTATGTTTCTCCCGCTTAAAATGTTGTCGGTGAGCAACATATCCTTGCCACCATTTATCAAAAGCTTTGCACTCTTCAGTGGGGTGCGAAATCTTCCGATGATACAAGCAATAGGAGGGGTGCATTTCCGCTTCACCAGTAATTTTTCCTTCGGAGGATGGTAGCTTCATGCCCATTGATATGGCCTTAGCAAACCTTTTCCTCATCTTGAATTTGCTTTTGTCCGTAGTGGGTGTACTTTGCTCCAGCGGGAGTATCTCAATTCTTTCGTCAAGGCACTGGCGTTTGGCCCTTTCGAATATAACCGTCTCGCGCTCCCGATCAGCTTTGCTTTTTAAGAGAGCTTCATTGAGGAATGCATCGATTACTTCATCCGACGGCCCCAGAATTTTTGGCTCAGGGTCTGCCCCCAGCGTTCCAGTACAAGGAGTCTCTCCATCGTCCATGAACGAATGGGAAATCACATGACAGCTCGCCACATATTCTTCAGATTCATCAGATGAACTTTCTCCCTCATCTTCCTCTTAAAAGACATGATTGAGGAACTCTTGGAATGTAATGGGAGTCCGTGCCTTCTGGTTGTATTCCTCCAGCGCGTCAATTTGTTTTTGCAAGTCCGAGCGCTTGTCGCCAGGCTTCACGGGCTTCTTTAAATTCTTTTTCTTCTTCTTTGAAGATTTTGACGGCTGGTTGCGAGTGCTTGAGTCACCACCAGTGGTCTTTGGAGTTGGACGTGGCTTCAGCATCCTTTCAATGACCTGCGGTTCCAACGGGTTCTTCCACCTAATCGCTGGGCATGCCTGAAGATCATTTAGCATCCTCTTTGTCTCAGTTGATAATACAACCTCCCAAGGAGCTTCTTCAACGACGGAGCATGTTGCCCCCGGCGTATTCGTCCCCTTAGATGTGTAGGGCTGCGGGGGATTCACCTTCCATTTGTCAGATAACTCGAATTTGCCCTGTCGGTACTGGTTTTCAAGCCAATTTTTGAAAACATAGCAATCTTCGATCGGATGACCCAGCACTCGATGATAAGGACAGTAGTTGGGCTCATTGACGTCACTTGGTTGCGACGGACGTTTTGGATCCGGCAGATTTATGAGTCGGTTGCGCAACGCCAGCTCGAATAACCTTTTCGTTTTATCCCGGGGAAACGAATAAGAACGTCCCATCCTCTCCTCAAGGGCCACGTACGGGCGCATGTTATTTTGACGAACAACCGGCTTCGACTCGCTCGGTTGTTGTTGAGCATTAGCGACAACGATTGCTTTTCCTTTCCCTTTGTCATTTCGGGAGTCCGGCTTTGGAAGAGGGGGTTTATGGCCCATCTGATCCATTTGCGCTAGCTTGTCAATCAAGGCCTGGAAGGTAGTCGGCTTGAAAAACATCATAAATTGCGAGATGGTTGCTTGTGGATCAAGGGTTCCCACAAACATACCCACTGCGGGAGCTTCTTAAATACGCTGCTCGCACTTCAACCATAAGTTTCGCCACCGTATAGCATATTGGACCCATGTCTCACCTGGCTTTACCCTGGTGTTAATCAGTGCCGTCATCGGGGTACGTTCACTGGCGCTTGCAAAACGCTGAATAAACAACAGCTCCATCTCCGCGAAGGTCTTGATAGAGTCATTCGGGAGCTCAGAGTACCACTCGAACGCCGTATCTGATAAACTTCCAACAAACTGACGAAGCAAAAGCTTGTCATCACCGCCGGTGTTGCCGCAGAGTGCCCTGAACTGGGCAACATGCTGGTGAGGATTGCCCGTCCCCTTGTAGACGTGGAACTTGGGAATTGTGTAACCGGGCGGGTACTTGATTTGGTCGTACCAACTTGGATATGGCCGCCCTGTTTTTACGACCTGGCCGGCTGCTTCGGTCGCATGATGAACCCGTATTTGCTGGGCTATGTACTCGTCCAACTCAGCTTTAGAGATTGTATCCTCTTTAGCCGTTGACAGAGCGGGCGGAGGATTTGATGTCTCTCCCCTATCGTCTCTAAGGACGATCGGGGGCTTTTCAGCCGGAGGATCTTGTTATATCATCATCCCTATCATGTCTTGGAAGAGGAGGCCCATACGCTGTATGTTGGCTGCTTGTTCAGCAGCCTCTTTGTCCTTCTTCTCCAATATTCGACGAAGGAATTCGGCATCGGTTTCTTCCTCCTGGCGTTCATCCGAGGACGTTTCAGGGTTTTCTTTTGGCCCTGTAAGTGCGGCCATAGCGTTCATCATCTCTTGGAGCTTCTGATGCTGCTCTTGCGTCTTGGTCACTGATCGCGTAAGCGGTCGATGACCCGTAGATATGCGACTGTCCTCTTTACCAGACGCCACATAGACGGTATGAACTACAATGCCCCCTGACTTAGGACGTTTGGGTTCACCACCTCTGATATTTATCGTCGGCACGGGGGTTTTCTCCGGCCTTCTTCTTTTATGGGCCATAGAAGTTGAAGGGACCGTTGCTTTGGGCACCCTGGTGACTGTCATCCTTTCCTGTTTGATCGGACGGTCTTTTTCTTTTTCCACTTTCGCCTTTTTCTGTTGACGAGAGCGATCTGGGTCAATTACAGAATCTTGAACTCTCCGCCAAACTTTATAAATTTTTGAGGACAGCCGTTGAGGGGGCTGTTCTTGCTTCGTTTCTGGAACTCTCTCCGCGGGCGGAGGAGATCTTTTCAATGTAGCGGTTGAAGAGTTCTTACGTACCCTCCTCAACAGTTCAAAGCTGTTCCCAGTTAGAACAGCAGCGTTGACTTCTACCACTGGAGCCGGTGGAGTTAGCCCTGAGGGGGAGTTGCCCCCTGCCTTCCTCACTCGTCGCCAATGGCGACGTCGAGCACGACGAGCCGTTGGGACTGGCTCGGAGATAGAGATAGCTTCTTTTTGCCCCCTGTCTGAATGAGGCGCCGCCGGTGTTAACCTCTTAAAGACTGAGGTTGTTTTTTGAGGGGTGATATTCAACCTGTCGAAGACGGATCCTCGAGCAGGGGCAGGAGCAGGAATCGTCAGTCTTGAAAAGACTGACTCTTTGATAGGGGAAGCCGTCTTGATGACTTCTAGAGCAGCAGTTATTGCTTTCCTTGGGACAGCCAATTTAGAGTTCTGATCCAGCCTGGCGAAAACAGAGGCTGTTGGTTTGGTAGTGGGCGACCCGTTGACAAGGGCCGTCGTAGCAGTGAGCCGGTCGAAGACCGACTTCTTGTTCACTTCCAATGCAGGTATTGGCATAGAGAAGCTTGTAGGTGGGATCATGGTCCCGAAAAACAGGCCGGTGGTGGCCTGGGCCACCTGTTCTACCGGCAGAGCGAGGAAGGAGGCCGCTTGGGGCCCATATGCTACACCTCCAGGGGAGGTGGAGCGTCCGTTGCAGTGGCACTTCGAGCAGTTGGTGCAGTTAGAGGCCATTGATGGTTGAGTTCTGCGCCAGACAAAAGACCAAATCTTAGTAACTTGCAACCCAAAGGCAACCCTTAACAAACCGCGATTCGTTCGCGAAGACGACACACGAAGTGTGGAGTGGAAAGAGGAAAAGGTCCCACCGGGCGTGCCAGAATTTGTTCCCCTCCGAACGGCGGCCGCGACGCGAGGACGTCTTGCCTGAGATTCGGGGCAGATGCTATATGGTTTTATCCGTCTACCTCTCCGAAGATGCCAAGTTGATTTATGGTACCGTGTATCGGAGGTTTAGACGGATGCGGCCGATGTAGCAGACTTTGTCAGATTCCCCCTAGCTAGAGGGGTTTTTGATTGTGGGGACGTTCTTCCCTGCAGGCGCAAGCCCCTGCAGTTAATTACGCTACCGCATCGCGGTAGCCACTTTCTCCTTCTCCAGAATTTCACTTCGCGTCGTATGTGTTTGTTTTGTTTGTGGTTGCCCGTGGATTGTATACGGAGACTGAGTAATGCCGTCGCCCGTAGGACGTGGATTAGTCCAAATCCATATTTACTTAGATTTGGGTTTGGTGTTTTTAGTTTAAGGATACGTTAGCCGTGTTGAGGCTAAGATCAACTTAAACATCCGTTAAGGATACGTTAGTCCTGTTTGAGACTAAGATCGACTTAACGTGGTGATCCATTTAATATATGGCCGTCAGGACTCGTCACCTCTCTGACGACGTTGAAGGATTACAACGACAGGTGCCAGAGGAGTTCGAAGATGTCCCCTTGAACCAAAGTCGATTTGGAGTTTTGTAGTCCATTTGAATATTTAAGGATGCATTAGCCGTGTTTGGGGCTAAGATCAACTTAAACGGGACTGTTTAGATCCGGCAAAAGAGCACTTGAAGGCTTTATTGTTCCAGTTTAGGGACGTGGTGGTCTATGTTCCAGTTTAGGGACGTAGTGGTCCGTGTTCCAGTTTAGGGACGTAGTGGTCCGACATTAGTTTAAGGACGTTTCGGTCCAATATTAGTTTAAGGTCGTTTCGGTCCAATATTAGTTTAAGGATGTTTCGGTCCAATATTAATGTGTGGTCGTTGGGACCCGTCACCTCTCTGACGTCGTTGAAGGATTACAGCGAGAACTGTCAGAGGAGTTCAGAGATGTACCCTCGAACCGGATGTAAATTGATTTAGGGAGCAGCCGTGCTCAGTCAATTTAATTTGAGGACTTATGGCCACGACTGGGCTAAGTCCAGTTTTGTCTTTGGCCTATTGGACCTGTGCTAGGGCCTTGCCCCTTCACTGCATTATTTTTCTTTGTTTTGATTGGGCTCTGCCCTTTTATAAATGATGCAGAGCATCTATTTTGTTTGGGCTCTACCCTTTTTTAAAATGCATAGCATTTTTATTATTTTGTTTGGGCTCTGCCCATTTATAAATGATGCATAGAATCAATTTAATTAGGTCTGCTTGGTCTTTTTGATTTGTGCCTGGCCCTTTTAAGAAATGTCTTGCATTTATCAAGCGCTTTGCGCCAATCAGAGAGCGCACGCGCTTGTAGTGTTGACACGTGTCGCGCAAGCGCAGTGCGCTGTGCTAATGCGCTGCGCCTGCGCTGCTGACACGTGGCGCGCTCTGGTGGCTTGCGCCAATCCAGGAGCGCAACAGCACAGTTTGCAAGTGCAAGGCACTATGATTTAAGAATCTTTTAGATTCAAGAACCAATAGTTCATAAAAGAAGTGCAAAGCACTATTCGTTTCCTTGATCTAATTTAGATCAAAGAAAAAACAAGTTTTTCTTTTTATTTCAGGAACCAAAGGTTCATAAAAGTGCAAAGCACTATTCTTTACTTTGTTTTTCTTGTTTTAAAGAACCAGTGGTTCATAGGAAGTGCAAAACACTGTTTATTATGTGAAGATCATTGATCTTGTTTTTAGATCAATGATCTATTAGAAGAAATTTCTTTTATTTTGTGAAGGTTTTTACCTTTTTCTTGAAACTTTTTCAGAGTTCTCTCTGTTTGAAGCTCTTGATTTCTCAGAAGTGTTGATGCCTTTGAATTGAGGTCTAGGGGCCTTTATATAGTGCCCATAAATTTGTTAAAGAGATCTTTCTCTGAGTGATTTGGGGAATTTTCCCCACCGTTGGATCTTTGATCCAAGGGCTTCTATTTTACAGAAGGAAATCTTCTTGTTTTGACAAGAACAGAAAGATTTCTTTGAAATCTTAATTCTGTTTGGCGCAAACGCCCCAGCGCGTGATACGTGTCAAGCAGCGCACAGCGTAGCGCAACTGCGCTAGCGCATCTACGCCGACACGCGTCGCGCAGCGCAAAGCGCAGCGCAACTGAAGCGTTGCTTCCTTTAATTTTACTTAAAATAGAGCTTTGCTCTGATTGGGCGCGCCTTCTTGGGCGCTGCGCTGACGTATCAGCGCCTGACACGTGGCGCGTTGCGCCCGAGATTTGAAGCGTTGCTTTAAAATTTGAATTTTGAATTTCCAACAGAGCTTTGCTCTGATTGGGGGAAACATGGAGACTCTGCCAAAATTTTTGAGAAAATTTGATGTTACTTTTAAACTTGTTTTCCTACATGTTTTCATTTACTTCTTCTTTGAAGGGTTTAGATTTCTGGGCTTCGGCTTACTTAGATTACGTCGCGCCTCTAGACGCTTCGTAATTTAAGTGTCGTTCACGTTCCGTACCTTCGGGGTGTGACACTACCTTACTCGGCGCCAGTGACGACGGCGAGCATGTCGTGCGGATGGAGTTGTCTCAGCTGTAGGGGTGACTTCCTCATGCCCCCTGTGTTGGCGAAGGGTTGTCACCGGCGTCAGCCTCTTAAAGGCCGATGCCCGTTGAGAAGTGTTCCCCGCCGGAAGACGCGACCGAGACATGGACGTCTTGCCTGAGATTCGGGGCAGATGCTATTTGGTGCTACCCTTCTACCTCTCTGAAGATGCCAAGTTGATTTTTGGCACCGTATATCGAAGGTTTAGATAGATGCGGCCGATGTAGCAGACTTCGTCAGATTCCCCCTCTTTCGAGGGGTTTTTGATTGTGGGGACGCTCTTCCCTGCAGGCGCAAGCCCCTGCAGTTAATTACGCTACCGCGTCGCGGTAACAACTTTCTCCTTCTCCAGAATTTCACTTCGTGTCGTGTATGTTTATTTTATTTGTGGTTGCCCGTGGATTGTATACGAAGACTAATTTATATCGTCACCCGTAGGACGTGGATTAGTCCAAATCCGTATTTACTTAGATTTGGGTTTGGGGTTTTAGTTTAAGGATACGTTAGCCATGTTTGAGGCTAAGATCAACTTAAACGTTCGTTAAGGATACGTTAGTCCAATTTAAGACTAAGATCAACTTAGCAGGATCGTTTAGATTCAACAAAAGAACATTTGGGCTCTATTGTTCCAGTTTAAGGACGTAGTGGTCCATTGTATGCACGGCCATCGGGACCCGTCACCTCTCTGACATCGTTGAAGGATTACAACGATAGGTGTCAGAGGAGTTCAGAGATGTACCCTTGGATCAAAGTTGATTGGGGGTCTTATAGTCCAATTTGGGACTAAAGTCTGTTTGAATGTTTAAGGATACGTTAGCCATATTTGAGGCTAAGATCAACTTAAACAGGATCGTTTAGATCCGACAAAAGAGCGTTTGGGAGCTCTATTGTTCCAGTTTAGGGACGTAGTGGTCCATAGGTAGTTTAAGGACATTGCGGTCCATTGCCAGTTTAGGGACATGGGGGTCCATTTCCAGTTTAGGGACATAGTGGTCCATTGAATATATGGTCGTCGGGACCCGTCACCTCTCTGACGACGTTGAAGAATTACCACGACAGGTGCTAGAGGAGTTCAGAGATGTACCCTTGAACCGGATGTAAATTGATTTAAAAGAGCAGCCGTGCTCAGTCAATTTAATTTGAGGACTTACGGCCAGAATTGGGCTAAGTCCAATTGAAGATGTTCAACATTTTTAT
Organism: Agapanthus africanus; assembly: GCA_030015575.1. NCBI lineage: Eukaryota > Viridiplantae > Streptophyta > Magnoliopsida > Asparagales > Amaryllidaceae > Agapanthus > Agapanthus africanus. The sequence continues at coordinate 470,255 of JASDDO010000244.1, read as the reverse complement.
TTATGGTTGGCATGTTAGGCCTTAGCTTGGGCTTTGCCCTTTGTTTAATAATGCAGTGCATTTTTGTCTGGCCTATTAGGCCCCCTTTTAATTAGGCTCTGCCTTTTGTTAAATGATGCACAGCATCTATTTTGAGCCTGACAGACCTTTGTTTGGGCTTTATTCCTTTTAATAGTGCATAGCACTTTGTTTGGTCTGATAGACCTTTCTTTAGTGGGCTCTGCCCTTGATAATGCATTGCATTAATTAGTCTGACAGATTACCACGTGGCTTGTCAGGCGCTTTGCGCCGATTGAGGAGCGCAAGGCGCAAGTCCATGGGGAGGTGACACGTGTCACGCTCTGGTGAGCGCAAGCGCAGTGCGCTGCACTGTTGCGCTGCTGACACGTGGCGCGCTCTGGTGCAGTGTGCCAATTCATGAGAGCAGTGCTCTATTTTAAAAGCGCATAGCGCAAGTTGTTCTGGAGCAGACACGTGGCGCGCTCTGGTGCAGTGCGCCAATTCATGAGAGCAGTGCTCTATTTTAAAAGCGCATAGCGCAAATTGTTATGGAGCTGACACGTGGCGCTCTCTGGTGACTTGCGTCAGCCCAAGAGCGCAACAGTGCAGATTTACAAGTGCAAGGCACTGTTTTAATATCTTGATCCAATTTTGGATTCAAGAAAAGTCTTTTAAGATTCCAGAACCAGTGGTTCACCAAAAGGGCAATGCCTTTATTATTATGTTTTTATTGAAGATCTTTGATTTTGTTCTTAGATCAATGATCTTTTCAGATGAAATTCTTCTTTTTAAAAGGTTTACCTTTCTTTTTTCTTTCCGAGTTCTTCAAACTTTTATTTTTTTAGAAGTTCTCTGAATTCTCTCTCTATTTCTTAATGTGTTGATCTCCTCTGTCTTTTAGAATTGGGGTCTGGGGGCCTTTATATAGTGCCCATTAATTTGTTAAATTTGTTAAAGAGATCATTTTCTGAGTGATTTGGGGATTTTTCCCCACCGTTGGATCTTTGATCCAAGGGATTCTGTTTTACAGAAGACAATCTTCTTGTTTTAACAAGAACAGAAAGATCTTACTGGAATTTTAATTCTGTTTGGCGCAAACGCACCTGCGCTTGACACGTGTCGCGCAGCGCAGAGCGCAACTGCGCTGGCGTAACTGCGCTGACACGTGTCGCGCAGCGCAGCGCAACGGCGCTGACACATGTCACGCAGCGCGGAGCGCAGCGCAACTGCGCTAGCGCAACTGCGCTGACACGTGTAGCGCAGCGCAGAGCGCAAGTCAGCTGAAGCGTTGCTTCTTTTATAGAGTCTTGCTCTGATTGAGTGCGCTGCCTTGGGTGCTGCGTTCCCTGCGCTGGCGTGTCTGATTTTGACACGTGGTGCTCTGCGCGCAGCGCAGAGGATCTGAAGCGTTGCTTCATTTATTTTAATTTTAATTTTCACTTTAATTTTGAAAACAGAGCTTTGCTCTGATTGGGAGAAACAGAAGCGTTGCTTCGTTTCCCGCCTTGGAATTTGAACAAAGCTTTGCTATGATTGGGGTAAACAAATGCCCCCCTACCGTTGCGCTTACGTTGCCCCAAACGTGAGCGCAGCGGTGGCAGAATTCCAACCGTTGCGGCAACTTTTGGAAGTTGAAAGGGTTCTCAATGCCTATAAATAGGACCTTTGGTCCCTCAACAGATGATTATCATCTTCAAAATTTTACTTTCAGAATCTTAGAGCCCTGCTCTTTATTTTCAAGAACTCCAAGAGTTAAACTCTTAAAACTTTTAGGTAAAATTTTTAATTTAAATTAAATTAAATTAAATTAATTTTCATTGACAGAGCCTTGCTCTCAATAGATCCCTGATCTGAAGAAAACCCATTTAGGGTTTCACTTAGCAGAGCTTTGCTCTAAAGGGGTCTAAAGAGAACTAAGGAGAACCCTATTAGGGTTCCATTAATAGAGCTCTGCTCTTTAAAAGATTTTCCTTGTATTTTCTCATTTCATCAATGGAGCTTTGCTCCTTTCAAATCATACAAAAGAACTCTTAGGAGTTTTTCATGGATCTTGGAGTTTAAAGATGGCATTTTATTCCTCGATGCATTATATCGTTTTGCTTAATCAGTCTTTCTGATAATTTTGTTGATTCTCTTTCACAGAAACAATGGACGCCCATATGTACGATCTTGATGAGATCATCTCTTACGGGGACATCCGCCGACTTGGCCGTTCTCAAAATCGGGAGTTCACAAACGCGGAGTGTGCTGAAATCATGAGCCGCTTCGACGCATATAACGGTCAACTGCTTCCCCGACGTTCCTCCCTCCTGAAGCTTATCGTGGGAGCCATCTGGGAAGCGCTTCCCCTATTCTGTTCCGGTGTGCCGCTTAGGGCATTGGATGCTGCCGAGGATAAGGTGCATTCGGCGCACCTGATGAACTTAATCTCAAAGAGACGGCGAAACAATGTTGTCGATCTCTTGCACCAGGCCTTTCAACAGTCCGCCATTCTTGCTGCCTACCGAAGGGTGGAGAACATCAGCGGGGATCCCGACGCCCGTGCTCGCGAAAGGAAGCACACCAGGATGGTTCGCCAAGCTTGGAAAGTTTTGGACAAGGTCACTTTCGAGTTCCTCAATCCCTGTCCAAGATCTGAGGTTTTGCCATTGTAATCATTTGGACAATGTCTTTGTTTATTTCTTTATGATTGTAAGAACCCTTTGCAATATGAATGGAAAATTTCTATTTCAGCTTGTCTTATTTCTCGCTCTGAGTCTTTTGCACATGCATGAATGAATGTGTCTCAAATGCTTGATCAAATGCACATCGGATGTTCTTTCTGTCGCTTTCTTCTTTCTTTTATTATCAGTATGCTGCCTTAATAAATATGGTTGACAGATAATAGAGTAAGCATCTTGGTTTCTTCAAGAGATAGCGATGGCTTAGGCCGCAGGTTCAGATCTGCTGCCTAAGACTTTTCAACTCTATGAGCCGTGAGGGTCTCATACAGACTTTTCTCCCTACGGATCGAGAGGATCTCGTAGGTGGATTTTCTCCTTAGGAATCGTGAGAATTCCTAAGTGTGTTTTCTCTTACAAGTCGTAAGGATCTTATAAGAGAATTTTCCCTCTTACGAGTCGATAGGACTCGTGAGCGGTTGTTTCCCTCCTTGTCGAGATTCGACTTTGGAGAGTGAGACCCGTGGATAGAATGCAAGAGACCGTTTTGGGCCGACTTGCAGGGTCTCAGTGCTTAGGAAGTAGGTTTTTTAATCCCCGCCGCCTAAGGCTTTGCCTCACGAGTCGAACCGTGTCGAGAAGTTCTCGCAAAGACATCAATTTCCTCACGAGTCGAGACGAATCGAGCATTTCTCGCAAGAATATCCTAACGTCACAGTTAACCTCTGCTCTTTACGACAGAGGTCCGTTAGGGTCTGTGGTACTTAGGGTTTTGTCCGTCGTACCGTCGCGTTGGCTGATGTATTCCTTGATGGGCGATCTTACTGTTCGAGTAGCCTTGCGACTGTCGTGTCTCTGATCCCTTCAGGGGTTGGACAAGACGTCTTCAACTAATCTTCCAGGTAGTATTACCGTCGAAAGAGCAAGCGTAGGGATATTCCATGTCACTTTTTACTTGAGGTTAGGCTCATTTTGGAGAGCCCCGATGAGTCATAACCACTCCGTGCTGGTGTGGGATGATCTCCGATAGTCCTTCAGGCTTTATATGACTTGCCGTCAAGACCCTGAAGCTAGGAATTTGGCCTTTGCTTCGTTTGCTGGCATTACATCCTCTATATCGAGACGAATGTCGCAGTTGTCTCTAGGTTGTTGGTGAACCGTCGAGGTTTGGAACTAGGGACTTTGCCGTGGCTCCGCTGTTTGATGATGTTGCGTCTGCTGTATCGAGACGAACGTCGAGGTGGTGACCATTCCGCACTGGAGTGAGATGATCTCCGGTTGTCTTTCAGGCTTTATATGACTTGCCGTTAAGACCTTGAAGTTAGGAATTTGGCCTTCGCTTCGTTTGCTGGCATTGCGTCCTCTATATCGAGACGAATGTCGCGGTTATCTCTAGATTGTTGGTGAACCGTAGAGGTTAGGAACTAGGGATTTTGCCATGGCTCCGCTGTTTGATGGTCGCGTCTGAATCCTGTTGGAGGAAGAACGCTGAGGTGACATCTCGTCTGCTGTATCAAGAACAACGTCGAGGTGGTGACCATTCCGCACTGGTGCAAAATGATCTCCGATTGTTTTTCCGGCTTTATATGACTTGCCGTTAAGACCCTGAAGCTAGGAATTTGGCCTTCGCTTCGCTTGCTGGCATTGCATCCTCTATATCGAGACGAATGTCGCGGTTATCTCTAGGTTGTTGGTGAACCGTCGAGGTTTGGAACTAGGGACTTTGTCGTGGCTCCGCTGTTTGATGATGTTGCGTATGCTGTGTCGAGACGAACGTCGAGGTGGTGACCATTCCGCACTGGTGTGAGACGATCTCCGGTTGTCTTTCAGGCTTTATATGACTTGCCGTTAAGACCTTGAAGCTAGGAATTTGGCCTTTGCTTTGTTTGCTGGCATTGCGTCCTCTATATCGAGACGAATGCCACGGTTGTCTCTAGGTTGTTGGTGAACCGTCGAGATTTGGAACTAGAGACTTTGCCGTGGCTCCGCTGTTTGATGATGTTGCGTCTGCTGTGTCGAGGCGAACGTCGAGGTGGTGACCATTCCGCACTGGTGTGAGATGATCTCTGGTTGTCTTTCAGGCTTTATATGACTTGCCGTTAAGACCTTGAAGCTAGGAATTTGGCCTTTGCTTCGTTTGCTGGCATTGCGTCCTCTATATCGAGACGAATGTCGCGATTGTCTCTAGGTTGTTGGTGAACCATCGAGATTTGGAACTAGGGACTTTGCCGTGGCTCCGCTGTTTGATGGTGCTGCATCTATGCCCTGCTGGAATGAGGAGGCACACCGTTGTTGGTCTCCAGGCTGTAGATGTGGCCATTGAGATTTGGAACTAGGGACTATGCCGTGGCTCCGTTTGATGGTGTAGCATCTATGTCCTGCTGAAATGAGGAGGCACACCGTTGTTGGTCTCCAGGCTGTAGATGTTGCCATTGAAATTTGGAACTAGGGACTATGCCGTGGCTCCGTTTGATGGTGTAGCATCTATGTCCTGCTGGAATGAGGAGGCACACTGTTGGTGATCTCTAAGTTGTCGATATTGACGTCGAGACCCTAAAGCTAGGGATCTTCTTTTGCTCCGTTTGTTAACATTGTGTCTGCAATATTGCGACAAATGTCGAGGTTGTCTCTAGGTTGTCTATGAACCGTCGAGATTTGGCTTCGCTTTCTGGTGGAGCCTGTTGGGAAGATATGGTTCCCTCTTTGTTTGTGCCCCTGGATTGTATACAGGGATCGATGTGATCTCACCTGTAGGGCATTGGTTTCATTCATTTCATTTTTTTATACTATTATTTTATTTCCGCGATGCTCTATCATTTCAGCTTTTATATCGCGAAGGTCGCGATTGCCCAATCATTTCGGCTATTTTTCGCGGTGCCCAATCATTTCGGCTATTTATTTTATTTTTACTCGCTGCTTTTTATTGCGAGTTGCCCCGTCATTTCGGCTATTTTTTATGCATACATTCTTACTTGCTGATTTTTATTGCAAGTTGCCCCATCATTTCGGCTACTTCGTATGCATGTACGGCCTGCTGGCTTTTTGCTGTAAGCCTGGAATTAGACACCGGTTTCGGCATCAGCACCGCTACAACTGGGATATTGCCAGGAGCGAATCATCATTTGCCTCTGTCGATGTCGAACAAAGGTGGCTTAGCGAATAGGGTTAGGGTCCTGTCGACTAAGGCTTTTGACTTCATGAGCCGTAAGGGTCTCATGAAGGTATTTCTCCCTGCGAGTCGTGAGGATCTCGTAGGTGTGTTTTCTCCTTAGGAATCATGAGGATTCCTAAGTGCATGTTCTTCTATAAGTCGTAAGGATCTTACAGGAGTGTTTTCTCCTTATAAGTCGAGAAGGCTTACAAGGGTTGTTCACCATGCGAACATATCCTCAGTCACGGATGGGACTTGGTTAGGGAAATGTTTATTCGCGCCCGTGGATTGTATACAAGGGTCAGAATTGAACCACTTGTAGGGCAATATCGAAAGTTGTGGGGGTTTCTTAGGCACAGGTTTAGGTCTCTGTAACTTAAGACTTTCAAATCTTATGAGCCGTGAGGGTCCCATAAGAGAGTTCTCCTTACGAGTCGTGTGGATCTCGCTAGTGTATTTTCTCCTTAGGAATCGTGGGGATCCCTAAGTGTGTTGCTCCCTTGTGAGTCGTAAGGATCTCACATGGGTGGTTTCTCCTTACAAGGTCGAGAGGACCCTGTAAGTGTCTTTTAACGAGGTTGCGCCCTTCCGAGTTCTCACAAACACTCGCCGGTAGCCCTGCTGTTTTTACTCACGGAGCCTTTTCGGGTTTTCATCCGTGCCCATTTTGCTTATGGACATACCGTTTATTTTTTATTATTTTGTTTGTGTTTTTTTACGAGGTCGCGCCCTTTCGGGTTTTCACGAACACTCGCCGGTAACCCTGCTGTTTTACTCACGGAGCCCTTTTGGGTTTTCATCCGTGCCCATTTTGCTTATGGACATTCCGTTTTTTTTTATTATTTTTTTTTATTGATTTTTTTTTATCACGTCAGCCTGAGGATGCCGCGGTAGTAGTTTAAAGACGTTTCGGTCATCAGCTAGTTTTAGGACGTAATGGTTCGTCATTAGTTTAAGGACGTTTCGGTCTGTCGTCGCCGTATTCGAGGCGAATCTCTAGTTTACTGACTTTTCGGTCTATTATCCAGTTTTAGGACGTAGTGGTCCGTTGTTAGTTTAACGACGTTTCGGTCTATTATCCAGTTTTAGGACGTAGTGGTCCGTTGTTCTTTCTCTATGAATGAGCATGATGCCCCCGGCATATCCATCTTTTTTGGAGCATATGGTTGTGGCGGGCTCACCTTCCAGTTTTCGGACAGCGCGAGTTTGCCTTGTTGGTATTGGTCTTCAACCCAGTTTTTGAAGACGAAGCAATCTTCGATCGGATGACTTACTGCTCGATGGTAGGGTCAGTAATTAGGATCGTTGACATCTCCTGGCTGTAGCGGACGTTTCAGACTCGGCAGATTGATGAATCCGTTGCGCACTGCCAGCTCAAACAGTTTTCTCGTTTTATCTTGGGGAAATGAGTAAGGATGTCCCAGTCTTTCCTCGAGTGATGGGCGTGGACGCACGTTGTTTTGGCGAACAATCGATTTTGAGTTGTTCGGCTGTTGTTGAGCATTGGGGACGAAGGTTGCTTTCCCTTTGCCCTTTTCATTCCAAGGCTCTGTCTTTGAAGGAGATGGTCTATGACCCATCTGATCCATTTGGGCTAATTTGTCGATCAAGGCTTCGAAGGTGGTCGATCTGAAGAACATCATGAATTGGGAGATGGTCGATTGAGGGTCGAGAGTACCCACGAACATGCCCACGGCAGGAGCTTCTTCGACGCGCTGCTCGCACTTTGACCATAGATTACGCCACCGTATCGCATACTGGACCCAAGTTTCTCCAGGCTTCACCCTGGCATTGATCAATGCTGTGATCGGGGTGCATCCACTAGCACTCGCGAATCGCTGAGTAAACAACAACTCCATTTCAGCGAAGGTCCTGACGGAGTCATTTGGGAGTTCGGAGTACCACTCAAATGCCATCTCCGATAAGCTACCGACGAACTGGCGAAGCAACAATTTATCATCACCGCCGGTATTACCACAAAGATCCCTGAACTGGGCAACATGTTGATGTGGATTCCCCGTCCCTTTATATACGTGGAACTTAGGGATCGTATATCCCGGCGGGTAACTAATTTGGTCATACCAGCTCGGATAGGGTCGTCCGGTCCTAACAATTTGCCCAGCCGCTTCACTCGTATTTGCTGAGCTATATAGTCATCCAGTGCGGCCTTGGAAATGGTTTCCTCCTTGGCTGCTGAAAGAGTCGGAGGAGGATTAGATGTCTCCCCTCTATCATCTTCAAAAATGATCGGAGGGTCTTCAGCTGGAGGATCCGGCTGTAACATCATCCCGACCATATCTTGGAAGAGAAGCGCCATTTGCTTTATGTTAACCGCTTGCTCTGCGGCTTCTTTGTCCTTCTTTTCGAGAACTCTGCGTAGGTAGTCAGCGTCAGTTTCTTGTTCATGACGCTGCTCTGATGATGCCTCCGAGCTTTCTTTTGGCCCGGTAAGTGTGGCCATTGCAGTCATCATCTCCTGAAGCTTCTGTTGCTGCTCCTGAGTTTTCGTCACGGATCGGGTGAGCGGTCGGTGACCCGTTGAAGCACGGCTTTCCTCCTTTCCAGAAGCCATATAAACAGTGTGCACCACCATGCCCCCAGACTTGGGGTGTTTGTGCTCAGCGCGTTTACGGTTCGCCATGTTCACAGGGGCTTTTTGCGGCCTCCTTTTCTTTTGAGTGGTTGAAGTTGAGGGAGCCGTTGCAGCAGGCACCCATCCGGCTGTCACTTTTTGTGACTTTGAGTAGTTCCTCTCCTGCTGGACCTTCATCTTTTTCTGTCGGCGGAGATAGTCTTGATCGACCACTGACTCTTGGACACGTCGCCAAACTTTGTAAATTTCAGAGGATAGCCGTTGAAGAGGTTGCTCCGGCTTCTTTTCTGTATCATTCTCTACAGGTGAAGGAGTTCTCTTCAACAATGCAGTAGGAGAGTTCCTGTGCACTTTATTGAGCAGTTCAAAGCTGTTCTCGGTTAGGACAGCAACCTCGATCCCCATCATCAGAGCTGGCGAAGTAAATCCAGAGGGGGAGTTGCCCCCAGCCTTCTTCATTCGGCGCCAGTGGCGACGTCGAGCGTGTTATGCAGATAGTGTTGGTTTAGCCGTAGGGATGACCTCCTCATGCCCCCTGTGTTGGTCAGAATTCGTTGGTACCAGCCTTTTAAAAACCGACGTCCGTTGAATGGGGACGGCCAACCTGTCAAAAGCAGACTTCTGAGTAGGGGAAGCAACCTTGGTGATTTCGCCTGGAACGGGAGCAGGGATGGCTATCCGCTTCGGGATAACGCATTCTGGTATCGCAGGCTTGTAGACGTTCTGGCCCAGTCTGTTGAAAACCGAGGCAGTGGAATTGGGTGACCCGTTGAGAGGGGTCGCGGCAGTGGTAAGCCGATCAAAGACCGCCTTCTTTAGAGCTTCTTGCGATGTCATTGGGGCATTGAAGCTCATCAGTGGGAGCATGGTCCCGAAGAATAGTCCAGCGGTGGCTTGAGTTACCTGCTCCACTGGCATCTTGAAAAGGGAGGCCGCTTGGGGCCCATAAGTCACTCCTCCAGCAAGGACCGAGCGAGAGTTGCAGTTGCAGGCAGTGCAGTTTGAAGCCATTGATCTTCTGTTTTCTGCACGGAGCAAGACACCAAATCTTAATACCTCAAATCCACAGGCAACCACAGCAAACCGCGATTCGTTCGCGAACACGACACACGAAGTGTGGAGTGGAAAGAGGAAAAGGTCCTACCGGGCGTGCCAGAATCTGTTCCCCGCCGGAAGACGCGACCGAGACATGGACGTCTTACCTGAGATTCGGGGCAAATGCTATTTGGTGCTATCCTTCTACCTCTCCGAAGATGCCAAGTTGATTTATGGCACCGTATATCGAAAGTTTAGACGGATGCGGCCGATGTAGCAGACTTCATCAGATTCCCCCTCTTTCGAAGGGTTTTTTATTGTGGGGACGCTCTTCACTGCAGGCGCAAGACCCTGCAGTTAATTACGCTACCGCGTCGCGGTAACAACTTTCTCCTTCTCCAGAATTTCACTTCGTGTCGTGTGTGTTTATTTTATTTGTGGTTGTCCGTGGATTGTATACGGAGACTAATTTATATCGTCACCCGTAGGACGTGGATTAGTCCAAATCCGTATTTACTTAGATTTGGGTTTGGGGTTTTAGTTTAAGGATACGTTAGCCATGTTTGAGGCTAAGATCAACTTAAACGTTCGTTAAGGATACGTTAGTCCAATTTGAGACTAAGATCAACTTAACAGGATCGTTTAGATCCAACAAAAGAACATTTGGGCTCTATTGTTCCAGTTTAAGGACGTAGTGGTCCATTGTATGCACGGCCATCGGGACCCATCACCTCTCTGACGTCGTTGAAGGATTACAACGATAGGTGTCAGAGGAGTTCAGAGATGTACCCTTGGATCAAAGTTGATTGGGGGTCTTATAGTCCAATTTGGGACTAAAGTCTGTTTGAATGTTTAAGGATACGTTAGCCATATTTGAGACTAAGATCAACTTAAACAGGATCGTTTAGATCCGACAAAAGAGCGTTTGGGATCTCTATTGTTCCAGTTTAGGGACGTAGTGGTCCATAGGTAGTTTAAGGACATTACGGTCCATTGCCAGTTTAGGGACATGGGGGTCCATTTCCAGTTTAGGGACATAGTGGTCCATTGAATATATGGTCGTCGGGACCCGTCACCTCTCTGACAACGTTGAAGAATTACAACGACAGGTGCCAGAGGAGTTCAGAGATGTACCCTTGAACCGGATGTAAATTGATTTAAAAGAGCAGCCGTGCTCAGTCAATTTAATTTGAGAACTTACGGCCAGAATTGGGCTAAGTCCAATTGAAGATGTTCAACATTTTTATTTATGGTTGGCCTGTTAGGCCTTAGCTTGGGCTTTGCCCTTTGTTTAATAATGCAGTGCATTTTTGTCTGGCCTATTAGGCCTCCTTTTAATTAGGCTCTGCCCTTTGTTAAATGATGCACAGCATCTATTTTGAGCCTGACAGACCTTTGTTTAGGCTTTATTCCTTTTAATAGTGCATAGCACTTTGTTTGGTCTGATAGACCTTTCTTTAGTGGGCTCTGCCCTTGATAATGCATTGCATTAATTAGTCTGACAGAGTGCCACGTGGCTTGTCAGGCGCTTTGCGCCGATTGAGGAGCGCAAGGCGCAAGTCCATGGGGAGGTGACACGTGTCACGCTCTGGTGAGCGCAAGCGCAGTGCGCTGCGCTGTTGCGCTGCTGACACGTGGCGCGCTCTGGTGCAGTGCGCCAATTCATGATAGCAGTGCTCTATTTTAAAAGCGCATAGCGCAAGTTGTTTTGGAGCAGACACGTGGCGCGCTCTGGTGCAGTGCGCCAATTCATGAGAGCAGTGCTCTATTTTAAAAGCGCATAGCGCAAGTTGTTCTGGAGCTGACACGTGGCGCTCTCTGGTGACTTGCGCCACCCCAAGAGCGCAACAGTGCAGATTTACAAGTGCAAGGCACTGTTTTAATATCTTGATCCAATTTTGGATTCAAGAAAAGTCTTTTAAGATTCCAGAACCAGTGGTTCACCAAAAGGGCAATGCCTTTATTATTATGTTTTTATTGAAGATCTTTGATCTTGTTCTTAGAACAATGATCTTTTCAGAAGAAATTCTTCTTTTTAAAAGGTTTACCTTTCTTTTTTCTTTCTGAGTTCTTCAAACTTTTCTTTTTTAGAAGTTCTCTGAATTCTCTCTCTATTTCTCAATGTGTTGATCTCCTCTGTCTTTTAGAATTGGGGTCTGGGGGCCTTTATATAGTGCCCATTAATTTGTTAAATTTGTTAAAGAGATCATTTTCTGAGTGATTTGGGGATTTTTCCCCACCGTTGGATCTTTGATCCAAGGGCTTCTGTTTTACAGAAGACTGTATTCTTGTTTTAATAAGAACAGAAAGATCTTACTGGAATTTTAATTCTGTTTGGCGCAAACGCACCTGCGCTGGACACGTGTCGCGCAGCGCGGAGCGCAAGGCAACTGCGCTGGCGCAACTGCGCTGACACGTGTCGCGCAGCGCGGAGCGCAGCGCAACTGCGCTGACACGTGTAGCGCAGCGCAGAACGCAAGTCAGCTGAAGCGTTGCTTCTTTTATAGAGCCTTGCTCTGATTGAGTGCGCTGCCTTGGGTGCTGCGCTCCCTGCGCTGGCGTGTCTGATTTTGACACGTGGCGCTCTGCGCGCAGCGCAGGGGATCTGAAGCGTTGCTTCATTTATTTTAATTTTAATTTTAATTTTCACTTTAATTTTCAAAACAGAGCTTTGCTCTGATTGAGGGAAACAGAAGCGTTGCTTCGTTTCCCGCCTTGGAATTTGAACAGAGCTTTGCTCTGATTGGGGTAAACAAGAAGCGATGTCCAATCTGTCGAAGACAGACCTCTGGGCAGGGGAAGCAGCTTTGAGGACTTCGTCTGGAGCGGGAGCCGGAACAATCAGTCTTGTGAAGACCGACCCTTTGGTAGAAGAAGCCGCCTTGAAGACTTCATAAGCAGGAATGGCTATCCGCTTAGGGATAACTCTTTCCGGTATCGCGGGGTTCTTCATGGGCCCAAATGAGATTTGGCCTAGTCTGTCAAAGACTGAGGCGTTGGAGCTGGACAACCCGTTGAGAGGGGCCGCAGTAGTGGTAAGTCAATCAAAGACCGACTTCTTTAGGGTCTCCTGCAACGGCAGCGGGGCGTTGAAGTTCATGGGTGGGAGCATGGTCCCGAAGAATAGTCCAGTGGTGGCCTGAGTCACCTGGTCCACCGGCATTGTAAAAACAGAGGCCGCCTGAGGCCCGTAAGTTACACCTCCAGATGATGCGGAACAAGAGTTGCAGTTGCAGCTGGAACAGTTTGAAGCCATTGATCTTCTGTTTTCTGTACGGAGCAAGACACCAAATCTTAGTACCTCGAACCCAAGGGCAACCATATCAAACCGCGATTCGTTTGCGAACACGACACACGAAGTGTAGAGTGGAAAGAGGAAGAGGTCCCACCGGGCGTGCCAGAATCTGTTCTCCCCCGAAAGACGGGAAGACAAACGTCTTGCCTGAATTTGGGGGAAGATGCTAATTGGTGCTATCTGTCAACCTCTCCGAAGATGCCAAGTTGATTTATGACACCATGTATCGAAGGTTTAAACGGATGCGGCCGATATAGCAGACTTCGTCAGATTCCCCCTCGTTGAGGGGCTTTTGATTGTGGGGACGCTCTTCCCTGCAGGCGCAAGCCCCTGCAGTTAATTACGCTACCGCATCGCGGTAACCACTTTCTCCTTCTCCAGATGATCACTTCGTGTCGTGGGTATTTTTTTTGTTTTTGGTTTCCCGTGGATTGTATACGGAGACTAATTTATGTCGTCGCCCGTAGGGCGTGGATTAGTCCAAATCCGTATTTTCTTAGATTTGGGTTTTGGTTTGGGTTTAAGGATACGTCAGTCTCATTTGAGACTAGGATCAACTTAAACGTTAGTTAAGGATAAGTTAGTCTAATTTTAGACTAAGATCTACTTAACGGGATCGTTTAGATCCAACAAAAGAGCATTTGGACTCTATTGTTTAGTTTAGGGACATTGCGGTTGATTACCAGTTTAAGGACATGGTGGTCCAATGTTAGTTTAAGGACATCTCGGTCCAATGTTAGTTTAAGGACATCTAAGGATAACCGGGCAGTGAAGCTGCGCGGTTGCCACTTGGCGAGGGCTTTGATCCCTGGCGTTGCGAGTAGGGAAGCTACCGACCAGGGACAGCCGAGCATGGAAGCCGCTCAGCTGCCTCTAAGGAAGACTTTGATCCTTAGCGTTGGAGGGGCTGTAGGAGGCCTGCTAAGGATAACCGGACAGTGAAGCCACGCGGTTGCCTCTTGGCGAGGGCTTTGATCTCTGGCGTTGCGAGTAGGGAAGCTACCGGCCAGGGATAGCCGAGCAGGGAAGCCGCTCGTCTGCCTCTAAGGAGGACTTTGATCCTTAGCATCGGAGGGGCTGTAGGAGGCCTGCTAAGGATAACCGGGCAGTGAAGCTGCGCGGTTGCCTCTTGGTGAAAGCTTTGATCTCTGGCGTCGTGGGTAGGCAACTACTAGCCTGGGATGACCGAGCGGGGTAGCCGCTCAGATGCCTCTTACGAGGGGTTTGATCCCTGGAGTCATGGATAGGGAGCTACCAGCCGGAGATGACCGAGCAAGGGTCGGGCTCGGTTGCCTCTTGCAAGGGATTTGATCCTTCAGGATGGGGACCGAGCAGGGTTACTGCCCAGTGCCTCTTGGCGAGGACTTTGATCCCTGTCAGTTGTGGTAGGAAGCTACCAGCCGGGGATAGCCGAGCAAAGGTCTGGCTCGACCGCCTCAAAGGAGGACTTTGGTCCTTAGCGCGGGAGGGGTTGTAAGAAGCCTACCAAGGACCCTTGGCCGGGCGGGGTTACTACCCGGTGCCTCTTGGCGAGGGCTTTTATCCTGAAGGATATCCGAGCGAGGGTCGGGCTCGACTGAATCTGGGAGGGCTTTTGATCCCTGTCGGTTACGGTAGGAAGCTACCAGCCGGGGATAGCCCAGCGAGGGTCGGGCTCGACTGCCTCTGGGAGGACCTTTTGATCTCTGGCGTTGCGAGTAGAGAAGCTACCGGCCAGGGATAGCCGAGCAGGGTAGCTGCTGAGCTGCCTCTAAGGAGGACTTTGATCCTTAGCGTTAGAGGGGTCGTAGAAGGCCTGATAAGGATAACCGGGTAGTGAAGCTGCGTGGTTGCCTCTTGGCGAGGGCTTTGATCCCTGGCGTTGCGAGTAGGGAAGCTACCGGCCAGGGATAGCCGAGCAGGGAAGCCGCTCGGCTGCCTCTAAAGAAGACTTTGATCCTTAGGGTTGGAAGGGCCGTAGGAGGCCTGCTAAGGATAACCGGGCAGTGAACCTGCGCGGTTGCCTCTTGGCGAGGGCTTTGATCTCTGGCATCGTGGGTAGGCAACTACCAGCTTGGGATGACCGAGTGAGGTAGCCGCTCAGATGCCTCTTGCGAGGGCTTTGATCCCTGGCGTCATGGGTAGGGAGCTACCAGCCGGAGATGACCGAGCAAGGGTCGGGCTCGGTTGCCTCTTGCGAGGGCTTTGATCCTTCAGGATGGGGACTGAGCAGGGTTACTACCCAGTGCCTCTTTGCAAGGACTTTGATCCCTGTCGGTTGTGGTAGGAAGCTACCAGCCGGGGATAGCCGAGCAAGGGTCGGGCTCGACCGCCTCAAAGGAGGACTTTGGTCCTTAGTGTGGGAGGGGCTGTAAGAAGCCTACATCCTTGGCCGGGCGGGGTTACTGCCCGGTGCCTCTTGGCGATGCCTTTTGTCCTGAAGGATGCCGAGCGAGGGTCGGGCTCGACTGCTGTCACGCCCCGCTTCCAGGTGTATGGGCAGAGGGCGCTACGAGGCCGCTACGTATTTACTGTGAAGTAAATACGCTAAGCGTATCTAAGCAATATAAATATAAATGCACAAGAGACAAGATATAACAAACAGCAACTTTATTTATTCACATTCTTTCTGTACAATGCATGGAAAAGTAAATACAACTGAATGAAAACAATGCCTAAACAATGGCATAACAGAAAAGGAAAAGTACTGAAATGAAAGTGTACAATGAACTAAAGCTCTGGGTCTTCAATGAAGTGGTCCAAGTCTTCACTAGTGGGCTCGATCTCCGGAGTGTCCAGATCACCTTACGCCATTCAAAGAAGAAAGAAAGAAAATGTCGTCAACGAACAAATCGCTCGGTAAGTCCCAAAGATAAGGGAGAAATAGAATAGACAGAAAGAGAAGGTAGTTTTTAAAGTTGTATTATATTGTTATAATGTTAACACTGTTGTTTGTAGCTTGGTACAGAAGGATGCCAGTGTATACGAGAGGAGTCTCACTTGCCCCGGAGACTAAGGTATCAGAAACTCAAGGAACCGTTGGGCCACGGTACAACAGCAACGGAATATAGGTTAGGTGTCTTATGGTTGCAGTCTCGTGCCACTTCTAACACCTTCCGTACCAATCTACCCCTTAAACCCCGAGATGTCTTGTTTGTATAGTTGTATTGTATTGTCTTGTATTGTATTGTAAACTGTATAGATTGTATAATTGGATGACTTACCGAAACCATGATATCAGTAAATGGATATAACTGTAGAATCATGTAAATAGAAGTATATCCATGGTTCGGTTCGGTCAATATAGATTGAATGGATTCATGTTGAATTGTCATATTGTAGATTGCAGATTGTAGATTGTAGATTATACTTGAATCATATTCAAGTCAGTTTATTAACGAGACTCGGTCTGAGTCAGACAATTAGAAAAGTAAATTGAAGTCCTGATGGTTTTGATGTTATCGGTAACCGCTGCACATGGGCGGCAGGATTTGTGTCTTTTTCAAAGACGATTACCGTATTGATAATATCGTTGTTAAGTTGTCTACCTTAGATAGGCAAGCACCCACTTCTCCAGCTCCCTGAGGCTCAAGAGATTGGTCCCGCTTAAACCTATGTTTACTAGGGTCCATAGGGTAATCTATAGAACTTGAGGGGGTTTTATGTAAAATTACTTTTGTAAAGTTTTCAAAATACACCCCAAGTATTAGTTATCGTCTTTAGAGTTATCATAGGTGTGGATTTTATAATTGTGATATTTCTAGTGAGAATATCCTAAATTCATAATAAAGGGTATTTATTTGTAATATTGACTTGTATGGAATTCATGGTATATTAATGTAAAGTGATTCTTGGAATATTTATATTATAACAAAAATAAATATTTTGATATTACATATATATATATATACATATATTTTTATAAACATAAATTTTAATATATATATTATAATTCTAGAAATCTCATTTTCTTAAGATTTTCGTATTTCAAATCTTCGAGACCGAATGCTCCTTGCGGAGGTCTGCATCTCGCACTACTAAGCCCGAGGATGTGCGGTAATCCGCACCATCCCGAACGGGTTCCCCAAATGGGTTGTAGCGGCGCTTTGCAAAGATTTGTGTCAAATACTAATCATTAAGGGAAACGGTTTTATTAGTAATGGTATTTATTTGAAAAGGCATCGTTTCCCGTATTCTATGTTTCCGAGGGTATTATGCTATGTTGGATATGAGTGTGTGAGGAGGTAGGTCATTATCTCGTGATCTACTTAAAGGTATAGCAAGTTTAATGGTTTAAATGTCGAAAATGAAACAATATGGTATTCTAATGATAAAGTACGGTAAAATGGAAATAGCAATTTCTTTTGATATGGAACTTGTTCAATATGATTAGTTAGTGTTTAATAGTCAACATATAATGGTTTAACAAGATTGTATTAAAAGAAAAGTGAGATTTTAGGAAGAACCAAATCGGAAATCGGATTTGCTTCGATTCCGTCGGGTTTTAGAATTTCGTATGGGACTTACTGGCTTAGAGCTTAGAAGGGAGGAATAGAAATCGGGATGAGGCGTCGGTGCGTCGTTTCGTCGCCGGAAGCTCCTAGGGTTGTCGTCGGAATTTCGCCGAAGCTTCGCCCCCTTTGCTAGCTTGAATTGTACACAATTTCACTAGGGTTTTCTTGAGAGTTTTGATCAGAATTTTAGAGTGGGGGGATAGTGTTTAGGGGTTGTATTTATAGGGTTAGGTTAGGGTTTAGGGCAGGTGAAAGGTTAAAATGAAAAATGTAATAAAATGTATTAAAAATGTATTAAAAGTAGAGTAATTAGGGTTTTAAAAAAGCTCTGGAAATGGTCTGAGGACAAAATTTTGCAGGTGTACAGAGGAGACCAAAAGACACAATTTTTGTGTTGGGGTCGTCGCCGGAATCGGTCGACTCGGCCGTGACTCGATCGGAGGCCTGAGTCGGCCGAGTCGAACCCGAGTTGGCCGATTTACGGCCGAGTCAGGCGGCCGGAATCCCCCTCGATGATTCATCTATCCTCTGGCAATATTATATTTTTGGGTGTAGTGGGGTTTTTGTGAGATTTGCACGTGTAAACTCTTGGTATTCTAAAGGTTCAAAATAAAAAATATTAAAAATAATGTGGGGTATGGGATTTGAACTCTGGTGCTTTGGTTCAGCAGTGCAAGGTATTACCAATGAACTACAAGCTCCTTCTTGTAATTAAAGAGCTAAACAAATATTTAACTTGTGCTCAGGCAAAAGTACCCCTTTCTTTAAATTTTGAAAAATTTGCACGGAAAGTTGTACAGGGAATTTAGGGTTGTTACAACTGCCTCTGGGAGGGCTTTAGATCCCTGTCGGTTGCGGTAGGAAGCTACCAGCCGGGGATAGCCGAGCGAGGGTCGGGGTCGACTGCCTCTGGGAGGACTTTTTGATCCCTGGCGTTGCGAGTAGAGAAGCTACCGGCCAGGGATAGCCGAGCAGGGTAGCTGCTGAGCTGCCTCTAAGGAGGACTTTGATCCTTAGCGTTGGAGGGGCCGTAGGAGGCCTGCTAAGGATAACCGGGCAGTGAAGCTGTGCGGTTGCCTCTTAGCAAGGGCTTTGATCCTTGGCGTTGCGAATAGGGAAGCTACCGGCCAGGGATAGTCGAGCAGGGAAGCCGCTCGGCTGCCTCTAAAGAGGACTTTGATCCTTAGCGTTGGAGGGGCCGTAGGAGGCCTGCTAAGGATAACCGGGCAGTGAAGCTGCGCGGTTTCCTCTTAACGAGAGCTTTGATCTCTGGCATCGTAGGTAGGCAACTACCAGCCTGGGATGACCGGGCGGGGTAGCCGCTCAGATGGCTCTTGCGAGAGCTTTGATCCCTGGCGTCATGGGTAGGGAGCTACCAGCCGGAGATGACCGAGTAAGGGTCGGGCTCGGTTGCCTCTTGCGAGGGCTTTGATCCTTCAGGACGGGGACTGAGCAGGGTTACTGCCCAGTGCCTCTTAGCGAGGACTTTGATCCCTGTCGGTTGTGGTAGGAAGCTACCAGCCGAGGATAGCCGAGAAAGGGTCGGGCTCGACCGCCTCAAAGGAGGACTTTGGTCCTTAGCGCGGGAAGGGCTGTAAGAAGCCTACCAAGGACCCTTGGCCGGGCAGGGTTACTGCCCGGTGCCTCTTGGTGAGGGCTTTTGTCCTGAAGGATAACCGAGCGAGGGTCGGGCTCGACTGCCTCTGGGAGGGCTTTTGATCCCTGTCGGTTGTGGTAGGAAGCTACCAGCCGGGGATAGCCGAGCGAGGGTCAGCCTTGACCGCCTCTGGGAGGACTTTTTGATCCCTGGCGTTGCGAGTTGGGAAGCTATCGGCCAGGGATAGACGAGCAGGGTAGCTGCCGAGCTGTCTCTAAGGAGGACTTTGATCCTTAGCATTGGAGGGGCCGTAGGAGGCTTGCTAAGGATAACCGGGCAGTGAAGCTACGCGGTTGCCTCTTGGCAAGGGCTTTGATCCCTGGCGTTGCGAGTAGGGAAGCTACCGGCCAGGGATAGCCGAGCAGGAAAGCCGCTCGGCTGCCTCTAAGGAGGACTTTGATTCTTAGCGTTGGAGGGGCCGTAGGAGGCCTGCTAAGGATAGCCGGGCAGTGAAGCTGCGCGGTTGCCTCTTGGACAGGGCTTTGATCCCCGGCGTTGCGTGTAGGGAAGCTACCGGCCAGGGATAGCCGAGCATGGTAGATGCTTGGCCGATTCTTCATGAGGTTACGCCCGACTATCCCGTTGCAGGTATGGGGAACAGGAACGGTCGTAGGGAACGTGCGCGTAGCATGCGCATTGAATGTGTGGGGAGGCGAAGCGCCAGAGTCGCGTTGTTTCGATTCCGCCAGAGAAGGCTCAATGATCGCCGCGTGGCAGCGACTTTGTGGGCGAAAACGGGTGACTGTTGGGTTCCGTTGGGGCGCAGTAGGGGCCCCGGGTTCGCTTCGAGGCCTGACGCGAGATTGGAGGGAACTTGAAGAACCCCTCGCCCTGGGCCTCCTCTAGTAACACTGCGAGGGAGACGTTGAGCGGGGTGTACAATGGAACTTCGGGTGATAGGGCTGCTGACGCTCCGGCCTCTCTTCCCGAGCCCTCTTCTTCTGGTCGGACTGTTCTGCTCGAGGGAGGTTCGCGTTCACCTCGGACTCGAGCTGGACCTCGCACTCGGTCCACGCCTTGACCTCGGCCATGGTCTTAGGCTGCGCCAATGCAAAGGAGCGCAACCACTCCTTATGCCTAAGACCAGATCTGAGCGCCGTGATGACGGTCTCGTACCGGTGCTTGGCGACCTCGAGGAGGGCATTGTAGAAGCGGATGACGTAAGCTTTGAACGTCTCCTTGTCCCCGCTCTTAATTGTAAGGAGGTAGTCGATCGTGCGCTTCTGCCGACGGTTCCCGACGAAGTGGCCGAGAAACTGAGTAGCCAGCTCGTCAAAGGTCGAGATTGAGCGAGGCTCGAGTCCTTGGAACCAGTCCCGACCAGAACGGATGAGGGTGGCTGGAAAGGCTCTGCACTGGGCGGCATCGGAATGGTCCTGGAAGCTCATCTCCGCGGTGAAAGCATCCAAATGGTCTTTCGGTCGGTTTTCCCGTTGAATAGAGAGACCTTCGGGGGTTTGTTGCGCGAGGAGACGTGAACAGCGAGCAGTCCCTCGGTAAATGGCTTGGTGAGCGAGTCGGCGGCGTACTTACCCCCGTCGCCCGAGAGGTGACCTTCTCGGTGTATGCCCTCGATCTTCTTCTCATGGGCGTCAAGTCGGCCGTGGTACCCCGAAGATTCGGCGCCTTGTGATCCCTGGCCTCTGCTGCGGGAGATCCGCGTCTGGGCGAGGCCCCGGTCCCTCTTGATAAGATTCCTCAGATCCCCAGGCGAGGTGGCCCTCGAGCCGCTGTGGCGAGCCCCTTCTGTGCGACCCCGTCGAGGGAGGGGGTGTCGGTCATGCCTGGGGACAGGCGAGGTGACCGACATCTCCTCAGAAGGGTGAGGGTCGCGAGGAGGCTCGAGGCGGGGCGCTTTGGCGGCGGATCTTGGTGTGGACCTGTGGGGCGCCCAGCGGGCCTCAGAGAATATCGACCCGTGAGATCTATGGCCATGGGACATAGCTTGTCGGTGGTCAGCCGTGCCGACGTGAGCAGAGTCTTCTGGAGGCGGAGGAGCGGAGATCTGGGGCCCTAACCCGGCCATTTGGACGCGGACAAGTGCTTCCACGATAGACTGTAGTCGGTCTATTCGGCCGGCGAGGGTGTTGATGACGGTCGCCGGAGGAGGTTCATCCGCGCCTCCGGTGAGGAGGAGGCGGCGGCTGGTATTTGGATCTTCAGGGTGATCGCTTGCCATGTGGATGGAGATCGGAAGGCCAACTTTTGTTTTTGTGGAGTTTTAGTTCCCACAGACGGCGCCAACTGATGGAGGTCATTTTCGGGTCTCCGTCAGATGTTGTCTTCCATCGATCTTCCGGTGGATCTTGGAGGTGATCTCCTGTTGCGTGTGGGTCTCAATAGGTTTTGAGGAGATTGGTAGTTTTGAGGGGTTTGCGCCGAGTACCTGCAAGGAAGTCCCGGGGTGGTTTGGTACCACCGAGGACCCTCCGACGATCAAGTTAGCACAAGATACGGGCAGAGTAACGGCTAAGTGGGGTGAAAGAAGCTTACTTGACCCCTCTGTGATGGGGGTTTATATAGTGGCGGCAGCACACAGTAGCAGGCGCGAGAATCTCGCCGGCAGTTACGCTCTCGACATCACGCCCGCGTAATAAGCGGATCGCCCGTTAATGGGGATCATGATGGCGTGGAACGTGGGATGTTGCCGGCAGAGAGTCCACGCATGGGGAGATTTGCGGAGCGACGGTTACCCCTGTGAGTGGTGGAGTTGGTCGGTCGGAGGGACCGAGGAAGATGGCCTCGGCGGAAGAGCTCGGGAATGAGCGGGAGGACCGAAGCATCTTAGTCCTGTGGTAGCTCGGGGCGAGCTGAGAGGCCGAGGAGGCCAGTTTATAGGGGGCTCTGAGGTGAGCCAGCTTGTGCTTGCAGGTCGGGTATAGGGGTGGCCTGGTCGGCCCCTGTGGGCCCTTTCTTATGAGTTCTGGGGCACATCATCTGCCACGTGTCCTGATCTGGGATCGCCGACATAGAGCATCATCAGTTTAGTTAAATTAGAATAACCGGGGTTTCGATTAGGCCAAAGCCAAATTAACACGCTTCAAAGTTAAGTTTTAAGTTGACGTCAGGCCTCATAATATGTTCTAAATAGACCCCCTTGAGCTCGACGATCTCTTCGTGTAAGCCGGAGCTTGTCTTGCAGCAGTTTGCCATAATATCAGTGATCTGTTCTTTATGGAGATAAAGATGAACCTTGGTAATTTGATCCGAACAAAATGAATGTCCACTTCAATGTGTTTTGTGCTAAGTACAAGGCGAAGGTCTTTCTTGATCGGCATAAGTCATAAGGCATGCCTCATTGTCAAGGGATTCAAGTCTATATTGATACATTTAGTCCTATCTATTCGGGTCTACTCAGGTTGTCCTTTCGCAATCCGTCTCATATTAATGGTCTATGTGTTAACTTGACATTGATCTCTTCTTATTTGAAGGAGCTTTACTACAAGAAATTAAATAACAAGATAAGACTAACTAATAAGCAATTGAATCTTGAACTTAATCACTTATTCCATTACATTCTACTCTCTTTCTTAAGTGAATAATTTACTTCGATAAGTACAATTCTGTTAGCCGATCGAAAGAATGACATCAATCCAACACAAGTTGCCTATATATGTCCTTCGGACCCGTGCACACTCCAATATAATTGATCCCATGGATGATGGTAGCCATCTCTACCGTCCAAAGTCAAGATCCAACTATGATCAGAGGCCCGTGTAAAGTATGATCATCTAAAGGCAATTTCTTGTATTGAAAGGTTTTGGATAGTCTCGGTACTCTAGCAGAGTGTCATACTAAGCAGCATAATAATTAACATATACAGCTGTGATAAAGACCTGTTGTTGAAATCCATCTTTTCAGCGTGTACCGAATGATTGATATAAATGTTCTTTTAAAAGTTGCCACCTCACATTATGGAAATTGAATCAAGATATTCCAATTTGGGAAAGCTATGACTTGGCCAACACTCGTACCTGCCTTTCCTAATCATTTCACTTCCTTGGAATAGCTTGGTGGACATTGAAACCCAAGCAAAGTCACAAGTGGGGATTATCCAATCTTCTATTAATGGATTGCTACCCATCAAGAAATCAAGAAATGATGAACTCCTAATAGTTGGTATTACTGTGTCTATAGTTAATACTGATGACACCACACCAATATATATGTAAACAGCCAAAAATTGAGAGAGAGAAAAATATAGGAACATATACAGCAATGAAAGAGATATGTTCTTATGGAGAGATGGGCCCACCCACCATGAGCATGATAGAAGCTAACCCTAGTTTTATTACTCTATTAGTACCATATAATTTTTTAGTTCTAGGCACCGATAAACATCATTAAAAAATAATTACACTTAATCCCATTAAACCATTATTCCATTTGCATGCGAACATTGGTCAAGTTAACATATATCTGTCAAGCGACTATTAAAAACCGTCATAGACAAGTTCGGAGGAGGATGAAGAAGAGTCAATTTCGTAAAAACATCTTATCTAGTTAGCGTCGTAACGGTGTTTCGGTGTGAAGTGTAATGATGCAAGAAAAGTGGTACTAGTTGTAATTTTAAAGTCATGGGAGTTCTATGTAATTTACTCTTAATTGTATCTTATATAATTAAGGAAATACTTTACCTGTCCACTATTTTCTCGAAAAAAACTACTTTAAAAAGGCTTGCATGGTGCAAGCCCCTCTACAGCGTTTGGATGGGCTCCTCCTGTATGTGGGGAAAGCTCATCCAAGGGTTATGCAAGGGCTTGCACCATGCAAGCCCTTGCATAATAGATTTTTCCTTCCGAGGGCTGGCGTGTACTCAAAGAGATAGAAGGGTGGGGGATCAAATTATGTGCATAGGTAGATGCATCTTAGCCTTTGAGTTTTTGACTAGTGGCATGCATTTGATTGGCAGAATTAATTGTCTTTGTGCAATGTAATTAATATCTCTGTCATTTTCATGAGATGCCCCTGTCTCCTTTTTAATCACAATTCTAAACAGGACCCTGTGACTTGACATCAATCCAGCAGCGAATTTGGACTCAGTTCCAAAGTGAAAGTGAAATGTGCATCATTCTTTTGCTACAAAGGAGATCTTCTTATATTTATTTTTAGGGGACAATAATCTTTCATCTCTGTTTGGCTCTTATTTTAATACAGGAAAACTTAAAAACACACTACTAGTAGTACAATTTATTATTCTCAAGTTTAAAGGCATCTAATTGGATGCTGCTATGTTTGTGTAATGCATGTCGAATTCCAGCAACTGTTGTGATCACACAGATATTAAATTATAAGAAAAGATCATTTTTTTCAATAAACAAATGGAAACATGCATACGCCCTTTTCTTCCTCTAGTGGGGACTAAAAGAATAGAAAACATTTTACTTGGCTATTGCACTACGATCACATTTGTCTACCTTTATCACATATCTATGAAATAACTTATTGTAATATTGTTTGATTTGCAGAAAATACAACATTTATTGCATGCATCATTTTGCAGGATATAAAAATCTTTAAATAAAAAAAAGAGTTTGTGTTTGGTCGAGCGAAAGCAAGTTAAAATGAAATTT
This sequence comes from Agapanthus africanus, assembly GCA_030015575.1. Lineage (NCBI taxonomy): Eukaryota > Viridiplantae > Streptophyta > Magnoliopsida > Asparagales > Amaryllidaceae > Agapanthus > Agapanthus africanus. The sequence goes on along the minus strand of JASDDO010000244.1, from coordinate 445,798 downwards.
TCTTATATAAACTATAATTTTATTTGAATAGGATAGGATAGGATTGTTGAAGTGCTCCATTCTTTTTGTGGTATAGTGGAAGACAATTAAAGAGATACTCCTTCATGGATTCATTGTCAGATGAGGATCTTATCCAAATTTAAAGGCTGCAGTGGAGCGAGCGGTTCAAAAGTTTCAAGTAACAAGATCAATGACAAACTATCAAAGTGCAGCAAAGACCTAACATGACTATAAAAAAATATCCCCAATATTTTGTGCTTGATATAATAATGCGTCAAAAATAAGAATTGAGAGTACACAATGCATCAATTTTTTCAATTAAGAATAAACTTTGTCAAAATAATAGTTTTGTATATCTGCTTAGTAACACAGTTACACTATCAATATCAAGTACTTGTGATGAAAGTACTGGTGAACAATTTATCACAAAATATTAGCAAGTTCGTTTTTCAAGGAAGACTGGCAGGATAACAAGAAGGCTGCAGTCTCTACTCATGTGCAGATGATGATTTATCACGGCAAGACTAAATCGGCTCTTCGCAGTTTACAATCCAACTTCACCGGCTCGAGCGATCCTCCCCTTTATAATCAGTATGAAAATCGCATGGCCATTACATCTCAGAATAATCGAAACTCGTAAGCAGTGTTTACTGATGCCGAGCGTGCTACTGCATCCGATATGAACATGGCTCCAGCTGGAAATCAAGCTTTGCAATTTATTGCCGATGCAATTTGGCTATTGCAGGTCCTGCTTATGAACATAATGAGTGTCTACAGCAATTTGGAATCGATACAATACTAAACACTATTTTATGACAACTATTAGCCGGGACTCGACGAAACATTTTTAAACACTGGTCTTGCTGATCAAATAAGGTCATTTCGGAACTAGGAGAATTTGATGCATCAAAATTCAGCTGGGCAGGAATTTCATTGATCTGATTATTTAAAGCAATCAAATAATACATGTCGGCAAAGAGCTTTACGAATATTCTGAGTCTCCTTCTGTTTGCCAATTTTTCGTTTTCCCTTTAAATGCATCAGCCTCTTGATGTCGGCAAGCGTTTAATGGGAATACGGATAATTGGAAAACAAAAGGAAACCCACGATGTTCTTAAAGCTCCAATTCAAATATGAAGAATTGAAGAAAAGAAGAAAGGCGAAGAAAGCCGCCGCTACAAAGGCAAAGCTCAATAGCATGAAGCTCCTTGTGATGAGGCCTTCAGTCAGTACTAATTTCCCAAGAATTGAACTTTCTATCCATAAACGAAGAGGAGGCCGACGCTTTGTTGCTTGATATTTTTCATGATTTTAGAGACACCTGTTTGTCGAATCTTCTTGCTGTGCAATCCACCACAGAGATTGCACTGTTTAGAAGACGGAGTACCCCAGCCATGGTGGACGACTATGCAAAGGCGAGGTGGTGGAAAGGGCTAGGAAGCCTCCCTATCGAAAGCCTCATGACCTTCCTAAACTTTGGAAATTAGCAGTGCTCGTAGCGATTATGAACTATCACTCTCCTCATAGTATCTGGGAAATAGTTAAGGATTCCCAAACTCTACAAGATAAAATGATGGCTAACCAGAAGTGCATTTTATCTGATGCACTCAAAGAACTGGACCGTGCTCGTCGACGTCCTGAAATCTTGTACCTCGACGTATGAGTTCCGAAAATCCAGATGAATCAAAGCATAACCAGTTCTAGTGCCGGGTCTTCAGTAAATGGACCGAATGAAATCGGCTTTAGATGCAGCACGATGGCAGCGGCAACTGACACAAAGAACAAGAACAGGTTGATGGCGATTAGAATAAGCAAGAGGAATGGTATAGTGCTGAAAGCATATAGGGCTAGCTAACTAAATGCAGCAATAACATAAAAGTTTAGCCATACCTGCGAATTTGCATGTAACATGGGATCGGATCCTGAGCCTCAATGTTGAATTCACCAATTAGAATCACTCGAATCGGGTTACCTTCAACTCCCTGGAGTGGGTATTTAATGTGGTTTCCTGTGACTGTCATCTGTTACATCCTTCTTCAGTACCTTTCCGCTCCTTTTACAGGCCAAGAGTGCTTTTCTCGGAAAGTTTGATTTCAGAATTTAGCATTCAAATACATAGAACAGAATGAAGGAAAAATCGGCAAGTGGATTGCCGCCAGATCAAATAATATCTGGTGAATTATTATAATAATGAACCCCCTACAGGCGGTATGCATTTTGCGGAATATACCAAACACCTGCATGGATTAATGTATTTACAGATGCGCACAAGGTAAATCAGGAATGACTTGAGTTGTCACCAAAATAAAATCAGTAGGTCATATTTAGCGAGAGAAAACGTTTAGAATTGTCAGATGCCAGGTATCCAAGGATACATGAGTTCATTTAACGTTTATTAAATGGTGCATTGATATAATCAAAGTTTACCATTATCAGGCATCAAATATGCATCTTAATCAAAGTAAATATCACAATGGTAACATCCGACGGCGGATCTATTCATACGGTCAAGAGGGCACATGTGCCCTCTGGATTGTCGGCCATCGTATAGATATATGCATGTGAGTAACATGTATAGAAATATATCTAATAAATTTGTAATAACAAAGGATGACTGTTTTGCTTTGGTGGTTTAAGAAGTTAATGTGTAGTGTACATTTTCAAGGAGAGTTGCAGGTTTGATGCTTTCCGTGGCCTTTTAATTTTAATTTCACATCAGTCATCGTGTTCATTATAATATTTTTACAAAAATACTTCTATACTTGCATAGATAAAGTTTGTAAATTAAGTTTGTATTAAAAATCCTTTCATCCATGACATAAACACACGGAAAAATAGATTTTTGATTGAGGAACCAAAAAAACTATGCTAAATACAAAATATTTCTGTAATATTGACATTAGTCTTTATTTGAGGTCCACCTCCAATTTAGATTAATCTAATTTGGGATCCTCCATTACTATAGACAGATTGTCAGACTCTGGTAACATTTTAAATTTTCTGTTTTATCTTCACCAAAGGTACTTCATACTTCAAAATTAAGTCAATAGATTCTTTTATGTTTACATTTATTCTAATAATGATTGATGCACTAAGTTAAACCCATTCCTCCATTTTTACATTAAGAAATTTTTTCCGCTTTATATAAAATTATCATTTGATCTAGAAATATTTTGGTGGTGAATTTTGGTTCAATCTAGCATAGAACCTATGGCTTCGCCATCAATGCCTCCTCTTAACCACAATTCCTGCGTCCGCCCCAGGTAACATCAGCAGTGAAAAAAAATATTAAAACATAAACCATAAATAACATTATTGCAGAAAACTAAGGTACATGAAACATTCGTTTTTACTAGCTAAAAAATGATAGGATGATCGAATCATTTATGTATCTTTTTGGCATTCAATATTCAGTTTCAAATGATGAAAAGGTGCAGCTAAAAATTAATGGAAAATACTAGAACCTTATCCATGCCCCTTAATTATCATGGCATTGAAATTTGATTTGTGGGTTCTCTTTAGACAGAGATCATAAACAAGAAATGGGATAAACACTCCATGCTAAGCAGAGCAGCTTACCTCTATCGACTAATTATACTAATAATTTTTGAAAAGCAACTAGTGAAAGTTAGTTAGATAGACAACTAAAATGATAAAGATAAGGTTAACAACTGTAACACACGCATGCGCGCGCGCGCACATGAACACGAGCCCTTTTATTTGAAATTTAATTTTCTCTGTTTGACATGTAGAAAAATGTTTCATACACATGACAAGCACCACTTGATCTCAGGCAAGAAACCAAGATGTTCCTTTATAAAAATCTGGAAGTTCCTAAAGACCTCAGCATGAAGAGCGATGAAACCTCACCAAAAGCATATAACCACAGAGTAGCAATCTCTCTCTCTCTCTCTCTCTCTCTCTCACCCTCTCACCCCCACACACACACACAACTTTGCATGAACGAAACAGAAGATTAGGAGGGGCAAATAATTGGAAAAGGAATATATTGAGAAAATATTTAAGAAAATCTTGCACGCACTCAATAATGATGACGAAAAGTGAACTTAAACTAGGACCCCCCAAGTGCAGAGTAGAGATGCCGAAGGCATTGTTTCAGGCCTGAACAGGGCTTACATTGTAATGAAAGTGATAAATCAAAACATATATCAATCTGCAAATTTCTATCGTTTAAGTTGAGCAAATATTGCTGAAACAAATTGGTTACCAATCATATTATTTGCACAAGTCTGGGTATAAGCCAATGATTATTATATCTAGAGATAGCCATGCAGAATAAACATATGCTTACCCACATGTAAATAATTCTTATATCAAAAGCGGTACAGAAAATATCCTAATTTCAACCTAAAAAAAAGAAATACATGACTGAAATGCTGAAAAAATGGCTCACGTAGAAGTCATGTTTAGCAAGAGATACACGCGCACTTGTAAGGCCAACTGTCTATAGGTACACGAATTCACTTAACAATTTATAATAATAGGTTCTAAATTAAATGAAAGTTTAGCATCGTCGCTATGAAATCAAATTTCTGTCCGAGTCATGCAAGCAGCATCAGCGAAATAGTAAGCAAAAACATAACCATATAAACTTTGCAATAACCAAAAAAGGAAAAACTAAAATGGAAATTTATATTTGACTGGCTAGTAAGCAAATAGTAGGTTATTCCTTATATTAAACATAACTCTTTCATTATATAACATTCGGCCATGTAAATTTTCAGTTGCGCAAAAGGAAAACATTGCCAAAGATTTTATTGAGTGTGACAATATCTTCTCTATGTGACTTAATTATGGGTTCTCTCTTAATGTGGAGGAGGTACAAGTATGGGCAAGAATTAACATGATGAGTCCAAACAACGCAGAGAGAAGTTTGGACCGATGCAGCTCGGCTATATTCAACTCAAATGCACTTCCAAGTCATAATTTTGAATAACTACAACTGCTCAAAGGTTCTTAAATAAATCGAACATCTGAAATAATAAGGATAATATTAATATTGCTATGAGAAAGCTTCAGAACACAATGCAGGGTCAGCTGCATAAGAAACGCATGTTCAAGTGTTAATGACAAAAACATCGAATACATAACGAGCAAGCAACAAGTTCCCTTTAAAATCTGAAAAATCCTACAGAATTTGCACATGGTATATCATCTCTAACATAATATTGAAATAAACCAACAATAAATGATGCGGAGAATCAAAAAGACTGCGACAAGTCATACTTTGCAGTTAATTACAGCTATGCTAATAGTAACAATGCAAACTTCAACAGTCTAAGTAATGCTCTCTTTTACAATATGCATCTTTTTCTTGAACTAAAATATATAATCAAGACCTGCAAGCCCAGTACTAGGTTGGAAATAAAAAAAACCAGCCTGCCAAGTTAGTGTGAACACTAAGTTCAGATGAATCATCAAGGCCAAAATCTTGCTAGCTCGAGCAACTTTTCTGCCTATGATGGGTATCTTGAAACACCACATACATTACCGCTTGATAATGATAATACTTCGTGCAAAATGGATAATATGAGTTCACTTCAGAACCAGCAGAACTCGCTGAATCAAAAGCATAACTGTCCAGGAACTCAGTGGATTCGATGGTTTCTGTGCTGCGGTGGATCTAGGAATCATCGAATATGACCAATTTCGAGGACATGCACCTCAGGACAAAAGCAGGATCCATGCTGAGGTATCGCAAAATAAACCTGTGAACAATGATGAGATGGGTGGTTATCAAATCGATCCCTGGGATATCGATGACAACGATGTACCTGATATTTGAACAAAGTAATTTTAAAAATTATACCAAAAAAAAAAAACAGACACCGTGTGCAAGGGATGCAGACACATTTTTTTACAGGTAAAAGAAAAGAACTTAGCACACAATACTGAATCTATACATCAGAAAATGACTTACCTAACTTTAGAACCAAGGTTTAAAATCTCGGTATTGGACAGTCACTTTTGGGATCGGAATCGGCTGTATCATATTGGACCATTGGATTTTATATCGTTTGAGAAAAATATTTTTTAAGAATAAGGAATTTTTTTAAATAATACTTAACTATAATCGATTTATCAATTCTTTTGTAATTAGTGATATCCAAATTCATATTAATGATGTCAAACTAACCGTAATAATCCAATAACCTATAATAAATCCATCAAACCACCAATGAACTCATTAACTCAATAGTAAATCCGGTAACTATTAATGAACTCAATACAAAAACCCGACTATAAAATGGGAAACACAATATTGCCTGGTATCGGACAGCATTGGTCTCGGAACTCAAATGATCATTTTTGAGATCGGAATTAGCCATCTAATATTTCAAACCATGTTTAGATCCTATAGGTTACTGTAGCTTCGTAATTTTTAAGGCCGTGTTTGGATACGGAGTTAGGAAAACTGGAGTTTATTTTTAAGTGGAAGTAGAGGGTATGCAAACTATAGTTTGCAAGACCCAATCTTCATTTTAATAACTTAACTCTCATGAGTGTATGGTTTTGGAGTTTTCTAACTCCAAAATGTTGTTTTGGAATTATCTATACTCCAAAATGGATGTTTTCTTCACCAATTTTTGAACTTATAAACCTTTGGTTAGATTGGAATTTTATAAAGTCCAATCCTCTCAATTTTGGAGTTAGATGCCTAACCTCCAAAATACATGGCAAACATGGCACAGTTAGGATTTTGGAGTTAATTAAGCTAATTTTATGAAATTTCGGTTATCTAAACTTAAATCCATTCCCAAACAGTGCATAAATGGTTATTTTATTTATTTATTTATATTCATGTTCCTATGTGGGTGTAAGTCCATATTGCGACCCCCGGTTCTTACGGGGAGGCGGAAACGGTATAAAATCAAAATTTTTATCGCAAGAGGCAACATGGACTAACTTATGGTCGGGATCGTTACCTAAACTAAAACTAGCAAACTAAGCTAAAGATGTTTAGCTACTCGGATGAAGATGGTTATACCTAAACTTGAACTCCTTCTCTTCAAGCTCCGGTGGTGGTCCGATGGCTCCTTCTCGTCGTCTCCGTACGCCGAAGATAGATCCACTTGAAAGCTCCAACCTTTAGCTCCTTCTTCGGTCTTTGAAGAAACTAGTTCACTTGGTTTGCTAAACCTAGTGAACTAGAATGAGTAGAGAGGAAGTAGAATGGGATTTTATCTATGGTTCTTGATTCTCAACTCATGAGACAAGAGAACCATAGATCAAGAGAGGGAGCAAGAGGTTGAGGGTGAGAGCAAGGGGAGAGCTCAAGAACAAGAGAGAGAATGAGCAAGAAAGAATTAGGCTCTCTTTTCTCTCTCACCCTCTCATAATCCAAAGTGATCATAACTCATCATATCAAAAAAGTCTTTTGGTGATGGTTAGAAGCAACCATAAGGTTATCATATCATGCACTCATATTACTCAAAAAGCAAGCAAGAAAAAAGTCTTTGGCATGAAATGATAACCATGGTTATCATGATGGTCAACTAGTCAAGCCTAGTCAACCGGTCAACAAGTCAACAAAAGTCAACAAGTCACCAAAGTCAACAAGTCAACAAAAGTCAACAAGTCAACAACCATATCACCATAATACTTAATTAATATAATAGTTAATCACATATCATATTCTCATTAGGGTTGAGCAAAAAGTCAAAAGTCAACGGTCAACTGTCAACAACCCTAATGAGAATCCACTGCCTCTGCCTCCCTGTCAACTGTGCATACACACCCGCATCCGCGTTCCGAGGAACACGAATGCAAACTGGATAAATCCAATCCCATAAGGTACACTAGGATCTGGCTTAAACCAAAGCCCGCTAGTGTAAACTGTCCGGACACTGTACGCGCACAAGTGCACGGATGTGACCGAACCCTGTCGCAAAACCATGCGACCTGTCGCAATACCATGCGACCTCTACTCGTTTGCCTAAAGGCGAAAAGCTTTCTGTGTGGGACTCTAAAGACTCGACACTACGCTGGCAGTGGGTTTAACCACAGACCGCAAGCGGCACTAGCTGTGCGTAACGGTCCCCAGGTAATGCCGACAAGAAGACCGACGAGGCGAAACCCATCTGAACTCCTACTGAGCCTGAGCGTGACATTCTCCGTACAGTCCGGTCTGTTCGTCTGATACATCGCATGGCGGGCCTAGGGGGCGGTAAACGTCAGTCCCCCAATAGCGGTACAAGTCGTGCCGGAGTGAAGCCCAATACACCCTGAGATAACACTGGAAACCTACCAGTATATCTCGTTTGCCCTGGCCAGGGACTACTCGTGTAATGGCTCTCCTAGACACAGCGCGATGTCAACCCCCAATACCGGGAGAGACGAATCCTGTCTAACCGTCACTGCCTCCAAGTGCTTCGGGACTGCACCCAACCACCACCTGTTTGCACGACTCCTTTGAGCCGTGGTAGGGTAGTGATCAAAGTACAGTGGGAACACACTCGAGGCGGAGTGACAGTGTCAAGTCAGCGGACTAAGCTGTACTCATGTCACCTGGGAACTGATAACTGACGATAGGTATAATACCAACTAGTCAGTTCCCGACGAGTCCTGTCCAGTGTACCCGTAACCTAACGAGCACCCGCATACTATCTCAAGTACGACGTACTGACGGCTGTGGGACAGACCGTCTCCCACACTGGGATGAGAAGCGCATGCGCTGGTCTACTCCGGAGTATCGATGCCCTGTCTCGATAGTCCTGCGACCAGGGACCTGAATAAGGATGTGCTTATAGATTACCCAGCCCCCACTAGTGTGACTGCCATCACAACGCTGGTAATCAAGCAAAGATCCTAAGGGCTCCACTAATGCGTATAAGTGATATACTGAAATAAACACAAGTACACATTGAAGTAGAAACAAACCAAGTAGCATACTACTATTTTGAGCAAGATTGTATATACAAGGTGAATATCCCAAGCATCCATTAAGTAATATACAAACTAGTATGATACAGTAATGGCCTCTAGGGCATATACACTAACAATCTCCCACTTGCACTAAGGCCATGTACTGGCGTATCGAAGACCTATCATCTCGATCAGCCGCTCGAACTGAGTCTGGGGCAGGGCCTTGGTGAATGGATCAGCAGTGTTATCTTCTGAAGCGACTCTCCGAACCTCGATCTCCTGGCGATCTACGATCTCCCTGATCAGGTGATACCGCCTTAAGATGTGCCTGGATTTCTGATGGGACCTGGGTTCCTTCGCTAAAGCTATAGCCCCGTTGTTGTCGCAATACAGAGGTATTGGATCAACAATGGACGGAACCACCTGAAGTTCTTTCAAGAACTTCCTCATCCAGACAGCTTCTTTTGCGGCATCAGATGCAGCGATGTATTCCGCTTCCATCGTCGAGTCTGCAACGGTTTCCTGTTTGGAACTCTTCCAACACACCGCCCCTCCATTGAGGGTAAAGACAAAACCCGACATGGACTTGGAATCATCCTTGTCACTCTGGAAGCTGGAGTCAGCAAAGGCCTCGATCTGGAGGTCTTTTCCGCCATACACCAAGAACATCTCCTTAGTCCTTCTCAGGTACTTGAGAATGTTCTTTACCGCTATCCAGTGTTTCTCCCCAGGGTTTGACTGATACCGGCTTACCACACTCAGTGCATAAGCTACATCCGGTCTGGTACACAACATCGCATACATTATAGAGCCTACCGCAGAAGCGTAGGGTATAATAGACATGCGATCCCTCTCCAAATCAGTCTTGGGAGACATCTCTTTAGAGAGGGTGATCCCGTGACAAGCTGGTAGGTTACCACGCTTGGAATCTTCCATACTGAATCTTTTCAGTACGGTGTCGATGTACCTGGACTGAGAAAGTCCCAATATCCTCTTGGATCTATCACGATGGATCCGGATTCCCAGGATGTATGAGGCATCACCCAGGTCTTTCATGGAGAAGCTTTGTGACAAGAACCCCTTGACAGATTGTAGCATAGGAATATCATTTCCTATTAAGAGAATGTCATCCACGTATAAAACGAGGAATACTACAGTTCTCGCTACAAATCTACTATAGATGCATGGTTCATCTGGATTTTTGATAAAGCCAAATTCTTTGACCGTCTCATCAAAGCAGATGTTCCAACTCCGCGATGCCTGCTTTAGTCCATAGATGGACTTAAGCAACTTGCACACCTTTCCGCTGCTCCCACTCTGAATGAAACCCTCTGGCTGGTCCATATAGACACACTCCTCTAAATTTCCATTTAGAAAAGCTGTCTTTACGTCTATTTGCCAGATCTCATAATCGTGGAAGGCAGCAATGGCAAGAAGGATCCGAATGGATTTCAGCATGGCTACTGGAGAAAAGGTTTCGTCGTAGTCCAAGCCAGGTCTTTGACGAAAACCCTTTGCTACCAGCCTAGCTTTATAGGTCTCAACCTGTCCATCTACACCAATCTTCCTTTTGAAGATCCACTTGCATCCTACAGGTTTTACCCCGTCTGGAGCAATGTCCAACGTCCATACCTTGTTGGTGTACATGGACTCCATTTCGGTCCGCATTGCATCCAGCCATTTCACTGAGTCAACGCTCTGAACGGCCTGCTGGAAGCTAGTAGGCTCATCATAATCTATGATGCAATCCTCTCTATCCCCGTCTATGAGAAAACCGCAGTATCTCTCGGGCGGATGAGACTGCCTACTACTCCTGCGGAGCGGCGTAGGAATGTCCTGTTCTGTTGAACCCTCTGGTTCCACTAACCTTTCAGTAATAGTCTGTGGTTCTGGAATTTCTTCTAGTTCTACTGCGCTCCCACTAATTTCCTTTTCCAAGAACTGATGTTCTAGAAAGTGGGCATTACGAGAAACAAGGACTTTTTGTTCCTCTGCGTAGTAGAAAAGATACCCCCTGGTGTTCTTTGGGTATCACACAAACTTGCACAGTACTGAGCGTGCCTCGAGTTTGTCCGCATGCTGCTTTTTGACAAAAGCTGGACATCCCCAGATCTTCAGATATTGAAGATAGGGTTTCTTCCCACTCCACATTTCATATGGGGTGGTAGGCACAGTCTTAGTCGGAACTCGGTTCAAAAGGTATGCTGCTGATTCTAGCGCATATCCCCAGAATGATCGCGGCAACTCAGCGTTACTCATCATGGACCGCACCATATCCAATAGGGTGCGGTTCCGTCTCTCCGATACACCGTTATGTTGCGGGGTGTATGGAGGAGTAAGCTGAGAGAGAATTCCGTTCTCTTTTAAATAGTCCAGGAACTCGGCACTTAAGTATTCTCCACCTCGATCCGATCTTAGAATTTTAATACTTTTGCCGGTCTGTTTCTCTACTTCATTCTTATACTCCTGGAATTTTCCAAAGGCCTCGGACTTATGTTTCATTAAGAAGACATAACCGTACCTTGAGAAGTCATCCGTAAAAGTAATGAAGTAAGAATGTCCGCTTCGGGCATGTGTAGACATTGGACCGCACACGTCACTGTGTACGAGTCCTAAGAGCTCGCTCGCTCTTACTCCTTGTCCAGTAAACGGAGTCTTTGTCATCTTTCCTTTGAGACAAGATTGACAAGTGGCATACGATTGATATTCGAACGCATTCAAATATCCTTCTGTATGTAACTTAGTCAACCTTCTCTCATTGATGTGACCCAATCTACAATGCCATAAGAAAGTCTGATTTATTTCCGGAGACTTTCTTTTGTGTGTATTCTGGACATTAAAAATCTGTGGTTGGTTTAACACGTATATACCATTACTCAGAGTACCTGACCCAATCAATACTTAATTAAGGTGAATGTTTACAACATTACTTACAAACGCAAATTCATAACCTTCTTTAGAAACTAAAGATACAGAAATGATATTACAAGTTGCGTTGGGTACAAAAAAGCAATTACGCAAAACCAAAACATGTCCATCTGACATTCCCAGGTGATAGTCCCCCACGGCTTTAGCATCCATGCTAGCTCCGTTCGCAACTTTGAGGGTCATGTCACCTGCCTTCAAAACCCTACGGTTTCTCAACGCCTGCAAAGAATTACAGATATGAGATCCTGATCCGGTATCCAATACCCAGGAAGTAGAGTTTATTGAAAGACAGTTTTCAATAACATACACACCTGAAGCTGAAGCTGCAACCTGCTTCAATTCCTGTGTTCTGGCTTTCCAGGCCCTGCAATCATTCTTCCAGTGTCCTTTCTTATGACAATAGAAGCATTCTTCTTTATCCACAAGCTTCCCCGCTATCTTTGTTGCTTTGCCTTTTCCCTTCGTATCCACTTTACCAACACCGCCCCTTGGTTTGGCGGGGGCCTTCTTCTTCTTTCCCTTGGCTTTCGCCTTGGACCTAGAAGAAGATGATCCTCCTACAAACAAAGTGGATGTTTCCCTACCTTTCTGTAGGGTGCCCTCTGCGCTCCTCAGCATGTTGAGGAGCTCTGATAGTTCAACCTCTTTTTCTTGTAGGTTGAAGTTCAGTATAAACTGGGCGTAAGTGGAAGGAAGGGACTGGAGAACTATATCCGTATATAGCTCACTCTCCAATGTGATCCCTAGGTCAGCGAGCTCCTCAATGAAGCCGATCATTTTTAGCACATGCTCGGCTACTGATGATCCGACGGCCATTCTTGTCGAAAACAACTTTTTCGACGCTTCGTATCTTGCGATACGTGATTGCTCTCCATACAGTTCTTTTGTATGGAGCAATATGGACTCCATGTCCATATTCTCATGCCTCCTCTGATGTTCGTTGTCCATCGAGGCAAGCAGGAGGCACTTGGCCTTCGCGCTATCAATCTCCCAAGTCTTGCGGATTTCCTTATCCGCGACACTGGAAGTTGGACCAGGGACAGGGGGAGCTTTGGTGGTAAGAAGATACCCCAGCTTGTCATAAGTGATTGCTATCGTGACATTCCTGAGCCAATCTTTGTAGTTTGGCCCTGTCAGCTTGTTTTTATCTAGGAGTAACTTAAGTCCAGTCATGTTGATTGGTCGCTGCAATTAGGAGAGAGAAGAAGAAACACTCAGCATGATGCTCTTGCAAGTTTAGAGTGGTTTTTAGTTTGTCTAAACAGGATGGCTCCCACTGTTTCTCGAATCCCTCCTCAAACCATAAAGGAAGAATTAGTCAGGATCAATCCCACCGTACAATACTTGCTTAACCGTTCAGCCAGGCCGGTGTCGGTACTTCGAGGGAGGTTTTCCAACGCTTTCGCGAAGTTCCTTAATTAGAGAACCTCTTTTCCCTGGGGGCGTAGCCCCGCTAACACCTTTCTAGGCACCTACTAGGTTTATAGCATTGATCGTTAAGTGAGAAATTTCCCGAGGAGTAGCATATACTCACAGTAGGATCGGGATCCAAATATCATCGCGTGACGAAACTGAAGGAATCCTACCAGAATCATCACACTCCAAATGGTATGCAAATCTAGCAAGTTTCAGTACTTATGAAACTCCCGATGTGGATTTTTGCCCCATGCTCTTATGACCTTGGCGTGAGGTCAAAATGTCATAAGTCACATGTCAAGTTCGTCCCATCATTATCCAGGTTAATTTGAATCCACCCGTACATACCCTTGACGTAGGCCAAAATGGCAGTACGACTGTCTCAAACCAACGCATTCTATCTATGCAACAGATAAATATCCGGCAGCTACCAATCACTATGCCTTGGCGTGAGGTCAAAATACATAGCTTGAATACTACCGAATATTTAACTGAAATGATGGAGGGCTACGGATGGTTTTGGCAAAACCGTGAACGTAGTGAACTTGATTTGGTCGATGGAACGAGATAGCTTTAAAATGGAGTGGCTCAAACTCCGTATTTTAAAAGTTTGTTTTGAAAAGAACCGAGTGGTTTTTCGAAAGTGTTCCAACGACTTTAACTTGGTTTATTATCTTGCATTAGTTCTTTTAATGCGTGATATTCTTGCATTAGTACTTTTAATGCGTCCCATCATTTAATCCTACCATTGCAGAAAACAACCAAAATATGACGTACGCTTATGCCATTCGCATTCGCCACTGGGCCCCGTCATTACCCGTTAGGTTACTTAACTAACGACAGAGCGGGGGCTGGGCTAGCGCGTCTGTAAAACATAAGCAACGCCTAAATAATATCTTATATAGATATACTGCAATGATAAACATTTCAGATCACAGATAAATACATTGGATATACTAGTAATCTGTAATTTGTACGAGCCTGTAACAAAAACAGATAACACGGTCGCGGTGAATAGCCAATACCCCACCCAAGACCCCTACGGGTACGGCAAACTACCCGCCAAGTACCCGAAGCGTAGCAACCTCCCTCATCTCCATGAGTAGGCCACTCGACACTTCGGCATACCCGGTAGTTTGTGCACCCCTCCACGGGTCTATCCTAGGAGCAAAAACAGTAAAAAGAAATTATACAATGACGGCTACAACCCCGACCCGGTTGTGCGGCCAAACAAATAATTATTACATCAATTTACAAATTTACATGAATTGCAAGAAAAGTAAACTCTCGTCTCACAACCCCCGGCTATTCACCCGCGACAATCCAACATATTTATATACACATTCCAGCACATTACAGATCATGTATAACCCCGACTAATCGACTTATAGCGATTAGCCGACGTTCAATACATGCAAACATCACAGATATAACCATCATAGTCAAAGTGCAATGAAGTTCGGAAAAAATACGGAATTATAGGACCCCAAAAGGAAATTTCTTTTCTGTAAAATCTGGGCACATATAATATATCTCAAAAATCCCAAAACCAACACAGACACACACTGCACGAAAAACGACGCACTAAAGACAACAAACCGCGGCGCTTCCGCGGCGGCCAAGAAGGGTCACGCGGCGGAAGCGCGGCGGTTTAGACGAATTGGTGAATCGTTTTTCATGGGTGTTCTAACAAAACCCTGAGACGAATTTAGGAGTATGAATTTTTTCATTTTGACCAGAAAAAATTTCAACAGAAACTCAGTTTTTGTAGTTTTCTGGTTTTGTGATTTTTTTCGGTTCCGAACTTCGTTACACTTTACTACCTAGCTAGTTTAAGTTTAACCTGGCTCTGATACCACTGTAAGTCCATATTGCGACCCCCGGTTCTTACGGGGAGGCGGAAACGGTATAAAATCAAAAATTTTATCGCAAGAGGCAACATGGACTAACTTATGGTCGGGATCGTTACCTAAACTAAAACTAGCAAACTAAGCTAAAGATGTTTAGCTACTCGGATGAAGATGGTTATACCTAAACTTGAACTCCTTCTCTTCAAGCTCCGGTGGTGGTCCGATGGCTCCTTCTCGTCGTCTCCGTACGCCGAAGATAGATCCACTTGAAAGCTCCAACCTTTAGCTCCTTCTTCGGTCTTTGAAGAAACTAGTTCACTTGGTTTGCTAAACCTAGTGAACTAGAATGAGTAGAGAGGAAGTAGAATGGGATTTTATCTATGGTTCTTGATTCTCAACTCATGAGACAAGAGAACCATAGATCAAGAGAGGGAGCAAGAGGTTGAGGGTGAGAGCAAGGGGAGAGCTCAAGAACAAGAGAGAGAATGAGCAAGAAAGAATTAGGCTCTCTTTTCTCTCTCACCCTCTCATAATCCAAAGTGATCATAACTCATCATATCAAAAAAGTCTTTTGGTGATGGTTAGAAGCAACCATAAGGTTATCATATCATGCACTCATATTACTCAAAAAGCAAGCAAGAAAAAAGTCTTTGGCATGAAATGATAACCATGGTTATCATGATGGTCAACTAGTCAAGCCTAGTCAACCGGTCAACAAGTCAACAAAAGTCAACAAGTCACCAAAGTCAACAAGTCAACAAAAGTCAACAAGTCAACAACCATATCACCATAATACTTAATTAATATAATAGTTAATCACATATCATATTCTCATTAGGGTTGAGCAAAAAGTCAAAAGTCAACGGTCAACTGTCAACAACCCTAATGAGAATCCACTGCCTCTGCCTCCCTGTCAACTGTGCATACACACCCGCATCCGCGTTCCGAGGAACACGAATGCAAACTGGATAAATCCAATCCCATAAGGTACACTAGGATCTGGCTTAAACCAAAGCCCGCTAGTGTAAACTGTCCGGACACTGTACGCGCACAAGTGCACGGATGTGACCGAACCCTGTCGCAAAACCATGCGACCTGTCGCAATACCATGCGACCTCTACTCGTTTGCCTAAAGGCGAAAAGCTTTCTGTGTGGGACTCTAAAGACTCGACACTACGCTGGCAGTGGGTTTAACCACAGACCGCAAGCGGCACTAGCTGTGCGTAACGGTCCCCAGGTAATGCCGACAAGAAGACCGACGAGGCGAAACCCATCTGAACTCCTACTGAGCCTGAGCGTGACATTCTCCGTACAGTCCGGTCTGTTCGTCTGATACATCGCATGGCGGGCCTAGGGGGCGGTAAACGTCAGTCCCCCAATAGCGGTACAAGTCGTGCCGGAGTGAAGCCCAATACACCCTGAGATAACACTGGAAACCTACCAGTATATCTCGTTTGCCCTGGCCAGGGACTACTCGTGTAATGGCTCTCCTAGACACAGCGCGATGTCAACCCCCAATACCGGGAGAGACGAATCCTGTCTAACCGTCACTGCCTCCAAGTGCTTCGGGACTGCACCCAACCACCACCTGTTTGCACGACTCCTTTGAGCCGTGGTAGGGTAGTGATCAAAGTACAGTGGGAACACACTCGAGGCGGAGTGACAGTGTCAAGTCAGCGGACTAAGCTGTACTCATGTCACCTGGGAACTGATAACTGACGATAGGTATAATACCAACTAGTCAGTTCCCGACGAGTCCTGTCCAGTGTACCCGTAACCTAACGAGCACCCGCATACTATCTCAAGTACGACGTACTGACGGCTGTGGGACAGACCGTCTCCCACACTGGGATGAGAAGCGCATGCGCTGGTCTACTCCGGAGTATCGATGCCCTGTCTCGATAGTCCTGCGACCAGGGACCTGAATAAGGATGTGCTTATAGATTACCCAGCCCCCACTAGTGTGACTGCCATCACAACGCTGGTAATCAAGCAAAGATCCTAAGGGCTCCACTAATGCGTATAAGTGATATACTGAAATAAACACAAGTACACATTGAAGTAGAAACAAACCAAGTAGCATACTACTATTTTGAGCAAGATTGTATATACAAGGTGAATATCCCAAGCATCCATTAAGTAATATACAAACTAGTATGATACAGTAATGGCCTCTAGGGCATATACACTAACAGTGGGTACAGGTTGAACTCATTAAATTGTCTTCTGTGATTTCTAACTCCCTTTCACAATATTTATATGTGGAGACTACGGAGACTAAGATAAGAGGCAATAAAGGGCATTTAGCCTATAATCATAAGGAGATAAATGCTTGCCTGTAATCATGATGATGATGATACACCAGGAGGTAGTTTTATTTCTCTGGAACATTTGTAAGATTACTTTATTTATTTAGTTTAGCAAAAAAAATTTCAAAAGAATCGACTACAGATTATATTATCAGCCCAAGACGAAATTGCATGAATACCCCTCAGTTTTGGATATATAGCAAAAATACTCTTTTTTTTAAAACATGCATCCCCCAAAAAAAATTAACGATTTTTTATTTTTTTTGTTAAAGCCATTTTTATTTCCAAAATACCACTTAGTACGAGTATTAATTATAAATCGGTAATGAAACAATTGAGAAAAAATAAGAGTATTAATTACAAATCATTAATGAAACAATTGCAAAAAAAGGTTTAATGGTGTTTTTGAAGATTAGAAATTTGATTCAACGAAAATAATAATAGCGTTAAACTCTGAGGGGACAAAGTGGAGGTTTTGAAGAGAAAAGGTATCTTCTGCTATCCGGTCAAAAGTGATGTGTAATTTCTACAATTTAACATTCACAAAAATTTGAAATAGGGTTAGAGTGTCGTGAATGTTATTTCAACCATTAGAGGTTCGATCCGGTGGAGGTTATCCGACCGCGGACTAGGTGTCGAATACTTGGAGTCTGATCCGGCGAGAGGTGGTCAATCGAGGGCTAGGCGTCCGAAGTCTTTAAGTTCAATCAAACAAAGAGAAAGCCCCATCGATATGATGGAGATGTGGCATACACCGATGTTATATAACGGGGCGGTTCGATGAAGTTAAACGGATACTACATTGATCACCTTGGAATCTTGGATTACAAAGCATGCGTCGAAGAGGGATAAACATTCGATTTGAGGATGTTTTGTATTCTATTGTGGTGTTGGTGGATTGAGATGTTTTTATGTATTTTTCTTTTTTCCTTTTTGCCTTTTTTCATTGTACTAGCTCCGTTAAACTTTCCATTTAATGAAACGCAGGGGTATTACCTTCATTTTAGTCAAACATTTGCAAAAATTAATGGATTGATGGAATCATTTAATGCCTATCTACATTCATATTCGATCTATAAAGCTATCAAGTTACACCTAGTATAGAATAAAGCAACAAATATATAGGGTGCCTAATGAAATGCAGTCATAGATAAAAGTTTAGTCAAACCTGCGAAAGTTGCGTGTAAAATGGGATCTGATCCTGAGCCTCAATGTTGAATGATCCAATTAGAACCTCTCCAATCAGAATTGCTGCAACTCTCATGAGGGGGTAATCAGCGTAGTTTTCTACGACTGTCATCTCTTACATCCTTCTTCAGTAGCTTCATACTCTATTTATAGGCCGAGAGTGCTTTTCTTGGATAGATCGATTTCAGAATATTGCATCCAAATACATAGAACAAAGTAGAAAAAGAAATGGCAAGTGGATTGCCGCTAAATCAAATAATATCTGATGAATTATTATATTAATGAACCCCTACAGGCGGTATTCATTTTGAGGAATATGCTATGCACTTGCAAATTTTTAACATATTTACAGCTATGTGTAAGGTAAATCAGGAAACACATGGGTTGTCACAAAATAAAATCAATAAACGTTTGTATATGTAATACGTTCATATATGGTCATATTTAGCAAAAGATATAAGTGTACAATTGTCAGATAGGCATTCAGCGATGGATGAATTCATTTAAAGGTATTTAAGAAATGTTAAATTGTCCAATATAGATTCAAAAAAGACTGTTAAATAAACAAAGTTGGCAGCTCCAATCCTGTAATGTTGACATTGGTCTATATTTGAGGTACACCTCCAATATAGTCTAATCTAATTTTGGTATCCTCCTCTGTTATAAACAGACCCCAATGTCATTTTAAATTTTCTGTTTTAGTTTCACCAAAAATACCTATTACATTCTGAATCAAGTTAATAGGTTTCTTAACTTTTACATTTATTCTAATAATGATCCAGGAACTAATTTAAACAATTCCTACATTTTCAATCAAAAATTTAATACGCATTATATAATTTTATAATATGATATTTGAACAGAATTAAAGTGAGGAAAATTATATTGGCTTATCTGATCTCCTAACCAACATATAATAACTAATCAAACTAATAGCTGAATATAATAATTAAATATATTTTTATAACAATATTCATAACACTCTATGCAAGCTGGAACGTAGATGTCAATCATACCAAGCTTGAGGAGAAGACGAGCAAAAACCGGTCGGGAAAGAGTTTTGGTAAGAATATCTGCTAGTTGAGTTGCAGAGGAAATATGCTGGAATGCAACCATCTTATCTATCACTTTTTCACGAATGAAGTGACAATCTATCTCGATATATTTGGTCCGCTCATGAAAAACCGTATTCTCGGCAATGTGAACAGTGGTCTTATTATCACAGAAGAGTGTAGTCGGAAGAGAAGAAAAACTCAAAAATCTGCCAAAATGGAGATAAGCCATACCAACTCAGCAACTACATACGGCATAGATCTATACTCGACCTCTGCAGAAAAACGATCAACAACATTTTGCTTCTTATTTTTCCATGTAACCAAGTTTCCTTCCAAGAAAACACAATAGTCACTCGTGGAACGACGATCATCAACGAATCCAGCAAAATTAGTATCTGCAAAGGCTGTGAGCGACAATATAGATGATGGTTTGTAAAGATAACCCTATCCTGGAGAACTTTTGATATATCTGAGAACATACTCAACTATTTTAAGATGAGAGGTGAAAAGATTCTGCATATATTAACTTACTGTGCTAACGGCAAAGATAATATCTGGCCGAGTGATAAGAAGGTAAATAAGCTTCTCAACTAGACGTCGATATCATTCTGGGTCAGATAGTAGAGGATCCGAAAAAGCTTAATCGAGATGGCTTGACTGAGAAATCCATAGGGGTGTTTGCTGGTTTTCATCTCAGAAATCCTGTCTCAAATAGAAGATGCATACTTACGCTGAGAGAGCTGCAATCTACCAGAATTTCATGATACTTCAATTCCAGGAAAATATCCAAGTGGCTCAAGATCCTTGATATGAAAGTGTGAAACCAAATGTTGTTTCACCTTAGAGATGCAAGCAGAATCATCTCCAGTAATGATAATATGAACATACACCAACATAATTACCCTGTTCTGAGGACGATAATGTGTGTAAAAAAAAACATGTCGACGCGACTACGTTTGAAGTCGATCTATCGTAAAATCATGCTAAATTTTTCAAATCAGGCACGCGGTAACTGCTTCAGCCTATATAACGATTTGTGTAGAAGACAAACCATAAACTCTTCCGGTCACTCAAAACCAGGAGGCTGCTGCATATAAATAGTCTATGATAGATCGCCATTAAGAAAGGCATTCATCACATCAAACTGATGAAAAGACCATGCCTTAGAAACAACCAAGAATATAAGAATATGAATCGATGGTAATTTGGTAACTGGTGAAAAGGTCTCAACATAATCCAAACCATACTGCTGAGTAAATCTTTCAGTAAAGACCTATCGATAGCCAACAACCTTCTTCTCTGAAGACGGAGGTATCAATTTCCAAGTTTGATTAGAGCGTAGTACGGCAATCTCCTCTAATATAACTGCATGCCAACCTGGATATTGAAGTGCTTCCTGAACAGAGGAACCAATAGAAAGAGAGATTTTCGGAAGGCAGCGGTGGTGGAGAATCAGGAATAGTAGACTGTATTGGAGTACTGTTAAAGTTTAGAGTATTTAAACTTGAGAGAGTGATAGGTTTTTTAATAGGTACACATGAGTTTTTAATGATAAGTGGATTTCAACAATAAGACTCAAGCCTTATCGAGGTGTAACCCATTTTATATTTTATACTCATTTGTTTCTTTTGTTGTTTCCAATGTGGGACTCTCTTTAAAGTCCAATCATTTGATGTTTTTGTTGTGTGGAAAGTACAACACTTGGTAGTATTGTTGAGTCAAGTTTAGATCGAGTCATTGGCTCTGATACCATGAACAAAATTAAAGAGAGGAAAATTTTATTGGTTTATTAGAAAAGTAATGGTCCATACAACTATATATAGTGAGTTATAGATCACCTTTTCTAACAAACATATAATAACTAATCAAACTAATAACTGAATATAATAACTAAATATATTTCCATAAGAATATTTATAACAATATTAAAATATTTTTTTAGTGAATTTTCCTTCCATGTAGCATATTCCTCTGACTCTACAACCAACGCTTCCTCTTACTAAAATTCATGCATTTGTAGCAGTGAAAAAAATAGCCATAAATAACATTATTGCATAAAACCAAGAAACCTGATACATTCATTTTAACTAAGATAGAACATTATAGGAGATTACTTGAATAAAATATAAACATAGTTTAGTCATTTATCTATCTTTTCGGCATTCAATTTTCATATTCAAAGGATCAAAACACATTACTAAAAATTTATGGAATATGGAGAACCTCGTCTGTGCACCTTATGTGAAACAATGTGGAGCCTATTGCATTTGAAGCATAATTTTGTATGTTTAAAAGTAGACGAAATTTCAAACACATAACAAGTGTGGCATGATCTTCAGACAAGAAAGCAGTTCTTTCTTTATTAGAATAAGGAGGTTCCTAAGAAAGCATGACTTCAGACAACTTTTTACTAAGTAGAATGTTGAGTTTCCCGGATTTTGTATTTATCTTTCCTTATCACTGATTGTCATTATTAGTTACCTCCATATTGATTTTGTTACAAACCTTTTATATAAATTAAATTTACAATGTTTTCATACTTGCATAATTTCATTTTTACATTATAGCATATATGAAATACTTGCAAAGTGTTCTACTAGTTTTCATTGTTATTAAACATGTATATCTATAGAAGTCATTGTACTTATTTTATTTTGTGTGAACAATTTATTTGTTTTCCTAATTCTTTAGCCGAAACTCTATTATAATGGTTATATTTCTAGTTGTTTTATTGTTATGGATACTTCCAGTTTCGAGGACGAAACTTATTTTGATGAGGATATTATGTGATATACCACAAAAAGGAATTATATTAATGTACAAATAAAGCAATTGGAGGAGGTTTTGTGTAACAATACAATTTTATTGTAAAATCACCGTTCTCTAACCTTAACCGCCATCTCTGTTTTATGCTCTCGATCTCTTTCTATCACTTACACTCTTTTCGATGCCTTCCTCTCTCTCCCCCTATGCACTCTCTCCATTTCCTTTCGATTCTCTCTCTCTTAGCCGATACCTCTTTCTCAACTCATGGAAGCAATTGTGCGCATACGGATTGGAACCCATGATCGATGTTATCAAGTCAAGATTTATGATCAATATTGCCGAGTTCTTTCGACCATGAGGACCTTTTCTTCGCATACCAATCTCTTAGAAAATAATGATTAAGGTATGGATCTATACATGATCTTGTCAATTAGTTTTCTAGACTTAATAATTATTATAATATCCATAGAATATGGACTAGCAATTGTTGCGGAATTTGTTGGAGTATTGGTCGCCATTGTCAACCACTATGGGTTGTTGGAATTTTAATTTGGTTGAAATCTTATGATAGAGGATCCGTCTATCATCTTGATTTGTGAGCTTGGGTTGGAATCCATGTTGTGAAGAGGTGGTGAATTAGGAAAGTAGAATTATTTTCCCTAATAAATTCTTTAGTGGTATTTATTCATTTTACTTTATATAATCGACTCAGTAGAATTCTTAGGTAATATTGATTGTTTTGTTTTGTTTGTTTAGTAGATCGATTTGGATTTCGAGATCTGGAAATGGAGCCACATCAAACTTTGGGCTTCGAGTACTGTAAGTGGGAATACTTCGTTTAACAATTATTTATCATATTTAGTGCTTGTCCCTTTACGGACACTATAATTGGTTGAATGTTTTGTGTGTGATGTTTATATATATGCATGTGTATCCATATAATATGGTTGTATGTATTGATCATATTGATATTGTGCGTTCGTGAGCTAACTAGTTTTATGAGACTATCTGTGGTATATATGAACAATGATTGTTATGCATATAATGAACTTGTTGATGTGAAGTTATATGGAGTTATGGGATAAACTTATTATAAAGAAATCATATTTTTCATATAGTTAGATGTGTACACATGCGCCGTGATTTGGATATTGGTTTTGTGCATATGGCACAACCGTTGTATTATTGGTTGAAATATTGAGCACGTGATTGTCGTTAGTTGTGATAAGTTTTAACTATATTTTTGACGCATAGGTTGTATGCATCTAGTAAGTCAATACCGGTATGATTATGGAAAGTTAAGTGAATTACAACACAAATTAGTGTAGTCCCAGTGGGATTATAGTGTGCGCCGTAAAGCAATCTCACCGCGGGTCAATATAGGTTCTCCTACCACGGGCTATTAATAGTGGTGTCACTTATGTCAACCGAGATAGAGATGTTGACCGTACTTAGCCGTAATCTACTAGTTTTCCACCGCACGAAAATATAATTTTCTAAACTATTACATATTTTATTGGATGCGCTTGATTATTTCAGCGAAATTATCGACTTATTATTCCTATTTATTTTAATTTATTATTATTATATTTGTTGTTTGGTGTAATACATTTTCTTATATAAATTGTTAGGCATCATATGCATTTCTCTTGTTGAGTGTTAATACTCATCCATCATTTATATGGCTGCTAATCAAAATACAGATTATTATATCTAAAGGATGAATCTTTCAAGAGAATAAAGAAAATGACGATTTTTTTTGTTGCGAAACCCAAGGTGTGCATATGGATTGAGATTTTATATTTATCGTTAGTAGTGTTCTTCATTGAGATGGGCCTTGCAGTCTTCTTGAGGAGAAGATTACAGCATGTCATACTAGGAATTTGTTGGTCAGTCAAGTGGTTAGGTTACAAAGAAGAGATAGCTACGTGTAATAATCATATACATGTATATGATATTTATATCTAGAGAGCTACAGAAAATATCATGATCTCAACCAAAAAAAAAAAGAAACAAATGTGTATATGCCAATAACAAAAATAATAATAATGTAAATAATAGAGGCATACCTATTAATGTCCATGCAATGTTAATCGAGACCCGAATCTCGAAATGTTTGCACGATCACACTCTCCAATAGGAATATCTTTAACTCTCATGAGTGCATATTCAGCATATTTAGCTCCAACTGCCATCTCTTAAATTCTTGTGGTAGTTTATTATTCCTGTTATAAGCCAAATTTACTTTCTTAGAAAGTTTTAATTTCAGAAAATATTGCATTCAAACACTTGAATCAAATGCTTAAAAATGGGCTCATGTACTGCCACCAAATCAAAACAAAAATATATTGTTCATGAGGATGCACTGGCATAGTTCTATGTACAGATGCCCACATGACCAATTGACAAAGCTCATGCGGTAAGAATCTCCTCTCCGAACTGTGAGGTAGTCGGTTTGGCTCCTGAAGGGGTCACATCGACACACAAAAATACAGATGCCCACATGCATGGTAAATCCAAAATCACATGAGTTGTCACCAAATAAATCACTAAATGTGACTATGTGAGTGTACCTTAAGCATGCACGACATGGAAGGTCATATATAGAATGGCAGGTGTTATCTATAGATACATGAATTCACTTAAACATTTTTGTTATGATAGGTATTTTATATTAATACTACATAAACTAAATGAAAGTTTACCAGCTGTCACTATGAATCAAATTTTTGTCAGTCATAAAAGCAACAAAAGCCAACAAGTAACCATATAAATCTTGCAAAAAAACAAACAATGGAATAAATAATGTTTGACTGGCTAAACTTGTAAGGTATTCCGTATAGAAATCTAAATGTTATTTCTTCATTAAATAACTTTTTGTGGATGTAATGTTTTGAGTTTCCGAAAAGGAAATATATAGTTGAAGATGTTGTGGAGTGTGACATAGTTTTCTCTTTACAGCCTAATAATAATTTAATGGTATCCAAGGGTTCTATGTTACGAGTTGTCTCTGAAAATGGAGTACAAACAAGAACTAGCATGATGAGTTGATGATTTCAAGCTACGCAAAGCCACGTTTGGACCAATGCAAATCGACTCTGTTCAATTCAATTGCGCTTGTAAGTCGAAATGTTGAATGATTATAAATGCTCGAAGGTACTTAAATAAGTTGAACATGTGAAATAACAAGAGGCTAATAACTGCTATGCAAAGCCATAGAACACAATGCAGGGTTAGCTGCTTAAAAGACATTTGTGTTCCAAGTGTTGAAGACAAAATACTGAACATAAAAACGAGCTAATGCAACCCCAGCAAAGAGAACGACAAGTTTCCTTCAGAATCTGAAAAATGTTAAAGGATTCACATACACTGCTAATGAAATAGCAAGACGAGCAATAAAACCATATCGACAAGGTTTGAACAACCCCACATGTGGATAACCATTTCTCCGCAATATCGATGGAGATTAGGTTACAACTTACAGGTGTTCTTGACAGCATTCGTTTCATTGTCAGCTCATGAAAGGTGAATGAGGAAGCGATGATGAGCACGGGATACCATTGGAAGACGAAGAGGAGGGATAGAGGGACTTCCTGGTAAAAGAGAGAGATGAAACATATGCCGCTGTTTATTTGTTTTTTTTCTCTCTTTTCGGATAATAGAAATGTACATCGATTGCAGTTGAATTTGGAACTCCATGCAGCTACACTGCAATTTGAGAGAGGAACTTTATGCCTTCTCTCTACAAAAGTTACTGGTATCTATAATATATTGATAATTTATAGATTTAGAATATATGTATGCATATATAGTTGCAGATAAAAAAAGATGAACATTTTTTCCAACATATCAATCAATATCAACGATAAAATATCAAGAGCCATCGAAAACTTAGAATGATTAATGGATATAATTTCCTTTAAGAATACACGTATGCAGATAGATGCAGAAAAGAAAAAAAAACACAATCTCCCACTGTCCCACATATCACTCCATATCAATGATAAACAATCAAGAGCCATCAAAGACTTAACATGATTATAGAAATTAATTTCATAGACTTTGTGCGGTTGTTTTAATGTGTGGGAAGGATAGAAAAAGAATCGCACACTGCATATTTTTTTCCAGTTATGAATAAACTTAAAAATATAACAGTTTTGTATTTCTGCACAGTAACATAATTGATATTAAAGATAAGGAATTAAAAGTACTTAAGTGATGACATTAGTGATCAAATTGTTACAGAAAATTAGCAAGTGCATTACTCAATGAAGACTGGCAAGATAATGTGAAAAACCGCATCCATTAGTCAGGTGCAGATGATTTATCATGGCAAGACTAATTCGTTCTCCGCATTCAACAATCCAAACTTCATCAACTCAAGCAACGCTCCTTTTATAATCAGTATCAAAATCAGGTGACTGCTACATCTCAGAAAATTCATGACTGCAAACACTATTTACTGGTGATGACGGTACCACGATATGAATTGGGATTGATGGTGCAAAGGCTTAATTTAACATGGCTACAGCTGAATATTGAACCTTCCAATTTAGTGCCGACACAATTTGGCTATTGCAGGTCCTGCTAATGAGGTGTCTACTGCAAACACTATTTGATGACACAAATTAGCCGGGACTGAACGAAACAGTATAAAATGAACTCTGATCTTATTGTCCAGGAATTTAGTGGATTTGATGATTTTGATGTTTCAGTACCGCGGTTGATATGGGAAACTCTGAGTATCAGCACTTCAAGGACAGGTACTTCAGAACCAAAGCAGACTCCCTACTGAGGTGACGCAAAATAAACCCATTAATAATGATGAGTTTGGTGAGTATCGAATTGATTACCGGAATATTGATATGATGATTTACCTAATGGACTTTGAAGCGATCAGGCGTGATTTGGATCGGTGGGTTCTACACTGTCAAAATAAATAAATAAATAAATAAATCTTCTCTGACATGGAGAGTCTCCTTAATTATCGTCACGGATAAGATACAGCAGTGAGGCCATGGCTACTGACACCATGAACAAGAACAGGTTGGTGGTAACAAAGATGAGTGGGAGGAAAGGGATAGTTCTGGCTTTGAATGCGTGATGTGAATTCATCGACTAGTACACAAGTGCCATTAATGTGTACTTCCTCTGCAGTGAAATTCAACCATATTGATTATAATGCAAACTTCAACACCTTAAGTGATGCTCCTTTTTATCATCAGTATACTATACTCATCGGGTGACTGCTACAGCTAATAATAATGGAGACCTGCAAGCTCTGGTTAATAGCTGTAGCAGTGGTTTAAAAAATGGCTCCAATTCCTAAGCAAGGCCAAAGCCTTACGATGTCGAGCAACTTTTCTGCCAATGAGGAGTTTATTAAAGCATTGTACTCTGTCCTGCTTGATGACGATAACGCTGCCTGCAACATGAATTGGTGATTGAATCAAGGAAGCGATTAGGAACAGCGTCGTCACACGAGATTGGTGAGCATCGAACTGATGCCTGGGATTTTGATGACGATGCTATACCTGATAATTGAACAAAGTATTTTTTTACGAACTTTACAAAAATAAATAACCAAATATCGTGGTTCAGGGATGTAAACACATTTTTTTAAAGAAAATAAAAGAATTTAGCACACATTACTCACTCTATACATCACAAGAAGAATTCACAAACTTTAGAACCTAATTACTGTAGCTGTCATTTTAAAATGATTATTTCATTTTATTTGTTGATTAATTTTGCATGTTCGCATGTGAGTACAGGCAGTAATTGTAATGAAGGTGATACACCAGAAGCTATGTTTTTTCCCTTTCCAAGCCATTGTAAAATTACTTTGTTCAATTAGTTTAGCAGATACTTTTCAAACAAATTGACTATCGGTTATATTATCTGCACAAGGCTAAACTGCAGGAAACAACCCTCAGTTTTGGGTGTATTGCAAGAAACGACCTTTTTACCAAAAATCCGCACTTTGCCCCTATTTTAACACCCTTAGTTCCAAAATACACCTTAGTAAGAGCATTACAACAAATAGTCAATGAAATAATTGGAAGAAAAAACAATAGAAGTTTAAGGGTATTTTTGGATATATAATTTGATTTAACGGAAACAAAAATGGAGTTATACTCTGAGAGGCAAAGTGGAGGTTCTGAAGAGATTAAGAGAAAAGGGTATTTCCTGCTATCTGGCCAAAAGTAAAGTGTAATTTCTGGAATGTAGCCTTCGCAAAAATTATTGGTTATCAAGAAGGGATAGCTTGATGGAATCATTCATGCCTATCTACATTCATATTTGACATATTAAAGCTATCAAGTTACACAAAATATAGAATAAAGCAACAAATATATAGAGCTTTTGAATGTAGTAATAAGATAAAAGTTTAGTCATACCTGCAAACTTAGCAGGAAATACTTCTAATATTTACCCCAATAGTAGTAAATACCCAACTTTCTAAAACGAGCACTTTGCCCTCTCATCTTTAATTGATTCCCAAAATGCACTTTATATAAATATTTAATTAAAAATATTTCTTTTTCTCTCTTTCTTATATAGCCTCATAATTTTTCGATATTACCCATACCTTTCAAAAATCTTTATGTTTTTTGAAATACCCCCAAATTTATTATTCAATTTAATTTATTTTTCAAATACTGACTTTACTCTCATCATCGTCATCGTCTCATCTTCTTCATCAAAACCCGACAAAACCACACCTTCATTTCTTTCTTCTCATCCCTTAGTCTCATTCATTATAATTCTCTTCTTTTCCTCTTTGTTCTCATAAGCTTTTTGTTTTTTCTCCTCTTCACTTATCCTCTATTTACTTCCAAAGTAAGAAACACTAATATAAAAGAACCTAAATTTTAGAAAATTCTAACCCCCCAACAAACCTAGAATTACGCAAATCCAAACATAAAAAAACCAAATCAATCAACACTTATAAAATAGAACATCTAAATCAATCAAATCTTATAAGAAAACCTAACTCGATCAAGCAATTTTTGTTTTGGGAATCTGAAATCATGTAAGGAATAAGAAGGGATTGGAGGATATTTACATTTTTTTTATCGATTTGTCCAAAAATTAACCTTCATTTTAATGATGTTGTAGTTTTAAAAAACTTCAAGAATTTGGGGAGGTGTAGGTAATATCAAATTTGCATAGCGTTTTTGGAGGTATTTCAAAAAACCATTGATATAAATATTTTAATTAAATATTTAAATGAATAGTATTTTGGGAATCAACTAAAGTTGACGGGGCAAAGTGTTGGTTTTAGAAAGTCAGGGATATTTCCTTACAATTGGCATAAATGTTTGGGGTATTTCCAGCCATTTAGCCAAAAAATAATGTTCAAGTGTTGAAGACAAAATATCAAACACATAACGAGCATTTAGAATCTGAAAAAAGGAAAATCCTAAACAATCCACTTATAGTGTTCTATTGAAGTAATAATACAAGCATTGAACGACATAAGGTAAAATAAAAAGATTTAAATTCAAGTGGTGATGCATTTGGAGATAAATCAACATTAAACGATGCAAGGAACTTAAAAATATTATGAATTAGGAGAGCAGCAGGGGCAGAGCCCAATTTGTATAAAAACTAAGAAAAGATCCGAAACAAAAAGAAAAAGAAATTTACTAACCCTCAACGATGATGATGATGATGAAAAGAGAGCAAGAACTAGGGCTTTGACAATTCGCTGTTTAAGGCCTGTTGCGGCCCATTAAAGACTTTGATGGGCTGCTTTCACTTGGGAGAATGGGACATCTCTGCTAATCTTTGTGTGTAAAAAGAAGGATGTTAAAAAAGCATTGGGGGCCCTTGAAGTACTGACGTCTAGTAGGAGACCATATACTTAGGCTGCGGGTCCATGTTATTATTCTCCTCATGATATACCATACCATTAGATCCGACCGTAAGTGAGTGGATAAATAGAAGGTCCATAGGTTAATATGTTTTGATCTGTAACGTATAATAATAGCATGAATAACAGCATCATCCCCCAATCCACCAGCCTCAAGGCTAGTTTAAGTATTGATCGATAGGAATTGTTAAATTGATTCATCTTCGAATTTTAAAAGAAAACATAAAAAAAAAAATTAGAAATCCTTGTCCAAATCAACATGATAAATGATTAAATAAAACCGATTGTAAGAAATGGTCGAATAACTAGTTATATCTTTACTATTAATTTCTTCTTTACTATATTATAATGCAAACACAAAAGGATATGTAACGCTTGCCTGCGTTTTCAATTTCAATTCAAGGTAAAAAATTAGATAAGAGGAGGGGGGGGAGAGAGGGACGAGGGGGGAATCCTAAATTCCTAATATTACATATCGCCATATTTTCTTTATAATTGGCCTAGATGGTAAATAACCATCCTCGGCTTATGACCACGTGCAACCTTGCAAAAAACTAGTCTGCATAGAGCCTGGTACTGCCCTTTTAAAATTTGTACTAGGACGCTTGAAAAAAGACATATTTGGATCTACTGGTGTCTTTATTAACCTTTTTCTTTGAATTTTGACCTCTAATAAAAGTTTGATTTGGTCTAAGAAAAAATCATGGAAGGATATTAAAAGGTCATGTTGAACAAAATATTCAAATTTGGACCAAGTATAAGAGGCAAATGCTGTGGGATGCATACATAAATAAAGCCTGTGCCATGTCCAAAGAGCCAAGGAATTTGGGAAAAGAGAATTTCTAAGGAAACCAATGGTGAAGAAATTCGATTGTATGGCACTTGTTGTCATGCTCATTGTTTGTAATAATGTAGGAGCTGATTCTGGAGTCATACACCTTCCATCTTTCCATGTTGCAGGTTTACCTCCTTATATTTTGTTTTTGAAATTTTTTTTTCCCTTTCCTTTCTGCCCCTCATGAAGCTATACTTTTTTGTTGATTAAATTTAAAACGTGGAAAACTTGGTATGGGGCATAAGGCATATTTTTTTATAATTTACTTGGGTCTATAGTCGACTGCAGCCACCACGTCCTAAATATGGTAAAACGTGTTCTCGTGGTTAAGTTAACGGCATGAGATCCATCTGGCTGTTTCTATTGCTGCCATCAACCGCAGCCATGTTTCTTCTTTTTCTATTTCACACTCTTTTTTATTTGTTGCATGCCCGTGTACCTGTGATTTTGACCATTTTGATATCCTCCCAACTTGTTTAGGGCAAGATAATTTTGAGCCAAACACTAAAAATCATCTGAGCATACAAGCAAACACTAAGAGAGGACAATTTATTTATTAATTAATCTTGGCATAGATTTTTTTTAGTTATCCAACAATCCATAGATGTTTGGATGATTGGATCTTACCAGCGGTCCTTTCCACTAATTTTTTAATTAAAGAATCCAAATTTGGTTTTATGTAACCAATTTCATTTTGGACGTAAAGGAAATGTCCAATGACGGAGAAAAGAAAGAAATTTAAAAGAGTAACAATTTCTTGACATTATACGAAAATTTCTATGAAGAATGTTATTTAATATAAAGAAAACAGAAATATTTATAGACTTAATTGTTTATACAAATAAAATTCATGTTGTACCATTTGTGCAGGACGTCTTGAGCTTGGTATGAAAGGACGGGGAAGAGAACTCTTGGGCAGAGCACGTCCTTACGGTCCACCGTCTCCTTCTGGAAACACTGAAATCCACCAACACGGCTAGAGCATTGTGTAATGTAAAGCATGCATAATGAAATCTTTAAGAAAATCAAACCGAGATAATATGTTCTCCTTTCTTATATATTTCATGTTTTTCTGTTGTATTTTGTTAAGAATAATATCTTGTCGTATGTAAAATATGTTCTCCATTTTCTAAACTGCCTGGTTATCACTCAACGATATAGCATGGCTTCCTATTTAAAATTGAGTGTGCTATTTAAAGAACTAAGGATAATACTACAACTCAGTTTTTATTCATTTATAATGAAGATCATAATCGGTTGAGAAAATAGATAAAAAGAGATGTCCCATCAATCCATTTAACTTATTGGTTTTCTTTTTTTAGGGTATTGGATTCACATCAAATTTGGTATGTTCATATCTTACACAATAATGATGAATGCGGTGGATACTGATCGTCAAAAAAAATTAGTGAAATGTTGACTGTTTTCAACGCCTCAGAATGAAACTTCCTCCCATGGTCCTTGAGATTCGGTTTGGTTTGACATGGCAACAAAATATTGTAAATAGCAAAAATGGACATGTACACAGACAATTTAGCAGGGTTTAGAGGCTTGGAGTAGCCCATAAAAGAAGACCCAGGATCAAGCCGGGTGTGGCTAATTTATCCCTCCCGCTATCTCAAAAATTTAGCTGGTGCTTGAAGTCCTAGGATTGATTGAGACAGGACCCACAACTTAAAGCATCAACCACAGTGAGCACAGGTCCATTAAGCTCACCATAAATACACTTTCATTTCACCATAAATACACTTTCATTTCTTTTCCTACAATATAAACATCCCCTTTAACCAATTTGACATGTGTCATGCGCTAAGAATTTTATTTTCAAAATGAGAGTATGTTGGTGTGATTATGAAGTGGTGACATCTGTCACGTCCCGCTTCCCAAAATACGGAATACGAGGGGTTGACAAGGTCAGCTATGCTCCTACGGTCGATATAATATCTCTCCGTAGTCACACTTCGGCTTCTAACTTTACGTGGTAATCAGTAAACAATGCACAGGTAATGAGAAATGCAGTAACTGAAACAAAACAAATACAAAGGACTAACCTGATAGAGATCAAAAGAGTATAGCTCTGGATGGCTGATCAAGATGTCCGTGATGTGCGTCTGGTCCTGGTCCAAGCTAGACCCACTCCTCACTCTGAGCATGCATACTCAGGTCGTCAGAGCGACGCGATAGCAATATATATATAGGTGCAAGTGGTAACTCGTACAGTAATAATGAATATATAACAGTAAATCAAGATAGTAACGATGTGAACATGAAGTAGCCAATGCGGATGTCTAAAAGAGCAGGTGAACAGTAAAGCAGTAAAATAGTATGTCAGGTGTGCCGATTTAGTAAGCAATGCATGTCAATGTCACTATCGCTATCAGTCTCTAAGTCTCACTGTACAGGTCACTAAGCCTATCGTCAGTCCAAGTGTGAGAGTCAACCACTTGTGAGTATCCCCCACCCAAGGGTAGGACCTAAGGGCAAGGGAACACGGGCTCAAGTCGCTCGCTAATAATCAGTGATAACCCTGTATATCTCCATATATCTCCATATGTGCTGGCATGGGACTCCCGCGAATCTGTTGAACTCACACTCAAACTACCCCACACCCCGTGGTCTACATCAAACGCCAACCATAAACTCAAATACCAATCGGCCCATAACGAGTCTGCACGAGAACTGAAGACAGGGTCTCCATCAAGCATGTACCGACTAATACCAAGACAGATGGACTGTGTTTGGTGCCATATCTGTGACACACATACAAGTGCTTCCATAATTGTCCTATACCAATTATAGTCACACTTATACCCGTCCCACAGACATCGACAATGCAATACATCAATAGGGTTCACTGATTGTGTACAAGTACGTGTCATTTTCACTTATCCATTCATACTCAAACACTAACGTACTTGCCACAATCACCACTAATACCTAACACTGGGTAATGCACATGATCACTAGGTTACCGATACAATGACATATATATGATGTGATGAGAGAACAGTATTTAAGGCATGATTAAGATGTCATCAGACGATATCCTACCACTTGCATAATCTTCATAATTCATACATGCACAATTTAGAAAAACAACTAACAGGGGATAAGTAGTATGTTTGATTATCTAACCATCAAAATTGGTTTCAAGTTAATCGGGTTTCAGGATCACTAGATATGACCAATTCATTTTAAGCGTTCCCCGCTGGAAATCCGGTTTCAGAATCGTAAGTCCGTTTCGTAACGCATTTTAATCCCAGTTGGGATCAGAATTTAGCGACGCTACAGTTGAATGAAATTTAGGGTTTTCAATGAGGTTTCTAATGCACTAGACGTATTCCCAATCTCGTCTCTACGTCAGAAGTTATGCGCTGTTCAACACTAGAATATCAGTTCTGGTTCTGTTTGGGACTGCTATACGCCCCGTTCCTTTAAATTGAAGTTTAAATAGTAAACGACGATGAAAAGGGGTGAAATTACTTGAGTTATTTAGATAACGGATTGATCCTCAATAAAATGTAGGGTTATGCAACATACAGGTTCAGGCAGCGAAGGGGTGAGCATTATGAGACATAAAACGACAACCAGAGCTGTTCTGGACTGCAATCCAAGGCCACTCTCCGAACCAATTCTCATCATAATATCAGTACAGAAACAATTAAGAACTTGCATAGGGTTACAGGTCGTCGAGTAGGCTTCAATTTGAGCCCTCGAACGCATCATTTCAATATGTACACAATTAATTATAATTTTAACAAGTTTCAGGTGCGGGAAATTCCCAGTTTTTACGGGTGTAAATGGGGGTGGTCATTTAAGCCGTTAACAATTATATTTTCCAGTAAAATTTCTACACAGTGCTCATTGCCGCACGGGACAGAATATGCAATCAAGTTCCGTCAAATTAAATGAAGATTTTCATTTGGATCTTGCATCAAACACTTATGTCATATAAGGTTTCACGAAACGTAAACGTGGAATTTATGGTATTATGAATTGTAACGGATATAATATAGCATGCAGCAAGTAGGGTACTTGCCTGGAGACGCTTTGGCGACGCACGGTAGCGGCAACGACACGAACGCGACACACGCGCGGCACGGCAACGACGATTCCGGCACGGCACAACAGTGGCAAAAATCTCGATCTTGGCTCGAGCTTGTCGGGGTTGGAGGCTCAGTGTTGCTGGTGTCGATCTGCAGCGACGCGGCGGTGCAGGGAGTGGTGACGGCAATGGTCCAGAGAGCTCCGGCGAAGGTGGCAGTAGGAGGTGTTTGGTTGCAGCGAGGGTTTTGGAGAGAGAGAGAGAGGTAGTAGGGCTTGGGTTGGATGAAGGTGATGATGCTGAAGTTGTAGGGTGTCGATGACGTGGTTCAGATGCAGTGGGGCTCGGCGGTTGAAGGGAGTAGGGTAGTGAAGGGGCTGTGTTGATGGAGGAGGAGGAAGGAAAGAAAGGGAGAGCCGTGGTCTTCCTCCTCGTCGGCGGCGGCGGCGGCGGCGACGGGGTGAGGGAGCTGGAGGTTGGGTTTTCTGTAGAGAGAGAGAGAGAAGAGGAGTTGGAGAGTGAGGGGGAGCGAGGAGTTGGAGACGAGGAGATGTTTGAGGGGCTCTCGGTCGTGGTCGGGGTTGCGGGGACGTGGGGCAACGACGTGGCGACGTGGGCGCGAGGGGGCGACGTGGGTGTGAAGAAAAATCGAGCGGGAAAATAAAAACGGACGTGGGGAAGAAGGAGGTTACGAAGCGGGTCGGGTAGAGTTAGCGGGCGCGGTTAAGGGGTTTGGGCGCGGGCTGATGGGCTGGGCCGGCTTGGGAGTTTAGGGTTTAATTAAATTGTTTATATTATTTTCTTTTGGGCTGGGTTTAATTTTAAAAGGGGAACGGGCTTTGGGGAATTTAATTTGCTTGGGCTGGATTAAATGGTGGGAAATTATGTATTTGGTTTTAACTTGGGTTTTGATGCATGGGCTGGGCGAAATATAGCTAGGGCTGAGGAATTGTGATTTCACGATTTGGGTTTTGGGCTAAGGTTTTAAAATAGGGAATTTATATTTTATTTGTCTTGGCTTGGAGTTTAAATAAGAATGGGAATGAATTTTGGGGAAAATAAATAGGAAGTTGGGCCGAGTTTTAGCGTAAAATAAAAGGAAGAAAAATAAAAATGGTTTTAGTTAAATTAGGGTTATAAAGGGTTTAGGAAAAGAAAATGTGAAGGGAAAAAGATTAGGAAAAGACTTTGAAGAATTGGGATGGGAGTGGGTTGAGACATAAAGTAAAAGGGATTGGGATTTGGGTTTGGGGTTTAAGAGCAATAAAATAATTATAAATAAAAATAAGTGAATTTTGTAAGCAATACTTTATGAAGAATACGGACATTGGTGTACAAAAAAAACTGGGTATTACAACATCCAAAAAAGAAAAAGAAGTCCCCTTAATATAATTTATAGCTAAAGTTGCTTGTTTAAAATTTTAAAAAAGAATCAACTAATTTTTCATGTACCCAAGTAATCTTAAACCTGATGCGATGCAACAACTAATTGGGAAATAATTCCTATGCTGCCTTATATGTATTTGAAGTTTAAAACGATGGAAAAAACTTTTCTTATCTGTATTTACAAGATAGAAGGCGAACAAACGAAAATTCTCCACAGACGCTGGCACTATGTTGTTCGTTTTTGTTAACTGACCGGCATGCTATCCAATAGATAAACACACTGGGCTCTATATACGGTACTAATATCTAAATGATGTGAACCCATCCTTTTATCTATTGGATACATACAAGTATGCAATTATAGTAGATAGATAGAGTATTCCGGTTTTAGGTTAGGGCAATTTGGTGTCCTACTCATTTCTTCATGTGAAAAGAGAACGGGGATGTAAGTTTTCTTTTAAGCTGAAAAATGTTTAAGGCCATGATTAGGCATGGAGTAAAGTTTGTCTAACCGGAGTTTCATAAAATTTATCTAAAATTAACTCCAAAATAGTAACTTTTCGATCTTAGAAAATCCTGATTATCTAAACTCACCACTGGAGTTTACAAAATCCCAATCCAACCAAAGTTTTCTAAACTCCAAAATTCGTGGGAAAACACCTATTTTTGGAGTTCATAGATCTCTAAAACAGTATTTTCGAAACCAAACATTACAACCACCGCCTCTTCAAAACCACCACCAACACCACTGTTCGATAAAATGCCCCAAACACTCCCACCACCACCCCAATTCCAACTACAACACTACCATGCATTCTCAACATCTCCATTACGACCCACCACCACTGCAATACAGTCTACCTCCATCGCATCTTAATTTAGACATCTTATGAAGAGTTTTGGTATTTGATTTGTTTGTAGAATCCATGTATTAGAACAAAATTTACCTGACGATGACTTTTAAGGTGATATAAGGTAAGCCCCGGAATGGCCATGACCCTCATGACTGTTTTCGGTGTAGCCTCTGCACATGATGACCGATGTTAGCTATCGCAAAATCCACGATAAATCATTGCAATTTTTAGGAAAATTACACTAACCCCCCATGAACTTTCACTACTTATCAGATAAAACCATTATACTCTATCGATTACATATACACCATTGAATGGCCGCTTTGTTTTCATTTTAATGGTCTTGTCTGAAACTTTAAGTGGCAGGTTAATTGCGTTATCAGGAATTTATGATATTCAAAAGGTTTTATAAGAAACACAATGAAAGTTTATGGGGATATGGTATTATTTATTTACACTCACTGTCCGGTCCACCAAGTTGATTCACTGCTTCCATAAAGCGCTCATGGAGCTCTGGGGTCCACCTCAACCTCCTCTTGGCATCGGCTGACAGAAGAAACCCTTGCTCTATATGCTCATTGCTCATGCTTGTTATTTTCTCTTGCTATATGTTTATGTTTTACAATTGTAGTTGTGCTTAACTACTTATCTCTATAGGTTTATCTGTTGTCCAAGCTTTACAATCGTCGTTTTGATTAGCAAGTGCATAAATTTTTTAAATTTGGTATTTTGCTTGCATAGTCCTATTCACCCTCTTCTAGGGTTGTTTTCATCAACACTTATAAAATAGAACATATAAATCAATCAAATCTTATAAAAAAAACCTAACTCGATCGAGCAATTTTTGTTTTGGGAATTTGAAATCATGTAAGAAATAAGAAGTAATTGCAAGGATATTTACATTTTTTTTTTATCGATTTCTCTTAAAATTAACCTTTTATTTTAAAAGGAAGGAGGTTAAAAAGGATTGGGGGCCATTGAAGTACTGACGTCCAGTAAGAAACCATATACTTAGCTTACTTCAGGGTCCATGTTACTTTCCTGCTCATGTATCATTACATCCATTGATGAGTCGGAGAATAAACATAAAATTCATCGACTAATTCTTTTGATCAGTGAGGTATAAAAATAGCATGAATAATAGCACCATCCCTCAATCCACCGGCCTTGAGCTGGTTTAAGTATTGATTGGTAGAAATTGTAAAATTGATTCGTCTTCGCATTTTTAAAAAAAAACATAGAAAAAAAAATTAGAAATCCAAATCCAAATCAACATGATAAATGCTTAAACAAAACCGGCTGTAAGAAATGGTCAAATAACTAGTTATATCTCTACTATTAATTTCTTCTTTACTATATTATAATGCAACACAAAAGGATGTGCAGCGTTTGCTTGCGTTTTCAATTTCAGTTCAGGGTAGAAATTACAAAAAAGAAGAGGGGGAGAGAGGGGGGAACCCTAAATTCCTAATATTATATATCACCATATTTTCTTTATAATTAGGCTAGATGGTCAATAATCATCCTCTACTTATGACCACATGCTGCAAAAAACTAGTTTGCATAAAGCCTGATCCTGCCCGTTTAAAATTTGTATTATGACCTTAGAAAAAAGACATATCTGGAACTACTTGTGTCTTTATTACTAACATTTTTTCAATTTTCTTGACCTTTAGTAAAAGTTTGATTTGGTCCAAGGAAAAATCATGGAAGGATATTGAAAGGTCATGTTGAACATAATATTCAAATTTGGACCAATTATAAAGGCAAATGCTGTAAAATCAGTGTATGAAATGGTGACGGCTAGAACTAGAGAATTTTGAGAGAAAATTTCTAGGGTTTACCCGTGTAACTGATTCGGAGATTATAGTGAAGACTTTGCAGATTCTGCTCTGCCGGAGACTAGCCATACGGTAGGTGAACCCCATTAAAATATCTCTTATCTCTCTGTATTTTATTTTCGTATATTTATATTGTTCTTTCATCGTTTAATTGCGTAATTGTGTTTGCGTGATTTGGGTGTTGTCGCGAGCATTGTTCCGCGCTTTGATCTCTCCCTGTCGATCCCTAACAACTGGTATCAGAGTCGGAGCTGCGTTTATCTGGTACCAACAACCGGTATCAGAGCTTCGTTAAGAAACCTAGAGTTCTTCAAATCTATGATCTAGGTCAACGGTGGATAACGACAACTACGTCATCTTCCTCACTTTTTTAAATTATCGTTTTAAAGGCGTTGATTCAGTTCAAAGGAGGAGTCAAGTTTGCTATTGTCACGACCCAAATTGGCACGTGACTGGCACTTAGATCACGTGATGTCTAAAAATATCGACGCGATCCAAGTAAACCAAAAACCAAGATCTAAATGTTTTTAAAGATTAAAGAATGTGATGTTTTCAAAAAACGCATTTAACATGAATCACAATTTTTTTTATAAGGATTGTTTGGTTTAAAACATATGTTAAGCGTTTTGAAATAGGGTTGAATTTTTTTCTTTATTTGAAATTTCGGCAGTTCCACCTATGTAATTTTTGAAAAAAAACAAGTAAATAAACATATAAATATAACGACATCTCCACTTAAAAGCTATCTCAACGCCAATCGGCGGAATCACGACCACGCAGTTATATACGACGTTCAAATGCGAAGGATCACAAGTGTTGGGGTCAAAATTTGCACCCTGGTTGACCAAGTCAAAGTCAAGGTCAACCCCAAACCAGGTGGGCCTAAGTCCAGGTCAAGCGGGTCCATGCCCAAGTCGAGCCCGCGGCCAGCCTCCCCATGCCAGCATAAAATCATGTAATAAATAATTTTAATGTATTTTTTTATGCATGAATGGGCATAAAGCCAAAATTTTGTAAAACATATGGCTTATGTGCAAAAAGAAATGGCACATGAGCCATAGGATGGACAAGATGCCATTTTGTAAAGCCCAAGGGGCTATATGTAAATATGTAAGCCTATATAAGGCAACATAATGATGAATAAAAAATACGCTTTTCATTCTCCCCAAAAACTAGGGTTTTTGTGCCTCCTTCTCCTTCCTCAAGGTTCTAAACCTTTTTCTTTCTTTTGAATTAAATCAAGAGTTGTTTTCTTCCTTTTCCAAAGCTAAATAGCTTTTCACCACAAAACCCACAAAGGAGAGCTCAGATCATCCATTAGATCTCAAAAGGGGAAGACTTTTAAGTCTCACCCCCTTTTCTCCAAGATCCAGCCGACCAAGAGGAGGAAGAAGGAGACACATCTCTAAAATTCCAACTTTGGACAAAATCCCAGTCAAGAGAAGATCCAAGACTCAAGAGAGAAGAACCTCTGAATATTTTTAGGGAGTTCAACTCCAAGACCCAAATCCCCAAAGGAGTTTGACTCCTAATCCAGATCCTTAGGAGTTTAACTCCAAATCTAAATCTTTTGGAGTTTAACTCCACTCAAAATCCTCTTTTTTAGGAGTTTAACTTCCATTTCTAGGGGTAAAAACCCCTTCCTCTCGCTAGCGCCCAAAGCGCTAGCGTCCAAGCGCCCACGTGCCGGGTACGTGAGGCGCTAGCGTCCAAAACGCTAGCGCCCGAGCGCACACGTGCCTGGAACGTGAGGCGCTAGCGCTCGAGCGTCCACATGCCGGGCATGTAAGGCTCTAGCGCTGCGCCCATGTGCCGGACACATGAGACGCTAGAGCCCGAGCGCCCAAAGCGCCAGCGCGTGAGCGCCCACATGCCGGGCACGTGAGGCGCTAGCGCCCAAAGCGCCAGCGTCCAAGAACCCACGTGCCAGGCACATGAGGCGCTATTGCCAGCGCCTAGCGCTAACTTGTAGCGTCTTGAAAAGTCGTTTTGGTGTTTTCCTGAAATTCGGTGAAAATTCGGTATTTTTCCGAAAACCGTCTTTCTCGATATTTTGCAGTTTAGGGCTAATTATACTTAAAATGGATAGGTAATTACTTGTTTTTAGTGACTAATGAGTTAATTATGAAATTTTGGTCATTTAAAATTTTTTCCCTATTTTTTTCAATTTTTTAATATTATTTAAGCCGGTAAGAAAATACATTAAATAAGCGATAAATACAAATTTTTCCGGGCTAAATTTAATCTCTAAAATTATGATAATTATATTCTAGTGATAACATGAATTTTTAGTAATTTATTTTGATTTTTAACCAATTTTTATAAATTGAAACGAAATTATTGATTTTTGGGCTAAAACTTGCAAATTTTGAGTTGTAGGGGGCCTTTTTGCATAAAATTTCTTTTGTAAAACCCCTCTATCTTTTCCCTCAGCCCAAGAACAGCCCAAGTCTTGGCCAAGACCAGAAAATTCTGACCTCTCTCTTTCTTGAGTTGTTTCTTAAGTTATTTGATAGTTTATGGATTTAATTTAAATAAAATGGTTAATATATGATACTTTTGACTTTAGAAACTTGACCAAGACTTTTCCTCACTTGCCCACACCCCCCACCTTACCTCCAACCTGGCCGAAACTGAACCCTCCCCTTCTTCATCTTTTTCCTTTTCATTTTTCTTCAATTTTCTTCAAAAAATTGCAAGAAAATTCAACAAATATCCATAAATCCTTCTCTTTTTCAACACAAAATCCTTATGCTACCTCTTCTCAAGCCTAATATGGTTGAAATCATGTGGAAAGGAGGCATCTTTGGAGGAAACCTTCTTGCTTGATCTAGTGATCAAGAGGTATAAATTTCCATCTTGTTAAATTCCTTGTTTAAGTGCTTATGTGTTATGGGTTAGTGTTAATTTAGTGTAGTTAATCTAGTTTCCTTAGATTTTGTTTGAAAAATGAACTAGGTTTTGAACCATGATAATTTAATTAAGTTGTTATTTTGTTAATCTAGTTGTTAATGACTAATCTATATAGTTACCTTGTTGTTGTAGTTTCAACTTTGCTAAATTAGTTAACTTTTGAAATGTGAAATTGTTATTTTAGGATTTCAAGAAAAGGTTTTTGTATGGAATTGGTATTTGAAACTTGATTAGTGAGTTGTTTAGGGTTTAGAAACCCTTATTTAGTTGATTAAACCTAATTTGTTAACTAGTATTTTGCTAACCTAAATCTAAGAGATGAACTTGCTAATTGGGGTTGATATTAGTGTTAATTAAGTTTTTCAAGTATGGTTTTTGATTTGCAATGGCTATTTATAAAATCAAGAAAAGGTTTTGTTATGTAAATTAGGTTTTTAAGCTTAGTCAATGGTTTAGAAATTGTGTTTTGGCTAACTTTTTGGTTAGTTTGGAATGTTGGCGTTGGATGGTGTTGACTTGTCGCTATATTGTCGATGTTTGCATCAAATTGCAATTAGTGCTTACTAGTTTTTACTAAAATTTTGTGATGAGTTAATTGTGGCATCTTGATGATTTTGTTGGCTTGTCCTACGACTTTTAGGATGCGTGAGTGCGGTTTTTGGGTAGTCGGGTTTTAGTTTTGCCGGGTGACCCAAATCGGCGTTTTTCGGCAGTTTTTGCGATTTTCGCGTGTGTCCGCGCACTTTGTGCACGTTGTACCCAGCTAGAGAACTTTAGTAGTTTCGTTGGGGTTTTGCGTCGTTCTTGATATGTAACCTTATATTTGATATAAATTACAGGTTCGGTCGCGGAGACGTCTGACGCGGCGCGAAAGGGAAAGGCGGTGATTGGACACAGCTAGCCAGGGATCCCGGTGAGTAGATTTAACATCTACGGGGGACGATCGTCTGGATGGCGCAAGTCGCCCGATAGATTTAGTAAACTGGAAAACAGTAAATTGGATAATCACTTGTGACATTAGAATAATAATACTGGCATGATAATTGCTGCAATTAGATCAATAGGTTATACCATATATGCAAACTCAATTGTAGGACACATGCACCATTACCAGGTTTTATATGCAGCACGAGCACTATTCATGTTACACACACACCCTGGTAATTGCCATGCCACCACACTAGATAACCTTTAATTTAAACCTTTTACTAATTGATACTTAAATTGTGTTATTTCCTTAAAATGAAACCCTAGGATTGCTATTCATGTGCATGTACTTCATCATATTCATTGTTCATGCTTAATCCATTAATCACGCATCGCAACTTGATTATTGATATCATACGCATTCATTGTCATTGATATATGCACTTATGAGGATTTTCTTGAGATTTTATGATATTGCTGGATTTCGGGGGAAAGCCGCAAAATTTCCAAACTTATAATATTTTTAAAACATGTAAATTGCGGTTTTCTAGTGATGTAAGTGTCGTCCACCATGAGTTTGCTGTGGCTTTGGAAATCCGTGTCGAGGAGTGGAGGAACCGGCACGGGTACATGGTGGGCCCGGTAAGGTACCCCGGGGCAAGAGGAATGTGGTGATGACGTTGAGCCTGGCAGGGGACGGATTACCTACCGGTGACTGTTTGGGACGGCGGATATCCAGAGGATACCGACCGTGGCCGCTAGATGATGAGATATTGATATTTGAGATGGGTCAGCCGGACGGCTGAGGCCAGAGGTACATTTATGAGATTTGAGACAGCTTTTGGGTGTCGTTGCTGGACACCGATTTTCGTCGATTCATGGGCATTATGCTGGCATTCTAAAAGAGTTTCAAAAACAAAAAGAGATAAAATATTTCTTATATATATACCTATTGAGACCTCAGATTTTCATGTTGCATGCATATTATTACACTGATGTTATATACACACCTGCTAGTGCATCCAGTCTTACCTGTATTTTAGATGCTAGGATGCTTGTGTGCATGCATACGATAGCCTTTGTAGATGCTATTTATTACTCACGAGTTGGCAACTCACCCCCGTTGTGCCACAGTCTTTTGCAGGTCCGCTCCGTCAGTTCAGTAGCGGCGGGCGCACTTGTCTTTTGCCTCTTTTGCCTGAGCTCGAGATTTGCTCATAGGTGGGTTATGTTATTTTTTTTTGTACCACCTTGTATATTCTTGTATATTCTCGTATCTAGTGTACTCCATCTACTGTTCTACCAGATATTTGTATATTGACCTAGAGATGAGACTGTGAGGTTTGTGGACTTTATACTGTTTTTGGGTCGAGCTCACTTGAGCCGACATGCTACTTTTTTCATGCTTCCTTATGCTTCATTATGCTTTATTATGCTTGTTGTCATTTACATTGCGTGGGATTTGTGACCGCCGTATGGCGAAGAGCTAGCTCCCGCTTGGGGATGCCCTATTTTGTGGATTCATGTATATATTTTGTTGTACCCATTTTTGGGGGTCAGTATTTACAAAGGAGACTCTGCCGAAATTTTCGGGAAAAATTTGTACTGTTTTTAAAAAAGTGTTTTACATGACTTATTTGATAACTCGCTTTCAATTGATTGGGTTTTCTTCACTCCTTTGCTTCATTGGGTTTGTTTTCTGGGCTTTGGCTTACT
The DNA here is from genome assembly GCA_030015575.1 of Agapanthus africanus. Classification (NCBI taxonomy): domain Eukaryota; kingdom Viridiplantae; phylum Streptophyta; class Magnoliopsida; order Asparagales; family Amaryllidaceae; genus Agapanthus; species Agapanthus africanus. The sequence goes on along the minus strand of JASDDO010000244.1, from coordinate 401,004 downwards.
TATTTTACGGACGCCTTTAGACGTTCCGTAAACTTAAGTGCCAGTCACGTTCCGTACCCTGCGGGTCGTGACAAAGTTGGTATCAGAGCGATAGGTTTTACCTTCGTGAGTGTAGGATGACCCTTGGTAGATGGAGTAAGTGACTTAAGCAGGGTAACGTAGCGTGCGTATGTCCGCGGCATACTTACGATACGGTACTCCGCCTAAGTGACTTTAGGATATACTTGCTTGAAAAATTCCTTCTTCAATTCCGTGTATCCTATGATCCTATTGCACTGTCCTTACTATCCGTTTTCCTGTGACAGCCACTATGCCGCCGAAGGCTACGAGGGCACAGAGGGCTGCCGCCAGAGACGAGATTCGAGCTGGCTCGTCCGAGACTAGGACTGAGCAGGGTGGTATGCCTACGCCGCTGGGACAGACCGATCCACCTTCCCCAGGCCGTATGGATAGGCTCGAGACCGGTATGGAGGAGTTGCGACAGATGATGGGAGGCATGCAGGAGCTGCGTCAGATGGTAGGATCCCTAGTTGCAGCCAGTCGTACACCGAGGCCGGATGACGTACCTACTACATCACAGACGACCATGATACCTGCTCCTACTACCACCACCGTGGCCATTCCGGTTTCACTACAGGATTTCATGAGGCTGAGACCTCCAGTATTCACCGGCACCGAGGCAGCGGAGGACCCACAGACGTTCCTTGATAGTTTAGCCAGGATCTGCCGTTCGCTGAGATGTTCGGATGATCGATGGGTAGAGCTTGCCAGTTTCCGGCTAGAGGGTCTCGCGCAGACATGGTGGGAGTCAGTCTTGAGAGGTCGAGCTGCAGATCTGCCGCCTATGACTTGGGCCGAGTTTACAGCGGTCTTTCTAGCCCGTTTCCTTCCAGAGAGCGTTCGTGACGCCAGAGCTCGCAGTTTCGAGGCCTTAGTCAAGACACCTGGGATGACGGTGTCTGAGTATGATATCCAGTTTACACAGTTATCCCGATATGCTCAGTATTTGGTGGATACCGAGGAGAAGATGGTGAAGAGGTTCGTACAGGGACTTGATGCCCAGCTATACCTTGCCATTGGCGCCCAGCACTACGACACTTATTCAGCTGCTATGGATACAGCATTGCGGATGGAGGCACGCATATCACAGACTCCGGCCGTTTCTGGGCCGAAGAGGATGCGCACCGATGTACCATCTCAGAGACAGCGCGCCAGATTCTTTCCGAGAGATAGGCCTGGCAGAGGATTTGGGCGGGGACAGTTATATGGTTCTTATCCCCAGAGGCAGCAGCCGTCACCAGGATGTTTTGGGTGCGGGAGTCTGCATCATCTTGTCAGAGACTGTCCGGTGAGACGACAGGGAGCAGCGACAGTTCCGCACGTGACTCTACCACCATCACCACCCCCTCCTCAGAGAGCCCTACTTCCTACCCCAGGCGATGCTCCACGCCAGCTAGGTGCACCGAGAGGCCGTGGACGCGGCGGTCCTGTTCAGAGAGGACGAGGAGGCAGAGGCCGAGGTCGAGGTCAGCCCGCTATCGGTGGAGGACAGGCCCGAGTTTTTGCTTTGACACCGCAGGATGCGCAGGCATCCAATGCCGTTGTGACAGGTACTTTGCCAGTTTGTTCTTTCGATGCACGGGTGTTATTCGACCCAGGTTCCACACATTCGTACGTATCTACACACTTTGCACCGATGTTGGGCCGTGAGTCGTCGTCGTTAGATCAGCCGCTTGTTGTTGTTACTCCGGTAGGCGAGTCGTTTGTCGCTCGTTTTGTATTTCGTTTGTGTTCCGTTCGTATCGGGGAGAGGGATTCATCAGTTGATTTGATACTCCTCGATACGTTGGACTTTGATGTGCTTCTGGGCATGGATTGGCTAGCCACTTGTTATGCTTCGGTGGACTGCCGTGAGAAGGCAGTCAGTTTTAGCTTTCCGGGAGAGCCAGTCCTTGTTATTCAGGGAGACCGCAGTGTCGCCCTTCCCAGCTTAATTTCTTCTCTTCGCGCTGGTCAGCTCTTGCGGAAGGGATGTCAGGGATTCTTAGCGTGTATTTGTGATACTCGAGCTGCAGAGGTTCCGTTGGACCAGGTCCCGGTAGTTTGTGAGTTCCCTGATGTTTTCCCTGATGAGCTACCTGGGCTACCGCCTGAGCGCGATGTTGAGTTCTGCATTGATTTGATTCCCGGTTCGGGGCCTATTTCTATACCACCGTATCGGATGGCCCCGGCAGAGCTTCGAGAGCTGAAGGAGCAGTTGCAGGATTTGTTGGATAAGGGGCTTATTCGACCGAGTGTTTCTCCGTGGGGTGCTCCGGTCCTGTTTGTCAAGAAGAAGGATGGAAGTTTGCGCTTGTGTGTCGACTACCGCCAGCTGAACAAAGTTACCGTTCGGAACAGATATCCGTTGCCGCGCATTGATGATTTGTTCGACCAGCTTCAGGGTGCGGGGTATTTTTCGAGGATCGACTTGCGATCAGGATACCATCAGCTGCGAGTTCGACAGGAGGATATACCGAGGACAGCTTTCCGTACACGCTATGGCCACTACGAGTTTTTGGTGATGTCGTTCGGACTCACCAACGCCCCAGCAGCATTTATGGATTTGATGAACCGTACATTCAGGCCGTATCTCGACTTGTTCATCATCGTGTTTATCGACGATATCTTGGTGTACTCCCGGAGCAGAGAGGAGCACGAGCAGCACTTGCGGATTACGTTACAGACTCTGAGGGAGCATCAGCTGTTCGCAAAGTTCTCCAAGTGTGCTTTCTGGCTGGACAGCGTCGGATTCTTGGGTCACGTGGTTACGAGAGACGGCATTTGTGTGGACCCGAAGAAGATTGAGGCTGTTCAGCAGTGGCCCCGACCTACATCGGTTACTGAGATCCGTAGTTTTCTAGGCTTGGCGGGCTACTACAGGCGTTTTGTTCAGGACTTCTCCCGTATAGCTGCACCGTTGACCAGTTTGACCCGGAAGGGAGTTCCTTTCGTTTGGACAGAGGAGTGCGAGCGCAGTTTTCAGCAGCTACGGACATGTTTGACTACGGCGCCGGTATTATCTTTACCTTCGGGATCAGGCGGATTTGTTGTCTACTGTGATGCTTCGCGAGTGGGATTAGGATGCGTTTTGATGCAGCATGGCCGGGTGATCGCTTATGCTTCTCGGCAGTTGAAGAAGCATGAACAGAACTACCCCACTCATGATTTGGAGATGGCTGCAGTGGTCTTTGCACTGAAGATTTGGCGACATTACCTTTACGGCGAGTCGTGTCAGATATTCACCGATCACAAGAGCTTAAAGTACATATTTCAGCAGCGAGACCTGAACCTCAGACAGCGTCGTTGGATGGAGTTGGTGAAAGACTACGACTGCGAGATCTTATATCACCCCGGCAAGGCGAATGTGGTGGCAGATGCGTTGAGTAGGAGGCCCGGGGGTAGTTTATCCTTTTTGCGCGCAGTGCAGAGGCAGTCGTCAGCAGATTGGCAGACGTTATGCGACAGCCGAGTTGAGTTCGAGTTCACTCAGACAGGGGGACAGCTCGCGCATGTTCGTGCACGCCCACAGTTGCTTGACCGTATATATGAGGCACAGCGTAGTGACGACCGTTGCTCAGAGATCATGGCACAGATGAGACAGGGCAGATTTTCCGAGTTCATGGTTGACGATCAGGGGATTTTACGATATGGATCTAGACTGTGCGTACCAGATGCTGATGGATTACGGCGCGACATTCTCGAGGAGGCACACCGATCAGTGTATAGTGTCCACCCCGGTTCCACCAAGATGTACCATGATATGAGAGAGACCTACTGGTGGGACGGGATGAAGAGGGACATTGCGGAGTTCGTTTCGAGATGCCTGACTTGTCAGCAAGTCAAGGCCGAGCACCAGAGGCCCGCAGGAGAGCTACAGCCGTTACCCATTCCAGAGTGGAAATGGGAGCAGATTTCGATGGACTTCGTTGTGGGTCTACCCAGGACCAGTCGAGGGTACGACTCCATCTGGGTGATCGTGGATAGATTGACGAAAGCGGCTCACTTCCTTCCAGTGAAGACGACTTTCAGCTTCGCTCAGTATGCTCAGCTCTATATTGACGAGATCGTGCGACTACATGGCGTACCGACTTGTATCGTGTCAGATCGAGGCACTCAGTTCACCAGCCGACTTTGGCAGAGACTTCAGGAGGCTTTGGGCACTCGTTTGAGCTTCAGCACAGCGTTTCATCCGCAGACAGACGGACAGTCAGAGCGGACCATTCAGACTCTCGAGGACATGCTCAGAGCGTGCGTTTTAGACTTTGGTGGTAGCTGGGATCGTCATTTACCTCTAGTGGAGTTCTCCTACAACAACAGCTTCCAGGATACTATTCAGATGGCACCTTTCGAGGCATTGTATGGGAGGAGATGCAGATCGCCCGTTTGTTGGACAGAGCTCAGCGAGAGCAGCATTTTGGGGCCGCAGCTTGTTGAGGAGACGACAGCGAAAATACAGTTGATCCGAGACCGGATGAGAGCGGCTCAGAGCAGGCAGAAATCGTATGCAGACAGGCGCCGTCGCAGATTAGAGTTCGCAGTTGGCGACCATGTTTTTCTGAAGGTCTCACCGATGAAGGGCGTGATGCGTTTTGGGCGAAAGGGGAAGCTTAGCCCTAGATTCGTAGGTCCCTTCGAGATCCTCGAGCGTGTCGGCGCTGTTGCATATCGTTTGGCTCTTCCACCCAGCTTTCCCGATGTTCACCCCGTTTTTCATGTTTCGATGCTCCGCAAGTACCTTCACGACCCTTCGCATGCGATTCAGCACCCGACAGTCCAGCTAGAGCGCGACCTTTCCTTTGCAGAGCAGCCGGTGGCCATCCTGGATCGGCAGGTGAAGAAGTTGAGGTCGAAGATTATACCAACCGTCAAGGTCCTTTGGCGTAGCCCGAGCAGCGAGGAGGTTACCTGGGAGACCGAGGGCGAGATGAGGAAGAAATATCCCCATCTCTTCGAAGGTACGCGTAGCTATATTCTTAAATTCGGGGACCGAATTTCTTTAAGGGGGGAAGATTGTAGCGTCTTGAAAAGTCGTTTTGGTGTTTTCCTGAAATTCGGTGAAAATTCGGTATTTTTCCGAAAACCGTCTTTCTCGATATTTTGCAGTTTAGGGCTAATTATACTTAAAATGGATAGGTAATTACTTGTTTTTAGTGACTAATGAGTTAATTATGAAATTTTGGTCATTTAAAATTTTTTCCCTATTTTTTTCAATTTTTTAATATTATTTAAGCCGGTAAGAAAATACATTAAATAAGCGATAAATACAAATTTTTCCGGGCTAAATTTAATCTCTAAAATTATGATAATTATATTCTAGTGATAACATGAATTTTTAGTAATTTATTTTGATTTTTAACCAATTTTTATAAATTGAAACGAAATTATTGATTTTTGGGCTAAAACTTGCAAATTTTGAGTTGTAGGGGGCCTTTTTGCATAAAATTTCTTTTGTAAAACCCCTCTATCTTTTCCCTCAGCCCAAGAACAGCCCAAGTCTTGGCCAAGACCAGAAAATTCTGACCTCTCTCTTTCTTGAGTTGTTTCTTAAGTTATTTGATAGTTTATGGATTTAATTTAAATAAAATGGTTAATATATGATACTTTTGACTTTAGAAACTTGACCAAGACTTTTCCTCACTTGCCCACACCCCCCACCTTACCTCCAACCTGGCCGAAACTGAACCCTCCCCTTCTTCATCTTTTTCCTTTTCATTTTTCTTCAATTTTCTTCAAAAAATTGCAAGAAAATTCAACAAATATCCATAAATCCTTCTCTTTTTCAACACAAAATCCTTATGCTACCTCTTCTCAAGCCTAATATGGTTGAAATCATGTGGAAAGGAGGCATCTTTGGAGGAAACCTTCTTGCTTGATCTAGTGATCAAGAGGTATAAATTTCCATCTTGTTAAATTCCTTGTTTAAGTGCTTATGTGTTATGGGTTAGTGTTAATTTAGTGTAGTTAATCTAGTTTCCTTAGATTTTGTTTGAAAAATGAACTAGGTTTTGAACCATGATAATTTAATTAAGTTGTTATTTTGTTAATCTAGTTGTTAATGACTAATCTATATAGTTACCTTGTTGTTGTAGTTTCAACTTTGCTAAATTAGTTAACTTTTGAAATGTGAAATTGTTATTTTAGGATTTCAAGAAAAGGTTTTTGTATGGAATTGGTATTTGAAACTTGATTAGTGAGTTGTTTAGGGTTTAGAAACCCTTATTTAGTTGATTAAACCTAATTTGTTAACTAGTATTTTGCTAACCTAAATCTAAGAGATGAACTTGCTAATTGGGGTTGATATTAGTGTTAATTAAGTTTTTCAAGTATGGTTTTTGATTTGCAATGGCTATTTATAAAATCAAGAAAAGGTTTTGTTATGTAAATTAGGTTTTTAAGCTTAGTCAATGGTTTAGAAATTGTGTTTTGGCTAACTTTTTGGTTAGTTTGGAATGTTGGCGTTGGATGGTGTTGACTTGTCGCTATATTGTCGATGTTTGCATCAAATTGCAATTAGTGCTTACTAGTTTTTACTAAAATTTTGTGATGAGTTAATTGTGGCATCTTGATGATTTTGTTGGCTTGTCCTACGACTTTTAGGATGCGTGAGTGCGGTTTTTGGGTAGTCGGGTTTTAGTTTTGCCGGGTGACCCAAATCGGCGTTTTTCGGCAGTTTTTGCGATTTTCGCGTGTGTCCGCGCACTTTGTGCACGTTGTACCCAGCTAGAGAACTTTAGTAGTTTCGTTGGGGTTTTGCGTCGTTCTTGATATGTAACCTTATATTTGATATAAATTACAGGTTCGGTCGCGGAGACGTCTGACGCGGCGCGAAAGGGAAAGGCGGTGATTGGACACAGCTAGCCAGGGATCCCGGTGAGTAGATTTAACATCTACGGGGGACGATCGTCTGGATGGCGCAAGTCGCCCGATAGATTTAGTAAACTGGAAAACAGTAAATTGGATAATCACTTGTGACATTAGAATAATAATACTGGCATGATAATTGCTGCAATTAGATCAATAGGTTATACCATATATGCAAACTCAATTGTAGGACACATGCACCATTACCAGGTTTTATATGCAGCACGAGCACTATTCATGTTACACACACACCCTGGTAATTGCCATGCCACCACACTAGATAACCTTTAATTTAAACCTTTTACTAATTGATACTTAAATTGTGTTATTTCCTTAAAATGAAACCCTAGGATTGCTATTCATGTGCATGTACTTCATCATATTCATTGTTCATGCTTAATCCATTAATCACGCATCGCAACTTGATTATTGATATCATACGCATTCATTGTCATTGATATATGCACTTATGAGGATTTTCTTGAGATTTTATGATATTGCTGGATTTCGGGAGAAAGCCGCAAAATTTCCAAACTTATAATATTTTTAAAACATGTAAATTGCGGTTTTCTAGTGATGTAAGTGTCGTCCACCATGAGTTTGCTGTGGCTTTGGAAATCCGTGTCGAGGAGTGGAGGAACCGGCACGGGTACATGGTGGGCCCGGTAAGGTACCCCGGGGCAAGAGGAATGTGGTGATGACGTTGAGCCTGGCAGGGGACGGATTACCTACCGGTGACTGTTTGGGACGGCGGATATCCAGAGGATACCGACCGTGGCCGCTAGATGATGAGATATTGATATTTGAGATGGGTCAGCCGGACGGCTGAGGCCAGAGGTACATTTATGAGATTTGAGACAGCTTTTGGGTGTCGTTGCTGGACACCGATTTTCGTCGATTCATGGGCATTATGCTGGCATTCTAAAAGAGTTTCAAAAACAAAAAGAGATAAAATATTTCTTATATATATACCTATTGAGACCTCAGATTTTCATGTTGCATGCATATTATTACACTGATGTTATATACACACCTGCTAGTGCATCCAGTCTTACCTGTATTTTAGATGCTAGGATGCTTGTGTGCATGCATACGATAGCCTTTGTAGATGCTATTTATTACTCACGAGTTGGCAACTCACCCCCGTTGTGCCACAGTCTTTTGCAGGTCCGCTCCGTCAGTTCAGTAGCGGCGGGCGCACTTGTCTTTTGCCTCTTTTGCCTGAGCTCGAGATTTGCTCATAGGTGGGTTATGTTATTTTTTTTTGTACCACCTTGTATATTCTTGTATATTCTCGTATCTAGTGTACTCCATCTACTGTTCTACCAGATATTTGTATATTGACCTAGAGATGAGACTGTGAGGTTTGTGGACTTTATACTGTTTTTGGGTCGAGCTCACTTGAGCCGACATGCTACTTTTTTCATGCTTCCTTATGCTTCATTATGCTTTATTATGCTTGTTGTCATTTACATTGCGTGGGATTTGTGACCGCCGTATGGCGAAGAGCTAGCTCCCGCTTGGGGATGCCCTATTTTGTGGATTCATGTATATATTTTGTTGTACCCATTTTTGGGGGTCAGTATTTACAAAGGAGACTCTGCCGAAATTTTCGGGAAAAATTTGTACTGTTTTTAAAAAAGTGTTTTACATGACTTATTTGATAACTCGCTTTCAATTGATTGGGTTTTCTTCACTCCTTTGCTTCATTGGGTTTGTTTTCTGGGCTTTGGCTTACTTATTTTACGGACGCCTTTAGACGTTCCGTAAACTTAAGTGCCAGTCACGTTCCGTACCCTGCGGGTCGTGACAAGCTAACTCAAGCGCTCGCGCTCGCACCTACGCCCAGCGCCTGCGTGCTAGGTGCGCGAGGCACTGGCACCCACGCGTCCCTTGGACGCCATTTTCCCCCATTTTACACACACTCCATACTAAAAATATCTTCTCCGCTAGAAAAAATTTCTAACGGGGTGCTGTCCCGCACCCCGTAAGGGGCTGCTAGCCCTCTTAACCCCCAGCCCGCTATCTGGGTAGCGGGACCCCGTAAAACCTCTGCGAGGGCCCCGATATATCTAAAACCCCTTCAAAACACAACACTGCACATTGAGTTGGCATGACCAGTTTAACCCGTTAATCGGAGGTTCCTTCGCTCTAAAGGCGAGGGGTAATTAACGGCAGCTTAGTCCGCGGCTGCCGGAGATTCGGATCCCTACAATCAATAAACCCCAGCCTACCCAAGGCAGAGGGAATCAGTAATGCGCCTGACAAGCGCGCGTATATTCGCATCTCAATGGGGTGACGAAAAACACCCTACAACAAGCAAATATATAAATAAATTGCATAAGTAAAGCTAACTAGTCGACTCTATCCGAATTCGACCCAAAAGAATATACATAAAGTCACAACTCGATTTAAGTCAAATAATACAGATGATCTGATGGAGTGACACAAGATATAAGGTACAAAATATACAAAAGAGGTGGTTACTATACGTGTAACCCACCTAACAAAATATGCGATGAACATTAAAGTATATATCTGTGACGCCGCTAAGTGTGCGTGTGGTCCGTCCTGCAAGAAAGTAAGGCACAACGGGGGTGAGTTGCCAACTCAGTGAATAGAAATATACATCATAAGGTATAATATGATATGCATAGTAATGAATGCAAGTGCGATATAAACGAAGTCACATAAGAATAATATCAATCATCATCAAATTCTCATCAAACTCGTGTCGATCATCGACACAAAAATCTGGATATCGTAGGCACCGTCTAACCGATCGTCCCTCTCCTGATATTAACTCAATCATGGTCAGAATCCTCCGAATATTTGCCGCGCTCCAATGTCACCTCCGGTATCTATCATTCTCACTAGGCTTCCCGTACCTCCCTATAGTCTTCCTGCCCTTCGGAGTCGTACCGGATCCATCATGTATCCGTAATCAGTTAACCCCTATCTCGATTCAGATATCTCATCATAAAAACCAAAACTCATGGTAGACGTTTAATCATCATATCACGAGAAAACCACACTTTTGAAAACATAACCCGTTTTGTAAAAAAGATACCCGCGGTTTCTCAAATCCATAAAAACATCAAATCTATGATATCAACAGTGAATGATTCATTCATGCAACATTTGGCAATTATAACATATAATTATACGGACTATAACATTCGAATAATGGAACATGGTAAATAGCAACTAATACTATCATGAAATATGGTAATACAGTTAAACATAGCAATTCTACGTGTCTTGGCAATACTAATGATGTGTGGTATAGCATGCGAGTATGTGAACTGTGCAACATGCAATCATTAGTACTGTGCTTGTGTTCTATCCAATGTATCTATTCTAGCAAATATAATTGTACACTAGAGATGTCATGGTACTCAATGTAATATATATGACATGGAAATGTGGTAAATTATCACTAATAGTGTTTAAAAACCGATACGGAGATTTATAAAGTTTCTGGTAGTCGGGGGTGCTATATGCCATCCGCCCAAGTTCCCACTTGTAAATGTCCTCCTACTCACCTAAAATCGACACGTGCTAGACGAAACTCGCGAATGCTTTACCTTTCTTTGCCGTGTCGGACGTCTCCGCTACCGATCCTATACATTAAATCACACATACTCATAAGAATCGAAACACAACGTTACTAAAATTCTAACGCACATATACTAGGACGTACGATCGGCGTATTCTAACGCGTGCTATCTATATCAAACTACCCCCGGCAATAACGAAAACCAAAACTTAAGTTTTTAAAACGTAAAAAATTGAACTTCTATAAGATATGTGCTCCATATTTTTATACAATCCGGGACAAAAAGAAGTATACAATAGTCTAATTAGGATGTATAGAAGCCACTGTAAGAACCCCAGACCATAACTCAACTTCCAAACCGTAATTTGAGGCTATTACTATTAAATCTGTGGCCATGTTAAGTCCATATGGGTATGGGCTTTGGATGTGGTCTCTTGTTGTTCTCACCATCTCATAAAATCTCTCAGATAATTTTTCAGAGCTCTCAAATAACAACAGATATCATTTGAGTACCACAAACACTAAAATTCTAGTTATAGAACTTTAAAAGTTTAGTTTACATGTACTAAAACACTTCTATTTTTTCCAAACCAATAGAAATTATATCCAAAACCACATAAATTAGGCAAGATAAGAACACAACTTGAATAAAAATTGGATTTTTACCTTATTGAAGAATATTGAAAGGGATCCAAGCTTTAATAGGCGTTATGGACATTGCGAACATCGAGGAAAACACCTACGGGGGAAACCCCGTTTAGCCTCTGTTACGGCACTGAGGCAATAGTCCCCGCAGAAATCGATCTTTCCAGCTATCGAATCGAACATTTCGACGATGAGGCCAATGTCTTGGCACTTCGAAAAAACCTAGACATCTTATTGGAAAAGATAGATCGAGCGCAAATAAAGATGGCCGCATATCAGCAACTGTAATGACCCTAAAAGTTCTATACACTTTTATTTATCCAATATTAATAAAAGAGTGTATTTCTGTCCTACTTTCGAGTTATAAGTTATTTTTGATAACTTATGTACAAGAAACAATTTGTAGCTTACCGGTTAAGCCTCTATACTGCTGTTCCATAGTCTGCAAGTTCGAATCCCAACAGTTCCAATTATTTTTAATATTTTTCTTTTTAATTTTTTCGGAAGTCCAAGAGCTGCACGTGCATTACACAGAGAAACGAAGACTTGAAAATAAATCAAACAATAAAAACGAGACATAAATACGCAGATGAATGCACTGCACGAACCCCGAGGCAATTGCCTCATTTTTTACCGCCGATTTTCGCTCAAAAACCGCCACCGGCGGCCTGCTTAGCCCCAAACTCCTTCATTCTTTGCCCGCGCATCCTTTCAGCCTCCCTCTACTCTATTTTCTTATTTGATTTCTCTAATTTTAACCAGAGACTCTTTAATTCCCCTATTAACTCTATTTCAATTCTTTTAATTCAATTCTTTAAATTCGCACACCTTCATTTTTCACCTATAAATATCTAGACCAGTTCTAGCTCTTCCTTTAAGCATACCACTCTCTTAAATTTATCTTCTCTCTCAAAATTCTCGAACACTTTAGTTCCTTCAAGTAGTCGAGCACGTTTCTTCCCTCTCGCGTCGTCATTCCTTCAAGATCATTCATCCCTCTCCGTTGCTCCACAACTCTCTCAAGTGACGTCGTATATCGAGCTCGCCCCCCGGTCGCATTCACAGTCTCGGTTCTACAAACCGAGCTCTCTACTTTCCTTCTCGTTCGTATGAGTATGAATGCCCAACTGTAAGTACTTTCATTCTCTTTTCTTTCCCTTCTGTATACTCACTTCTACTTTTACATGTTGTCACTCTGCATCACCTGTAACTAAGCTAACTACCCCTCTACTTATTTTTCTTTTTGCTTCTCCTCATATATCGACGCGAAAGAATACTGTATTATAAATAAGTTTAATAAAAAAATAATATATTCATTGTAATTCGGCATGTTCATCATAAATTTCATGCCATGATATCAAGAAAATACGAATTTACAACTCTATCCATATCTCATAATTTTTTATATGATGTTTATTATGTTGAATAACCTGTAGATTACACATAACGGATAAATACCATGAATTTTAAAAACTACTATTTTTCTGATAACTAGTATACCTACCTTTAGAACCTTCATGGGGTAACGACCTACCCCACACGACACCTTTGAATCATAGCACGAAATTAAGATGTATGGTTAATACAAGAGAATACGTTTTTCAAATAAATACCATCACTCTTATAAAAAAAATACATTTTTATTGATAATTTTAAATTCTTAGCAATTGCGCATCTACAAGCCTCGTTACGGGACCCGCTAATAGATAATGCAGATTATCGCACATTCTTGGGATAGTAGAGCGATATGCAGAGCTCCTCATGGAGTATTCGATCTCGAAAGAAATAAAAATACGATTTTTAAGAAATACGACTTTTTTAAACAAAACAATCTTTGGAAAATTATATAAAACTAAGAATCCATATTTTCAATAAAAACAACTTGAGCAAATATATTTTTAGAATGAAGATTAGAATTTTAATAAAATACCAACAAATTTTCAAAAGGAGTAGTTTTCATAAAAATACTATAAACTTTTAAAAGTAAGGTTTTTTCGCTAAAATAGCACAACAATTAAAATATATGTTCATGAAAACCCTGAATGTTATAAATCTTTCACAAGGTTTATTTTTAAACCATATTAAAATATTTTTCATAAAACCCCCTCTAGAATAGCTTCTTACTCGGTCCATCCGAAGCGGGCAGCATCCTGCCCGGCTACGCTGTGGATCCAAAGTCCTCACCATGAGGCGACCGAGTAGATTCCTGCTCGGCCCATCCGTAGCAGGAAGCTTCCTACATGGCTACGCTGTGGACCCAAAGCCCTCATCATGAGATGGCCAAATAGCTTCTTACTCGGTCCATCCGCAGTGGACAACTTCCTGCCCTGCTACGCTGTGGATCCAAAGCCCTCATCACAAGGCGACCGAGTAGCTTCTTGCTCAGCCCATCCGCAGCGGGTGGATTTCTACCCTGCTGCGCTATGGACCCGAACCCCAGCCACACTCAGATCCGAGGGACACCGATCTATTTGTACTTGTATTCGTATGTGGTGCTTGTCCCATGTCACCTCGACTCCGGGGGAGGAGGGACACCGATCTATTTGTACTTGTGTTCGTGTTTGGCGTTCTCTTGTCCCACATCACCTCAGCTCCGAGGGAAGAGGGACACCGATCTATTTGTACTTATGTTCGTATTTGGCGTTTGTTTGTCCCACGTCACCTCGACTCCGGGGGAGGAGGGACACCGATCAACCCACACTTGTAAATAAAAGTATTACAGCCAGGTACGTCAAAGACGAGATAAAAATACTTTATTGATATGTCAAATTATATACAAAATATTATAAGCTCTCCAACTTTACAAAATGCCCGAAGACTACAAAAAACGAAAAAAAAAGAGGGGGGCTTCAAACCGCTTTCGCGGCCGAGGCCTCCCCACCATCCCCCTGTTTAGCTCCAACAGCCTCGATTACGACCGCAAGCTCTGCGTTCCCGCCTAGGGCCTCGCCTCCTCTTGCCGGCTCGGCCCTGTCACCCTGGGGCACTTCCTCGGCAAGGGGATACCTTACATGAAACTCCTAGCCGTCGAACCCAGGCATAGATTTTTTGACGACGTCGAGAGCGTTGTGCCACCCGACAGCCACAGAGTCGGCAAGGTCGACATAGAATTGGTCGGAAGCATTGTACTCCTCCACGGCCTTTCCCGCCCTGCCCTCAGCATGTTTCGCCGCTTCGTGGGCCGTCCGGGCATCCCTCTTGAACGAGTCTCTCTGTCTCTTCATGGCATCATAGAGCCCGTTGACCTCCTCAATCTTGGCCTGAATAGCCTGGTTGGATTCGGTCAGGAGCCGGTGAGACTCCTTCAATTTTGCGATCGTTAGGCCTTCCGCGACCAACCTCGAGTCCAGGGAGGCTGCCTTGTCCTCCGTCTCCTTTAAGTTAGGAAGGAGCTCTTCCTCACGCGAGGAAGACTCTCCGGCCTTTCTTATTGCAGGGGCTGCCTCCCCGGCCTCCATAGCGGCAAGAAGGGCACAATACTGGAGGACCTACGGAAAAACACAAACCATTTTTAGAAGCTAGACAGAGAAAAAACACTTGGGGATTTTTAGAAAATTACCAACCAGCACGGCTTCCTGAGCTATCGCCGCCACCTGGGCCTTCATGGTGCATCGGGGAATTTTGGCCAAGAGCTCCAAAAGCAGCTCAGAAACGAAGACAGAAAGATGGCCAATCTCTACTCGAAGATTGACGACTTGAAAAACGTCGTCTTACAGCTCACGGCCTAAGTTGCCTCTCAGCCGTATAATCAAGCACAGGGCTCCGTTCATGAACCGGGAAACAGTGTCCCGAGAAAGCTGACGCTTATTCCTTCAAATCCAATGGTGGGCGAGCCGCATGAAAGTCGGCCACATTATATCTTTGGAAATGTCTTGACTGCCGATGACAACAACCCGCTAACTCAAGATCAAATCATGGATTTGATCGCCAACAAAGTTAAAATATTAGTAGCCGAAGCCGAAGCGCAAAAAGATATCAACACTAGTGGGAGACCATATCCAGCTCGGTATGATCTGGTAGAGTTTCCTGGTGGCTATGTCATCCCCAAGTTCGGAAGATTCGATGGGACGGGAAATGCGAATCAGCACATCGCCCACTTTAAATCCTCATGCGGGAATACTGGGGGCAATGATGCACTTCTCCTCCGCCAGTTCGTTAATAGCTTAACCGATGTCGCTTTCGATTGGTACGCGAGCATACCGGATGGTTTTGTTACTACTTTCGTCCAAATGGAATCTCTGTTTCGACAAAGGTTCATGAGTGTCAGCGATAAGATCACCATTGCCGACCTCGTAAGAACCAAGCCAAAGAACAATGAAAGCAACACAGATTTTATAACCCGCTGGCGTAATTTCTCCGTCAAATGCGAACCGCCGATAGAGTAGTACCAATCTGTCAGTCTCCTCGTCGGAAATCTCAACAATTGGATGGCCCCGTTTCTATGCACCGCGGGTCTCAAAACATTCCAAGAGCTGACCAGGAAAGTTCAGATGTTGGAGCGCTCAAAGCAGGAGTTCTCCTCTGATTCCCAAAATAACAATAAGTCCTGGAGAAACCAAAAGGACGATAATCGCAAAGGCGGAAATTCCGACGATACTGAATCTTTTAACGCTTCGGCTAACCGAAATAAGCGAGAGATGAGCGGGCCTAATGCCAACCAGCCTCGGAAGCCAGTGTTCGGAGAGGGAGGAGAATCTCTATTGAAAGAGAAGCTGGATAAGGTCTATTCCTTCAGAAGGGACAAAGTCCATAAAATATTCAAGGATGCCCTAAAAACCGGTCTACAATTGCCAGAATCAAAAAGACCTCAAGAAGTGAATATGACCGACGACCCTATATTGCCCCTATCACAGAGTGATAGGTCATGCCATCGAGGACTGCTTCGTCTTCAAAGATTGGGTCGAAAAGCAATACAATGCAGGAGAGATAGAACTGTCTAAAGGCGTGTTAACAAACAGTCAAGCTGTGACCGCCAATTTCATACAAACGGAGACTGAAGTCCTTCGGGAACCTGATTCTCACAGGCATCTACCTTTCTCTGAAAAGAGCGGACCAAGGCAACAAGATAAGAGCCGAACGAGCAACATTGCCAATGGAGAAGCAATAGACGGGTACACAACCCATACTGTCTACATGATGGAGCCCAAAGGAACAAGTCCTCCTACTCTTTATAGCTATGACGATGACGTGGTTGTTGCCATCCAACACCGGCTCGGTATAGATGACGAAGAGCCCGCTTATGAAATTAAGCTAAAGGAGCCTATAGTTCCTGCAGAATCGAGCCCAGACTCCAACAGAGGACCACCACGTCGTTAAACTGGGAACAATCGACCTCTAAGTCGTTAAACTGGGGATGTAAAATAAAAAATGTGTAAATAAATAAATAAAATAAAAAAAAGCCGAAATGGTGGGACAACTCGCAATAAAAATCAGCGAGTAAAATAAAAATAAAAATGAACAGCCGAAATGATTAGGCAACCGTAAATGAATAACCGAAATGATGGGGCAATCGCGACCTTCGCGATAAGAAAAGCTGAAATGATGACAAATGATGAGTCGCTCCTGGTACCATATTCCAGTGCAGCAATGCAGACGTCGACCAAAATCCAAATCCCCAAATGCAGAATGATGAGTTGCTCCTGGTACCATATTCCAGTGCAGCGATGCAGACGCCAACCGAATTCCAAATCCTTAAATTCCTAACGGCGAATGATGAGTCGCTCCTGATACCATATTCCAGTACAACGATGCAGACGCCAACCAAAATCCAAATCCCCAAATAACGAATAATGAGTCACTCCTTGTGCCATATTCCAGTGCAGCGATGCAGACGCCAACCGAATTCCAAATCCCTAAATCTCCAACAGCAAATGATGAGTTGCTCCCGGTACCATATTCCAGTGCAGCGATGCAGACGCCAACCAAATTCCAAACCTCTAAATTCCCAACGGCAAATGATGAGTCGCTTCTGATACCATATTCCAGTGCAGCGATGCAGACGCCAACCAAATTCCAACTCCCCAAACCTCCAAGCGGCGAATGATGAGTCGCTCCTGGTACCATAATCCAGTACAGCGATACAGATGCCAACCAAAATCCAATTTCCTAAAATTCTCTCAGCCCTACGGTTGGTCCCCAAACTGACTACCGTATATAATCCACGGGCTCAAATAATTCTCATCACACCCATACCCCACCACAATCACCAGTCCAGCGGTCGGTCTCTGCCCTCGGAATTATGCTCCGTTTGGGAAGACCCACTCATGCGTCCTCACGATACATGAGAAGAACAAACTTACGAGATGCTCTCGACTCATAAGAAAACACCTTTGTAGAATCCTTACGACTCACAAAGAAAAAACACACTTGGGAGTCCCCACGACTCCTAAGGAGAAAGTACACCTACGAAATCCTTTCGACTCGTAGGGTGAAAATGCTTTTATGAGACCCTTACGGCTCATAAAATTGAAAAGCCTTAGGTGATGGCACCTAAACCTGTCTCATAAGCCATCGCTCCTCAACAGGAAAAGGCAAATGATGAATTATTCCTGACACTTGTGCTCCAGTGTTAGCAACGCTGATACTGACCCCAACCCTAAAATTCCAAACCTCCGAACCAATAGACCCATAAGTCGTTAAACTGAGAACAAATGACCTCTAAGTCGTTAAACTGGGAACAAATGACCCCTAAGTCGTTAAACTGGGAACAAGGAAAATCCCCTCACGGCAGATGATGATTCGCTCCCGGTACCATATTCCAGTGTAGCGGTGCTGATGCCAAATTAAAACCAAAATCCCCAAATCCCCTCATGGCACATGATGATTCGCTCATGGTACCACATTCTAGTGTAGTGATGCTGACGCCAAACAAAAACCTAAATTCCAAGTCCCGGGCTCAAAAGCCCCGCTAGACGGATAAGAAACTCCCAAATCAAATCAAATCAACAATCTCTGCGTTGGAATTATGTTTCGTCTCAAAATGTACCCCGTGTCGAAATCATTCTTTGCCTCGGTATATCTACCTTCCCTGCCGGAATTATGCTCCGCCTCGGAATCAAATCAACCAGCGACACTCCTTTCCAGGGAAACGTCAACCAGCGACACTCCATGTCGGGGACAAGTCAACCAGCGGCACTCCGTGCTGGGAAATCATCAAACAGACACTCTATGCCGGGGACAAATCGACCAGCGACACTCCGTGCCGGGGACAAATCGACCAGCGACACTCTGTGCTGGGGACAAGTTGACTAGAGACACTCCATGCCGAGGAAACGTCGACCACAGACACTCCGTGCCGGGGAAACATCGACCAGCGACACTCCTTCTCGGAGACACGTCGAGCACCAACCGTCCAAGTCGCAAAAAGGGCAGCACCGACCGTCCAAATCGCAAAAAGGGTAGCAATGACCTCCGACTCGAAATCAAGTCAACTAACGACCTCCCCGTCGGAATTATGCTCCGACTCGGAATCAAGTCAATCGGTGACCTCCCTGTCGGAATTATGCTCCGTCTCGAAATCAAGTCAACCAGTGACCTCCCTGTCAGAATTATGCTCCGACTCGGAATCAAGTCAACCAACAAGCTCTGCGGCGGAATCATACTTCGTCTCAGAGTGTACCCCGTGTCGAAATCATGCTTCGCCTCAGAGTACCTGCTTTTCCCATCGGAATTATGCTTCGCCTAGGAATTGACCTTTGAGTCGGAATCATGCTTCGTCTTAGAATATATCCTCCCCTTGGAATCATGCTTCGCACTTCGGAATTATGCTCCGATTCCCGGAATTATGCTCCGCTCGTCGGAATTATTCTCCGATCCCCGGAATTATACTCCCGAAATGATACTCCGCCCCCGGAATGATGTTCCACCTCGAAGTCCAACTCCAAGATCTATCAATTTCATGCACACAACTCATATACGTGATGTGCATTTATTGATGGGGGCACTTTGTTGGGGTAAAAAATTACACTCCGGTTGACTAAGTCAAAGTCAAAGTCAACCCCAAGTAAATGGGCCCAAGCCAAGGTCAAGTAGGCCCAAGCCAAGGTCAAGTAGGCCTATATCAAAATAAAAATTATGTAATAAATAATTTTCATGTAATTTTTATGAATAAATGTAAGAAAAATGGGCATAAAGCCAAATTTCTGTAAAGCTCATGGCTTATATGCAAAAGAAATGAGCACATGATGCATGGGATGGGCAAAATGCCATTTTGTAAAGCCCAAGGGGCTATGTGTAAATTTGTAAGCCTATATAAGGCAACATGATAATGAAATGACGGGACCTTTTTTTCATTTCTCTCAAAAACTAGGGTTTGTGCCTCCTTCCCTTTCCTCGAGATTCTAAATCTTCTTCCCATTTTCTGAATTAAATTAAGCGTTCAACTCTTCCCTTCCCAAAAATAAATAGTTTTTCACCATGAAACCCTTGAAGGGGAACTCAAATCTCCTATCAAATCTTCAAAAGGGGAGATTTTTAAATCTCACCTTCCTTTCTCCAAGATCTAGTCAATAGAGAGGAGGAAGAAGGGAACTGATTAGCACGTTTTCACCGTGTCGTTTTACAAAGAATTTAAAGTTAACCGCAATCAAGACGGCGTCGCGTGTAGCTAGCCGTGATGAGTACTAGTCGTCCGCAGGGAGATGGTGTGTTTTACATTCTTGTTATCACGAGTTAAGCAAGGGTCGAAACGGTTCAATTCTAACCTAAGTATTTGTATATGTAAAGTATAAGTTTGTTAGGAATAGAGATAGGTTCGTTTAAGTTAGGGAAATCCGTACTCAATCCTTTGTGCTGAGCTTGACCATTGAAGTTAGAGTAATTGACAACAACGTGGATTAGGGTGCTTAAGCACGGTATTAGTGAAATCTGGCTTATTGACCCTTGTCTGTCCGT
The DNA here is from genome assembly GCA_030015575.1 of Agapanthus africanus. Classification (NCBI taxonomy): domain Eukaryota; kingdom Viridiplantae; phylum Streptophyta; class Magnoliopsida; order Asparagales; family Amaryllidaceae; genus Agapanthus; species Agapanthus africanus. The sequence continues at coordinate 381,005 of JASDDO010000244.1, read as the reverse complement.
TCTTGTCTCTTGACTTTCGCCTCCGGCCAAACCGAATGTAACCGGTCACGGTTAGGGATCACCGATATCTTGGTAGGGTAGGGTGCCTACGGAGTGCTTGCGTAAGGTTTTGACGGAGTTCAATGGAAAAATATCGGGCAAAGGAAATGAGCAAATGGAATTCCTAACTTACAATACCATTCTCTTTCCAAACAATACCACTATTCACAAACTATCAAAACAACAAAAAGAAAGTCCAAATGAAATGATATAAAAGGAATAACACAATATTGCAAGTAAGTAAATGGCAAGAATTAAATAGCAAGTAAGCAAAAGAGATGGAAAAGGAATACTAAGAACCCAAGTGCACAAATGAAAGCCTCATTAACTTTGAATTGATGATACAAATCATGAGTTCAATAACCAAAACTTAAACTTACAAGCTCAATGAAGAAATTGCAAGATCAAAAGAAGGCAAAGAACTCAAGGCAAACTACTATGTACAAGAACTAAAACAAAATGGAAAGTGAAAAAGAGTTGAACTATTGCAAAAAATGTATATCTAAGTCCTACCTTCCCTTGCTCACTGATCTGGTACTTATAAGCAAAAAATAAAATTAAACAAATAATATACTAAGGATGATGTAACAACAAGGGAAAGCCAGAAGAAAAATAGGGATCATTGGGCATCATTGGAATCGGGTCTATGGACATTTTCGCCGGTCGACTTGAGGACTTTGGGGATCATGTTGGTTCTGTGCTTTTGTGTTCTTTCTACAATCCCACTGGTATTGTTTGATCTCTTTGTAGAAGTCTGGGTTGTACTAAGTAATTTTGGAGGGAAATCTTGATGCTTTAAATCACATCACATCTTTTAGCATTTATCACACGTCACACTCACTTGTGCCCACTTGTGCCATGGGCAGCCCCCTAGATTCATGCATCGCAAAAAGATGTTCACCCTTGTATGTGTTGGACTATTTTTGATTAAAAATAAGTGTGTACACATGCATGTTGTAAAAAGAAACTCTTTAAATATAGATCGGTTTATAGTTCCGGTTGCAGTGTCGGCTTACAATTGTAATATCCGTGTATTTGAGTGTGTTTCCAGTGTTTTGTCATGAATACCTGTAATCTGTACGGGTTAATAGTACCGATACTATACAAAATTGATAATGAATGAGCGGTATTGAAATACAGTTTTCTGTGATGAACAGGAACCCATCCCCAAAAATCCCACGTTGAGAAGATCCAAGGCTCAAGAGAAAACCCAGGGCTTAAGGGAGAAGAAAGGGATCCCCTTTCATCATCTTCGAAAATATCTTAGCAGTTTAACTTCACAAAAAATATATATTATTATTATAATAATAATAATAATAATAATAATAATAATAATAATAATAATAAATCTTTCTTTTTAGGAGTACAACTCCCAGTACAGGGGCTAAGCCCCTTTGTCCTCTTTTTCATGAGTTTAACTCCAAAAGTCAATTGGGAGTATAACTTCCAGTATAGGAGCTTAGCCCCATGTAGGGCACTGGCGCCCGCTTGCCAAGCACGTGAGGCGCAGGCGCCCACGCGTCCTTTGGATGCTATATTTCCCTCTTGTTTATATATACACACTCCACAACACTTTTCCTGTTAGAAAAAATTTCTAATGGGGCGCTGCCCCGCATCCGGATAGCGGAACCTCTGTAAACTCTGCGAGGCACCAAAAATACCCAAGACCCCTCAAAACACAACACACGTACACTGCACATTGAGTTCCCATGACCAGTTTGACCCGTCAATTGGAGGTTCCTTCGCTGTAAGGGCAAGGGGTAATTAACAGCAGCTTAGTCCGCGGCTGTCGGGATTCGGATCCCCACAATCAATAAACCCCGCCCTACCCTAGGTAGGGGTGTTCCCTCATAAAATATCAGGAAAAACCCCAATGGGGCATCATGTGCCTACACGTGACCAGGGGTCACATGCTGACACGTGATGGTTTCCTGGAGATTCTGTTGAAATAAGAATTAAATTCTAATCAAACAATCAATCAGTGGAGTCACGTGTCGACACATGATAGGCCTTTAAACCAACTGAAAAGAATTAAAAGTATAATAAAACAACAAGGAAAAACCCCAATGGGGCATCACGTGCTCACACGTGACCAAGGGTCACGTGCTGACACGTGATAATTCCTGAGTTCTTTAAAACAACAGAATTAAATTCTGGTTAAAATGCTTAATCGGGGGGGTCACGTGCCAACACGTGATGGGATCCTAAGATCTCTGAAATAATAGAATTAAATTCTAATTAAATGGTCAATCAGAAGGTCACATGCCAACACGTGACAGGCTCTTAAGCCTTCTGAACTCATAGAATTAAATTCTAATTAAGAGGAAATCGAGAACCCTAACTGGAAAAATATTTCTTTAAATCTTTCCAAACAAAAAAGATTGTGCTCTGTAAAATGGAGTACCGTTGGATTAAAAATCCAATGGTGATTAAAAATCACCAATTTATAGAAATATTCTACACAAGGAAAGATTTCCCTGAAATTCAGCAAGAATAACAGACAGAATATCTTTTGGATTAGAAATCCAATGGTGAAAAAAATTCACTCAGTGATCTAAAAGATCATGTTGGTTACAAAATCAATTGAAATCTTTCAATGAAAGATTGACTAAACAAACGGATTCTTTTCTTTCTCCTATAAATAGGAGCCAAGAAGAGAAGAGGAGGATGATTTTTTTTCTGGAGAGATACAACAACAGAAAAAAAAGAGAAGAGAATTTAATTCTCCAGAGAGAAAAGAAGATTCTCTTAAAAGAGAAAGAAACTCTAGGTAAGAAAGGGAAAGAGATCTAAGCTCCATAAAACAAAAAGAGAATTTAATTCTCAAATTAAGAGTTTAACTCTTCTGAATAAGAACTTAGTTCTTCCTTTGGTTGAAGATCTGCAGAAGCAGATCTCCCCATAAATTGAGAATTTAATTCTTATCGGGGAGATTCTGCCATGCAGATCCAAAAAATAGAGGGAGAATTGAGTTTAGAGAATTTAATTCCTCCAAATACTTAGGAATTTAATTCCTCCAATAGAGACAGGGTTTAACCCTTAAAACAAGAAGTTAGTTCTTCTTCATGGTTGAAGATCTGCAGAAGCAGATCTCTCCATAAGTTGAGAATTTAATTCTCATCGGGGAGATTCTACCATGCAGATCCAAAACTTAGAGGGAGAACTAAGGTTTAAAGAATTTAATTCTTCCATATACATAGGAATTTAACTTCTCTAAACAAAATTAGGGTTTAACCCTACCAAAGAATTTAATTCTTAAATAAGGGACTTAGACTTTTCATGCACGTAAAAGAAGTCAGTGCCCAACTTGATCATGTGGCAACACGTGACCTTCCCCCTAAATGGTCAGAATAGAATGAATGAGATGGGGTCACGTGTTCCCACATGACCCATGGATAAATTCCTCAAAATAAAAGAACAAAGCAAAGGCAGAATCAATTTTGGGCGCCCTCACGTGTCCCCACGTGACCCTTAAATAGATCCTCAAGATGAGAAAGAACAAGTCTGGAGGCAATACCTCACGTGCTTCCACGTGACCCTCAAAATAAAGGGAACAAAACCAAAGGCAGTACTAATTTAGGGCGCCTCACGTGTCCCCACGTGACCCCTGACTAACACCCTTTTAAAAGGGAAAATGAGGGAAAACAGAGGAATTAATACCCAATACATGGGCACTATCACGTGTCCACACATGATGATTACAAAGACAAAGTGTTTAACACTTATTTGCTGATTTTGAGAGTAAAATAAAGGAAGTCTGGCCCAATTCTCTGGCGCCTCATGTGACCACCTCATTTTTAGTATTTAACATTATTTTGAGTGTTTTGTCCCTAGTGTTTAACACTATTTTAAGCACTTCATTCTTTTAGTGTTTAACACTATTTTAAATGCATCATGTGGGAACACGTGACTGCCAGATATGTGCTAGTGTCTAACACTATTTTCAAACCAGTCTTAGCCTAAATTGGCTAAATCTTCCAGAGCCAAGACTCCCCTTTGACTGAGCCTCAAATACATTCTTGTCTTCTAAGATTGATCATCTCATATGGTATATGAGTGCTCAGCACTTAATAAAAGACAAAATACAGTCAGAACCCAGACTCATGTTTGGCATTGCTAAATAATGGGGGGCTAAATTCAGACAAATGTCCAACAGTCCAAACAAAGGTTCAACATTTCAAACTTAATTGGACTTAGCCCAAGTTGGCCATAAGTCCTCAATTTCGATTCAACTGAGCTCATGTGCTCATAATCTAATTAACTGATCTTAGTCCCAAATTGGACTACAGATTTCTTAATCAACATTGGTTCAAGGGTCCATCTCTTTACTCATTTGATATTTGTTGTTGTAATCCTTCAACGTCTTCAGAGAGGTGACGGGTCCTGACAACCATACATTCTATAGACTATGACGTCTTTAAACTACGAACTGTGGGGTCCTTAAGCCCATGGACTATGATGTCCTTAACCTTGGACTATGGGGTCCTTAAACCCATGGACTATGATGTCCTTAACCTCGGACTATGGGGTCCTTAGGACCATGGACTATGATGTCCTTAACCTTGGACTGCAATGTCCCTAAACTAAACAATAGAGTCCAAATGCTCTTTTGTTGGATCTAAACGATCCCGTTAAGTTGATCTTAATCTAAAATTAGACTAACGTATCCTTAACAAACGTTTAAGTTGATCTTAGTCTCAAATGAGACTAACGCATCCTTAAACCCAACCCTAAACCCAAATCTAAGAAAATATGGATTTGGACCAATCCACGCCCTACGGGCGACAACATAAATTAGTCTCCGTATACAATCCACGGGTAACCAAAAACAAAACAAACACCCACGACACGAAGTGACCATCTGGAGAAGGAGAAAGTGGTTACCGCGATGCGGTAGCGTAATTAACTGCAGGGGCTTGCGCCTGCAGGGAAGAGTGTCCCCACAATCAAAAAACCCCTCAACGAGGGGGAATCTGACGAAGTCTGCTATATCGGCCGCATCCGTTTAAACCTTCGATATACGGTGCCATAAATCAACTTGGTATCTTCGGAGAGGTGGACGGATAGCACCAAATAGCATATGCCCTCGAAATTCAGGCAAGACGGACCTACGCGGTCGTGTCCCCATTTTCGGCGGAGAATAGATTCTGGCACGCCCGGTGGGACCTCTTCCTCTTTCCACTCTACACTTCGTGTGTCGTGTTCGCGAACGAATCGCGGTTTAATATGGTTTCCCTTGGGTTCGAGGTACTAAGATTTGGTTTTGCTCTCGTGCAGAAAAAAGATCATTAATGGCCTCTAACTACTCCAGCTGCAACTGCAAATCCCGTTCCGCCTCATCTGGAGGTGTAACCTATGGGCCCCAAGCGACCTCCTTTTTCACAATGCCAGTGGAGTACGTAACTCAAGCCACCAATGGGCTATTCTTCGGGACCATTCTCCCACCGATGAACTTCAACGCCCCTGTACCATTGCGAGAAGCTCCGAAGAGCTCGGTCTTTAATCGGCTCACAACTATTGCGGCCCCTCTAAATGGGTCGTTCAGCTCCAACGCCTCAGTCTTTGACAGACTGGGCCAAAGCTCATTTGAGCCCATGAAGAAGCCCGCGTTACCAGAAAGGGTTATCCCTAAGCGGATAACCATTCCTGCTCATGAAGTCGTCAATGCGGCTTCTCCTGCCAGAGGGTCGGTCTTCACAAGACTGACTGTTTCATCTCCTGTTCCAGGTGAAATCGTCAAGGCTGCTTCCCCTGCTCGGAAGTCTGCCTTCGATAGGTTGGTTATCCCCACTCAGCGGACATCAATCTTCAATAAGCTGACAACGACAACTTCTGACTAACACAGGGGCATGAAGAAGTCATCCCTACAGCTGAGACAATCCAGATGGCTCGACACGCTCGACGTCGCCACTGGCGCCGAGTAAGGAAGGCTGGGGGCAACTCTCCTTCTGAACTGACTCCGCCGGCTCCAACGGTAGAAATCGATACTGCTGTTCCAACTGGGAATAGCTTTGAACAGCTAAGAAGAGTGCGCAAAAATTCTCCGACTGCCGTGCTGAAGAGATCTCCTCCACCCATGGAGAATGCTACAAAGGTGAAGCTGGAGCAGCCCCCTTAGCGGCTATCCTCTAAAATTTATCAAGTTTGGCGACAGGTTCAGGACTCGGTGATTGATCAAGATTACTCTTGCCGACAGAAAAAGGTGAAAGTTCAGCGAGAAGAGGACCATCTTGTCAAGCCACAAAAGGCGACAGCTACTTGAGTGCCTTCTGCAACAGCCCCCTCAACCTCGACCGCTCACAAGAGGAGAAAGCTGGAGAAAATCTCGGTGTCTGCGATGAATCGCAAGAATGCTGAATCTAAAAGCCCCAAGTCTGGGGGCATGGTGGTGCACACCACTTATATGGCATCCGGAAAAGAGGATAGTCGTATCTCCACAGGTCATCGACCGCGTACGCGATCAGTGACTAAGGCTCAGGAGCAACAACAACAAAAGCTCCAAGAAATGCTAACAGCTATGGCCGCGCTTACGGGACCGAAAGCAAGCCCGGAGATATCCTCGGAGAAGCGCCGTGAGCAGGAAACTGATGCTGAATTCCTTCAGAGAATGCTTGAGAAGAAGGACAAAGAGGCTGCGGAATAAGCGGCCAATATAAAACAAATGGCCCTTCTGTTCCAAGATATGGTGGGCATGATGATCCAACCAGACCCTCCAGCTGAAAATCCTCCAATAATAATTGAAGATGATAGAGGAGAGATATCAAATCCCCTGCCGGCTCTGTCAACAGCCAAGGAGAAAACGATCTCCAAAGCTGCCTTGGATGATTACATCGCTCAGCAGATACGAGTTCACCAGGCGAATGAAGCGGCCGGCCAAATTGTTAAAACTGGACGACCCTATCCAGGCATCGGCCCAATTCCTCAATTGTGTATATCTAGAGCGTTACCTCCCCGTCTTCCACGCTGGGTCATGGCAAGACTTCGAAGAGGATGTTTCTTTTATGGTTGGCCGAATAGAAAGAAGCAAGCTTGCTCAAGGCGTCGGCTTGGGTGTTCAAGTTCCTGGGAATCTGCTCAACTTGGACTTTGTCGAAATTTTTCCAGAACCTTTTTACCTCGGCCAAGTATTTGATCATGAGGGGTTCCCGGGCCTTAAAGCGCCCGGTTACTTAGCTGACGACCAGTGCGGAGTCGCTGCGAATTCTAATGGTCTTCAGTCCTACCCCAGAGACGATTCTTAGCCCCGCCAACAAAGTTTCGTATTCTGCGGCATTGTTTAACGCTTTGAATCCGATCTTTAAAGAGTATTCCATTGCCTCTTCGTCCGGGCCTCGGATGATCAGGCTAGCCTCGCTCCCCTCCTCGGTAAAGGATCTGTCCACGTAGAGCACCCAGTCAAGGACGGAGTCGGGCACTTCCTCGACCTAGGGATGTGGTTCGGGACCCTGCGCTGCTGTTCTTTCTTTAGTGGGAATGGTACATTCGACCACGAAATCTGCTAGGACCTGCGCCTTGATGGCTTGCTTGGGGCGGTACTTAATGTCGAGCTAGGATAATTCCCACCTCCATTTTTCCAGACGACCCAATGATTCAGGGGAAGCGAGGATAGTACCTATAGGTCGCTCAGTGAGGACGAGGATTGTGCGCCTGGAAATAACGTCGTAGTTTCTTTGAGGTGACTACAAATGCCAAGACTATCTTTTCTATGGCCGGGTATCTCGTTTCCGCGTCCTTAAAGACATGGCTCACATAGTAGACCGGCTTCTGTATACATTCAAATTCCGTAACGAGCACCGAGCCTGTAGCTTGATCGGAGATCGCAAGGTATAGTAATAGCTCGTCGCCCTCGATTGGTCAGGTGAGTAGTGGTGGAGTTGCTAGGTGCGTCTTGAGTTGTTCGAAAGCGTTCTGACACACCTCCGACCATTCGAACTTGGGAATTTTTCTTAAGGCCTTGAAGAATGGAAGATACTTTTCTCCGGATCTGGACATAAAGCGACTCGGTGCAGCCACTCTCCCTGTGAGCCTCATGATCTCAACATTGCTCTTGGGCGTAGCCATGTTGAGAATGACGTTGATCTTTTCTGGGTTTGCTTCGATTCCTCGGTGGGTAACCATGAACCCGAGGAACTTCCCACCGGTGACTCTGAATGCGCACTTAGCTGGATTTAGCTTCATTTTATACTTGCACAGGATGTCGAATGTTTCGCTGAGGTCTTTAGTATATCCGGCCGACGAGGTGGATTTTACAAGTATGTCGTCGACGTAGACTTCCATATTCCTCCCGATCTGCGGTTTGAACAGTTTGTTGCCCAGGCGCTGATACGTGGCCTCAGCATTCTTGAGACCGAAAGGCACCACTTTGTAGCAGTATGCCCCCGATCCATGGTGAACGCGGCAAGTTCTTCGTCTACCAGATTCATCCAGATCTGATTGTAACTGGAGAATACGTCCATGAAACTAAGTAATTCGTGGTCGGCTGAACTGTCTACTAGCTGGTTTATCCGAGGGAGAGGATAGATGTTTTTTGGGGCAGGTCTTGTTCAAATCCGTGAAGTTGACACGCATGCGCCATTTCCCATTCGCCTTTTTGACTATGACCACGTTCGCCAACCAATCTGAGTAGTCCAGATTTCTAATGAAATTGGCTGCGAGCAATCGATCCACTTCGTTCTTTATTGCCTTTTGTTTGATCGGCACGAAATTTCTCTTCTTTTGTCGGTTTGGGTCGACACCGAGCTTGTGGGAGATCACTTTGGGGTCGATCCCGGGCATTTTCGTAGGGGTCCAAGCGAACACGTCCGAGTAATCTCGGAGGAACTGTATCAGGTCCTTGCGGTGGTCCCATGTTAAGAGAGAGCCGATTTGGACGGTCCAGCCATCGACCTTTTCGATGATAGGGACTTCCGTCAATGCTTCCACCGGGGATCCTCAGAGTTCCTTTTGGTCGTCATGCGTATCCAAAGACCCCTAGAAATCACACGCATCTTCAAAATCGTCGCCCTGCTCTCCGGCGGGGGACGTAGAGGCAAGATAAATCTTAGCGATTTGCTGGTTCCCGTAGGCCCGGCCTATCCCTTTGTTCCAAAAGGAATTTTATCGTGAGGTGATAAGTCAAGATTTGAGCTCGGAGGGCGTTTAAGGTTGGACGACCCAGGAAAATGTTGTAAGACGAAGGGACCTTGGCGACAAGGAAGTTCACTGGAATGGTTCGCGTATGGCCTGGTTCCCCAATGTTGAGGAGGAGGGTGACCGTTCCCACGGCCGGGATAGAGTGGTTGGTGAATCCAGAGAGGACATGGGAGGTCGGCTGGTCCTAGTCCCATCCGCTGGAAACAGACGTGGAACAGGATATCCGCCGAGCTACCTGAATCGACCAAAATTCTCTGGACCTCATAACGGTGGACCCGGGCCATTATCACGAGAGGGTCATTGCGAGGAAGCGATATACCGTGGAGGTCTTCATCGGTGATGATAATTGGTTCGTCCTTTCTGCACCTTTTCTGGGGTGGATCGCTTACACCCTTGACTGGGAAGAGGCGGTGGTTCCCGCTATCTTCCTGAGCAGGATCAGAGGTAACGACCATGATTTGCCCGATCATTAATTCCCCAGGAGGGATCTGGTCCCCTTGCTCCTATTCTGCCTGCCGCTTGTCCCTTAGTTATTTCGCCAGGTGGCCGGAGCGAATTAACTCCTCGATATAGTCACGGAGTTGTTTGCAGTTCTCGGTCGGGTGACCCTGCGACCTGTGGAAGGCGCAGTATGGGCCGCAAAGACGTTTGCCTGCTCTTTGGGTAACTGGTGGGAGTTTAAAGAACCTCTCGTCCTTCGCTTCCTCCAATAGCTCAGTTTGAGAGATGTTCATAGGAGTGTACTCCTGCAACGTTAGGAAGTAAGGTTTGGTCGGTCGACTTTTCTTTTCTCTTTCCTGCCCCTCTTCTTTTGGTCGGCTTGGTCGCCTCTGGGCAGGTTAGAGTTCACCTCCGCCTCGAGTTGGATTTCTCGCTCGGTCTAAGCTTTTAGTTCGGCCATGGTCTTAGGTTGCGCTAATGCAATAGAGCAAAGCCACTCTTTATGCTTAAGACTCGACCTCAGTGCGGTGATGACTGTTTCATCACGATGCTCGGGAACCTCCAAGAGAGCGTTATAGAAACGAGTGACATATCCCTTAAAGGATTCCTTGTCCCCGCTCTTTATGGTGAACAGGTAATCCACCGTCCTTTTCTGTCGTCTGTTCCCGACAAAGTGACCGAGGAATTGAGTAGCCAATTCATCAAGAAAATTCTCTTGTGGGATCTCTACGATTCTCAAGAGAAAACGCACTTAGGAGTCCTCACGACTTCTGAGGAGAAAAGATACCTACGAGATCCTCGCGACTCGTAGGGAGAAAAAATCTTTATGAGACCCTCACGGTTCATAAAGTTGAAAAGTCTTAGGTAGCAGATCTGAACCTGTTTCCTAAGCCATCGCTTCTTATCTCGATTCAGGGAAATCAGCGTCCTTGGCGAGAACCTCTCGATTCGTTTCGACCTGTAAGGAAATCAGTGTCTTTGCGAGAATCTCTCGATTCATCTCAACTTGTGGGGAAATTAGTGTCCCTACGCATAAAGAAAATTCTCTTGTGGGATCCTTACGATTCTTAAGAGAAAACGCACTTAGGAGTCCTTATGACTCCCAAGGAGAAAAGACACCTACGAGATCCTCTCGACTCGTAGGGAGAAAAAATCTTTATGAGACCCTCACGGCTCATAAAATTGAAAAGTCTCAGGAGGCAGATCCTAACCCTGTTTCCTAAGCCATCGCTACCTTATAAAAAGTGCAAGATGAGCTGTTATCTGCCATCTATAGGCCGCATTTACCAAAGCTACATGCCACTGAAATGGAGAAGTTACTCATGAGCATATAAACTTTTCACGCCAGAGTAAAACATAAAGAAATAGAGGGGTGTGGCTCATGGAGCTGAGGGTTTGGAACTATATCCCTTAAGAGTCGAGATTTGAGTCAATGATAAATGACGACGCTTGTGTCCGCTCGTTATCTTCTCAGATCAAGATTCTGAAAATTTTATACCAACCCGAAACTGGTCATATGCTATGAATTACTTTGTACTACTTCACCCATATATATACTTACGTGGGCAAAGTAGTGGGTGGTATTTGTTCCCGCCAAAAAAATTTCTGCGCAAAAGAGCCCAAGGTATCAAATGGCAGCGATACGTTTAAGAAAATGTGAACCAGTATTTTCCGGGCTGTATTTTGACAAACTCCCAAATGTGAAATAGTTAAATTCTGATGATATCAAAAGCGTCTCGAAAAAGCCTTCGATTTGATATATTATGGGCTTCATAATTCATCCGGAATCAAAAGTTATGAGCAAATATGCTATGCAGGTGTAATCTAAGGAAGAAAATGCGAACCAGTATTTTCCGGGCTGTATTTTGACAAACTCCCGAACGAGAAATAGCTAAATTCTGATGGTATCGAAAGTTTCTCGAAAAATCCTTCGATTTGATATATTATGGGCCTCATAATTCATCCGGGATCAAAAGTTCTGAGGTATCACGTGCGCACACGTGACTGGGCATCATGTGCCTACACGTGACCGAGCATCACGTGCCCATACATGACCGGGCATCACGTGCAAACACGTGACCATTTACAGGCAAAACCTGTAAGCACTGAATAAAATAAATAATTGGAAAAAAATAATCAGTAGGGTCACGTTCCAACACGTGATGGGCCTTTAAACTCACTGAAAAGAATTAAAGGTATAATAAAATAACAAGGAAAAATCCCAATGGGGCATCACGTGCCAACACGTGACCAAGGGTCATGTGCTGACACGTGATAATTCCTGAGTTCTTTAAAACAACAGAATTAAATTCTGGTCAAATACTTAATCAGGGGGTCACGTGCCAACACGTGATGGATTTCTAAAGATCTATGAATTAATAGAATTAAATTCTAATTAAGAGGGAATCAAAAACCCTAACTGGAAAAATATTTCTCTAAATCTTTCCAAACAAAAAAGATGGTGCTCTGTAAAATGGAGCACCGTTGGATTAAAAATCCAATGGTGATTAAAAATCATCAATTTATGGAAAGATTTTATACAAGGAAAGATTTCCCTGAAATTTGCCAGGAATAACAGATAAAAGATCTTTTGGATTAAAAATCCAATGGTGAATAAAATTCACTGAGTGATTTAAAAAATCATGTTGGTTGCAAAATCAATTAAAATCTTTCAATAAAAGATTGACAAAACAAATTGATTCTTTTCTTTCTCCTATAAATAGGAGCCAAGAAGAGAAGAGAGGAGGATCTATTTTTTTGGGAAATATACAACAACAGAGAGAAAAAAGAGAGCATAATTTAATTCTTAAGAGAGAAAAAGAAGATCTCTTCAGAAAAAGAAAACTCTAAGTGAGAAAGGGAAAGAGATCTAAGCTCCATAAAACAAAAAGAGAATTTAATTCTCAATTTAAAAGTTTAACTCTTCTGAATAAGAACTTAGTTCTTCTTTTGGTTGGAGATCTGCAGAAGCAGATCTCCCCACAAGTTGAGAATTTAATTCTCATCGAGGAGATTCTGCCATGCAGATCCAAAACTTAAAGGAAGAATTGAGTTTTAAGAATTTAATTCTCCCAAATTCATAGGAACTTAATTCCTCCAAATGAAACTAGGATTTAACCCTATATGAGAATTTAATTCTCCCAAATTCATAGGAATTTAATTCCTCCAAATGAAACTAGGGTTTAATCCTATATAAGAATTTAATTCTTCCAAATACACAGGAATTTAATTCCTCTAAACAGAACTAGGGTTTAACCCTATAAAAGAATTTAATTCTTTTATAAAGAGACTTAAAACTCTCCATGCACATAAAGATCAAAGTATCCAACGTGATCACGTGGTAGCACGTGACCCTCATCCTCAATGAGTAAAAAAAATAATGAACAAGACTAGGTCACGTGTCCCCATGTGACCCTTAAACAGACCCCTCAAAATGAGAAAGAAAAAGAATTTAGGCAATGCCTCACGTGCTCACACGTGACTCTCAAAACAAAACGGAACAAATCCAAGAGCAGAATCAATTTTGGGCGCCTTCACGTATCCCCACGTGACCCCTAATAAACACTTTAATAATCAATGCATGAGTACCCATCACGTGCCCACACGTGATGGTCTGAAGACCAAAAGTGTTTAACACTAACTGAATACTCTGAGAGCAAAATAATGGAAGTCTGGCCCCCGTCTTCAGACGTCTCACGTGACCCCACGTGATTAATTCAATTTTAGTGTTTAACATTATTTTCAGCACATCACGTGGGAGTACGTGATCGCCAAATATCCTCTAATGTTTAACACTATTTTAAAGCCAAGCTTAGCCCAAATTGGTTAAGTTTTCCAGAGGCAAATCTCCTCTTCAACTGAACCTTAAAATCCAGAGTTATAATGAATGGTTAGTGCTCAGCCAAAGACAAAATGTTGTCAGAGCCCCAAACCCTTGCTTAGCATTGCTAAATAATGGAGGGCTGAACCCAGACAAATGTTCAACAGTCCCAACAAAAGTCCAACATTTCGAACCTAATTGGACTTAGCCCAAGTTGGCCATAAGTCCTCAATTCAGATTTAACTGAGCCAATATGCTCATAATCTAATTAATTGATCTTAGTTCCAAATTGAATTACAGATTTCCCAATCAACTTTGGTTCAAGGGTACATCTCTTCACTCCTCTGATATTTGTCGTTGTAATCCTTTAATGTCTTCAGAGAGGTGACGGGTCCCAATAACCAATCATTCCATAGACTGTGGGGTCCTTAAACTCATGGACTATGATGTCCTTAACCTCGGACTGTGGGGTCCCTTTAAACTCACGGACTATGATGTCCTTAACCTCGGACTGTAGGGTCCCTTTAAACCCACGGACTATAATATCCTTAACCTCGGACTGTGGGGTCCCTTCAAACCCACGAACTATGATGTCCATAACCTTGGATCACCATGTCCTTAAACTGGTAATTGACCGCAAAGTCCCTAAACTAAAACAATAGAGCCCAAATGCTCTTTTGTTGGATCTAAATGATCCTGTTAAGTAGATCTTAGTCTAAAATTAGACTAACGTGTCCTTAACAAACGGTTAAGTTGACCTTAGTCTAAAATTAGACTAACGTGTCCTTAACAAACGTTTAAGTTGATCTTAGTCTCAAATGAGACTAACGTATCCTTAAACCCAAACCAAACACCAAATCTAAGAAAATACGAATTTGGACTAATCCACACCATACGGGCGACAACATAAATTAGTCTCCGTATACAATCCACGGGCAACCAAAAATAAAACAAACATACACGACACGAAGTGACCATCTGGAGAAGGAGAAAGTGGTTACCGCGATTCGGTAGCATAATTAACTGCAAGGGCTTGCGCCTGCAGGGAAGAGCGTCCCCACAATCAAAAACCCCTCAACGAGGGGGAATCTGACGAAGTCTGCTATATCGGGGCATCCGTTTAAACCTTCGATATACGGTGCTATAAATCAACTTGGCATCTTCGGAGAGGTGGACGGATAGCACCAATTAGAATCTGCCCTGAAATTCAGGCAAGACGGACTTGAAAGGTCGCGTCTCCGTGTTCCAGTGGGGAACAGATTCTGGCACGCCCGGTGTGACCTTTTCCTCTTTCCACTCCACACTTCGTGTGTCGTGTTTTCGCGAACGAATCACGGTTTGCTATGGTTTCCTGTGGATTCGAGGTACTAAGATTTGGTGTCTTGCTCCGTGCAGAAAACAGAAGATCAATGGCTTCAAACTGCACTAACTGCAATTGCAACTCTCGCTCCGTCCCGTCCGGAGGAGTGACTTACGGGCCCCAAGCGGCCACCTTTTTCACAATGCCAGTGGAGCAGGTAACTCAGTCACCACTAGGCTATTCTTCGGGACCATGCTCCCACCCATGAACTTCAATGCCCCGCTGCCGTTGCAGGAAACCTTAAAGAAGTCGGTCTTTGATCGACTTACCACTACTGCGACCCCTCTCAACGGGTCGTCCAGCTCCAACGCCTCAGTCTTTGACAGACTGGGCCAAAACTCATTTGGGCCCATGAAGAAGCCTGCGATACCAGAAAGGTTTATCCCTAAGCGGATAGCCATTCCTGCTCATGAAGTCGTCAAGGCGGCTTCTCCTACCAAAGGGTCGGTCTTCACAGGACTGACTTTTTCAGCTCCTGTTCCAGGTGAAATCGTCAAGGCTGCTTCCCCTGCTCGGAATTCTGCCTTCGATATGTTGGTCATCCCCACTCAGCGGACATCAGTCTTTGATAGGCTGACAACGACAACTTCTGACCAACACAGGGGGCATGAGGAAGTCACCCCTACAGCTGAGACAATCCCAACGGCTCAACACGCTCGACGTCGCCACTGGCGCCGAATAAGAAAGGCTGGGGGCAACTCTCCTTCTGGACTGACTCCGGCGGCTCCAACGGTGGAAATCGATGCTGTTGTTCCAACTGGGAACAGCTTTGAACCACTAAGAAGGGTGCACAAAAACTCTCCGACTGCCGTACTGAAGAGATCTCCTCCACCTGTAGAGAATGCTACAGAGAAGAAGCCGGAGCAGCCCTTTCAGCGGCTGTCCTCCAAAATTTATAAAGTCTGGCGACAGGTCCAGGAATCGGTGATTGATCAGGACTACTCTTGCCGACCAAAGAAGATTAAAGCTCGGCAAGAAGAGAGCCATCCCGTGGTATCACAGAAGATGTCATCCGTCTGGGTGCCCGCTGCAATGGCTCCCTCAACTTCAACCGCTCACAAGAGAAGGAAGTCAGAGAAAGCCACTATGACCGCAGCGAACCGCAGGGACGCTGAATCTAAATGCCCCAAGTCTAGGGGCATGGTGGCCCACATTGTCTATATGGCATCCGAAAAAGAGGATAGCCGTATCTCCACAGGTCATCGACCGCTTACGCGATCAGTGACTAGGGCTCAGGAGTAACAACAACAAAAACTCCAAGAAATGCTAACAGCTATGGCCGCACTTACGGGACCGAAAGCAAGCCCGGAGACATCCTCGGAGCAGCGCCATGAGCAGGAAACCGATGTTGACTTCCTCCGCAGAGTCCTCGAAAAGAAGGACAAAGAGGCAGCGGAACAAGCTGCCAATATAAAACAAATGGCGCTTCTTTTCCAAGATATGGTGGGCATGATAATCCAGCCGGATCCTCCAGCCGAAGATCCTCCAGTAATAATGGAAGATGATAGAGGAGAGACATCAAATCCTCTACCGGCTCTGTCAGCAGCCAAGGAGGGGACCATCTCCAAGGCCGTCCTAGATGATTAAATCGCTCGGCAGATACGAGTTCACTAAGCGAATGAAGCGGCTGCGCAAATTGTTAGAACTGGGCGACCATATCCATGATGGTATGATCAAATCAAGTATATTCCAGGATACACGATCCCCAAATTCCATGTATATAAGGGGATGGGAAATCCGCATCAGCACATCGCTCAATTCAGAGCCTTGTGCGGCAACACTGGAGGTGACGATAAGCCACTGCTTCGCTAATTTGTTGGCAGCTTGTCAGATACGGCATTTGAGTGGTATTTCGAGCTCTCGAATGACTCCGTTAAGATGTTTGCAGAGATGGAGCTGCTATTCACTCAACGTTTTGCGAGCGCTAGCGAACGTACCCCAATCACAGCGTTGATCAATGCCCGAGTGAAGCCAGGCGAAACATGGGTTCAGTACGCGATACGGTGGCAGAACCTATGGTCGAAATGCGAACAACGCATAGAAGGGGCTCCTGCAGTAGGCATGTTTGTAGGAACCCTCGATCCGCAGACGACCATATCCCAATTCATGATGTTCTTCAAGCCGACCACCTTCGAGGTCTTGATTGACAAGCTAGCCCAAATGGACCAGATGGGCCATAGGCCTTCCTCTTCAAAGTCGGAGCCTTGGAATGAAAAGGGCAAAGGGAAAGCAATCTTCTTCGCCAACGCTCAACAACAACTGAATGGCCTGAGACTGATTGTTCTCCAAAGCAACAAGCGGCAATCCCTCGATGAGAAGTTGAGACG
The DNA here is from genome assembly GCA_030015575.1 of Agapanthus africanus. Taxonomy (NCBI): domain Eukaryota; kingdom Viridiplantae; phylum Streptophyta; class Magnoliopsida; order Asparagales; family Amaryllidaceae; genus Agapanthus; species Agapanthus africanus. The sequence continues at coordinate 363,886 of JASDDO010000244.1, read as the reverse complement.
TCCTTATTTATTTCCCCAAGATAAAATAAGGAAACTGTTTGAACTGGCATTGCGCAATAGACTCATTACTCTACCGGAGTCGAGACACTGACCGCAACCGAACGATGTCAATAATCCCAATTACTGCCCCTACCATCGAGTATTGGGCCATCCATTCGAAGATTGCTACGTCTTCAAAAATTGGGTTGAAGACCAATACCAGGAAGGCAAATTCGTGTTGTCTGAAAATTGGAAGGTGAACCCGCCACAACCACATGCTTCGAAAAAGATGGACATGCCGGGGGCATCATGCTCATTCATAGAGGAAGTTCCATCGGAAGTTGTTCTTTCGGCAAAAACTAAAAACAAATGCTGAAAGATCTTCAAACATGTTCGGCAATCAGGTGGAAAAATCCGCAAGAACCGGAGATTATTGAAGGGATGCTGAAACCACGCTTAACATTGGGAATTAATAGTGATGGTGGACAAAATATTCAGGCCCAGCCGTCAAAGTCTTCGAAGAAAAAGAAGAAAACCAAAAAGCCCACGCAGTTTGTGTTGGATATAGTGCCTTCAAAGTCAATTATTGGATCGCAGGCACGTGATTGCAATGATTGAGGAGGACCTATACCGGTAGTACAGTCTTACTCGAGATGATAGTATGCTATCTGGTTTGCCTTTATCAGTCCTGTACAGGTTCAGGTGACTGATCACTGTTACACGTTGATAGAGCCCTTAGGATCTTGCTTGACTACCAACAGTATGATGGCGATCATATACGTGAGAGTTGGGTGGTCTATAAGCATATCCTTAATTATGGTCCCTAGTCGTAGGAGTTTCGAGACAGGGCATCGATTCTCTGGAGTAGACTAGTGTATACAGTCGAGACCCCGACGAGGGGTGGTGGCCGGTCTCACAAGCCACTGGTGTCAGTTGGATCACCTAAGATATATACAGGTGCTCATTGGGTTATGAGTACACCGGACAGGACTCGCCGGAACCTGCTAGTTGGTATTATACCTAGCGTCAGATAGCAATTCCCTGGTGACATGTGTACAGGTTAGTTCATCGACCTGAGGTTGTCATTTGTCTCGTGTGAGTTCCCACTGTGCTTTGATTTCTGCCCTACCATGGCTCAAAGGAGTCGTGCAAACAGGTATTTTTTTGGGTACAGTCCCGAGCCACATGGAGACAAGTGAGCGGATCGGCAGGGGATTCGTCTCTCCCGGTATTGGGGGTGAGATCACGCTGTGTCTAGGAGAGCCATTACACAAATTCTCGGCCGAGCTAGGAGATTTACTGGTAGGTACTCCAGTAGTATCTCAGGGTGTTCTGGGCTTCACTCCAACATGACTTATACCGCTATTGGGGGTCTGACGTTACCAGCCCCCTAGGCCGATATGCGATACTCATAGACGAACGGACCGGACTGTATGTATATTGTCACTGTTAGGCTCAGTAGGGTTCCAGGATGAGTTCGCTCATCAGCTTCCCTTGAGGTCAGTACATAAACAGCCGTTACGCACAGCTAGTGCCGCTGACGGTTTGTGGTTAAACTCACTGCCAGGGTACTGACGAGTCATTAGAGTCCCCCACAGATAGTTTCCCAAGTTCGGGCGAAACGTTGTAGAGGCCGTATGGTTTTATGGCAGGGTTCGGAAAATGCACGTGCGTTTACGCACGTATCATATTTCGGGCAGATAATACTGGTGGGCTTTGGTTTATGCCGAATCTGAGTATTATACTATGTAGATATAATATCTTTGTCTCTGTTGTATTTGCATTCGGTCGTAATAAAAATGCGGGTATGTTTATACTGTTACGGGGTTATCCTGAAATTCGTTTCGGGATCGCTTTTGGAAGTTGCCAGTTTCCAGTTTCCAGTTTTCTATCGCCCGTATTAAACATTCGGTTTAATGCGGATTTATCTTTTCTTGAGGTGAGTTATGAGTGTGGAAGGTTCTAGAAGCTTCTGGATAGTGACTAGGTTTCATGACTCATTAGTGCATTAATTGTTCATTTAATGGATGATGACTAGGTTAGATGATTCATTGTTTTCATTAATTGTTGATGCAAGGTATTATCTTTGACTCATTCTTTTCTTTTAGTGCTAATGGTTACCCTCCCTCCTACACTCACCCCTACCTCTTCAAGTAGTGGCCGGCCCCTCATGAAAGATGATGATTTGATTCATTTGGAAAAAAAGATTATGATAGTTTTTCTTTATGAAATTTCATATAGCTCATTTTTTCATCACTCGATTAAAAAGGCAACTTCATTAACTGTTCATCCATGGCTTTGGATGAAGTGAGACAAAGTGTTCTACTCATTCTCTACATCAATCTTGGTCATCTCTTTTGGCAAACTTGATGACCGAGTTGCCTCGGGTCAGAGGCGGGAGCCCGTTTAAAGATCCGTTGACGTGGTGCCACCTGGACGAGGAGACCGGAGATCGATCGAGATCGGAGCAGCCGCAACAAAGCGTGGGATGATGGTTAAAGACCGAAGGACTCGGATCGTTCGGTATAACATTTATACCCACTTTGTAGTTTGTTAGTTTAGCAATAATGACAGATCCGGGTTATAGTATACGATAGCGCCAGTTAAAAAGTTTTGTTCCACATTTGGCGTCTGATAGACGGCTGGGGCGCTACCGTAGACTTACAGTGGTATCAGAGCCTCGCCATTAAGCTTTACTAACTTGTGCTAACGCGTTTAAAACATCGATCTAACGGAATTTCAAAAACTACAATTTTCAGTGCAAAAGTTTCTGCCAATTTTTAATCTGGTCTAAAAATTATTTTGAGCATCACAGAAAAACGATCAGGCTTTTTTAAGAACACAGCAGAAATCCAATCCTCTGACTCGTCCGTACAGCCAAGGAACCGCTGCCAAAGCCATGCTTTGGCCGTGGATCCACGGCCGTCTTAGAGCTTCAGAGGGTCAAATTTCTTCTGGGGATTCTACACAGTGAATTGTGGTTTCTGGAATATTTCTTTTGGGCCCAGATTTTGTTACTATACAGCAGATGTACGTGGGGCCCACTTCGGAAAGTTTTGTCGATCGAAATTTAAACGTGTTAGTTTACAGTACTTACATTATATCTCCGACCGGGAATGTCATTTGAGCGGTAAATTGTGTCCAAGTGCTATAGTACTTTTAAACGGATTTGCAAACGTGACATTCGCGTTGATGTTCTGTGTTGTGCTGTGATGTTGCGGATTTGTCGTAGTGGATAGCAGTGTGCAATGGTAGTGCAGTTTGAATTTATTTGTACATTTGATATTGCGGGGCGAGCGTCCAACATGTGGACTGCCGTCACTGCCTGTTTGTATAATATTCTTTTGGGGCACGACCGGGCTGAGGTCGATGTACCCGTTGTACATATTTTTCATTTTTGTACTAGGTTTTACCCCGCGACGGAGTGCACGGATAGCCAGGTTCTGGAGGGCAACGGGTCCGCATCTCATGGCTTTGAGAGGCAGAGGGGCCTCACTCTAGAATTGGCAGACTATTCGCCGCACTCGTAGGGGGTACAGGTTGACCCAAGGAGGGGTACTCAAGTTACCGGATTCCGTGAAATGCAGGGTGGTCCATTCATTATGCTGTAGGGGGATGCCTCGCTTCAGATTTTGGCGGGTAACTTGCCGCACCCATAGGGGTCTAGGTTTCATTGCACAGGCTATCCACACGACCAGCGGAACATCGGGTTTCAGTAGCGGCTCTGTGAAACCCGGGGATCCCAGATTATCTGTATTGTACTGTGATGCTTATTACTTTTTCTGTAATGTTGCATACTATCACGCTTGGAGTGCTTATTGTATATTGGTATATATACTATTAGATGTTGTATATGTTTTACACCCGCGCTAGTCCAGTCCCCGCTTTGTCGTTAGTTAAGTAACCTAACGGGTGATGACGGGACCCAGTGACGAATGCGGATGGCATATACGTACATTTTATTTTCGTTCTTTTCTGGTGTGATTAATTGATGGGACTGTGTTGATTTTGATCAATGTAAAGGAAAACAAACCTATTTAGCAGTTGTTGGAACAGTTTTAAAAAGTGTTATTACAAAGACATTTCCTTTTGTTTTGCATAGCGGTATTCGGTTGGAATATCCTGCACCTCATTCGACGAGGCAAGGGCCGATATCCCTTCACCGGGAGTGATCCATTGGGCAGAAGTTTCCGTCAGGGTAATAACTTCACTATATTCGATTACAAGTTGCTTTGCATCGCGGTATTCAGTTGGAATATCCTGCACCTCATTCCACGAGAAAAGAGTTGAGATCCCTTCACCGGGAGTGACCTCTTCAGCAAAGGTTTTCGTCACTATATTTTTATAAAAAGCTATCAGGTTCCTTCAGCGATATCAAGTTCATTACGTTAAAGGTTTTTCGCCAAAAACCAGCTGTAGCCCTCCGTCATTTCTTTTGGGTATTCAGTAGTATTCAAGCTATATATTTTGACCTAACGCCAAGGCATAGTGTTTGGTAGCTGCTGGGTATTCATTTGTTGAATAGATAGATGAGTTGGTTTGGGACAGTCGTTCTGCCATTTTGGCCAAACGTCAAGGGCATGAGCGGGTGGGTTCAAATTGACAAGATAATGATGGGTAGAACTTGGCATGTGACTTATGACATTTTGACCTAACGCCAAGGTCATAAGAGCATGGGGAAAAAATCATATTGGGAGTTTCTAAAGAAACTGAAACTTGCCAGGCATGCGCATACCTTCTGGAGTATGATAACGTGAGTGGATTCGGTCACGTTATCATGCGATGAGAGTTGGATCCCGATTCCCACTGATGGGTTGGTTTACTCTTCGGGTGATCCCGAATGATTCTTCTTTCAGGTTTGGAGGAGAATTTGACAGTACAGTGGGAGGTTTCCTGATTAGATAAAGTGATAACCATTTTGATCTAGGTTAGAGTGCACGCAGAGTGTTTCTTTTCTCTCTCTCTTTGGCAGCAACCATTGACCGACCCTAGACTATGACTCAGTGACAAAGTCGACCGAACCTTCTTAAAATACTGGCTTTTGGATTGTCCGAGTTGCATAAGTCATTGCCACTTCTTCTTTTACCCTTTGCATTTCTCAGAACACCCCGTATTACTACGAACATCCACTTCCATTGGATAGATCCATCGTATGGTTATATACGAACTCGAAGGGACTCCTTCGAGGATGGATCCAGGTTCAGGAGAAATAGAATTGGTTTATTCAGTTGTCTTTTGTTATCACCTTCTCTCAGGTTGCGAGGGCTCCTTAGTTTAGGAGAGTACACCTATTACGCTTATTGGATAGTCTTATTCCAAACCATAGGCAGGTGCCGAAAGGTAGGGAATGAAGAAAACCAATTAGCCTAAGTAGGGTGTGCAGAAGGTAATATGTACAGACAAAATAAAGGGATTAGAAAGAGGGCAAAGTAAATTGCGACTGTTAGCATTCACGACCAAACCGCGTACTTCATCGCCACTCCTATTTCACCTTTGCTTTTTTCCCCAGTTCGGGAGAAATAGAATAAGGTATTATTCAGTTGTATTTTATCATCACCTTCTCTCAAGTTGTGAGTACTCTTTGGTTTAGGAGGGTACACCTATTATGCTTACTGAATAGTCTTCTTCCAAACCATAAGCTGGTGCCGAACGGTAGGGAAGGAAGAAAACCATTTAACCTAACGATGGTGTACAGAAGGTAATGAATAAAGACAAATAAAGGGATTTGGAGAGAAGGCAAAGAAATATACGGTTATAGTCATGAATTGGTTTATGGAAGAGGCATTACTAAGAATACCAGGATACCCCTACGAAACATTTTCATGTTTCAGTGCATTGTTAAAGGAAAAACTGATTTCCCGATTAGATACTTACTCCAGGGTATGTATTTACCAGGTATGATTCTCACATCTGTATGGTTTTATAGATGATGAGTGGGAGTAAGTTATTGGGAATTAGATGATCATCCTCATTGTATCGGAATTCGTTGTAATTGGTGATATTTGAGGAAATCACCTGGGTACAGTTTTCAACCTACGATGCACAGGTTTTGAGTTATTCAACTCAGCGGACTTATACAAGGTATTGTATGTTGTCCAGTGTCCATCAGGACAAAGGGGTTGGTCCTCGTACTATATTCTATTTACTTGTGACTTCTCTAGTTTTTAGACAAGTGTTTCGTAGAAATACAAGGTCTAAGTTTTGAGAAGTTGTGGGTATAAGAATAAAGTAGAGAACCAGGTATCGCAAGTATCGGGATTCTTCAAAGAGATCGAAGATGTAGATACTTGTGATTGGTATTCAGTTAATGGTTTTGAGAAACTTGTTTCTCTTTCAGGTTACTCATAATTGGATGGATTCCTAAGTTGAGTAATGCTGATTAGCCTCTCTCCATTAAGTTGATATGCACTGGAGACAGCTGCATGATTTGAATCTGGTTCCAATTAAATAAGTGCCAAAGTTTCTATATTGGATATAGAATGGTTCATATCTTAACGATGTTAAGGTACGAGGAGTTTTCCGGCTTATGCTTAAAACCAGACTCTGAATAACTCAGGGCACGTTTCTGTAATGGCAGTTTGTGGGTTGGCCCAGGCTATGTCGAGGGTTGACTTTCTACCATCTGGAAGATCAATAGTGATATTGTTCTTGACTCACCACAGTTTTAGTAAAATGGATTTTTTCAGAAAACAGTAGTGGGAGTATAGTAGAACTGGAAGTGATTCCAGAACCGCAAACGATTACGGAAAATTTAATAGGACCTAAACATTCAATCAAGTTTGACATTCCAATAGCCACTCCGTAGATATGGTGGGTAACCTCAGACACTCGAGAGGTACTTCGGTAGCCTCAAGGACGGTGACAAGGGGGTTCTTGTTTTACCTAGACTTGACACTACAGTTGTTCCAGGCTATGAGACCCGGCAGGAGGTTAAGTATAGCGTCGTTCTAAACTAGATTTAGAAGTGCACGTATATATTATTCTGCCAGAGGGTTGTTGTGGTCAGTGGGAGCAGCGGAAGCATAGTGGGAAAGTAGCTTATGTCTATTTATAGACTAGAGCAGATATAGCGGAGATAGATCATCTATTTTTGATGTGACAGTCATAGGTTTGACTTCATCAGAATAGAGGATGGATCTGTTAAGAAGGTAGTAGGGTGTGTGATGTCCTGGTACATGGATGACATACACAAAGTAGGAAGTAAAATTCCTATACTACAATCGGTTAAATTGTGGTCGTCACACAGTTGTTTCTTCACACAGGATATGGATATAATATCAGACATTCTGGTTTCTAAATCTATGGTTTTAGATCTAGATTTGGATAGTTTCCCAATGTGGGTACTTTGACAGTATTCTAATAGTTTTTAGAATAGATGACTCCTGGCATGGTGGTGTACCTGCAGGTGATGGAGTCACCCTCTCTAAAGGTGTCTTACAGACTAAAGGGGAAAGGGAAGTGCATGATTGGCAGATCACTTGCTTAGGCAATTGAGTCAATCATGAGATGTCAAGTACCACACTAGATGTTGTTTTTGCACTAGATGCGATAAGTTTATATTAATCCAATCCTGAAGAAACATAAGGAAGCAGTTTTAGAACATAAGTGCATGTTCTATGGGTTTAATGACGGCAGCCTCCTTCGGAGACGGTTATTATTCCAGGCTTCAAAGGTGACATGGATGACAGAGTGATTGTCAGAGTTATAGTTTTCCCTCTGACGAGGGACAGTATTATGGACAGGTGGTCCAAGAGGATACTGTGGGAGGCATGGTGCTGGACACTGATTAGTTTCAGTGATTGATACAGTCTAAGAAGTTTGGATTTGGAGTTCATTTATGAACTAGGTCCCATCAGATATCTAGATATATTCTAAGACATGTATTACTCAATTCGGGAGATGGCTTTCTCCACGAACTTGAGATTAAGAGAGACATAAAAACATCGGGGCGGATCCACTCGCTGAGGCTATTTCTCGAACACAATAGTTTTACAAACGGGCTTTGTGAAACTGATTAGTAGAAGAGTTGGATGTTTGGTATCACACGGGCTGTGAGTATGCGATATCGCAATAATTAGCCTAAAGTGCAAGTGGGAGATTGTTGGATATAGTGCCCTCAAAGTCAATTATTGGATCACAGGCACGTGATTGCAATGATTGAGGAAGACCTATACCGGTAGTACAGTCTTACTCGAGATGATAGTATGCTATCTGGTTTGCCTTTATCAGTCGTGTACAGGTTTAGGTGACTGATCACTGTTACACGTTGATAGAGCCCTTACGATCTTGCTTGACTACCAACAGTATGATGGTGAACATATACGTGAGAGTTGGGTGGTTTATAAGTATATACTTAATTATGGTCTCTAGTCGTGGGAGTTTCGAGACAGGGCATCGATTCTCCAGAGTAGACTAGTGTATACAGTTGAGACCCCGACGAGGGGCGGTGGCCGGTTTCACAAGCCACTGATGTCAGTTGGATCACCTAAGATATATACAGGTGCTCACCGGGTTATGAGTACACCGGACAGGACTCGTCGGGAACCTGCTAGTTGGTATTATACCTAGCGTCAGATAGCAGTTCCCTGGTGACATGTGTACAGGTTAGTTCATCGACCTGAGGTCGTCATTTGTCTCATGTGAGTTCCCACTATGCTTTGATTTCTACCCTACCATGGCTCAAAGGAGTCGTGCAAACAGGTATTTTTTGGGTACAGTCATGAGCCACATGGAGGCAAGTGTGCGGATCGGCAGGGGATTCGTCTCTCCCGGTATTGGGGGTGAGATCGCGCTGTGTCTAGGAGAGCCATTACACAAATCCTCGGCTGAGGTAGGGGATTTACTGGTAGGTACTCCAGTAGTATCTCAGGGTGTTCTGGGCTTCACTCCAACACGACTTATAACGCTATTGGGGGTCTGACGTTACCAGCCCTCCAGGCCGATATGCGATACTCATAGACGAACAGACCGGACTGTATGTATATTGTCACTGTTAGGCTCAGTAGGGTTCCAGGATGAGTTCGCTCATCGGCTTCCCTTGAGATCAGTACATAAACAGCCGTTACGCACAGCTAGTGCCGCTGACGGTTTGTGGTTAAACCTACTGCCAGGGTACTGACGAGTCATTAGAGTCCCCCACAGATAGTTTCCCAAGTTCGGGCGAAACGTTGTAGAGGCCGTATGGTTTTATGGCAGGGTTCGGAAAATGCACGTGCGTTTACGCACGTGTCATATTTCGGGCAGATAATACTGGTGGGCTTTGGTTTAAGCCGGATCCGAGTATTATACTGTGTAGATATAATATCTTTGTCTCTGTTGCATTTGTATTCGGTCGTAATACAAATACGGGTATATTTATACTGTTATGGGGTTATTCTGAAATTCGTTTCGGGATCGCTTTTGGAAGTTGCCAGTTTCCAGTTTCCAGTTTTCTATCACCCGTATTAAACATTCGGTTTAATGCGGATTTATCTTTTCTTGAGGTGAGTCATGAGTGTGGAAGGTTCTAGAAGATTCTAGATGGTGACTAGGTTTCATGACTCATTAGTGCATTAATTGTTCATTTAATGGATGATGACTAGGTTAAATGATTCATTGTTTTCATTAATTGTTGATGCAAGGTGTTATCTTTGACTCATTCTTTTCTTTTAGTGCTAATGGTTACCCTCCCTCCTACACTCACCCCCCTACCTCTTCAAGTAGTGGCCGACCCCTCATGAAAGATGATGATTTGATTCATTTGGAAAAAAGATTATGATAGTTTTTCTTCATGAAATTTCATATAGCTTATTTTTCCATCACCCGATTAAAAAGGAAACTTCATTAACCGTTCATCCATGGCTTTGGATGAAGCGAGACAAAGTGTTCTACTCATTATCTACATCAATCTTGGTCATCTCTTTTGGCAAACTTGATGGCCGAGTTGCCTCGGGTCAGAGACGGGAGCCCGTTTAAAGATCCGTTGACGTGGTGCCACCTGGACGAGGAGACCGGAGATCGATCGAGATCGGAGCAGCCGCAACAAAGCGTGGGATGATGGTTAAAGATCGAAGGACTCGGAACATTTCTACCCACTTTGTAGTTTGTTAGTTTAGCAATAATGGCAAATCCGGGTTATAGTATACGATAGCGCCAGTTAAAAAGTTTTGTTCCGCATTTGGCGTCTGATAGACGGCCGGGGCGCTGCCGTAGACTTACCGCTATGATGTCCTTAACCTCGGACTGTGGGGTCCCTTCAAACCCACGGACTATGATGTCCTTAACCTTGGACCACCATGTCCTTAAACTGGCAATTGACCGCAAAGTCTCTAAACTAAAACAATAGAGCCTAAATGCTCTTTTGTTGGATCTAAATGATCCTGTTAAATAGATCTTAGTCTAAAATTAGACTAACGTGTCCTTAACAAATGGTTAAGTTGACCTTAATCTAAAATTAGACTAATGTATCCTTAACAAACGTTTAAGTTGATCTTAGTCTCAAATGAGACTAACGTATCCTTAAACCCAAACCAAAAAACCAAATCTAAGAAAATACGAATTTGGACTAATTCACGCCCTACGAGCGACAACATAAATAGTCTCCGTATACAATCCACGGGCAACCAAAAATAAAACAAACACACACAACACGAAGTGACCATCTGGAGAAGGAGAAAGTGGTTACCGTGATTATGTAGCGTAATTAATTGCAGGGGCTTGCGCCTGTAGGGAAGAGCGTCCCCACAATCAAAAACCCCTCAACGAGGGGGAATCTGACGAAGTCTGATACATCGGCCGCATCCGTTTAAACCTTCGATATACGGTGCCATAAATCAACTTGGCATCTTTGGAGAGGTGGACGGATAGCACCGATTAGCATCTGCCCCGAAATTCAGGCAAGATGGACTTGCGCGGTCGCGTCTCCGTGTTTCGGTGGGGAACAAGCCCCCTCAGCGGCTATCCTCTAAAATTTATAAAGTTTGGCGACAGGTTCAGGACTCGGTGATTGATCAAGATTACTCTCGCCGACAGAAAAAGGCGAAAGTTCAGCGAGAAAAGGACCATCTTGTCAAGCCACAAAAGGCGACAGCTACTTGAGTACCCACTGCAACGGCCCTCTCAACCTCGATCGCTCACAAGAGGAGAAAGCTGGAGAAAATCCCGGTATCTGCAATGAATCGTAAGAACGCTGAATCTAAACGCTCCAAGTCTGGGGGCATGGTGGTGCACACCATTTATATGGCATCCGGAAAAGAGGATAGTCGTATCTCCACAGGTCATCGACCGCTTACGCGATCAGTGAGTAAGGCTCAGGAGAACCAACAACAAAAGCTCCAAGAAATGCTAACAGCTATGGCCGTGCTTACGGGACCGAAAGCAAGCCCGGAGATATCCTTGGAGCAGTGCCGTGAGCAGGAAACTGATGCTGAATTCCTTCGGAGAATGCTTGAGAAGAAGGACAAAGAGGCCGCGGAATAAGCGACCAATATAAAACAAATGACCCTTCTGTTCCAAGATATGGTGGGCATGATGATCCAGCCGGACCCTCCAGCTGAAGGTCCTCCAATAATAATTGAATATGATAGAGGAGAGACATCAAATCCTCTGTCGGCTCTGTCAACATCCAAGGAGGAGACGATCTCCAAAGCTGCCCTGGATGATTACATCGCTCAGCAGATACGAGTTCACCAGGCGAATGAAGTGGCTGGCCAATTTGTTAAAACTGGACGACCCTATCCAGGTTGGTACGACCAAATAAAGTACCCGCCGGGATACACGATCCCCAAATTCCACGTATATAAGGGGACGGGAAATCCGCATCAGCACGTCGCTCAATTCAGGGCTCTGTGTGGCAACACTGGAGGCGACGACAAACTGTTGCTTCGCCAATTCGTTGGTAGCTTGTCAGAGACGGCATTTGAGTGGTATTCAGAGCTTCCCAACAACTCCATCAAAACTTTTGCAGAGATGGAGCTACTATTCACCCAGCGTTTCACGAGTGCTAGTGAACGCACCCCAATAACGGCACTGATCAATGCCAGGGTGAAGCCTGGAGAAACATGGGTGCAGTATGCGATACGGTGGCGGAATTTATGGTCGAAGTGCAAGCAGCGCATCGAAGAGGCACCCGCGGTAGGCATGTTTGTGGGTACTCTCGACCCTCAAGCGACCATCTCACAATTTATGATATTTATCAAGCCAACCACTTTCCAGTCCATGATTGATAAGCTGGCCCAAATGGACCGGATGGACCACAGGCCTTCCTCTTCGAAGCTGGAGCCGCGGAATGAAAAAGGGAAAGGGAAAGCGACTTTGCTAATTAAGTTAAGTGGGGTTATAATAAGTAGCTTAACATTTTTAGAAGGGAAAAATCTAGCATGGTTGATGTATTATAATTTGTGCATTCAAAATTGTTTAAATTAAGCAATTTTGCTAATTAGATTTTTATAAATTATATATATTGGTGTGTTAAAATTTTAATTAAGGTTTTTATCATTATATTGTGGTTTTAATGAGAATATTAACATGTTAAATGAATGAAAGATCTAATCTAATTATTAGTTTCAAATTGTTAGTTAATATAATATGATAAATATACTATTTCGGTAAACTAGGTTTTAGAAATTAATTTAAAATGTATTATTAAAAATCTAATTAGGATTTAGCTCATTCTTAAGGTTTCATGGAGTGGTTTAACACTTTAATATATGCAAAATCAAGTTTAGCAGTAGAATTGTGAATTGTTGCTTAACAAGTGTTAATTTTGGCTAATTTGCAAACTAGAAATTGTAAATTAAGACAAATGGTGTGAGAAAAATATGGTAATGGTTTCTATAATCTAGTTATGTTATTTAATGAATATTATGACCATTAGTTCTTTTAAACATCAAGTTTTGAAGTAAAACGGTAAATTGACATTTTCAAGGTTTTGCGGAATTGGACGATTTGATCGATTTTAGGGTTTCGATGAATTAAATCGTGTTTAGTAATGATATGCAAGGGTTTAGGGTCCCTTCAAACCCACGGACTATGATGTCCTTAACCTTGGACCACCATGTCCTTAAACTGGTAATTGACCGCAAAGTCTCTAAACTAAAACAATAGAGCCCAAATGCTCTTTTGTTGGATCTAAATGATCCTGTTAAGTAGATCTTATTCTAAAATTAGACTAACGTGTCCTTAACAAATGGTTAAGTTGACCTTAGTCTAAAATTAGACTAATGTATCCTTAACAAACGTTTAAGTTGATCTTAGTCTCAAATGAGACTAACGTATCCTTAAACCCAAACCAAAAAGCCAAATCTAAGAAAATACGAATTTGGACTAATTCACGCCCTACGGGCGACAACATAAATTAGTCTCCGTATACAATCCACGGCAACCAAAAATAAAACAAACACACACGACACGAAGTGACCATCTGGAGAAGGAGAAAGTGGTTACCACGATTCGGTAGCGAAATTAATTGCAGGGGCTTGCGCCTGCAAGGAAGAGCGTCCCCACAATAAAAAAACCCCTCAACGAGGGGGAATCTGACGAAATCTGCTACATCGGCCGCATCCGTTTAAACCTTCGATATACGGTGCCATAAATCAACTTGGCATCTTCGGAGAGGTGGACGGATAGCACCAATTAGTATCTGCCTCGAAATTCAGGCAAGACGGACTTGCGCGGTCGTGTCTCCGTGTTCCGGCGGGGAACAAGCCCCCTCAGCGGCTATCCTCTAAAATTTATAAAGTTTGGCGACAGGTTCAGGACTCGGTGATTGATCAAGATTACTCTCGCCGACAGAAAAAGGTGAAAGTTCAGCGAGAAAAGGACCATCTTGTTAAGCCACAAAAGGCGACAGCTACTTGAGTACCCACTGCAACGGTCCCCTCAACCTCGACCGCTCACAAGAGGAGAAAGCTGGAGAAAATCCCGGTATCTGCAATGAATCGCAAGAACGCTGAATCTAAACGCCCCAAGTCTCGGGGTATGGTGGTGCACACCATTTATATGGCATCCGGAAAGGAGGATAGTCGTATCTCCACAGGTCATCGACCGCTTACGCGATCAGTAAGTAAGGCCCAGGAGCAACAACAACAAAAGCTCCAAGAAATGTTAACAGCTATGGCCGTGCTTACGGGACCGAAAGCAAGCCCGAAGATATCCTCGGAGCAGCGCCGTGAGCAGGAAACTGATGCTGAATTCCTTCGGAGAATACTTGTGAAGAAGGACAAAGAGGCTGTGGAATAAGCGGCCAATATAAAACAAATGGCCCTTCTGTTCCAAGATATGGTGGGCATGATGATCCAGCCGGACCCTCCAGCTGAACATCCTCCAATAATAATTGAATATGATAGAGGAGAGATATCAAATCCTCTGTCGGCTCTGTCAACATCCAAGGAGGAGACGATCTCCAAAGCTGCCCTGGATGATTACATCGCTCAGCAGATACGAGTTCACCAGGTGAATGAAGCGGCCGACCAATTTGTTAAAACTGGACGACCCTATCTAGGTTGGTACGACCAAATAAAGTACCCGCCGGGATACACGATCCCCAAATTCCACGTATATAAGGGGACGGGAAATCCGCATCAGTACATCGCTCAATTCAGGGCTCTGTGTGGCAACACTGGAGGCGACGACAAATTGTTGCTTCGCCAATTCGTTGGTAGCTTGTCAGATATGGCATTTGAGTGGTATTCGGAGCTTCCCAACAACTCCATCAAAACTTTTGCAGAGATGGAGCTACTATTCACCCAGCGTTTCACGAGTGCTAGTGAACGCACCCTAATAACGGCATTGATCAATGCCAGGATGAAGCCTGGAGAAACATGGGTGCAGTACACGATACGGTGGCAGAATTTATGGTCGAAGTGCGAGCAGCGCATCGAAGAGGCACCTGCGGTAGGCATATTTGTGGGTACTCTCGACCCTCAAGCGACCATCTCACAATTTATGATGTTTTTCAAACCAACTACTTTCCAGTCCTTGATTGATAAGCTGGCCCAAATGGACCGGGTGGACCACAGGCCTTCCTCTTCGAAGCTGGAGCAGCGAAATGAAAAAGGGAAAGGGAAAGCGACTTTCGTCGCCAATACTCAACAGCAGCCCAGTGGTCCAAAATTAACTGATCGCCTAGACGAGAGACGGCGATTCTATAATGAGAAAATAAAGCGCCCTTATTCGTTTCCCTGGGACAAAACGAGGAGATTGTTCGAGCTGGCGGTGCGCAATAGGCTCATTAATTTGCCGAATCCAAAATGCCCATTGCAACCCAGTGAGGCTAATAATCCTAATTATTGCCCTTACCACCAAGCGATTGGCCATCCAATTGAAGATTACTTCGTCTTTAAAGGCTGGATCGAAGACCAATACCAACAGGGGAAGTTCGCCCTGTCCGAGAATTGGAAAGTAAGCCCGCCTCAGTCGCATGCTCTTAAAAAGGGGGACACACCGGGGGCATCATGCTCTTTTGTAGAAGAAGTTCCATAGGAGATCGCTCTTTCAGTCAAAACCAAAAGAATGTTGAAGGATCTCCAAACATTCCCGGCGATCAAATGGAGAAGTCCGCTGGAATCCGAGATCATCGAGGGAATGCTGAAACCACGCCCAACTCCAAAGATTAGTGGTGATAGTCAAAGCACCCACACCCAGCCGTCAAAATCTTCGAGGAAGAAGAAGAAGACCAAAAAGCCCGTGAAGCTGGTGATAAGCGTATGAGCCTGCAAAAATATATCGACGCGCTAGAAGAATATAACCAGAAAGCGCGAACCCCGGTCACACTCCAAGAATTTCTCAGCCACGTCCTTGAGGATGGAGATGACGACAATGGAGAAGACTCGTCGGATGAACCTGAGGATTATGTGGCAAGCTGCCATGTGATCTTTCACTCATTGATAAACGATGGAGAAGCTCTGGATGCAGAGAAACCGGGGGCAGATCCTGAGCCGGAACTTCTTGGACCATCAGATGAAATGATTGATGTATTCCTAAACGAAACTCTTTTGAAAAGCAAAGCTAACCGGGAGCGCGAGATGGCCATATTTGAAAAAGCCAAATGCCGGCGACTGGACGAAAGAGTTGAAACGCCCCCACCAGATCAAAGTACATTCTCCGCAAATAAAAACAGGTTCAAGACAAGGAAAAGGTTCGCCAGAGCCCTATCAATGGGAATGAAATTGCCCT
Source organism: Agapanthus africanus (assembly GCA_030015575.1). Taxonomy (NCBI): domain Eukaryota; kingdom Viridiplantae; phylum Streptophyta; class Magnoliopsida; order Asparagales; family Amaryllidaceae; genus Agapanthus; species Agapanthus africanus. The sequence goes on along the minus strand of JASDDO010000244.1, from coordinate 347,755 downwards.
CGTTCAGAGAAAATTATCCTAGCAATATACATCTTGATGAAGCAGACACACATCCTAACTTTTGCTTATACCATCAGAGGATTGCACACCCTACTGAAGAATACATGGCCTTTAAAAACTGGTGGTAAGGATATGTTGCCCACCGACAACACGTTCAGCGAATGAAGCGCAAGACTCGTCGGGAACAGAGGAGCACGATTGATGAGCATAAAAAAACAGCCGGCAACTGTCACATGGTTGATAGCAAGGGATCGCAAGTTCTCACCTTCGGGAGCGATTCTGAAAAGGAAATGACTCTCGGCCCTCTATTTAAAGAATCCACCTCAGGAAAAGAGGAAGAACCGAAGAGCTGCGAGAACATTCAGCTGCGCAATCGCACATTACCTGAAAAGAATTTCGGACCCATAAACAAGGGGTCGAACAAAAAGGATAAGGGAAAAGAAAAGGTCCCTAAGGATATCATCCTCGATGACCAAGCCGTCGAAGAGCTGACAGCCAAGGATCCGCCAAAGAAAAGTAAGGTGGATTACAACGTTCTGGCATACCTGAGGAAGATACCCTCACAGCTAAGCATTCTCGACGCCCTTCTGCTATCCAAAGAGGCGAGAGATCTTTGATCAAGGCACTACAAGAGCCCGAGCAGTTCCAAGCTTTCCTCACCAAAGAAAAAATGAAGGACGAGTTGGAAGAAGTGCACACAGCCGATATCACCTTCGGCGATGAAGATCTCCTCCTCGGGACGTGCGAGCATAACCGTCCCCTTTATGTCTCTGGATACTGTCATGATATTAAGATAGGCAAGATCCTGGTTGACAATGGGTCCTCTGTCAATCTCCTCAATGTAAGAGTGTTGAAGGAAATCTGCATGAGCGTTCAGCACCTCGCTCGTGATAAAATCACCATCTCCGGGTTTGACTCCCAGTCATCACGGACGCTCGGGTCTGTAATATTGACACTATGCTTTGGGTTGCTTGTCATGGACATCAAGTTTCATATCATTGACGCCAAGACTTGTTACAACGCTTTGGTTGGAAGGCCTTGGTTACATAAGTATAACATCATCCCTTCTACACAACATCAGTGTATGAAGTATTTCAAGGATGGTCTCGAGTATACTGTGACAGAGGAACTAAACCCATTCTCCGTGAATGAAGTCCGAAAGTACGAAGATGCAAAATACTTCTTACCAGATTTCGAAGACACGGAAAGATGCCATAAACCGAAGAGCAAATGTATCACCACTATTCCAGTCTTCGGGAGTGACACTGAGGAGGAGGAAGAAATAGTTTATTCAGGGCCGCCCCAATGCAGCAAGCTGGGACCATCCACCCCTATTCTGGTCTTCGGCAGCGACTCGGAAGATGAAGTCAATGCCGTATTTTCGGTTCGGTCATCAATACAAGCTTTCGCTGGCGATGATCGGAGTTTGCAAATTGCCATGGTTCCGCAAAAGCATTACAAAGAGGCTGACGCGCTTGGTACATATAGTGTGCAGGAACTGAAAACATTCTACGTCCCTCCCAGGCGAAGAGATGAAAAAGCGATCTTCTTTTATCAATCTACGGAAACAAAAGTGGAGAAAGAAGTCTGGCATGGTTCCGATTTGACACTCGACAGACTTCAGCCCATCCGACTGCCCAGATACTACACAGAAGGTTTAAAAAGGCTGTTGAGACACCAAGGCGTTCCCTTCAAACAGATTGCTCGACAAGCTCAGTTCTACAACAGGATCTGGAGCGTCTCTGGAACTGAGCGAAAATTGCCCAATGGGAGAATGGAAACGATCGGGCTTGGATATGTTCAATCCAAGAAATGGGAACGATTCCATGGCTGCTACGTTATACATGACTTCGATGAAGAAGAAAATGCTCTACTAGAAGACGCTAACCCTGAACCAAAACGAGGTCCTGCCATGAAAATTCCAAGTCCGTCTTTTGAAGAACAGATGGACAAGCTAATAAGGGAAGCAGGTCAGAAGGTCCGGGATGACCATTGCCGCGAAATGACCATTTACGAGAAAACCAGGATGCAATACCTCCTTCAACAGGCCATGGAGAATGACAATGCTCTTCGTCACCAGCCTGTCATACAAAAGACCCGGCGCAAAGGCAAGAATAAACCAGAGAACGGAAAAAACGTTCGACAGCAGCGTAGCGGATCTAAGAAGCCACGCTATTAAGAATCGAGCTGCCGGGATCTGTCTCTTATAAAGAAGATGAGTCGAACATATTCTTTTCCCCAAGACAAGACAAAGAAGTTATTCAATCTTGTCATAAAATATCAGATGATGACACTCCCGGATTTCAAGCACCCCGAGCAAGCAGACGAGGTCTCTCACCCAGACTATTGCTCCTATCACTGAGCAATAGGACATCCTCTCGAAGACTGCTTCACCTTCAAGAACTAGGTAGAAGACCAATATCAATAAGGCAGGTTCGCTCTATCCAGCAGTTGGAGGGTATGTCTGCTACAGAAGCATGGACCGAAAACAACGCGTATAGCGAGAGTAGAACCAGACCAACATCGGTATTGGAAGCGGTCTCGTACCTGTCACGTGATAACACTATCAGAAGAAGAACCCGAGAATATGGATGATCTTTCTTGGTGCTTTGAAAACAATGAAGATGAGGTGATCTCAGAAATTCCACCGGCGCCAAAAGAGCTGGAAGATGGGATATATACTACTGCAGATGACCTCAAAAAAATCGACTTGGGAATGGCTCTATGCTTAAAGACGTGCTCATGCAGTATAAAGACTGCTTCGCATGGAATTATTCTGAAATGCCTGGATTAGATCCAGAAATAGCCATCCACAAATTGGCGATATCTCCGGACGTTAAGCCGATCAAATAAGCACCGAGAAGAATGCGGCTTGAGTTTGAGATGAGCATCAACGCCGAAGTCAAGAAGCTAATCGACTCCGGCTTCATCCAAAAGGTTTAGTATCCTGACTGGATCGCCAACATTGTCCCAGTAATGAAGAAAAATGGGACGGTGCGCATATGTGTGGACTTTCAGGATCTCAATAAAGTTTGCCCGAAGGACGACTTTCCAGTATTGGTCACTGAGCTAATGATAGATAACACATCCACTCACGAAGTCTTCTCCTTCATGGACGGATCATCAGGGTACAATCAGATAAAGATGCATCCCGAGGACCAGAAGCATACTGCTTTCCGGACCCCTTTGGGCATATTCTGCTACAAGGTGATGCCTTTCGGTCTAAAGAACGCCGGTGCCACCTATCAGAGGGCCATGACGAAGATTTTCGATGACCTCATACATGAAATTGTCGAATGCTATATTGACGACCTCGTAGTTAAAAGCAAATCATTCGAGGAACATTTAGAGCATCTGAAAATTGTGTTTCAGCGCCTTCGAAAATACAACTTGAAGATGAACCCCTTCAAATGCGCGTTCGGAGTTTCCTCGGGCAAGTTCCTAGGATTCGTCGTCCGACATCGAGGCATCGAGATAGACCTGTCGAAGATCAAGGCGATCATGGAAATGTCTCCGCCAAGGACTCTCAAGCAACTGCGGTCGCTCCAAGGAAAGCTCGCGTATATCCGGCAATTTATAGCCAATCTCTCCGGCAAGTGCCGTCCTTACAGTCACCTAATGAAGAAGGGAACCCCGTTTGTCTGGGATCGCAAATGCCAAAGTGCATTGGACGAAATCAAGCAATACTTGCAGAATCCGCCAGTATTAGCCGCTCCCGTTAAAGGAAAACCTCTCGTCATGTATACAACAACCCTCGAAGGTTCCTTAGGCGCGCTGTGGGCACAAGAGAACGACCAAAGAAAGGAAAGAGCCCTCTACTATTTGAGTCGAGTTCTCCTGGGGGCAGAAAACAATTACTCTCCCATGGAAAAACATTTCCTGGCGTTGATCTTCGCGATAATGATGCTCAGACACTATGCATTGGCACACGAGGTCCATCTCATATCGAAGGTGGATTCTCTCAAATATTTGATGTCAAAGGCTATATTAACAGGACGGCTCACTAAATGGGCCCTGCTCTTGATGGAGTTCTCAATAACTTATCATCCTCTCAAGGTAGTGAAAGGCCAGGCCATCGCCGACTTCCTCGCTGAGCATCCGATACCTGCCGACTCTCTCTTGAACTGTGAATTGCCAGACGAACATGCGTTTGACACGATCGAAGGGGAGAGAAGAGAGAATGATACCCAGTAGGAACTCTACTTCGATGGAGCATCTTCCATGAAAAAGCGCAAACAAAGCACCCCCATAATCAAATCTGGGGTAGGCCTCATCTTCATAACTCCACAAAGAGGGATAATGTGCTTCGCCTTCTCCTTAACAGAGCCGAGGACGAACAATGAGGTCGAATATGAAGCTTTGATAGCAGGTCTTGAGATCGCTGTCGACATGGGAATTGAAAACCTCCTCATATACGGAGACTCCCAGCTGGTCGTTAGTCAAGTAAATGGCAACTATCAAACGTGCAAACCAGAGTTGATGAAATACGGCGAGAGAGTGCAGCAACTGCTGACTCAAATCCCTGCCTATGCCCTGGAAAACATACCGCGTACGGAAAATAGTAAGGCGGATGCATTAGCTAAGCTCGCTAAAGAATTGGCCGACGAGAACCTCGATGACATGAGGATCATTGTGCAAAGTCGTCGGGTTCTTGCACCGGCAGAAATATCTCCAGAGTCGTCCGAAGAAAAAGGAGTGACCGAGCAAGCGACCCTACAAATAAAAGACCAGGAAAAGGCTAAGGATTGGAGAGAAGTCATTATAGACTACTTCAAATCCTGTCGAACGCCTGAAGATGCATCCTCAAGACATCAGCTCACGAAACGAGCTCTGTCTTTCACTTTCTTCAATGATACTCTATACAAGAGATCATTTGATTCTCTGTGGCTAAGATGCCTGGGACCTAAAGAGGCAAGGAGAGTCGTCCAGGAAACTCACGGCGAACTCTACGGTTCTCACCAAGCCGGGCCGAAGATAAAACTAAAGATCAAAAGGATGGGCTACTGTTGGCCCACGATGATCCAAGACTACCTAGAATACGCTAAGCAGTGCGTGCCACTCGTGCAAGATTCACGGGGAATTTATCCACCAGCATCCAAATCCGTTACATCCAACGGTGTCTAGCTGGCCATTCGAAATGTGGGGAACCGACATAATCGGGCCTATCGAACCAGCATCGTCCAGAGGACATCGGTTCATACTGGCAACAACCGATTACTTCTCTAAGTGAGCAGAAGCAGTACCACTGAGAGAAATGAAGACGGAGAATATCCTCCATTTCTTCAAAACACACGTCATTTATCGGTTCGGCACTCCGCGACGGATTATCTCCGATAACGGGCCAGCCTATAGAAGCCACAAGATCAGCCGCTTCGCACAACGACATAACATAGACTGGAGATACCCTTCGGTTTATAATCCCCGAGCTAACGGTCTAGCTGAGGCTTTCAACAAGACCTTGACGAAGATCGTGAAAAGATGGTGTCTCGAAATAAAAGGGACTGGCATGAGAGACTGCATGAAGCTCTCTGGGCGTATTGAACTACGTTCAAAACAGCCACGAACACAACGCCGTATACATTGGTATTCGGCACAAAAGCGGTACTCCCCCTCGAGATAGAGTTACCCTCTCTACGAGTGGCAGTTTACTACGAGATAACAGACGAAGAAAATGCTCACCTTCGGCTTGAGGAGCTTGATGCCCTCGACGAAACTCGGCTCATGGAGCAGCAAAACTTGGAGGCTTATAAAGCGCAGATGACGCGCTCATATGAAAGATTGATTAGGCCGAGAACATTCCGCCAAGGCGAACTCGTGCTAGTGGTCAAAAGACCTATGCTCCCCAATAGTGCCAAATGGGGGAAATTCGAGCCGAACTATGAAGGCCCGTACATCATAAACAAAGTTTACCAGGGTAGAGCCTATCTACTCATGGACATGCATGGTGAAAGACCTTTCCGGTCAATAAACGGTCGCTTCCTGAAAAAATACTACGCCTGACGAGTCATGGCCTAGGTCAACGATAGATGACGACGCCTATGTCCACTCGCTATCTTCCTAAGCACAAACTCTATAAGTAGTAGCCGGCTTTCGGACTGAAACGTCCTTAAACCAACGACGGACCACTATGTCCTAAAACTAGCTATTGAGCGAGACGTCGATAAACTACTACGGATCGTAGCATCCGAAGGCTGACACAAAAAAAAAGAAAAAAAAGAAGAAGAAGAAAAAGAAAAATAAAATGGTATGTCCATAAGCAAAATGGGCACGGATGAAAACCCGAAAGGGCTCCGTGAGTAAAAATAGCAGGACTGCCGGCGAGTTTGTGAAAATCTGAAATGGCGCAATCTCATTAAAAGACACTTGCAAGGTCCTCTCGACCCTGTAAGGAGAAACCACCTGCGTGAGATCCTTACGACTCACAAGGGAGCAACACACTTAGGGATCCCCGCGATTCCTAAGGAGAAATTACACTTGCGAGATTCTCACGACTCGTAAGGAGAACCCTCTTATGAGACCTTCACGGCTCATAAGATTCAAAAGCCTTAAGCTACAGAGATCTGAACCTGTTCTTAAGCCATCACAACCCATAGACTGCCTTACAAGCGATTCAATATTGACTCTTGTATACAATCCACGGGCACGAATAAATATTTTCCTAACAAAGTCTCATCAGAGACCGGGGATATGCTCATATGGCGAATGACACTTGTAAGTCCTCTTGACTTATAAGGAGAAAATACTCTTGTAAGATCCTTACGACTTATAAGAGACTATACACTTAAGATCCTCACGATTCTTAAGGAGAAAACTCACCTACTAGATCCTCACGACTCATAGGGAGAAATACCTTTATGAGACCCTTACGGCTCGTAAAGTTAAAAGCCTTAGTCGACAGGATCCTAACCCTGTTTACTAAGCCACCTTTGTTCGACCTTGACAAAGGAAAATGATAATTCGCTCCTGGCAATATCCCAGTTGTAGCGATACTGATGCCTAAATCGGTATCAAATCCCAAAACTCGCAGCGAAAAGTCAGCGAGCCACAAATGCATATGAAATAGCCGAAATGATGGGGTAACTTGCGACAAAATCAGCAAGTAAAAATGTATGCATACGAAATAGCCGAAATGATTGGGCAACTCACAATAAAAAGCAGCGAGTAAATAAAACAAGTAGCCGAAATGATTGGGCACCGCGAAAAATAGCCGAAATGATTGGGCAATCGCGACTTTCGCAATATAAAAGCTGAAATGATAGAGCATCGCGGAAAGAAAAAATATATAAAATGAATCTTTTTGCCCTACAGGTGAGATCATGTCGATCCCTGTATACAATCCAGAGGCACAAACAAAGAGAGAACCATACCTTCCCACCAGGCTCCATCAGAAAAAGTATCCAAATCTTGACGGTTCACAGACAGCCTGGAGACCATCTCAATATTTGTCTCATTACAACAGACGCAACGTCAGCAAATCGGAGCCGTGGCAAAGCTCCCAGTTTCATGACTCGACGATGCATAGACAACCGAGAGTCAACCCCTCTTGGTCCCGTAGAACACGGTTTATGTCAATCTTGACCCCGTGGGAAGTATCCAGAGTAAATTCTGGTCTCGTGGAACACGGTTTATGTCATTCCTGACCCCATGGGAAGCGTCCAGAGCAAATCTTGGTCCTGAGGAATACGACTTATGTCAATCCTGACCCCGTGGGAAGCATCCAGAGCAAATCCTGGTCTCGTGGAACACGGCTTATGTCAATCCTGACCCCGTGGGAAGCGTCCAGAGCGGTTTCTGGTCCTGTGGAACACGGCTTATGTCAATCCTGACTCTGTGGGAAGCATCCAGAGCAAATCCTGGTCTCATGGAACACGGCTTATGTCAATCTTGACCCCGTGGGAAGCATCCAGAGCAAATCCTGGTCCTGTGGAGCACGTCTTATGTCAATCCTGACCCCGTGGGAAGCATCCAGAGCAAATCCTGGTCTCGTGGAACACGGCTTATGTCAATCCTGCCCCCGTGGGAAGCATCCAGAGCAAATTCTGGTCTTGTGGAACACGGCTTATGTCAATCCTGACCCCGTGGGAGCATCCAGAGCAAATCCTGGTCTCGTGGAACACGGCTTATGTCAATCCTGACCCCGTGGAAAGCATGCAGAGCGGATCCTGGTCCTGTGGAACACGACTTTTGTCAATCCTGACCCTATGGGAAGCATCCAGAGCAAATCCCGGGTCTCGTGGAACACGGCTTATGTCAATCCTGACCTCGTGGAAAGCATCCAGAGCAAATTCTGGTCTCGTGGAACACGGCTTATGTCAATCCTGACCCATGGGAAGCGTCCAGAGTGGATCCTGGTCCTGTGGAATACGGCTTATGTCAATCCTGACCTCGTGGGAAGCATCCAGAGCAAATCCTGGTCTCGTGGAACACGACTTATGTCAATCCTGACCCCGTGGGAAGCGTCCAGAGCGGATCCTGGTCCTGTGGAATACGGCTAATGTCAATCTTGACCCCGTGGGAAGCATCCAGAGCAAATCCTGATCTCGTGGAACATGGCTTATGTCAATCCTGGCCCCGTGGGAAACGTCCAAAGCAACCTCCTGACTCCGTGAAATGCGGATAAGGTCAACCCCTGACTCCGTGAAATACGGATAAAGTCAACCCTCAACTTCCCCGTCAAAACAATTTTTGATTCGGGAGCAAGTCAACTCATCAATCACTTACGGGTCCTCTTGACTTGTAAGGATGAAAATTCTCTTCTGAGATCCTTACGACTCTCAAGAGAAAACACTTAGGAATCCTCACGATTCCTAAGGAGAAGATACACCTACGGGATCCTCTCGACCGGTAGGGAGAAAATTCTTTATGAGACCCCCACGGCTCATAAAGTTGAAAAGTCTTAGGAGGCAGATCCTAACCCTGTCTCCCAAGCCATCGTTGCTTCGCAGAGAGGTCAAGGTAGATTTTCTACAGTCCACACTCTCCGACAAGAAAAGAAATAATCACTTACGGGTCCTCTCGACTTGTAAGCAAGAAAAACTCTCTTGTGAGATTCTTACAACTCTCAAGAGAAAACACACTTACTAGATCCTCACGACTCATAAGGAGAAATACCTTTATGAGACCCCCACGGCTCATAAAGTTGGAAAGCCTTAGGAGGCAGATCTGAACCCGACTCCTAAGCCATCGCTGTCCTACAAGGAGATCAAAATAGATTATCCACAAAATGCATTTACTAAAAGGGACACACCGCCATGAAGCAAAATACATCTTTTATTCATGAATCAAAATGAATACAAAGTACAATTTATGAAAGAATCAAAAAATACCCTTATTCAGGAGTATGTACAAAAGAATAATAATATATATATATATATATATATACAATTCTTCAAGCCGGCGGACGATTCAATAGATTTGCTAGTTCATCCTTTTTCCGCCGGGTCTCGGCTTCATGATTCATTATTGCTAGGAGACGGGCCTCCGCTTGAGACTGTTGGGCCTGATACGAGGCAAGCCGACTTTCAAGCTCCTTTTCGGTAACTTTATGGGCTTCGACCATTTCGCGAGTGAAAATGACGGCTTTATCAATGGCTACCACCTCCCTAATAACTTCTTGAAGCCCTCGCCAAAGTTCATACGCCCGAGTGGTCTTGGCCGTAAGGTTAGCTTGAAGTTCCCCCAGCGCAGTTGAAGCCAGCTTCCTCTCTGAAAATTTTTGGCTGAGCCTCTTCTCGCATGACAGCATATTTGCGGCGCACCGTTCGATTAGCCCCCGCAAGCTCGTCTTTGCGGCCACAACCTCTGAAGGAAGGCGCGTACATTCAAGAATATACGAGCAAGCCTCCACCCGACGACAAAACTCAACCCACACTTACACCAATGTTTCGCTATGGTAAGCAGCAAGAAAGGGGAGAGAACTGTTAGCTTCGGCGGCAAATTCTTCGGCCGTGATCAAACCACCAGCACGAAGGTCTTCGATCAGAGCTGACAAAGAGTGAAGGCTTAGCTTTGCCATCCGTTCCGAGGCACGTAGAGCATAGGAGCCGGGCGGCATAACGATGCAAGATTCCAGCGTGGTAAGAACTGGCAAAGCTGTTAAGATTCATAAAAAGAAATCGGCGAGACTTGCAAGCAAAGAGCAGGTGGAACAGCGTCGAAACTTTACTTACCCACAGTCATGCAAGAAGGGTCTGAAGGATCCCCAGGTCTGTAAAGAATCTCAACTTCGTCATCGGCTTCCAGAACTGTAGAAGACATCAGTGTCATTATATGAAATAATAATAATGCCGTGAGGAAAGGGCAAATAACACTAATCTTGCCCGGAAGAGAGGACGATGCGTTGAGGGGATATCCCCTGCGGAGCGGCCATTTCTAAAAGACGCTGAAAAGACTTCCTGGGGAACAAGTCCACGATGGACGCCGCCAATCCTCGTAGCTCTGAAAAGACAGAAAGGTTCAGATAATGAAGAGATCATTAAAATAAAAGATAGAAGAATACCTTCGATACTCCTCCCACTCTGGACTGGAGGGACAGCAGCTTCGGCGGCCTCCTCTATGCCCCCAGGCACATCATCGGGGACGTGGGCCGGTATAACAACTTCCAATTGAGGAGAAATGGCCATCGCTGCAGGCTCCAATGAAAGGACGGTGGCCTCGACTACTTGTCCCATAGTCTCCGAGCCGTCCCCAGAAAGATCTATTGAATCGACGGCCAATGAAGATGCCTCTTCCGGGGGAGCAAGCACCTGGGGAATGGAAATCATCGATGGGAGCTCCATGGCAGGAACAACAGTTGTATCGACCCCCCAACACTTACTAGTGTCTCATCGGGGATATTTGCAGAGTCCATAGTCAAGGCGCGACTCGAACTCAGATCCTCTGCCATTGCCGAAGTCCCTGCAAAGTTTTCACGAAGATAAGGATATATATATATATATATATATCTATATATATATATATGTATAAATATATATGTGTATATATATATATATGTATATGTATATGTATATATGTATATGAGCAGTGCAAAATACTACAAAAAGATAAATAAGTATACTAATGCGCAAAGGAGCTTCTAGTATGGCTTTTTCAAGCTGGCGTTCCTTATTAAGAATTCGTGCTCGCCAGGGTGCGAGGGTAGACTCGTGGCCACCAGTCCACAACGACAGCGTATCTTCGGCGTCGGCCGAGATAGGCTGCTTAAGGGCTATCTCGCCTCCCTCTTCTAAAAGATCTATAAATATCCGCCGTATCGATGGAGGATCTTCATAGAAGATAACGGCAGGATAAGACCTCTTCAGGACCCTTACATTCTCAATTTCATCCTGGGAGCGTCTTATAGCCTCAGCCAATTGTGCAGCTTCCTCGGCAGATGAACCGGGAAAAAGAAGACCACCATCCGGCTCTTGCATAGCTATTGGCTCGTCCTGAAAGATAGGCTCTGATTCCACTAAAAAGTTGAGCAGATTGGCGACCGTCTTCTTTCATCTCTTGGACCCAGAACTAACACCAGAAGACGATCGCTTCTTTCCCCTTGGTGCTTTAGTGCGACGTTGACCCACTTCGCCTTCAATATCTTCTTTCGGCGGTGCTACCGATGACGACACTGCCATTGCTGACGCCGCAGCTGATGATACTGCCACTGGCGCCTTATTGGCCCTTGCTTGAGCTCTAGTGCACAGCGGCATACCAGCTGTGGGAGTTATATCCACTTCCGCCGCCTCAGGAATAAGCACGATACCAGTATCTCTCAGGGGAGGACGAACCACTGCCCGCGGTCATGGCGAGACTCCCGTAGCCTGGATCGGAGTGGGAGCCCTATATCCAAGGAGCATCCTCCTCTCCTCGGTAATAATGGGACTGACTCGGTGGAGGTACCAGCCCGTGAAAGCCCCCACACATCGAGGAATGTAGTCAGCCTCAGGAATCACGAAGCAAGAGCCGGTGTTCAGCCACATGAAGTGATGAGCGGCGTCACAAACAACTTCCGATGATGGGCTGGGCTCCACTGTAAACGCCTCAAAGGGGACACCCTGGTCATATCCTAGTTGCCGAGAAAAGCGGTGTGGGTGGTACCACATAAAAAGGGCCGCACCGTTTTGAAGAAACACCAGATAACCCGGTTTGATCGAATATAAGTGCATGGCTTCCTTGGGCTTCAGGGAGGGTGCTCTCGAGGGCTTGCTTAAGAATAAAAAAGAGGAAACTTCAGTTAAGAGGACCAATTGTCATCTAAAATGACCCATTTTGCGAACTTAACTCAGTCGAGTTGCGTGATTCATTAAGTGAAAGACGCTAACCGAATTCCAAACGGAGAGTAATAAGATATTTCCATACCTACCCCTCCTAAACTTCCCCTATTTAAAGGTAAGGACAAAAGTCTCTCTTTCGACGAGTCAAAAAGCTGTTGAATCGGTCCTAAAGGAGCAGAGAGGACTCGATCGTTAAATACCATCCCACCCACATTAGCATAGGGATTAAGCAGCACACGAATAGCTCCGGACTGAGTCGGATTAGGAGCAGAAGCATCCACCAACCTCATAAGCCGTGGAAAAGTGTAGGCGTCATAAAAGTTGGGTCTCTGATGCGTGGCAAATGCCCCTAGCACGTGCATCTCAATCCATGACGTAAAGTAATGAAGAGAGAAACTCACTACGTTCACGCCTGGGGTTGAGGTATTGGCTGCAGCACTTAGCCCATGATATAGATGCGCTAGCCCAGCAATGCCCACGGCTAGTCGCGTCCCTCCGGCGATACGATGAGCAGGGTAAATGAATGAAGCTCTCATGAATCGACGGTGCGTTGGAATAACGAACCAACTGAGCCATACGCTGATAAAACCCACGAAGAAAGTCTCTTCATCGATGGCAGGAGCTGCGATCGACTCAAAAGGTACAGCCGACAGGATTGGAATGTAGAACTTCGGCAAATCCTCTTCTCTAGCCGGTAGGTTATTTAAATCGAACCCGAAGGGGTCGTTGATATTTGCAAACTTCGAAGCCGTCTTTGATAGATCGTCTCCGCGAAGGAAGCAGGTGATAAAGCTTTTGAAAGTGACGCCCTGTTCCTCTGACTCTGTGAACAGCTTCTCAAAAATGCCCAGAGCCTTGATTAGACTTGGGTGCTTGTGGCGGACGGCATTTTCAGTCGACAAGCCGTCAAGCATAGCAGGCTCAGCTTCGAAAACATACTCATCAGGAAGCAGCAGTTCTTCATAGAGCGTCCCCCTTATCGGCAACCCCGAGATCTCACGAAACTCTTCCAGAGAAATTGAAACTTCGTGGTCCCCTAGCAAGAAGGTGTTGGTGGGAAGATTCTATTGATTTAGGAAAGCCTTAACCCACCAGACAGGGGGGACTGATAGTGGAAAAGAGACGCGTACACCGCCTGATAGAGCCCGACCCTCTGCAGTCGCGCACGATGGGCAAACAGGATATAACGAGCCCATAGAAGATGGCCCGTGGGATGTCGAGGAGTAAGCCCTATTTTGTAAACCTGTCCCCTGGGCTGGGCTTCACCTTGGCAGATACGATACCCTAAGATGTCTATAGCCGGCACAGGGTGGTTTGGAATCCCAGTTGTCAACGGCTCAAGCCGTCCCGTGGGGGTCCAATTCAACATCTCCACAGCAAAGGCGGTCCGTGGATGCTCCATCGGCAAAAATGGGTAGGTAGGCTCTGTTGGTATCTCGCAAAGAAAACTGCGGTGGCCCCGAACGATATGCCCGTACCAAATCCCCCATAAAAGCAAGTTGGTGCAATTAGGGTCGTGAGCTCTAATTATCGCCATCACCTCTTCATCAGACGGTGACTGAGGAAAGGCAGCCTCCGAACGGGTGAAAGGGAAGTATGGAAGAGAAGCCATTGTCCTGAAACAAATGAAAGGAAACTGTTAATGAATCCCACACGTGTGTGTGTGTGTGTGTGTGTGTGTGTGTAAAGACAGTGGAAGAAAGCGACAAAAAAACTTATTTTATGGGATCATTGGTTACAAAACACAGGGGCCCCACAAATCAAGATGGCGGCTCACTAATAATGAGGCAGGGTAATCATTATGAGAACAAAAGGAAGATTCTCAATAAATGAACAGTGGATTTCAAACAACTCTACACATTCCCCAAGGGGAAAACCCACTGCAGAACCCTATGCAAATCAAGAAGGATCTCTCTGGAAACATTTTTTTTTGCAAAGAATAACTCAGGGCAAGAAAATCCCAAGTTCCCTGTGAAGAACTAAGTTCTTTAGAGAAATTAAATTCCCAGAAAATCGGCAGAGCTAAGCTCTTAGAAATGGAATTAAATTCCAGAGAGAAACAGAGGCCGTCATCAAACCCCTAAGATCAGAAAAATGCCTAACAATGGGGTTTGCTACCCAGAGATTGTGCACTCCTAAAGATCAGAAAAATGGATTCTTTGAAGGGAAAAACGCTTGATGTGGATTTAAAATCCAAAAAGAGTTCTTTTTATATATGAAAGTTCTTCGGTTGTTCAAAACCATTACCTGAAGAAAGGATTCTTTCTTGGACAGAGTTATACTCTGGAAAAAAAAATTTGGAACAGAGAACTGAGCTCTGAGAGAGAGAATTAAATTCTCAAGGCAAGAACAAGGAAGGAAGAAGATGAAAAGTGGAGGCGCTTCTGAAGAGACCCCTGCATTTATAGGATGTGATGGGAAACGGTTCACCTACCCCCTTCCCTAGGCAGATCTAACAGCCACAAAAGGTGACAGCGTTGCACTCACGTGCAAACACGTGAGAACAACGCTGTGGGGGCATTTGTTCCCTTATAAAATATCAGGAAATACCCCAATGGGGCATCACGTGCCCACACGTGACCAGAGGTCACGTGCTGACACGTGATGGTTTCCTGGGGATTCTGTTGAAATAAGAATTAAATTCTAATCAAACAATCAATCAGTGGAGTCACGTGTCCACACGTAATGGGCCTTTAAACCCACTGAAAACAATTAAAAGTATAATAAAACAACAAGGAAAAACCCCAATGGGGTATCACGTGCTCATACATGACCAAGGGTCACGTGCTGATGTTCCCCTCCGAAGGACGGCCAAGACAGGGACGCCTTGCCCAAAATTCGGGGCAGATGCTAATTGGTGCTATCCGTCTACCTCTCCGAAGATGCCAAGTTGATTTATGGCACCATGCATCGAAGGTTTAAACGGATGCGTCCGATATAGCAGACTTCGTCAGATTCCCCCTCGCTTGAGGGGTTTTTGATTGTGGGGACGCTCTTCCCTTCAGGCACAAGCCCCTGCAGTTAATTACGCTACCGCATTGAGGTAACCACTTTCTCCTTCTCCAAAAATTTCACTTTGTGTCGTGTGTGTTTATTTTGTATTTGGTTGCCCGTGGATTGTATACGGAGACTGAGTTATGTCGTCGCCCGTAGGGTGTGGACTAGTCCAAATCCGTATTATTTTAGATTTGGGTTTGGGGGTTTGGGTTTAAGGATACGTTAGTCTCGTTTGAGACTAAGATCGACTTAAACGGTTGTTAAGGATACGTCAGTCTAATTTTTAGACTAAGATCAACTTAACGGGATCGTTTAGATCCAACAAGAGAGCAATAAAGGGGGGCCCTGTTGTTTAGTTTAGTGACATTGCGGTCGATAGGTAGTTTAAGGACATTGCGGTCCATTGTTAGTTTTAAGACGTTGCGGTCAAGGTTAACGACATCTAGTCCGTAGATTTAAGGACTCCACAGTCCAGCGTTAGTTTTAAGACATCACGGTCAAGGTTAAGGACGTTATAGTCCGTTGTTAGTTTTAAGACATTCTGGTCAAGGTTAAGAACCTCATAGTCCGTTGTTAGTTTTAATACATCCCAGTCAAGGTTAAGGACCTTATAGTCCATGAGTTTAAGGACCCAACAGTCCGTATCAATGTGCGGTTGTCGGGACCCGTCACCTCTTTGAAGACGTTGAGGAATTACAACGCCAAGTAACAAAGGAGTAAAGAGATGTACCCTTGAACCAAGGTAGATTAAATGATCTTTGGCCCAATTTGGAAACTAAGATCAATTATTGTATTATGAACCCATTGGCCCAGTTGAATTTGATTTAAGGACTTATGGCCATCTTGGGCTAAGTCCAATTGTGTTTGAGATATTGGCCCTCTGTTGATTCATTGAAGAAGAGCCTTTGCCTCTAGAAACTTAGCCAATTGAGCTAAGGCCAGTGTTTGAACACTAGAGACCAACAGTGTTGAACACTGGCATTGAGATCGACAAACTGGTGTTAAACACCAAAATATAATCAGTGTTACATACTAGCAACAAGGCTTTCAAATTAGTGTTAAACACTAAGGCAAATCAGTGTTAAACACTGGAAATAGAGATTCCAAATTAATGTTAATCAGTGTTAAACACTGGTAACAGAAATTTTAATTTAGTGTTAAACACTGCTAACAGAGATTTAATTTAGTGTTAAACACCAAGAAATTCAGTGTTAAACACTGCAAATAGAGTTTTTCAATTAGTGTTACACACTAAACCAAATCAGTGTTAAACACTAGATACAGAGGTTTCAATTTAGTGTTAAACACTAAGGCAAGAGAGGTCACGTAGTAGCACGTGAGAGCGCCCTCCTTGTCTTTGTTTGTTCTGCCGAGAGTATTGAATACTTTGGAGCATCACGTGCTGTCACGTGACGGGCATTTAAGTGTTTGTCTGTTAGAGCTTCTGCCAAGGGGTCACGTGGGGCACGTGAGGCGTTGCCTCAAAGCCCTTCTCTGTGGATCTTCTCAGGGGTTACGTGGTAGCACGTGACCCTGGTTCTTTGTATGTTTTATAAATCTGTTAATCTTTTAAGAATCAAATTCTTCGTAGGGTTAAACCCTAGCAATAAACTTTAGAGGAATTAAATTCCTATTTCCTTCTGAAGACTTATATT
This sequence comes from Agapanthus africanus, assembly GCA_030015575.1. NCBI lineage: Eukaryota > Viridiplantae > Streptophyta > Magnoliopsida > Asparagales > Amaryllidaceae > Agapanthus > Agapanthus africanus. The sequence continues at coordinate 330,852 of JASDDO010000244.1, read as the reverse complement.
CTTGGATAGGGTTAAACCCTAATTTCTTTTCTGTAGGAATTAAATTCCTCATGTATGTAAAGAATTAAATTCTGGCATAAGGTGAAACCCTAATTTCTTCTTTTTTAAGGGAATTAAATTCCTGTGATTTCGAGAGAATTAAGTTCTCAATTAGGGCTAAACCCTGGTTCTGTCCATTTTTGAAGGAATTAAATTCCTATAACATAGGGTTAAACCCTAATTCTATCTCAAAGGAATTGAATTCCTATAATTCTGTGAGAATTGAATTCTCAAAACTTGATTCCTCCTCTATGTTTTAGATCTGCATGGCAGGATCTCAACCCAATGAGAATTAAATTCTCAATTCATGGGGAGATGTGCACTTTGCAGATTCTCCACCAGAGAAAGAACTAAGTTCTTTTCTTTATTTAAGAGTTAAACTCTTTGAGAATTAAATTCTCTTTTTAAGCCTCTCCTTTCTTACCTAGGGTTTTCTTTTGCAGAGGATCAATTTCTTCCAAAATCTCAAGGCTCTATCTCTCTTTCTCTGTATGTCTTTGTCTCTTTCTTTTTGTCTGTCAAACTCTCTCCTTTGGCTCCTATTTATAGGAGAAGGAAGAGAATCAATCAGTTTTAGTGAATCCTTCATTGAAAGATTTGATTTGTTTATTGAGAGATTTGATTTACATTCAGCATTCATCTGGACCTTTGGATTATTAGGTGAATTTTATTCACCATTGGATTTTAAATTCAAAGACATCTCCTTGTTATTTCGGTTAGATTTAAGGGAAAATCTTTCCAAGTCTGAGATTTTTCCATAAATAGATGATATTTAATCACCTTTAGATTTTTAATCCAACGGTTCCAAATAATCATTCTTTTTTGGAAAGATTTGAATGCGTTCTTCTCAGGATTTAATTCTGTTAAATAACGAGGCTTTGAAAGCCGGTCACGTGTGGCCACGTGACCCCTGGTCATGTGTAGGCACGTGACCCCTGGAACGGCCATTTCTTCTCCTTTTGCGTTCTGTTCTTTGGCCGCTGCTCAGCCGTCACGTACCAACACGTGACCCCTGGTCACGTGTGAGCACGTGACCTTTTCTGGAGCCTTTTCTTGACTGATCTTTGTGCTGCCGCTTTGAACGTCACGTGCCGACACGTGACCACTGGTCACGTGTGAGCACGTGATGCCTCCTCTATAACTTTTCCTGATTTTAAATCAGGAAACAATGCCCCCACAGCGTTGTTCTCACGTGTCTGCACGTGAGTGCAACGCTGTCACTTTTATGACCGTTGGATCCATCTAGGGAATCGGGGAGGTGAAGCATTTCCATCACATCCTATAAATGCCCATATCTTTTCAGAAGAGCCTCCACTTTACTCATCTTCCTCCTTTGAGAACTTTCTTCTTTTGAGAATTTAATTCTCTTTTTCCAGAGCTTAGTTCTCTGCCTTAAACTTTTCGGCGTTTAACTCTGTTCGAGAGACCCCTTTTCCTTAGGTAATGGTGTTGGACGATCAGAGCACCTTCATTTTAACAAAATCTCTCTGGATTTTAAATCTACATCAAGGGTTTCACCCCTTTTGAATATGAACCCATTTTTCCTTTAAGTTTTTCAACCGAAATATGAAACCATTTAATCTTCAACAGTAAATCTCTTTAGAGTTCATCCGATCTTTAGGGAGATAATGGTGGCAGTTCAAATCCATGGAATTTAATTCCATCCCAAAAATGTTTCTGGGGATTTAATTCCCCCTTTTCAAAAGGAATTTGATTCCCGTGAAGAACTAAGTTCTTCCCATGGAGGCTTCTTAGGGTCTCTTTGCCCTTGGTTGTCCTTCTGTAATCAATGAAGCAGAAGCTTGCAATGATGTCTTCTGTGGGAATTTAATTCCCTTGATCCTGTTTGATTTGTTGTAGAATCCAAGTTAGATTTGTCTTCTAGGGGATGTGCAGGGCCACTTGAAACCCACTTCCTATTTAATGAGGATATCCCCTTTGTCTTATTACAATTGCTTGGTCTCATTATTAACGAGCCGTCAACCTGATTCTGTAGGGCCCATGTGTTTTGTAGCCAATGGTCCTATAAAAAGAGTCTGCTGTCGCTTTCTTCAACTGTCTTCATGTTCATGCATGTATATATATTGCTGGCTTTACTTTTGACGGTTTTCTTTTATTCGATTTCAGGTGCGATGGCTTCTGTCCCGTGCTTTCCCTTCACTCGCTCGGAAGCCGCTTTTCCTCAATCACCATCTGACGAGGAAGCGATGGCGATGATCCGGGCTCATGACCCGAACTGTACCAGGCTACTTCTATGGGGATCTTGGTACAGTCATATCATCCGGGGTCGCCGGAGTTTCCTCTGCGCAGTACCGACAGAGCCTACTTTCCCGTTCTTGCCGATGGACCCTCCGAGGACGGTTTTTGCTGTGGAGATGCCAAACTGGACTCCAACGGGACGACTCGAGCCTTCAACAACCGGTATCCCGAACCACCCGATCCCTGCTATAGATATCCTGGGACAACGCATTTGTCAAGGTGGGGCCCACCCATGAGGACAGATTTATAAGATAGGGCTCACTCCTCGACACGCCACGGGCTACCTCCTCTGGGCTCGCTATATCCTTGCCACCCATCGTGCACGGCTGCAGAAGGTCAGACTCTACCAGGCGATATATGCGTCGCTCTTCCATTATCAGTCCCCTCATGTCTGGTGGGTTAAGGCGTTCTTGAATCAATGGAATCTCCCCACCAACACTTTTCTCCTGGGGGACAGAGAGGTTTCGATCTCGTTGGCAGAGTTTTATGAAATCTCGGGATTGCCAATCAGGGGTACACTGTATGAGGAGTTGCTGCCTCCTGACGAGTACGTCTTTGAGCCCGAGCCTGCACCGGTTGACGGCTTGTTTGCTGAGAATGCCGTCCGCCACAAGCGTCCCAGCTTGATCAAGGCGTTAGGTATCTTCGACCGATTGTTCACCGAGTCTGAGGAGCAGGGCGTCACTTTTAAGAGATTCATTGCTCGCTTCCTTCGCGAGGACGTCCTGTTGAAGATGGGTTCGAAGTTCGCAAACATCAAGGACCCCTTGGGGTTTGGTCCGAAGAACCTGCCGACCACTGAATCGGATCTACCACAGTATTACATCCCCATTATGTCGCCGATGTCTTTTGAATCCATTGTAGCTGCCGGCATGGATGAGGAGACGTTCTTCGTGTGGTTTGTCAGTGTCTGGCTTAGTTGGTTTGTCATCCCTATGCATCGCCGCTTTATGAGAGCCTCGGTTATCTACCCGGCTCATTGTATTGCTGAGGGGACGCGATTGGCTATCGGCATCCCGACGCTGGCGCATCTTTATCACGGGTTGGGCACTGCACCTAATACCTCCACTCCTGGCGTGGATGTAGTAAACTTTTCGCTTCATTACTTCACGTCTTGGATTGAAATGCACGTGTTGGGGGCTTTCGCTATGCATCAGAGGCCCGCATTTTACGACGCCTACCCCTTCCCACGACTTATGCGATTGGTGGATGCTTCTGCCGCTGACCCGACTCAATTCGGGGCTATTCGAGCGTTGATTTCTCCTTACACTACTGCTGGCGGGCTGGTTTTTAATGATCGGGTCTTATCTTCTCCCTCAGGTCCAGTTCAACAACTCTGGGACCGGTCAAAAGACAACGTATCTTCTTTGAGGCCTCAGGAGGCCCCGCGCTTGTATGCAATTAGACCAGGCTATTTGGTATTTCGCCAGGACAGTGCAGCTCTTTTCATGCGGTACAACCCGCATCGCTTCGCCCGACAGCTTGGATACGACCAGGGCGTTCTCTTCGAGGCTTTCATAGTTGCGCCGGTCCCTTCACTTGATGCCGTTCGCGATGCCGCTCATCATTTCGTGAGGTTGAACACCGGCTCCCACTTCATGGTCTCTGAAGCTGAGTACATGCCCCGATGCGTGGGATCGTTCACGGGTTGGTATCTCCATTGGGTCAACCCAATTATTCTTGAGGAAAGAAGGGTGCTTCTTGGTCATGGTGCCCCTGCTCAGGTTCCGACCATAGGAGCTACGCTGCGACCGCGAGCTCCGGTCCGCTTCCCTCTGAGGGATATTGGCACTGCGCTCATTCCGGGGGAGTCGGGGTTGGACCTTACTCCAACAGCTGGCATGCCTCTAGGTACCCGGTTGCGGGGTAGACGGGCCCCAGTAGCAGTACCACCGCCCGCGGCAACACTGCCCCTCGTGGCATCGACAATGGCGGTGTCCTCCTCGGTTGTGGCGCCGAGCGAGGGTAATAGGGATGAGGGTGTTGAGGGTGATGTGGGCCGGCGCCGCCCTAAGGCTTCAAGGGGGAGGAAGCGGTCATCCTCGGCGACCGGCTCTGGGTCCAAGCGGTGGAGGAAAGTGGCAACCAATTTGCTCGATTCTTTGGCGGAGTCTGAGCCTATTCTTGAGGATGAACGATTGGCCTTGCAGGAGTCGGACGCTGGACTACTTTTCCCGAGTTCGGCCGCCGAGGAAGCCGCACAGTTGGCCGAGGCCATACGGCGTTCCAAAGACGCGTTTCAGAACGCCAGGGTTCCGAAGAAGCCCTATCCTGCTGTAATATTTTACGAAGACCCCTCGTGGATTCGACGGCGGTTTATCGGCCCTTTAGAGGAATGGGGAGAAAGGGCCCTGAAGCAGGCCACTTCAGAGGACGCAGCGGACGCGCTTTCTTTATGGACCGGCGGCCACGAGTCTACCCTCGAACCCCGGCGGGCACGCCTCCTTGAAAAGGAGCATCGGCTTGAAGAAGCCATATTGAGGGCTTCCCTGCGCATCGGTACGTTTTTGTTCTTCTTTGTTGCTTTACGCCTGTGTGCATGTATCCTTATTCTTGTGTGAATTGTGCAGAATCTTCGACGATGGGGGAGGTCCCTACGGGCTCATTGAAGCTAAAGCCTGTCGACATTCCCGATGAAGCATTGCTCGATGTGGAGGGGGCAGATGAGGCTGCTCTTCTTACGATAGAGCCTCCAGTGGCAGTTCCTGATCACGGAGCGCTTGTTCCTTTGGGGGAGGCTCCTTTGGTGGTCACCGCCCCACCGACTCTTCCCGAAGGCGGCCCAGAGGCTGAGATGGAGGTAGTCGGGACTACCCTCCCTTTGTTAGAGCCCGAGGTCATGGCGGAGGCCGTCGAAGCCGCTATCCCCCTGACTCAGAACGGGAGGAGTGTTGAAGGTAACCTTCTGCATTTTTAAATTAGCAATCTTTCTGTGGTTTGAACTCTTTTGTTCTCCCCAGAGCTGCGCGTGCTGGCGGCCTCTATCGCTGATTTGTCGCCTCGGCAATCGTTTCAGCGTTTATTAGAGATGGCAGCTCCGCAGGCGATCTCCCCTCAGCGCATTGTCCTTTCCTCTGGGCAAGGTTAGCGTCGTTCGCCATTTTTTATTATAGCATTGTCGCCATTTTGCGAAATAACATTACAGTTTTGGAAGCCGACGACGAGGTCGAGGTCGTTGAAGGGCTAGGGGAACCTTCCGCTCCTACTTGCATGACCGTAGGTAAGTGACGTCTCAATATGGTCCCGCTTGTTCCTTTGCTTAAGAATTTTATTGACATCTTTCAAATTTGAACAGCCCTGCCAGTCTCCATAGCGTTGGAATCGCGCATCGTGATGCCGCCCGGCCCCTATGCTTTGCGGGCTTCAGAACGCTTGGCCCAATTAAGCCTTGTCTCCTTATCATATTTGATTGAGGAGCTCCGTGCTGGCAGCGCGACCACAGCTGAAGCGTTTGCCGCCGAAGTTCTCTTCCTTTTCTTGCCACCTACCATAGTGAAGAGGTGGTGCGAGTCTGGGTGGAGTTCTGTCGGCAGGTGGAGGCTTGCTTGCACGCCCTTGAATGTTCCCACCTTTCCTCGGAGGCCGTGGCTGCAAAGGCGGAGTTACGGGGGCTGATAGCACGGTGCGCGACAAACATGACGTCGTGCGAGAAGAGGCTCGGCCGTAAATTCTCGGAGAGGGAGCTAGCTTCCAAGGCGCTGAGCGAGCTTCAAGCTAATCTTACCGCCAAGGCCAACAAAGCATATGAACTCCGGCGGGTGCTTCAAGAGTCTATCAAAGAGGTGGTGGCTCTCGATAAGGCTGCTACGTTTACTCGCGAAAGGGTCGAGGCCCATAATGCCACCGAGAAAGAACTTGAAGGCCGGCTTGCTTCGTATCAGGCCCAGCAGGCTCAGGCAGAGGCTCGTCTTCTGGCGATCCTGAATCATGAAGCCGTGACTCAGCAAAAGAAGGATGAGCTAGTAAAATTGCTACATCGCCCGCCGGCTTGAAGATTTGCATCTTTTCCTTTCTTTTTTGTACATACTCCTGGATGAGAGTATTTTCTTTTTGTTCTTTCATGACTTGTACTTCGTATCCATTTTGGTTTATGAATAAAAGACATATTTTTCTTCTCAATGGTGTGTCTCTTTTTATTGAATGTGTTCTGCGGACGATTTATCTTGGTCTCCTTGCAGGGTAGCGACGGCTTAGGATTTAGGGTTAAGGTCTGCCTCCTAAGACTTTTGATCTTTATGAGCCGTGAGGATCTCATAAAGAGTTTTTCTCCCTACATGTCGAAAGGATCCCGTAGGTGTAAGTTCTTCTTAAGAATCGTGGGGATTCTTAAGCGGATTTTCCCCTATGAGTCGTAAGGATCTCACAAGAGAGTTTTCTTCCTTACAGGTCGTAAGGACCTGCAAGTGCTGGGTGTGGTCACCCTTATCCGTGTTTCACGAAGTCAGGGGTTGCTCTGGGATACTTCTCAAGGTATCGTAGTTTAAAGACGTCGCGGTCAAGGTTAAGGACCTCATAGTCCGTGGATTTAAGGACTCCACAGTCCAATGTTAGTTTTAAGACATCGCGGTCAAGGTTAAGGACCTCATAGTCCGTGGATTTAAGGACTCCACAGTCCGATGTTAGTTTTAAGATATCGCGGTCAAGGTTAAGGACCTCATAGTCCGTGGATTTAAGGACTCTACAGTCCGATGTTAGTTTTAAGACATCGCGGTCAAGGTTAAGGACCTCATAGTCCGTGGATTTAAGGACTCCACGGTCCGATGTTAGTTTTAAGACATCACGGTCAAGGTTAAGGACATCATAGTCCGTGGATTTAAGGACTCCACAGTCTGATGTTAGTTTTAAGACATCACGGTCAAGGTTAAAGACCTCATAGTCCGTGGATTTAAGGACTCCACAGTCCGATGTTTAGTTTTAAGATATCGCGGTCAAGGTTAAGGACCTCATAGTCCGTGAATTTAAGGACTCCACAGTCCGATGTTAGTTTTAAGACATCCCGGTCAAGGTTAAGGACTTCATAGTCTGTGGATTTAAGGACTCCACAGTCCGATGTTTAGTTTTAAGACATCGCGGTCAAGGTTAAGGACCTCATAGTCCGTGGATTTAAGGACTCCACAGTCGATGTTAGTTTTAAGACATCCCGGTCAAGGTTAAGGACTTCATAGTCCGTGGATTTAAGGACTCCACAGTCCGATGTTAGTTTTAAGACATCCCGGTCAAGATTAAGGACTTCATAGTCCGTGGATTTAAGGACTCCACAGTCCGATGTTAGTTTTAAGACATCCCGGTCAAGGTTAAGGACTTCATTGTCCGTGGATTTAAGGACTCCATAGTCCAATGTTAGTTTTAAGACATCCCGGTCAAGGTTAAGGACTTCATAGTCCGTGGATTTAAGGACTCCACGGTCCAATGTTAGTTTTAAGACATCCCGGTCAAGCTTAAGGACGTCATAGTCCGTGGATTTAAGGACTCCACAGTCCAATGTGTGGTTGCAGGGACCCGTCACCTCTTTGAAGACGTTGAGGAATTACAACGCCAGGTATCAAAGGAGTGAAGAGATGTACCCTTAAACCAAGGTAGAATCAGTACAGAATCAGGGTGGTTGATCGTTAGTTTTAAGACATTACGGTCGAGGTTAAGGACATCATAGTCCGTAGATTTTTAGGACTCACACAGTCCGGTGTTTGCTCTGGATGCTTCACACGGATTCACTGCCGTGCTTGGCGAGGACTAGGCTCCGCTTTGGGCGTTTTCCGCGGGGTCAAAGAGTGACATTATCCGCGTTCCACATGACCAGGAATTTTGCACTAGATGCTTCACACGGGTTCACTGCCGTGTTTGGCGAGGACTAGGCTCCGCTCTGGATGCTTCACACGGGTTCACTGCCGTGCTCTGCGAGGACCAGGATTCGCTTTGGACGTTTTCCACGGGGTCAAAGAGTTACATTATCCGCGTTCCACGTGACCAGGAATTTTGCACTAGATGCTTCACACGGGTTCACTGCCGTGTTCGGCGAGGACTAGGCTCCGCTCTAGATGCTTCACACGGATTCACTGCCGTGCTCTGCGAGGACCAGGATCCGCTCTGGACGTTTTTCGCGGGGTCAAAGAGTGACATTATCCGCGTTCCACGTGACCAGGAATTTTGCACTAGATGCTTCATACGGGTTCACTGCCGTATTCGGCGAGGACTAGGCTCCACTCTGAATGCTTCACATGGGTTCACTGCCGTGCTCTGCGAGGACCAGGATCCGCTCTGGACGTTTTTCGCGGGGTCAAAGAGTGACATTATCCGCGTTCCACGTGACCAGGAATTTTGCACTAGATGCTTCACACGGGTTCACTGCCGTGTTCGGCGAGGACTAGGCTCCATTCTGGATGCTTCACACGGGTTCACTGCCGTGCTCTGCGAGGACCAGGATCTGCTCTGGACATTTTCCACGGGGTCAAAGAGTGACATTATCCGCGTTCCACGTGGCCAGGAATTTTGCACTAGATGCTTCACACGGGTTCACTGCCATGCTCGGCGAGGACTAGGCTCCGCTCTGGATGCTTCACACGGGTTCACTGCCGTGCTCTGCGAGGACCAGGATCCGCTCTGGACGTTTTCCGCGGGGTCAAAGAGTGACATTATCCGCGTTCCACATAACCAGGAATTTTGCTGATTACATCCGTATTCCACGGAATGGAGGTTTGACTCTTGGTGATATGTATATCGCCGAGCCATGGAACTGGGGGTTGCCGCTATTCCGTTTCGTTTGATGTTGTGTCCGTTGTGACGAGACGAGTGTTGAGGTGATCTCTAGGTCACTTGCGGCCCGTCGAGATTTGGCTTCTTCTTATGATGAGACGTGGGGGAGGAGTGTGATCCCTTCTTTATTTGCGCCACTAGATTGTATACAAGGATAGATGTAACATCACCTGTAGCGCATAAATTTCATTTTTATTTTATTTCTTTTTCCGCGATGCTCCATCATTTCAGCTTTTATATCGCGAATGTCGCGATTGCCCTATCATTTCGGCTATTTATCACGGTGCCCAATCATTTCGGCTATTTTGTGTGCATACATTTTTACTTGCTGATTTTTATTGCAAGTTGCCCCATCATTTCGGCTATTTCGTATGCACGTGCGTGGCTCGTTGGCTTTTCGCTGCAAGCTTGGATTTAGACACCGATTTCAGCATCAGCACCGCTACAACTGGGATGTTGCCAGGAGCGAATCATCATTTGCCTCTGTCGATGTCGAACAAAGGTGGCTTAGCGAACAGGGTTAGGGTTCTGTCGACTAAGGCTTTTGACCTCACGAGCCGTAAGGGTCTCGCAAGGGTATTTCTCCCTACAAGTCGTGAGAATATTGTAGGTGTATTTTCTCCTTAGGAATCGTGAGGATTCCTAAGTGTATGTTCCTCTGTAAGTCGTAAGGATCCTACAAGAGGATTTTCTCCTTATAAGTCGAGAGGACTTATAAGGGTTGTTCACCATATGGACATATCCCTAGTCACGGGTGGGACTTTGCTGGGGAAATTTTTATTCGCGCCCGTGGATTGTATATAAGGGTTAGCATTGGGCCACTTGTAGGACAATATCGAAGGTTGGGGGGTTTGCTTAAGAACAGATTCAGGTTTCTGTAACTTAAGACTTTCAAATCTTATGAGCCGTGAGGGTCCCATAAGAGAGTTCTCCTTACGAGTCGTGAGGATCTCGCAAGTGTATTTTCTCTTTAGGAATCGTGGGGATCCCTAAGTGTGTTGCTCCCTTATGAGTCGTAAGGATCTCATGCGGGTGGTTTCTCCTTACAAGGTCGTGAGGACCCTGTAAGTGTCCTTTAACGAGATTGCGCCCTTTCAGGTTTTCACAAACACTCGCCGGTAGTCCTGCTGTTTTTACTCACGGAGCCCTTTCGGGTTTTCATCCGTGCCCATTTTGCTTATGGACGTACCTTTTTTTTATTCTTTTATTCTTTTCCCTTTTTTTTTACGAGGTCGCGCCCTTTCGGGTTTTCACGAACACTCGCCGGTAGCCCTGCTGTTTTTACTCACGGAGCCCTTTCGGGTTTTCATCCATGCCCTTTTTTGCTTATGGACATACCTTCTTTTATTTATTATATTTTTTTTATTTTTTTTATTCATCTCGTCAGCCTAAGGATGTTGCGGTAGTAGTTTAAGGACGTTTTGGTCCATTGTTAGTTTAAGGACGTTTCGGTCCGCCATTAGTTTAAGGACGTTTCGGTCCGTTGTGGAGAGGGCCGGCTATAGAGCTTGAGTTTAGGAAGATAGCGAACGGACATAGTCATCGTCATCTATCATTGACCTAGGCTGTGGCTCATTAAGCGTAGTATTTCTTTAGGAAGCGGCCATTTATTGGCCTGAAAGGCCTTTCACCGTGCATGTCCATGAGTAGATAGGCTCCACCCTGGTAGACCTTGTCTATGATGTACGGGCCTTCATAGTTTGGCTCGAATTTTCCCCGCTTGGCACGATTGGGGATCATAGGCCTTTTGACTACTAGCAGAAGTTTGCCTTAGCGTAATGCCTTCGGTCGGGTCAATTTTTCATACGAGCGCGTCATCTTTGCTTTATAAGCTTCCAGATTTTGTTGCGCTATGAGCCGTGTTTCATCAAGGACATCAAGCTCTTCTAGCCGAAGGTGAGCATTTTCTTCGTTCGTCAACTCTTGGTGGACTGCCACTCGTAGAGAGGGTAGCTCTATCTCGAGGGGGGTACTGCTTCCGTACCGAATACCAATGCGTATGGCGTTGTGTTCATGGCCGTCTTGAACGTAGTTCGATACGCCCAAAGAGCCTCTTGCAGTTTCTCGTGCCAGTCCTTCTTATTTTGGGATGCCATCTTCTTCATGATCTTTGTCAAGGTCTTGTTGAAGGCTTCAGCTAGACCGTTAGCTCGTGGATTATAAACCGAGGAATATCTCCAGTCTATACTATGCTGCTGCGCGAAGCGACTGATCTTGTGGCTTCTGTAAGCTGGCCCGTTATCGGAGATGATCCATCTCGGCGTTCCAAACCGATATATGATGTGCGTCTTGAAGAAATGGAGGATATTCTCCGTCTTCACTTCTCTCAACGGTACTGCCTCTGCCCATTTGGAGAAGTAATCAGTGGTCGCTAGGATGAAACGATGTCCCCTGGATGATGCTAGTTCGATAGGGCCGATTACGTCAGTCCCCCACATTTCGAATGGCCAGCTAGCCACCGTTGGATGGAGTGGATTTGGATACTGATGGGTAAAGTCCCCATGGATCTGGCACGAGTGGCATTGCTTCGCATACTCGAGGCAGTCCTGGATCATTGTGGGCCAATAATAACCCATTCGTTTGATCTTCAACTTCATCTTCGGGCCTGCTTGGTGAGAACCACAGAGTCCGTCATGAACTTCCTGAACGACTCTTTCCACTTCGTCAGGTCCTAGGCATCTCAGCCACAGAGAATCAAACGACCTCTTGTACAGAGTATTATTGACGAAGGCGAAGGACAGAGCTCGTTTCACAAGCTGATGTCTTGAGGATGCATCTTCAGGTGTTCGACGGGATTTGAAGTAGTCTATGAAGACTTCTCTCCAATCTCCGACCTTCTCCTGGTCATTTATTTGCAGGGTCGTCCGTTCGGTCTCTCCCTTTTCTTCGGATGATTCCGGAGGTATTTCTGCTGGGGCAAGCACCCGACGGCTTTGTACCACGATTCTTACGTCATCGAGGTTCTGGCTTCGGGGGAGACGGTCTATGACCCATCTTCTTCACGAGAGACAAGTCTGGACCGCTCAATATCCGATCACATGACTCTTTAACCCTGTGTCGTTGCTGTCGACTCTTTTTCCTGCTTTTTGACTTACTTCTACCTCTACGTCGGGCCTTTTGCGCAATGGGTCGACAGGGAGGAGCATCGTCGACTTTTACAGCCTGATGAAACAGATGTTGCGTCCTGGCTTTCTCGTAGATGGCCATCTCGCGATTATGGTCGTCCCGAGCTTTTTGTCCCGCTTTCCTGATAAGTTTGTCCATTCGTTCTTCAAACGACGGACTCGGCGCTTCGATTGCGGGATCTAGTTTTGATGAGGGATTGGCATTTCCCGATAGGGCGTCCTTTTCTTCATTGAAATTATATATGGCGTAGCTACCGTGGACTCGTTCTCGATTCCCGGATCTTACATATCCAAGCTCAAGTGTTTCCATCCTTCCGTTGGGCAGTTTGCGCTGAGTCCCAGGGACATCCCAAATCCTGTTGTACAATCGAGGTTGTCGAATAGTCTGCTTTAAGGGTACCCCTTGGCGCTTTAATAGCCTTTTCAACCCGTCTGTGTAGTATCTGGGCAAACGGATGGGTTGGAGCCTGTCAAGTGTAGCATCCGTGCCATGCCATATCTCTTTCTCTACCCTTGTTTCTGCGGATCGATAGAATAGGATTGCCTTTTCACCTTTTCGACTGGGAGGGACGTAAAATGTCCGCAGCTCTTGCACGCTATGAGCTTCAAGTGCGTCCAGGTCTTTGTAATGTTTCCGCGGCACCATGGTGATTTGCAAACTCTGATCATCGCCAGGGGATGCTTGTATTGACGGCCAACTGGAGAACACGGCATTAACCTCATCTTCTGAGTCACTTCCGAAGCTCAATATGGGGGCGGACGATCCCGAGTTGTTGCGTCGAGATGGCCCAGCGTAAACTATCTCTTCTTCTTCTTCGGTATCGCTCCCGAAAACAGGGATGGTGGCGGTGGCTTTGTTTTCCAGTTTGCGACACCTTTCTGCATCCTCGAAGTCTGGCAAAAAGTACTTTGCATCTTCGTACTTGCGGACTTCGTTCACGAAGAATGGGTTCAGCTCACCTGTTACGGTATACTCAAAACCATCCTTAAAGTACTTCATACACTGATGCTGTGTAGAAGGGATGATGTTGTACTCGTGTAACCAAGGACGACCGAGCAAGGCGTTGTAGCAGGTCTTGGCGTCAATGACGTGAAACTTAATGTCGGTGACGAGTAGTCCGAAGCGTAATGTTAATATTACAGATCCAAGAGTCCTCGACGACTGAGAATCGAACCCGGAGATGGTGATTTTGTCACAAGCGAGATGCTGCACGCTCATGCAGATTTCCTTCAGCACCCGAACATTAAGGAGATTGACGAAGGATCCATTATCTACCAATATCTTGCCTATCTTGATATCGTGGCAGTATCCAGAGACATATAGGGGACGGTTGTGGTCACACGTCCCGAGGAGCAGGTCTTCGTCACCGAAAGTGACATCGGCTGTATGCACTTCTTCCAGTTCATCCTTCATTCTTTCCTCGGCGAGGAAGGCCTGAAATTGCTCGGGCTCCTGTAGCGCTTTGATCAATGATTCTCTTGCTTCTTTTGATAGTAAGAGGGCATCGAGAATACAGAGTTGTGAGGGTAACTTCCTCAAGTGTGCCAGAACGTTGTAGTCCACCTTATTTTTCTTTGGCGGGTCTTTGGCGGTTAGCTCTTTCATGACCTGGTCATCTAGGGCGATATCCTCAGCGACCTTTTCCTTTCCCTTATCTTTTCTAGTTGCGGGTCCGAGATTCTTTTCCGGGAGCGTGCGATTGCGCAGCTGAATGTTTTCGCAGGCCTCCGGTTCTTCTTCTCTCCTTAAGACGGACACTTTAAAGAGAGGGACCATAGCCATTTCCTCATCAGAGTCGCTCCCAAAGGTGAGAACCTGTGATCCTCCGGCGTTAACCGTGCGACAGTTGCCGGTAGTTCTTTTGTGCCCGTCGGTAGTTCTTCCCTGCTCCCGACGAGTTCTGCGTTTCATGCGCTTAAAATGTTGCCGGTGAGCAACATATCTTTGCCACCATATCTTAAAAGTGTCACACTCTTCCGTAGGGTGTGAAATCTTCCGATGATATGAGCAATAGTTAGGGTGCCTCTCCGCCCCATTGAGCGTGTTTTCTTCCGAGGGTGGTAGCTTCATTCCTATTGACATGGCTTTGGCAAACCTTTTCCTCATCTTGAATATGTTTTTATCCGCCTCGGACGTCTTTTGATCTGGCGGGAGTGCTTCGACTCTTTCGTTTAGTCGCTTGCGTTTGGCTCCTTCCGATGCGGCCATCTCACGCTCCCGATCGGCTTTACTTTTCAAATGAATCTCGTCTAGAAAGGCGTCGATCATTTCATCTGTCGGCCAAACAAGTTCTGGCTCAGGGTGTGCCCCCAGTTTCTCAGTGCCAGGAGTTTTTCCATCGTCCGTAAACGAGTGGGAGATCACATGACAACTCGCCACATACCCCTCGGATTCATCCGACGAGCTTTCTCCATTATCTTCCTCCTGAAAGACATAGTTGAGGAATTCTTGGAGCGTGATGGGAGTCCGCGCCTTTTGATTGTACTCTTCCAGCGCGTCAATCTGCTTCTGCAAGTCCGTGCTCTTGTCTCCAGACTTCACTGGCTTTTTGGATTTCTTCTTCTTTTTCTTCGAAGATTTTGACGGTTGGGTGTGAGTACTTGGGCCATCACCGCTGATCTTTCTAGTTGGACGCGGTTTCAGCATCCCTTCGATGATTTGAGGTTCAAGCGGGTTCTTCCATTCGACCGCCGGGCATGTATGAAGATCACTCAGCATCCTTTTGGTCTTAGCGGATAGCACGACCTCCCACGGCGCTTCTTCAATGAAAGAACATGTTGCCCCCGGCGTATCCGCCTTCTTAGGAGTATGTGGCTGTGACGGGTTCACTTTCCACTTTTCGGACAACGCAAACTTTCCCTGGAGGTATTGATCTTCAATCCATCCTTTGAAGATGAAGCAATCCTCAATCGGATAGTTTACCGTTTGATGGTAAGGGCAATAATTGGGGTTATTCACCTCAGTGGGTTGTGGCGGTCGCCTTGGGTTGGGCAAGTTGATAAGTCTGTTGCGTACGGCCAGCTCGAATAACCGTTTCGTCTTGTCCCATGGGAATGAGTAGGGGCGCTTCATCTTCTCATTATAATACCGCCGTCTTTCTTCTAGTTGATCCGCCAGCTTTGGGGCACTGGGTTGCTGCTGAGCGTTCGCGATGAAGTTTGCCTTCCCTTTACCCTTGTCATTCCGAGGTTCTGGCTTCGGGGGAGACGGTCTATGACACATCTGGTCCATATGGGCTAACTTGTCGATTAAAGCCTGGAACGTGGTTGGCTTAAAGAATATCATGAACAGGGAGATAGTTGCATGAGGGTCTAGGGTTCCCACGAACATGCCCACCGCGGGCGCTTCCTCAATGCGTTGTTCGCATTTCGACCACAAATTTCGCCAGCGTATAGCGTACTGGACCCACGTTTTGCCTGGTTTCACCCTGGCATTAATCAATGCCGTTATCGGAGTGCGTTCGCTGGCGCTTGCGAATCGCTGAGTGAATAGCAATTCCATTTCAGCGAGCGTCTTGACGGAATTGTTCGGGAGTTCCGAATACCATTCGAACGCTGTTTCTGACAAGCTGCCGACGAATTGGCGAAGCAAGAGCTTATCATCGCCTCCAGTGTTACCACAAAGCGCCCTGAACTGGGCAACATGTTGGTGGGGATTGCCGGTCCCCTTATACACATGGAATTTTGGTATTGTATAACCCGACGGGTATTTGATCTGGTCATACCAGCTTGGATACGGTCGCCCCGTTTTTACGACCTGACCATCTGCCTCAGTCGCTTGATGAACCCGGATCTGCTGGGCTATATAGTCGTCCAAGTCAGCCTTGGAGATTGTCTCCTCCTTGGCCGTTGAAAGAGCCAGTGGTGGATTCGACGTTTCTCCTCTATCATCTTCGAGGACGGTCGGGGGATCTTCAGGGGGAGGATCTTGTTGAATCATCATCCCAACCATGTCTTGAAATAAGTGGGCTATTTACTTTATATTGGCCGCTTGTTCCGCAGCCTCTTTATCTTTCTTTTCCAATATCCTCCGAAGGAACTCAGCGTCGGTTTCCTGCTCTTGTCGCTGATCCGAGGACGCTTTGGGGCTTTCTTTTGGCCCAGTAAGCGCGGCCATTGCGATCATCATTTCCTGGAGCTTCTGCTGTTGCTCCTGAGCTTTGGTCACCGACCGTGTAAGCGGTCTATGACCTGTAGACGCACGGTTGTCTTCCTTCCCCGACGCCATGTATACAGTATGGACCATCATGCCCCCAGACTTAGGGCGTCTGGGCTCAACGCCTTTAGCTCTCGTTGCAAGCCCGGGGATCTTCTCCGGCCTCCTCTTTTTATGAGCAGTGGAAGTTGAGGGGGCCGTTGAGGTGGGCACCCAGACAGCTTTTCGTGGCTTAGCATGATGGCTGACTTCCTATGGGATTTTCAGCTTTTTGTGCTGGCGGGAGAAATTTGGATCGATCACCGAGTCTCGGGTCTGCCGCCAGACTGTATAGATTTTGGAGGACAGCCGTTGAGGGGATTGGGGCTATTCTGGCTTTACTTCCACAGCCTTTTCCAGCGGAGGGGGAGACCTCTTTAGCGCCGCGGTAGGAGAATTCCTACGCACCTTATTTAGCATCTCAAAGCTGTTCTCAGTTGGAACAGCATCATTAACTTCTGTCGTCGGGGCTGGAGGAGTTAGCCCAGAAGGGGAGTTGCCTCCGGCCTTCCTCACTCGGCGCCAGTAACAACGTCGAGCGTGTCGTACTAATGGAATTGGCTCGGTGATGGCGATAGCTTCGTCTTGCCCCCTGTGTAGGTGGGGGTCGCTGCTGGTGTCAGCCTGTTAAAGACCGATGTCTTTTAGGTAGCAGGAGCGGGAGCTGGAACAGTCAATCTTGTAAAGACCGACTTTTTGGCAGGAGAAGCCACCTTGACGACTTCAGGAGCAGGATTGGTTATTTTCTTAGGAGCAGCCTTCTCTGGGATTGCAGGCCCCGTTGCGGGCCCATAGGAGCTCTGGCCCAGTCTGGAGAAGACCGAGGCGCTGGTGTTGGGCGACCCGTTGAGAGGGGCCGCGGTAGGTGTAAGCCGATCAAAGACCGACTTCTTGGGAGCTTCCGGTGTCAGCACAGGAGTGGTGAAGCTCATTGGCAGGAGCATGGTCCCGAAAAACAACCCTGTGGTGGCTCGAGTGACCTGTTCCATGGGCATTGTGAACAGTGAAGCAGCTTGGGGCCCGTAGGCTATACCTCCTGGCGAGGCGGAGAAACGGTTGCAGTTGCAGTTGGAACATTTCGCATAAGTGGAAGCCATTGATTCTTTGCTTTCTGCAATAAGCAAAACGCCAAATCTTAGTACCTTGAAACCCAAGGGCAACCATCAGCGAGCCGTGTTTGGTTCGCGAACACGACACACGAAGTGTGGAGTGGAAAGAGGAAAAGGTCCCACCGGGCGTGCCAGAATCTGTTCCCCTCCGAAGGACGACCAAGACAGGGACGTCTTGCCTGAAATTCGGGGCAGATGCTAATTGGTGCTATCCGTCTACCTCTCCGAAGATGCCTAGTTGAGTTATGGCACCATGCATCGAAGGTTTAAACGGATGCGTCCGATGTAGTAGACTTCGTCAGATTCCCCCTCGCTTGAAGGGTTTTTGATTGTGGGGACGCTCTTCCCTGCAGGCGCAAGCCCCTGCAGTTAATTACGCTACCGCATTGCGGTAACCACTTTCTCCTTCTCCGGAAATTTCACTTTGTGTCGTGTGTGTTTATTTTGTATTTGGTTGCCCGTGAATTGTATACGGAGACTGAGTTATGTCGTCGCCCGTAGGGCGTGGACTAGTCCAAATCCGTATTATCTTAGATTTGGGTTTGGGGGTTTGGGTTTAAGGATATGTTAGTCTCGTTTGAGACTAAGATCGACTTAAACGGTTGTTAAGGATACGTCAGTCTAATTTTTAGACTAAGATCAACTTAACGGGATCGTTTAGATCCAACAAGAGAACAATAAAGAGGGGCCCTGTTGTTTAGTTTAGTGACATTACGGTCGATAGGTAGTTTAAGGACATTGCGGTCCATTGTTAGTTTTAAGACGTTGCGGTCAAGGTTAAGGACATCATAGTCCGTGGATTTAAGGACTCCACAGTCCGGCGTTAGTTTTAAGACATCACGGTCAAGGTTAAGGACATCATAGTCCGTTGTTAGTTTTAAGACATTCCGGTCAAGGTTAAGGACCTCATAGTCCGTTGTTAGTTTTAAGACATCCCGGTCAAGGTTAAGGACCTCATAGTCCATGAGTTTAAGGACCCCACAGTCCGTATCAATGTGCGGTTGTCGGAACCCGACACCTCTTTGAATACGTTAAGGAATTACAACGCCAAGTATCAAAGGAGTGAAGAGATGTACCCTTGAACCAAGGTAGATCAAATGATCTTTGGCCCAATTTGGAAACTAAGATCAATTATTGTATTATGAACCTATTGGCCCAGTTGAATTTGAATTGAGGACTTATGGCCATCTTGGGCTAAGTCCAATTGTGTTTGGGATATTGGCCCTCTGTTGATTCATTGAAGAAGAGGCTTTGCCTCTAGAAACTTAGCCAATTGGGCTAAGGCCAGTGTTTGAACACTAGAGACCAGCAGTGTTGAACACTGGCATTGAGATTGACAAACTGGTGTTAAACACCAAAATATAATCAGTGTTACATACTAGCAACAAGGCTTTCAAATTAGTGTTAAACACTAAGGCAAATCAGTGTTAAACACTGGAAATAGAGATTCCAAATTAATGTTAATCAGTGTTAAACACTGGTAACAGAAATTTTAATTTAGTGTTAAACACTGCCGACAGAGATTTAATTTAGTGTTAAACACCAAGAAATTCAGTGTTAAACACTGCAAATAGAGTTTTTCAATTAGTGTTACACACTAAAGCAAATCAGTGTTAAACACTGGATACAGAGGTTTCAATTTAGTGTTAAACACTAAGGCAAGAGAGGTCACATGGTAGCATGTGAGAGCGTCCTCCTTCTCTTTATTTGTTCTGCCGAGAGTATTGAATACTTTGGAGTATCATGTGCTGTCACGTGACGGGCATTTAAGTGTTTGTCTGTTAGAGCTTCTGCCAAGGGGTCACGTAGGGCACGTGAGGTGTTACCTCAAAGCCCTTCTCTGTGGATCTTTTCAGGGGTCACGTGGTAGCAGGTGACCCTGGTTCTTTGTATGTTTTAAAGATCTGTTAATGTTTTAAGAATCAAATTCTTCGTATGGTTAAACCCTAGCAATAAACTTTAGAGGAATTAAATTCCTATTTCCTTCTGAAGACTTATATTCTTGGATAGGGTTAAACCCTAATTTCTTTTCTGTAGGAATTAAATTCCTGTATGTAAAGAATTAAATTCTGGCATAGGGTGAAACCCTAATTTCTTCTTTTTTAAGGGAATTAAATTCCTGTGATTTCGAGAGAATTAAGTTCTCAATTAGGGCTAAACCCTGGTTCTGTCCATTTTTGAAGGAATTAAATTCCTATAACATAGGGTTAAACCCTAATTTTATCTCAAAGGAATTGAATTCTTATAATTTTGTGAGAATTGAATTCTCAAAACTTGATTCCTTCTCTATGTTTTGAATCTGCATGGCAGGATCTCAACCCAATGAGAATTAAATTCTCAATTCATGGGGAGATGTGCACTTTGCAGATCCTCCACCAGAGAAAGAACTAAGTTCTTTTCTTTATTTAAGAGTTAAACTCTTTGAGAATTAAATTCTCTTTTTAAACCTCTCCTTTCTTACCTAGGGTTTTCTTTTGCAAAGGATCAATTTCTTCCAAAATCTCAAGGCTCTATCTCTCTTTCTCTGTATGTCTCGGTCTCTTTCTTTTTGTCTGTCAAACTCACTCCTTTGGCTCCTATTTATAGGAGAAGGAAGAGAATCAATCGGTTTTAGTGAATCCTTCATTGAAAGATTTGATTTGTTTATTGAGAGATTTGATTTACATTCATCATTCATCTAGACCTTTGGATTATTAGGTGAATTTTATTCACCATTGGATTTTAAATCCAAAGACATCTCCTTGTTATTTCGGTTAGATTTAAGGGGAAATCTTTCCAAGTCTGAGATTTTTCCATAAATAGATGATATTTAATCACCTTTATATTTTTAATCTAACGGTTCCAAATCATCATTCTCTTTTGGAAAGATTTGAATGCTTTCTTCTCAGGATTTAATTCTGTTAAATAACGAGGCTTTGAAAGCCGGTCACGTGTGGCCACGTGACCCCTGGTCACGTGTGGCCACATGACCCCTGGTCACGTGTAGGCACGTGACCCCTGGTCACGTATAGGCACGTGACCCCCGGAACGGCCCTTTCTTCTCCTTTTGCGTTCTGTTCTCTGGCAGCTGCTCAGCCGTCACGTGCCAACACGTGACCCCTGGTCACGTGTGAGCACGTGACCTTTTCTGGAGCCTTTTCTTGACTGATCTTTGTGCTGCCGCTTTGAACGTCACGTGCCGACACGTGACCACTGGTCACGTGTGAGCACGTGATGCCTCCTCTGTAACTTTTCCTGATTTTAAATCAGGAAACAGCTGACACGTGATAATTCATGAGTTCTTTAAAACAACAGAATTAAATTCTGATTAAAATGCTTAATCATGGGGGTCACGTGTCAATACGTGATGGGATCCTAAGATCTCTGAAATAATAGAATTAAATTCTAATTAAATGGTCAATCGGAAGGTCACATGCCAACACGTGACAGGCACTTAAGCCTTCTGAACTAATAGAATTAAATTCTAATTAAGAGGAAATCGAGAACCCTGACTGGAAAAATATTTCTTTAAATCTTTCCAAACAAAAAAGATTGTGCTCTGTAAAATGGAGCACCGTTGGATTAAAAATCCAATGGGGATTAAAAATCACCAATTTATAGAAAGATTCTATACAAAGAAAGATTTCCCTGAAATTCACCAAGAATAACAGACAGAATATCTTTTGGATTAAAAATCCAATGGTGAATAAAATTCACTGAGTGATCTAAAAGATCATGTTGGTTACAAAATCAATTGAAATCTTTCAATGAAAGATTGATTAAACAAACTGATTCTTTTCTTTCTCCTATAAATAGGAGCTGAGAAGAGAAGAGGAGGAAGATTTTTTTCTGGAGAGATAAAACAACAGAAAAAAAGAGAAGAGAATTTAATTCTTCAGAGAGAAAAGAAGATTCCCTCAAAAGAGAAAGAAACTCTAGGTGAGAAAGGGAAATAGATCTAAGCTCCATAAAACAAAAAGAGAATTTAATTCTCAAATTAAGAGTTTAATTCTTCTGAATAAAAACTTAGTTCTTCTTTTAGTTGAATATATGCAGAAGCAGATCTCCCCATAAGTTGAGAATTTAATTCTCATCGGGGAGATTCTGCCATGTAGATCCAAAAATTAGAGGGAGAATTGAGTTTAGGGAATTTAATTCCTCTAAATACTTAGGAATTTAATTCCTCCAACAGAGACAGAGTTTAACCCTTAAAACAAGAACTTAGTTCTTCTTCATGGTTGATGATCTGCAGAAGCAGATCTCCCCATAAATTGAGAATTTAATTCTCATCGGGGAGATTCTGCCATGCAGATCCAAAACTTAGAGGGAGAACTAGGGTTTAAAGAATTTAATTCTTCCATATACATAGGAATTTAATTCCTCTAAACAAAATTAGGGTTTAACCCTATCAAAGAATTTAATTCTTAAATAAGGGACTTAGACTTTTCATGCACGTAAAAGAAGTCAGTGCTTAGCTTGATCACGTGGCAACACGTGACCTTCCCCCTGAATGGTCAGAATAGAATGAATGAGATGAGATCACGTGTTCCCACGTGACCCTTGGATAAATTCTTCAAAATAAAAGAACAAAGTAAGGGCAGAATCAATTTTGGGCGCCCTCAAGTGTCCCCACGTGACCCTTAAATAGACTCCTCAAGATGAGAAAGAACAAGTCTGGAGACTATACTTCACGTGCTCCCACGTGACCCTCAAAATAAAGGGAACAAAGCCAAAGGCAGTACTGATTTAGGGCGCCTCACGTGTCCCCACGTGACCCCTGACTAACACCTTTTTAAAAAGGCAAATGAGGGAAAACAGAGAAATTAATACCCAATACATGGGCACTATCACGTGTCCACACGTGATGATTACAAAGAATAAGTGTTTAACACTTATTTGCTGATTTTGAGAGTAAAATAAAGGAAGTCTGGCCCAATTCTCTGGCACTTCACGTGATCCCACGTGACCACCTCATTTTTAGTATTTAACACTATTTTGAGTGTTTTGTCCCTAGTGTTTAACACTATTTTAAGCACTTCATTCTTTTAGTGTTTAATACTATTTTTAAATGCATCACGTGGGAACACGTGACCGCCAGATATGTGCTAGTGTTTAACACTATTTTCAAACCAGTCTTAGCCTAAATTGGTTAAATCTTTCAGAGGCAAGACTCCCCTTTGACTGAGCCTCAAATACATTCTTGTCTTCCAAAATTGATCATCTCATATGGTCTATGAGTGCTCAGCACTTAATAAAAGACAAAAACGGTCAGAACCCAGACTCATGTTTGGCATTGCTAAATAATGGGGGGCTGAATCCAGACAAATGTTCAGCAGTCCAAACAAAGGTCCAACATTTCAAATCTAATTAGATTTAGCCCAAGTTGGCCATAAGTCCTCAATTCAGATTCAACTGAGCCCATATGCTGATAATCTAATTAAATGATCTTAGTCCCAAATTGGACTACAGATTTCCCAATCAACATTGGTTCAAGGGTACATCTCTTTACTCCTTTGATATTTGTCGTTATAATCCTTCAACGTTTTCAGAGAGGTGAAGGGTCCCGACAACCATACATTCTATAGACTATGACGTCTTTAAATTACGGACTGTGGGTCCTTAAGCCCATGGACTATGATGTCCTTAACCTCGGACTGTGGGGTCCTTAAACCCATGGACTATGATGTTCTTAACCTCGGACAGTGGAGTCCTTAAGCCCATGGACTATGATGTCCTTAACCTTGGACCGCAATGTCCTTAAACTAAACAAAAGAGTCCAAATGCTCTTTTGTTTGATCTAAACGATCTTGTTAAGTTGATCTTAGTCTAAAATTAGACTAACGTATCCTTAACAAACGTTTAAGTTGATCTTAGTCTCAAATGAGACTAACGCGTCCATAAACCTAACCCCAAACCCAAATCTAAGAAAATACGGATTTGGACTAATCCACGCCCTATGGGCGACAACATAAATTTGTTTCCGTATACAATCCACGGGCAACCAAAAACAAAACAAACACCCACGAAACGAAGTGACCATCTGGAGAAGGAGAAAGTGGTTACCGCGATGCGGTAGTATAATTAACTGCAGGGGCTTGCGCTTGCAGGGAAGAGTGTCCCCACAATCAAAAAACCCCTCAACGAGGGGGAATCTGATGAAGTCTGCTACATCGGCCGCATCCGTTTAAACCTTCGATATACGGTACCATAAATCAACTTGGTATCTTCGGAGAGGTGGACGGATAGCACCAAATAGCATCTGCCCTCGAAATTCAGGCAAGACGGACCTACGCGGTCGCATCCCTGTTTTCGGCGGAGAACAGATTCTGGCACGCCCGGTGGGACCTCTTCCTCTTTCCACTCCACACTTCGTATGTCGTGTTCGCGAACGAATCGCGGTTTAATATGGTTGCCCTTGGGTTCAAGGTACTAAGATTTGGTTTTGCTCTCGTGTAGAAAAAAGAACATCAATGGCCTTTAACTGCTCCAGCTGCAACTGCAACTCCCGTTCCGCCTCATCTGGAGGTGTAACCTACGGGACCCAAGCGGCCTCCCTTTTCACAATGCCAGTGGAGCAGGTAACTCAAGCCACCACTAGGCTATTCTTCGGGACCATGCTCACACCGATGAACTTCAACGCCCCTGTACCATTACGAGAAGCTCCGAAAAGCTCGGTCTTTAATCGGCTCACAACTATTGCGGCCTCTCTCAACGGGTCGTCCAGCTCCAACGCTTCAGTCTTTGACAGACTGGGCCAAAGCTCATTTGGGCCCATGAAGAAGCCCGCGATACAAGAAAGGGTTATCCTTAAGCGGATAGCCATTCCTACTCATGAAGTCGTCAAGGCGGTTTCTCCTGCCAAAGGGTCGGTCTTCACAAGATTGACTGTTTCAGCTCCTGTTCCAGGCGAAATCGTCAAGGTTGCTTCCCCTGCTTAGAAGTCTGCCTTCGATAGGTTGGTTATCCCCACTCAGCGGACATCAGTCTTCAATAGGCTGACAACGATAACTTCTGACCAACGCAGGGGGCATGAGGAAGTCACCCCTACAGCTGAGACAATCCAGACGGCTCGACACGCTCGACGTCGCCACTGGCGCCGAGTAAGGAGGCTGAGGGCAACTCTCCTTCTGGACTGACTCCGCCGGCTCCAACGGTGGAATCGATGCTGCTGTTCCAACTGGGAACAGCTTTGAACAGTTAAGAAAGGTGCGCAAAAATTCTCCGACTGCCGTGCTGAAGAGATCTCCTCCACCCATAGAGAATGCTACAAAGGTGAAGCTGGAACAGCCCCCTCAGCGGCTATCCTCTAAAATTTATCTAGTTTGGCGATAGGTTCAGGACTCGGTGATTGATCAAGATTACTCTCGCCGACAAAAAAATGTGAAAGTTTAGCGAGAAGAGGACCATCTTGTCAAGCCACAAAAAGCGACAGCTACTTGAGTGCCTACTGCAACGGCCCCCTCAACCTCGACCGCTCACAAGAGGAGAAAGCTTGAGAAAATTCCGGTGTCTGCGATGAATCGCAAGAATGCTGAATCTAAACGCCCCAAGTCTGGGGGCATGGTGGTGCACACCATTTATATGGCATCCGGAAAAGAGGATAGCTGTATCTCCACAGGTCATCGACCGCTTACGCGATCAGTGACTAAGGCTCAGGAGCAACAACAAAAAAAGCTTCAAGAAATGCTAACAGCTATAGCCGCGCTTACGGGACCGAAAGCAAGCCTGGAGATATCCTCGGAGCAGCGCCGTGAGCAGGAAACTTATGCTCAATTCCTTCGGAGAATGCTTGAGAAGAAGGACAAAGAGACTGCGGAATAAGCTGCCAATATAAAACAAATGGCCCTTCTGTTCCAAGATATGGTGGGCATGATGATCCAACCGGACCCTCCAGCTGAAGATCCTCCAATAATAATTGAAGATGATAGAGGAGAGATATCAAATCCTCTACCGGCTCTGTCAACAGCCAAGGAGGAGACGATCTCCAAAGCTGCCCTGGATGATTATATCGCTCAGCAGATACGAGTTCACCAGGCGAATGAAGCGGCCGACAAAATTGTTAAAACTGGACGACCTATCCAGGCGTCGGACAAATTCCTCAATTGTGTATATCTAGAGCGTTACCTCCTCGTCTTTCACTTGGGGCCGTGGCAAGACTTCGAAGAGGATATTCCTTTTATGGTTGGCCGAATAGGAAGAAGCGAGCTTGCTCAAGGCGTCGGCTTGGGTGTTCAAGTTCCTGGGAATCTGCTCAACTTGGACTTCGTCGAAATTTTTCCAGAACCTTTTTACCTCGGCCAAGTATTTGATCATGAGGGGTTACCGGGCCTTGAAGCGCCCAGTTACTTAGCCGACGACCAGTGCGGAGTCGCTGCGAATTCTGATGGTCTTCAGTCCTACCCTAGAGACGATTCGTAGCCCCGCCAACAAAGTTTCGTATTTTGCGGCATTGTTTAACGCTTTGAATCCGAGCTTTAAAGAGTATTCCATTGCCGCTTCGTCCGGGCCTCGGATGATCAGGCTAGCCCCACTCCCCTCCTCGGTAGAGGATCTGTCCACGTAGAGCACCCAGTCAAGGATGGAGTTGGGCACTTCCTCGACTGAGGGACGTGGTTCAGGACCCTGCGCTGCCGTTCCTTCTTTAGTGGGAATGGTACATTCGACCACAAAATCTGCTAGGACCTGCGCCTTGATGGCTTGCTTGGAGTGGTACTTAATGTCGAACTGGGATAATTCCCACCTCCATTTTTCCAGACGACCCAATGATTCAAGGGAAGCGAGGATAATACCTATAGGTCGCTCAGTGAGGACGAGGATTGTGCGCCTGGAAATTACGTCGTAGTTTCCTTGAGGCGACTACAAATGCCAAGACTATCTTTTCTATGGCCGGGTATCTCGTTTCCGCGTCCTTAAAGACATGGCTCACATAGTAGACCGGCTTCTGTATACATTCAAATTCCGTAATGAGCACCGAGCCTATAGCTTGATCGGAGACCGCAAGGTATAGTAATAGCACGTCGCCCTCGACTGGTCAGGTGAGTAGTGGTGGAGTTGCTAGGTGCGTCTTGAGTTGTTCGAAAGCGTTCTGGCACTCCTCCGACCATTCGAACTTGGGAATTTTTCTTAAGGACTTGAAGAACGGAAGACACTTTTCTCTGGATCTAGACATAAAGCGACTCAGTGCAGCAACTCTCCCTGTGAGCCTCATGATCTCAACATTGCTCTTGGGCATTGCCATGTTGAGAATGGTGCTGATCTTTTCTGGGTTCGCTTCGATTCCTCGGTGGGTAACCATGAACCCGAGGAACTTCCCACCGGTGACTTCGAATGCGCACTTAGCTGGATTCAGCTTCAAATTATACTTGCGCAGGACGTCGAATGTTTCGCAGAGGTCTTTAGTATGCCCGGCCGACGAGGTGGATTTTACGAGTATGTCGTCGACGTAGACTTCCATATTCCTCCCGATCTGTGGTTTGAACAGTTTGTTGCCCAGGCGCTGATACGTGGCCTCAGCATTCTTGAGACCGAAAGGCACCACTTTGTAGCAGTATAACCCCGATCCGTGGTGAACGCGGTAAGTTCTTCGTCTACCGGATTCATTCAGATTTGATTGTAACCGGAGAATGCGTCCATAAAGCTAAGTAATTCGTGGTCGGCTGAACTGTCTACTAGCTGGTTTATCCGAGGGAGAGGATAGATGTTTTTGGGGCAGGCCTTGTTCAAATCCGTGAAGTTGACACACATGCGCCATTTCCCATTCGCCTTTTTGACTATGACCACGTTCGCCAGCCAATCTGAGTAGTCCAGGTTTCTAATGAAATTGGCTGTGAGCAATCGATCCACTTCGTCCTCTATTGCTTTTTGTTTGATCGACATGAAATTTCTCTTCTTTTGTCGGTTTGGGTCGACACCGAGCTTGTGGGAGATCACTTTGGGGTCGATCCCGGGCATTTCCGTGGGGGTCCAAGCGAACACGTCCGAGTTATCTCGGAGAAACTGTACCAGGTCCTTGCGGTGGTCCCCTGTTAAGAGAGAGCCGATCTGGACGGTCCGGCCATCGACCCTTTCGATGAGAGGGACTTCCGTCAATGCCTCCACCGGGGATCCTCAGACTTCCTTTTGGTCGTCGCGCGTATCCAAAGACCCCTAGAAATCACACGCATCTTCAAAATCGTCGCCCTGCTCTCCGGCGGGGGACGTAGAGGCAAGATAAATCTTAGCGATTTGCTGGTTCCCGTAGGCCCAGCCTATCCCCTTGTTCTAAAAGGAATTTGATCGCGATGTGATAAGTCAAGATTTGAGCTCTGGAGGCGTTTAAAGCTCGGGAGGCGTTTAAAGCTTCAGCCTATCCATCTTCCCAGGTATTATACGGAAGGTTTGAAAAAGCTGCTGAAACGCCAGGGAATATCCTTCAAGCAAACCGTTCGAAAAGTCAAATTCTAGGATAGGGTTTGGAACGTCCCCGGAACTCAGCACAAGCTGTCTAATGGGAGAATGGAGACAAAAGGGCTTAGATACATCCGGTCAAAGAAACGAGAGCTACTAAACAGCTGTTACGTCATGTATGACCTTGATGCAGAAGCGGATGCTCAATGGAAGGACGCTAATCCTAAGCCAGTGAAAGTTCCAGATGCAAAGGAGCCCAGTCCGTCGTTCGAAGAACAAATGGAAAAACTTATAAAGAAAGCTGGTCAGAAAGTCCGAGATGATCACAACCGCGAGACGGCCATCTAAGAGAAAGCTAAGACGCAACGCCTTCTCCAACAGGCCGTAAAGGATGAAAATGCCGCTCCTTGTCAACCTGTTATAATGAAGGCTCGGCGCAAAAGCAGAAATAAGTCGAAATGCCAAAAAGGCGCTCAACAACAACAAAGCAGGGCTAAGAAGCCACGCAAACGGGAGTTGGGCGTTATTGATTTATCCCTCATGAAGAAAATGGGTCGAGCGTACTCGTTTCCTCGGGACAAGACGAAGAAGATACTTGATCTTGCTCTAAAACATCAAATGCTTACATTGCCGGAGTCTAAACATCCCGAACAAGTAAACGAAGTCTCTGACCCAAATTATTGCTCTTACCATCGAGTAATAGGGCATCCACTTGAAGATTGCTCCACCTTCAAGAATCAGGTCGAAGATCAGTATCAGCTTGGCAAATTCACCCTGTCTGACAACTGGAGGGTAGCGCCGCCACAGAAGCACGAGCCCAAGGCCGCCAAAGAAGAACCGGTTCCACATTGGGATTGGAAGCGAATTCGCACCTGTCACATGATTACAATATTAAAAGAAGAGCCCAGGGACATAGATGAACTCCCTTGGTGCTTCGAAAACAGCAGCGACGAGATAATCTCAGAATTCCCACCAGCGCCGAAAGAGCTAGAAGATGGAATCCATACCACTGCAGATAACCTTAAGAAAATTGAGTTGGAATCGGCAAACGATCCGCGACCGACATTCATCAGCGAGCTGCTATCTGAAGAAAGGGTGGCTGCGTTAAAGGACGTGCTTCTACAGCATAGAGATTGCTTCGCGTGGAACTATTCCGAAATGCCGGGACTGGATCCAGAAATTGCTGTACACAAATTGGCGATATCCCCGGACATCAAGCCAGTCAAACAGGCGCCGAGGAGAATGCGGCTTGAGCTTGAAATGAGTATCAATGCCGAGGTCAAGAAGCTGATCGACTCTGGCTTTATCCAGGAGGTTCAATATCCTGAATGGATCGCTAACATCGTCCCGGTGATGAAGAAAAATGGGACGGTGCGCATATGCGTGGACTTTCAGGATCTCAATAAAGCTTGCCCAAAGGACGATTTTCCAGTGCCAGTCACCGAACTGATGATAGACAATACGTCCACTCATGAGGTTTTCTCCTTCATGGTTGGCTCGTCAGGTTATAATCAGATAAAAATGCATCCCGAAGACTAGAAGCACACAGCCTTCAGGACCCCTCTGGGAATATTCTGTTATAAAGTGATGCCCTTCGGATTAAAGAACGCCGGTGCCACTTACCAAAGGGCCATGACGAAGATCTTCGATGACCTTATACATGAAATCGTCGAGTGCTATATCGACGACCTCGTGGTTAAGAGCAAATCATACGAAGAACATCTCGAGCATCTAAAGATTGTATTTCAACGCCTTCGACAATACAACTTGAAGATGAACCCTCTTAAGTGTGCATTCGGAGTTTCCTCGGGCAAATTCTTAGGATTCATCGTCCGACACCGGGGTATCGAAATAGATCCGTCCAAGATCAAGGCGATCATGGAAATGCCTCCGCCGAGGACTTTCAAACAGTTGCGGTCTCTCCAAGGAAAGCTCGCATATATTCGGCGATTTATAGCCAACCTTTCTGGAAAGTGCCGCCTTTACAGTCACCTGATGAAAAAGGGAACCCCATTCGTCTGGGATCAAAAATGCCAGGGCGCGCTGGACAAAATTAAACAGTATCTGCAGAACCTGCCGGTGTTGGATGCTCCGATCAAGGGAAAACCCCTCATTCTTTATACAACCGCCCTCGAAGGTTCCTTAGGCGCATTATGGGCACAAGAGAACGATCAAGGGAAAGAAAGAGCACTCTACTACTTAAGTCGAGTTCTACTGGGGGCAGAAAGCAACTACTCCCCCATTAAAAAACACTGCCTGGCGTTGATCTTCGCGATAACAAAGCTCAGGCACTATGTGTTAACGCATGAGGTCCGTCTCATTTCAAAGGTGGACCCCCTTAAATACTTGATGTCAAAGGCCATATTGACGGGACGACTCGCTAAATGGGCCCTACTCTTGATGGAGTTTTCGATAACGTATCAACCTCTCAAAGCAGTGAAAGGCCAGGCCATCGCCGACTTCCTCGCTGAGCATCCCATACCTGCTGATTCTCCTCTAAATTACGATCTTCCAGACGAACATGTGTTTGATGCGATCGAAGGTGGTGATACCCGATGGGAGCTCTATTTCGATGGAGCATCTTCCGTAAAGAAGCGCAAACAAAGTACTCCTATAATCAAATCGGGGGTAGGCCTCATCTTCGTGACTCCACAAGGAGGGATAATGCGCTTCGCTTTCTCCTTAACAGAGCCGAGGACAAACAATGAAGCCGAATACGAAGCTCTGATAGCAGGCCTCGAGATCGCCATCGACATGGGAATTGAAAATCTCCTCATATACGGGGATTCTCAACTGGTCGTTAGTCAAGTAAACGGCGACTACCAAATGTGCAAGCCAGAGCTGGTGAAGTACGGCGAAAAAGTGCAACAACTGTTGACCCAAATTCCTTCCTATACTTTGGAGAACATACCGCGCGCGGAAAACAGCAAAGCAGACGCATTGGCCAAACTTGCTAAAGAGCTGGCTGACGAGAACCTCGATGACGTCAGAATCATGGTACAAAGCCGTCGGGTGCTTACCCCAGCAGAAATATCTTCGGAATCATCCGAAGAAAAAGGAGCGAACGAGCAGACTATCCTGCAAGTAAAAGATTGGGAAAATACTGAGGATTGGAGAGAAGTCTTCATAGACTACTTTAAATCCCACCGAATGCCCGAAGAAGCGTCCACAAGACATCAGCTCATGAAACGAGCTCTGTCTTTCGCCTTCGTCAATGATACTCTGTACAAGAGGTCGTTTGATTCTCTGTGGATGAGATGCTTTGGACCTGACGAAGCGAAAAGGGTCGTCCAGGAAGTTCATGACGGACTTTGCGGTTCTCACCAAGCAGGCCCAAAGATGAAGTTGAAGATCAAACGGATGGGCTACTACTGGCCCACGATGATTCAGGACTGCCTCGAATACGCGAAGCAGTGCCACTCATGTCAAATTCATGGGGATTTCATCCATCAGCATCCAAATCCATTACATCCAACGGTGGCTAGCTGACCGTTCGAGATGTGGGGAACTGACATAGTCGGCCCTATCGAACCAGCATCGTCTAGGGGACATCGTTTCATCCTGGCGATGACTGACTACTTCTCCAAATAGGCAGAAGCAATACCGTTGAGAGAAGTAAAGACGGAGAATATCCTCCACTTCTTCAAAACGCATGTCATATATCGGTTTGGAACTCCGAGACGGATCATCTCCGATAATGGGCCAGCTTACAGAAGCCACAAGATCAGTCGCTTCGCGCAGCAGCACAATGTAGACTGGAGATACTCTTCAGTTTACAATTCGCGAGCTAATGGTCTAGCTGAAGCCTTCAACAAGACCCTGACGAAAATCATGAAAAAGACGGTGTCCCGAAATAAAAGAGACTGGCATGAGAGACTGCAAAAGGCCCTTTGGGCGTATCGAACCACGTTCAAGATGGCCACGAACACAACGCCGTATGCGTTGGTATTTGGGACGGAAGCAGTACTCCCCCTCGAGATAGAGTTACCCTCTCTACGAGTGGCGGTCCACTACGAGCTGACGAATGAAGAAAATGCTAACCTTCGGCTTGAGGAGCTTGACGCCCTTGAAGAAACACGGCTCATAGCGCAACAAAATCTGGAAGCTTATAAAGCAAAGATGACGCGCTCATACGAAAGACTGACCCGACCGAGGACATTTCACCATGGCGAACTCGTGCTAGTGGTCAAAAGGCCTATGATCCCCAATCGCGCCAAGCGAGGAAAATTCGAGCCAAACTATGAAGGCCCGTACATCATAGATAAGGTCTACCAGGGTGGGGCCTATCTACTCATGGACATGCACGGTGAAAGGCCTTTCAGGCCGATAAACGGTCGCTTCCTAAAGAAATACCACGCTTAATGAGCTACAGCCTAGGTCAATGATAGATGACGACGACTATGTCCGCTCTCTATCTTCCTAAGCTCAAGCTTTATAAGCAGTAGCCGGCCTTCTCCATGACGGACCGAAAGGTCCTTAAACTAATAGCGGACCGAAACGTCCTTAAACTAATACCGCAGCATCCTTAAGCTGACGAGATGAATAAAAAATATATATATATAATAAATAAAAAAATATATATAATAAATAAAAACGGTATGTCCATAAGCAAAAAGGGCACGGATGAAAACCCGAAAGCGCTCCGTGAGTAAAAACAGCAGGGCTATCGGCGAATGTTCGTGAAAACCCGAAAGGGCGCGACCTAGTAAAAAAAAAGAGAAAAAGAAAATAAAAAGAAAAAAAAGAACGGTATGTCCATAAGCAAAATGGGCACGGATGAAAATCCGAAAGGGCTCCGTGAGTAAAAACAGCAGGACTACCGGCGAGTGTTTGTGAAAACCTGAAAGGGCGCAATCTCGTTAAAAGACACTTATAAGGTCCTCTCGACCTTGTAAGGAGAAACCACCTGCGTGAGATCCTTACGACTCACAAAGGAGCAACACACTTAGGAATCCTCACGATTCCTAAGGAGAAAATACACTTGCGAGATCCTCACGACTCGTAAGGAGAACTCTCTTATGGGACCCTCACGGCTCATAGGATTTGAAAGTCTTAAGTTACAGAAGCCTAAACCTGTGCTTAAGCAAACCCCCACAAACTTCCGATATTGCTCTACAAGTGGCTCAATACTGACCCTTGTATACAATCCATGGGCGTGAATAAATATTTCCTTAACCAAGATCCATCCGTGACTGGGGATATGTTCGCACGACCCTTGTAAGTCCTCTCGATTTACAAGGAGAAAACCCTCCTGTAGGATCCTTACGACTTACAGAGGAAACAAACACTTAGGAATCCTCACGATTCCTAAGAAGAAAATACACCTATAAGATCTTCACGACTTGTAGGGAGAAATAACTTTGTGAGACCCTTACGGCTCATGAAGTCAAAGCCTTAGACGACAGGACCCTAACCCTGGTCGCTAAGCCACCTTTGTTCAACATCGACAGAGGCAGATGATGATTCGCTTCTGGTAATATCCCAGTTGTAGCGGTGCTGATGCCGAAATCGGTTTACAGTGAAAAGCCAATAGGCCGCACATGCATACGAAATAGCCGAAATGATAGGGCAACTTGCAATAAAAAGCAGCAAGTAAAAATGTATGCATACGAAATAGCCGAAATGATTGGGAAACTCGCAATAAAAAGCAGCGAGTAAAAATAAAATAAATAGCCGAAATGATTAGGCACCGCAAAAAATATCCGAAATGATTGGGCAATCGCGACCTTCGCGATATAAAAGCTGAAATGATAGAGCATCGCGGAGATAAAAAAAATGATGATAAAACTTTGGCCCTACAGTTAAGATCACATCGATCCCTGTATACAATCCAAGGGCGTAAACAAAGAGAGAACCATACTTTCCCAACAGGCTCCGCCAGAAGACGAAGCCAAATCTCGACGGTTCAGTCCAATTCCGAAGAAACCAGTGTCTTCAGCACTCTTTGATGAGAGCCTCCTGATTCGCGTCGACTCGCAGAGCCACCAGTGCCTCCGTGGGAAATTCTCGACTCGTTTCAAACCCCAAGGAAACAAATAATCCTTGGTTCTTTGGAAACAAATAATCCCTAGCAAATTCCTCGACTCACGGATACAAACACTCCTTGACGAGAGCCTCCTGATCCGCGTCGACTCGCAGAGCCACCAGTGCCTCCGTGGGAAATTCTTGACTCGTTTCAAACCCCAAGGAAACAAATAATCCTTGGTGCTTGGGAAACAAATAATCCCTAGCAAATTCCTCGACTCACGGATACAAACACTCCTTGACGAGAGCTTCCTGATCCGCGTCGACTCGCAGAGCCACCAGTGCTTCCGTGGGAAATTCTCGACTCGTTTCAAACCCCAAGGAAACAAATAATCCTTGGCGCTTGGGAAACAAATAATCCCTAGCAAATTCCTCGACTCACGGATACAAACACTCATTGACGAGAGCCTCCTGATCCGCGTCGACTCGCAAAGCCACCAGTGCCTCCGTGGGAAATTCTCGACTCGTTTCAAACCCCAAGGAAATAAATAATCCTTGGCGCTTGGGAAACAAATAATCCCTAGCAAATTCGTCGACTCACGGATACAAACACTCCTTGACGAGAGCCTCCTGATCCGCGTCGACTCGCAGAGCCACCAGTGCCTCCGTGCGAAATTCTCGACTCGTTTCAAACCCCAAGGAAACAAATAATCCTTGGCGCTTGGGAAACGAATAATCCCTAGCAAATTCCTCGACTCACGGATACAAACACTCCTTGACGAGAGCCTCCTGATTCGCGTCGGCTCACAGAGAAACCAGTGTCTCCACAGGAAATTCCCGATTCGTCTCAAATAGCAAGATGGAGCCCCAGGCAGCAGGAATCAAAAAGCTTGCTTCCCGAACAATGGGACCCTGCAAGTCAATCCAAAAAGATGTCTTGCATACTATTCACGAGTCTCACTCTCTAAAGTCGAATCTCGACAAGGAGGGAAACAACCGCTTACGGGTCCTCTCGACTCGTAAGAGGGAAAAATTCTCTTATAGGATCCTTACGACTTATAAGAGAAAACACACTTAGGAATCCACACGATTCCTAAGGAGAAGATCCACCTATGAGATCCTCTCGATCCGTAGGGAGAAAAGTCTCTATGAGACCCTCACGGCTCATAGAGTTGAAAAGTCTTAAGCAGCAGATCTGAAACTGCGGCCTAAGCCATCGCTATATCTTGAAAAAAAAACTAAGTTATCTGCCAATTATGTTTATCAAAGATAACATGCTGATAATAAGAAAAGGCAGAAAGCAAAAGAGCATACAAGACGTTGCAAAAGAAAATGTGTATCTTTATTCATTGACTTCAATCAAATACAACATGAATCGTACAAAAGAATAAAGAATGGATATATATTATTTAAAAGGAAAATTTTACAAATACATTGATATAAAGGCAGCTATTGGGAAGGAAGCGTCTTAAGTAGCTTTATCAGTTGTTCGTACACTTCCTTCCATGCCTTTTCCTGATTGGCCACCACTGCCAACTCCGCCTCCACTTGGACCGGTTGCTGTGCGACAGATGCAAGCTGATCCCTGACGGCCTGATGAGCAGCTTCACGGCCTGGAGTGTCATGCTCGGTGACATCAAGTGCCCGCTTCAGTCTCAGCCCATTTGATATGCGCTCCAGAAGACCCTCGAAGACGGCTTTTACCTCAGCGGCGTTTGCCTCAACTTCAGCACGATGGCGAGCAATTTTGCTTAAAGATTCTTGGCACTCCTTCAGCCTCAAAGCCGCTTCTCGTTCCAAATGACGAAAATGAGAAGTGCTTTGCTCGAGTCATGCTCCCCGTTGAGTGCTCAAGGCCAAAGTCTCGGGGGATAGGCACATCGACTCCAGCTGATAAAGGCGAGCCCCAATCTCCCGACAATAGTTAACCCAAGAGGCGACAATGCCCTCGTCATGGAAGGTGGCAAATATCACCAACATCGGGTTAACCGTCGTAGCGAAGTCCTCAGCAGATGTAGGAGCCTCGACGTCGAGTTCCTCGATATAGTCGCTCAACATGCGCAGACTATTCGCCGCACCTTTTGAGGACGGACGTCTCTGGGAAGGGCCGCCCGGTATTGTAATATGAGACTCAAAAGGCACCGAGACTGGAACGACAGCTGAAAAGGACAAAATGTGATTAGATGATGATTCAATAGATACGGAGAAAGTCATTGGTAAGATAGTTTACTATACCGGTTGAAGCAGGTGGTAAGGCCGGAAGGGCCGGTGGCGTAACCGATCTTTCTTCTCCCCCTTCAATTTGTAACACTGCGGTCAAGCCAAGAGAGAGTTAGAAATAATTCTATCATTGAAAAACAAAGATATCAATCGGGAACGGTACTCACCAGCGCCACCAGAGGGGGAGGCGAATTCAGATGGGAAGGAGAAGTGTGGGAGCAACACTTGATAGAGATGGTCAAAAAGCACTCCTGAAAGACACAACAGTATAACTTTAGTACACAAATTATGCGTCTGGAAGATAAGATTAATAAATTGCAAACCCATACCTTCCAACATCTTCGAGGGTATGAGAGAGGGTTGAGAGATGACCACCGCTAAGGCAGTCGTTGAAGGGGCTCCCTCGAGCAGTGGGGCATCGGCGCTGACTGCACCTGCGTTACAAAAAAAGTAAATTTGTCAGAAAAATTGTGAGGTAAAGAAAGAACACTAACTTGGGATTTACCTGACGAGCTGCCGGCTGAAACGAAGGCGTCTCCCTCCTCCATGGACATGAGGCCACCGCCCGTGGCCTCATCACCCGACTCGATAGGGACCGTTGTCGTGCTCGCAAGAACTGGAGACGGCGGATGATCGTACGTGGGGAGGGCAATGATTGGTGCGTTGCCGGATTCTTGTAAGGAAGCGGCCGACTCTTCCCCAAGAGTCGTGCCCATCTCATCCGCTAACTCTTTGGGCTCCGCCGTCTCCATCGGCTCATCCACCGTCACCACGAGGTCGCCGGCCTCAAGCGCCTCGTCCGCCACTACCCTGGGCTCAGTTACGACGATCATTTCATCTTCCGCCATTTCAGGCTCGGCATCAATGACCTTCTCGGTTGCAGACCCCTCAACCTCCATCTCAGGCTCCGAAGCCTCAGCGACGTTGCCCACCGTCGGCTCAGGTTCGACAGGTGCCGCCCCCTCTGTTCCTTTGGGATCAACAGTCTCCGCCTCCCCCTCTGTCGAACTTGGCCCTGCAAAATAGAATATAAGAACCGACAACTTTATGAGTCTAGTAACGAAATTCTGAAGGAAATATTACCTGAGGTAGACTTGTCGTTAGCCTCTCTATTGGCATGGATCGCATGTCTATGAGCTGTAGACAGGGTGACCGGAGCCTCTTCAGATAGGGTATCGGCACGAGGGGCGGTGCTGGGGCCCGCTCCCATAGCCAAGACAGCCCTGCGCGCCTTCGCCTCACGCCTCGACCGTTTCCTCTCCTCCCGGGCCGTCACGATAGACCTCCTTGACGCTTCCTCTATCGAAGCATCGTCGACCTCATTTAAAGATGCCTCCAGAGCCTTTAAGGCATCTCTCATCGGCTCTCCAAGACGAACCTCCTGCGGTGGTCCAGAGGAAGCGGGGACATCGGCAACTGGTAGAACATCTGCGTCACTTGGAGGGGGCGGCATTGAGGTTCCTGTGATTAAAAGGGAAATGTTAGATCGACCATAACACAAGGGAAATGAAAACTTGATGAATCGAAACTTACTAAGGCCCATGGATGCTCTAAGACGTTCCTCCTCCTTGAAAGTCTTCAGAGAAGTGGCAATGGCTTCTTCATCAGTGATGCCTGTTGGTAGAAAAGAAAGAAAAGCGTTAGTCAAAAGCAATGAAGGAAATATGTTGCAATAAAGAAAATGCGACTAGTAGTTACCTGACTGCGCAAGCCTAGCTAGCCACGCGTCACGCCTTGCCAACCACGCTGAAGCTTCGAGAGCGGCCTCCAAATCTGTATCGTCCGGCGGCGGCATGACCAATCCCTCGTTAGTCCCATATTCGATCAGGCCCTCGGCATAAGGAGCATGGGGTTCCTGACCGAACACGACGTCCGCGGCGAAGAGCGACTTCTTTTTCTTCTGCCCGCCAACCCTAGGTGCACGCGGGATCGACTTACGTTTAGCAGCCACCTTGGGACGGCGGGTCCCGATGTCTGCACCTACACCGGACTCCGGCGAGGCCACAACCACTGTCTCCACTGGAGCACGGGGCGCTGGGGCTGCATCTGTAATATCGGGAAGCGGCAATCCGTGCGGAGGACTTTGCGCACGCGATGGTCTGCCCCCGATATCTTTTAGAGGAGGAACCACCGGGGTCCTTGGCATTAAGGGAGCGTTACGGTCGGTGCCGGGAGGTGCTTCTTTACGGTCGATCAACACTCGCCTCTCCTCCTTTATAACGGCCCCCGTCGCATGATTGTACCACTCTTTATATACATTAAGGAGTCGTGGAGCGCAGGCCGGCGCGCTGATAAAAAAACGAGAACCCGTGTTCAGGCGCATGAAGTGATGTAACGCGTTCTCCATCCCTTCTTCATTGGCAGCAGGTTCCAGTAAGAAAGTTTCCAAGGGTACCCCTTGATCGTAGCCCAGTTGTTGGGCGAAACGATGCGGGTTATATTTCATGAAGATTGCCGCACCGCCCTGCCTGAAGACTAGGAAGCCCGGTCTAATAGAATACAAGTGGAGGGTCTCCCGGGCCGTCAACACTGAAGCTCCATCCTTAAAGGAGTCCTGTAATGGTCGCACCGCAGTGGTGGACGCTTTTCCAATGGTTAATACCTTGTCGATGAAGGACATCCCGACTCCAACGGTGTGAGGGCAAAGCAGTAAACCTCTGGCGTTCCGTGGTGAAGGGGTCACGATTGATGCGCCAATCAATTGAATAATGCGAGGGAAACCACACTTGTCAAAGAACGAGGGCCCTTTATGCATGCTAAAGACACCCGCCGTATGTAGCTCGAGCCATGACATAAAGTAGTGCATCGGGAAGACCACGTGCAATACCCCGGGCTCGTTAGCATCCGCTGCTCGGCTGAGACCATGATATAGGTGCGCCAAGCCGGCGATCCCCACAGCCACCTTTACCCCGATGACCATTCGGTGGGCTGGGTAAAAGACGGAAGGCCGCATGCGATGAGAGCGCATTGGGATCGTGAACCAACTCAGCCACAGTCCGAGAAATCCTAAGAAAAAGGCCTCCTTGTCCATCCCGGGGGCTGCAATTTCTGCAAAAGATATAGTAGGGAAGTCCGGAAGGAAGAAAACCTTTTGGTCTATCTCCTTCGCCGGCAGGTTATCCAAACCTAGGCCGAAAGGATCATCCAGGATAGCAGACTTGGCAGCTTCTGATGAAACGACGCTTGGGCGAAGGAAACGAGCAATGAAGTCCTCAAAATTAACTCATCGGCTCCCATGTTCGATAAAAAAGGACTCGTAGATGTTCAACACCTTGATCAGGCTCGGGAATTGGTGTTGAACAGCATTTTCCGGCGTGATCCCCCTTACCATCGGCATAGCACCGAAGACGTACTCATCTGTCGGGAGCAGCTCTTCATAGTGTTCCCCCATGACTGGTAGGCCGGATACCTCCGCGAATTCCTCCAAAGAGATGGACACTTCCCGATCCATGGCAAGGAAAGTGTGGGTAGGAATATTCCACTGCTCCAGGAAAGCCTTGAACCACCAGGTGAGGAGCGTGGGATACTGGAAAAGAGAGACGTAGACCGCGGTGTACAGTCCTAATCTTATCAACTGCGACTTCTTCATCGACAGGATGTACCGGGCCCACGGCAGGTAGCCGATTGGGTGGTGGGGAATTAGACCAAGGTTATATGATTGCCTCCAGGGTCGTGCTTCACCTTGACAGATACGGCGCCCTAGGATGTCCAAAACCATGGGACGCTGAACCAGGATGGCATCTATAACCGGATGAAGAAAACCCTTCGATGTCCAATCCGCCATCTCCACGGCATACTGCACCGAGGGTGGGGTAGCATAATGAATCGCCGTGATGGGCTCGGACGGCACTGCGCATGTGAAGCTGCGTCGACCCATAATGATCTGGTTATACCAGGACCCCCAAAGGTGGAGATTCTTGTACTCCGGATCGAACTCCTAAATCATGGCCAGGACTTCACGGTCCAAGGGCGCCTCGGGAAATCCCTCCTCCGAGCGGACGAACGGGAATGAAGTGTCTAGAGACATGATCGCTGCAAAAGAACGATTTAGCCGTTAGTGTTGTAATTCCAACGTTTGGCGTTTAAAAAAAGAAAATGCATTAATTAACTTAAATTAAAATTAATTAATTACACCACACAGCAGTGCAGTGAGTAGGGGACCAAAGGGGGACCCACAAAATCTGGATGACAATACGTCAGTTAATAAGACAACCTCATCATTGGATGAGATTGTCAGTTGGTCCCCAGGAAAACATTCCCATTTATAAAAAAAGGGGGGAAGAATCCCTAGAGACAAAGAGAAAATCTCCTCTTTCAGAGCAAAGCTCTGTCACAGAGTGACACTTGTCAAACTTTGATCTCAGAGAAATAAGATTCCTTAAAAGAGCATAGCTCTATGGTCCATCAGAAAATGTTACACCTAAAAGAATTAGAATTTTTGGAATCTTGGAAAATCCATGAAAAACTTATGAATTTTTTTCATTTTTCAGATCTAAAAGATCTACAGATGATTCAAAGAGCAAAGCTCTGTCCATGGGTTAGAACCCATGAACAAGATCTCTGTAGATCTATAAGTTTTTGAGAGCAAAGCTCTGTTTATGAAACCCCAATGGGGATCTCTTTAGATCAAAAGATCTGTAAGAGCAAAGCTCTATTGGTTAATTAAAATTAACTTAAGATTAATTTTACCTAAAATTTTCTAACTTGGAAAATGAGAGCAAAGCTCTAAAGTTCTGGAAACGAGAGCAAAGCTCTGGAGTTCTAAGCAAGAGCAAAGCTCTGGAAATAAAAATCTTGAAACGGTGAGATTTTTTCTAAGGGTCAGAGGTCCTATTTATAAGGCGCTTGCGCCCCTTGAGCTCACCCCTTGATCCAACGATCAGGAGTTTGCCACCGCTGCACTGACGTGTGCGCCACGTGAGCGCAACGGTGGGGGGGCATTTGTTTCGCCCAATCAGAGCAAAGCTCTGTTGAAATTCAAAATTCAAAATTTTGAAGCAACGCTTCAAATCTCGGGTGCAACGCGCCACATGTCAGGCGTTGATATGTCAGCGCAGCGCCCAAGAAGGCGCGCCCAATCAGAGCAAAGCTCTATTTTTAAGCAAAATTAAAGGAAGCAACGCTTCAGTTGCGCAGGCACTGCGCTGCGCGACACGTGTCAGCGCAGATGCGCTAGCGCAGTTGGGCTACGCTTTGCGCTGCGCGACACGTGTCAGCGCAGATGCGCTAGCGCAGTTGCGCTGCGCTGTGCGCTGCGTGACACGTGTCACGTGCTGGGGCATCTGCGCCAAACAGAATTAAAATTTTAAAGGAATCTTTTCTGTTCTTGTTAAAACAAGAAGATTTTCTTCTGTAAAACAGAAGCCCTTGGATCAAAGATCCGACGGTGGGGAAAATTCCCCAAATCAATCAGAGAAAAATCTCTTTAACAAATTTAACTAATTTATGGGCACTATAAAAAGGACCCGAGGCCTCAATTCAAAGCATGAACATTTTTCTTGAAAAAAGTCAAGAGCTTCAAACAGAGAGAGAATTCTGAGAAAATTTCAAAGAAAAAGGTAAAAACCTTCACGAGAGAGAAGAAATCTCTTTTAATAAATCATTGATCTAAAAACCAGATCAATGTTCTTCACATAATAAATAGTGCTTTGCACTTCTTATGAACCACTGGTTCTTTAAAACAAGAAAACAACAAAATAAAAAATAGTGCTTTGCACTTTTTTGAACCTCTGGTTCTTGAAACAAAAAGAAAAACTTATTTTTCTTTGATCTAAATTAGATCAAGAAATCAAATAGTGCTCTGCACTCCTGTTCTTGAATCTAAAAGATTCTTAGTACTTTGCACTTCCAAACTGCGGTGTTGCGCTCTTGAGAGAGCGCCACATGTCAGCTACAGAACAACTTGCGCTACGCGCTCTTGAAATAAAGCTTTGCTCTCTGGAATTGGCGCAACTCACCAGAGCGCGCCACGTGTCAGCAGTGCAACAGCGCAGCGCACTAGCGCAGCGCACTGCGCTGTTGCGCTTGCACTCACCAGAGCATGACACGTGTCCTCACCACAAGCGCTTGCGCTCAGTGATTGGCGCAAAGCGCCTGACAAATGCAATGCATTTTAATGAAGGGCCAGGCCCAATTAAAAGACCAAACAGGCCCAATTAAATTGATGCTCTGCATCATTTATAAGTGGGCAAAGCCCAAACAAAATAATAAAAATGCTATGCAGATGCCTTGCAGAGTCCAAAATAAATTGATGCTCTGCATCTTTTATGGGCAAAGCCCAAACAAAAAAAATAGAAGTAATGCAATGCATTATTTAGGTGTGGGCAAAGCCCTAACACAGGTCTAATAGACCAAAAATAAATAAGGGTGTTGAACATTTTCAACTGGACTTAGCCCAATTTTGGCCGTAAGTCCTTAAGTTAAATTGAACTGAGCGCAAATGCTCTCTTAAATCAATTTACATCCGGTTCGAGGGTACATCTCCGAACTCCTCTGACACTTCTCGTTGTAATCCTTCAACGACGTCAAAGAGGCGACGGGTCCCGACGACCACACATCGATACGGACTGCGGGGTCCTTAAACTCGTGGACCGAAACGTCCTTAAACTAATAGCGGACCACTACGTCCCTAAACTGGAACATGGACCACCACGTCCCTAAACTGGAATATGGACCACCACGTCCCTAAACTGGAGCATGGACCGCAATGTCCCTAAACTACCTATGGACCACTACGTCCCTAAACTGGAACAATAGAGCCTCCAAATGCTCTTTTGCCGGATCTAAACGATCCCGTTTAAGTTGATCTTAGCCCCCAAACACGGCTAATGTATCCTTAAACATTCAAACGAACTATAAAACTCCAAATCAATCTTTGTTCAAGGGTACATCTCTGAACTCCTCTGACATCTGCCGTTGTAACCCTTCAACGACGTTAGAGAGGTGACGAGTCCCGATGGCCAGATATTAAATGGATTATCACGTTGAGTTGATTTTAGTCTCAAACAGGACTATCGTATCGTAAACGAACGTTTAAGTTGATCTTAGCCGCAACGCGACTAATGCATCCTTAAACTAAAAACACCAAACCCTAATCTAAGTAAATACGGATTTGGACTAATCCACGTCCTACGGGCGACGGCATTACTCAGTCTCCGTATACAATCCTCGGGCAACCACAAACAAAACAAACGCACACGACACAAAGTGAAATTCTGGAGAAGGAGAAAGTTGTTACCGCGATGCGGTAGCGTAATTAACTGCAGGGGCTTGCGCCTGCAGGGAAGAGCGTCCCCACAATCAAAAACCCCTCAAGCGAGGGGGAATCTGACGAAGTCTGCTACATTGGCCGCATCCGTCTAAACCTCCGATACACGGTGCCATAAATCAACTTGGCATCTTCGGAGAGGTGGACGGATAAAACCAAATAGCATCTGCCCCGAATCTCAGCGTCAGGACATCGCAGTCTTGTGCGCCGTCTTTCGGAGGGGAACAGGGTTAGTATTCGCCCGAATATCGGGTTAGTAGTCGTCCACACATTGGACTGTTCACCCTGTCTGCAGGGATTCTCATATATAAGTATTCCATACCTAAGTCCGCACATTCTAACCCTAACCGTATCATGTATGTCATAAACTGGAAATCAAGAAGTTGATCTCATTTAATATGGCCTTCCACAACCGCTCATTTTGTCTTGTTATCTTTTAAAATTTGTAATGTAGTTCGTGTCATCTTATAGAACACTTAGTTAATAAAGGATAATAGTGTTTAATTATATTTATTATTTATAAGAAAACCATGATATTTGGAATATTTATCATTTTAGAAACCCATAGTATTTTACTTAGAAAATATCCTTTTAATAAAAGGTTAAGGTATTTATTTGAAAATTATCTTTTAATAAGGTTTTAGATATTCTTTTTGAAAAATATCGTTATACGGGTTATGGTCTTTGTTGAAAATAGCTTTTTAGTAAAGGTCAAGGTTTTTAAATGAAATTATCTCTTTTTAGGATGGATTGAGGTATTTTATTGTAAATAATAATTTTATGAAATCATAGTGTTTTAAGTTTGAGGTAACGTTTTAGAAAATACGTACGTGTTGGCAACCGCTGCACATGGACAGCAGGATTTGTGTCCTTTTCAGGGACGATTGCCTATCAACCACGAGATACTCGCGTAAAACATTACCCTATTATTAGGGTAACTCATTAAACTTTAGTTAACATTCTAAGAAGAATTAATATAAAAACATCCTTTCGAGTGAAAGGGGCTAAGTTGGAAAGAACCATATGCCGTTATTTAGATTTAGTATTATCCCCTTTCAAAGTAAAGGGATTTAACAAAATTATAGTAGTTGGTGAAAAAGGTGTATAAATATATATATATATATATATATATATATATATATATATATATCGTATCTAAAACATTTATTCCAAATATCTTATCTCATATGGATATTTTAAACAAATACAACATTTTAACAAAACGAGGGTATTTTGTGGAAGTAACCTATTTCGAGATCACAAAGGTAGCATGGGTAAGTGTGGGTATGTAAGGGGTGAATTGATACCTCATGGGTTATAACATTAAGCATATCATGTTCCATGT
This sequence comes from Agapanthus africanus, assembly GCA_030015575.1. Taxonomy (NCBI): domain Eukaryota; kingdom Viridiplantae; phylum Streptophyta; class Magnoliopsida; order Asparagales; family Amaryllidaceae; genus Agapanthus; species Agapanthus africanus. The sequence goes on along the minus strand of JASDDO010000244.1, from coordinate 286,214 downwards.
TGTATGAGGCGGCAACATTTTTGCACATAGGAGTTATTAAAGAAACCATTTTAAACATGGATCAACACTATTATCATTAAGAGGTACCAAAACAGACATGCAGAAATATTTTTAACATCATTTTAATATGAGATTGGGGATTAGGACTTGAAATCAAGATCATTATGAGAAAGAAGTCGAGAGACAAGTGGGGAGAGGCGGATCCTACCTTTGGTTAGAGTTGAATGTCGATGAGTCGAAACGTAGGCTTGCACTAAATCCTCAATAGCTCCGTGCTCGGATTTTTCCTTGATACTTGGGTAGAACCACAGCATCGGTGTCGTCGATACGAAGGCGTGGATAATTTTTTCAAATTTTTTAGAGTTCTGAGGTGTGAGAAATCAGTGTATGAAGGTGTCTATTTATAGGGGTTTTTTGCCAACCATAAAATTCAAAAAATCTGTTAAAATCCCCTAAAATCCACGCCCCAAATGATTGCAGAATCATCAGCCGTCGCCGCCAGTGCTTCGTGCCGTTGGATCTTGATCCAACGGCCAAGATCGCGCTTCCAAGCCCACTCACCCGCGCCACGCGTAACGTGTGTGGGGATCACGTGTTTTCGCGTGGTCCCCACCATGTGGGCTCCGCCGGGTGATTCTGGGCCGTTGGATCTTGTATCCAACGGTCCAGGATCAAGGGATTTAATAATTTTTTTATAAATAAAAATACTAACTGTTTATTAGTTAAAAATTGAATTTGGTTTTAAAAAATTTGTTAAAAATAGTTAAAAATACGGGAAAATTATGGAAAAATTTCAGAAAATATATTTTATTGTTATCTTTAGTATAAAAATAACTTTGGGCTAAAACTAAATAATATATCCATATCTATGGTATTTGCTAGTTATTATAATTATTTTAAAAAATCTATTTTATTCTAGGAAATATTTTAATTACGAAATAATTATTTTAATTGATAATAAAAATATGTAAATTATTTTGAGGCATAATAAAATTTTATTAAAACATCTTAAGCCTAGAAAAATATAAATAGATTTTAGAAATTTTTTTTAATCATATTTCAATGCTTAGAAAATTATTAACTTTACTTTAAAAATATTCTTCTATCAACGAAACACGTAAATAATTATTTGATACTAGAAATTTAAATAAAATATATTTTATTAGGTATTAGAAAACACGGTCGTTACAATCTACCCTCCTTAAAATAATTTCGTCCTCAAAATTTCTGAAGGTAGGTAAAGAAGAAGGAAAAAAATCACCAAGAAGGGATTATCGTGGTTTAAAAATTTTGGGTCTCACTCTCTCGCCCCGTGTCCTCGCTTCCGTGTATGTCTACCTAGTAGTTCTTTCTTCATATAGCTCTAGCCAGCTGGATTGTCTTGTTGCTCAAGGTTTCATCCTTCTAGTATCCCGACCGGTTGCTGCTCGTATGTTACGCCAACCTTTCCGTGATCTCGGAACGATCAAAAGTATGGCTAGGGTTGCCAGCATACCCTCCAAGAAAAGTAGCAAAAGTAGGCTATACACAAACCCACCGTCTTCTTCTAAGATGTTAAGCGGCCGATGAGTCGTGGGCTGAGCTTTCCGCGCTCGCTGCATTTTATCACCATCTCCACTTTTTTTTCTACAATTATCTCAATCTTACAAATTCTCCATCTTCAGGATTGTCCCAACCGATCGACACTTCTCCCATATAAAACTTGATCCCTATCATCCGCTTCATGTGTTTCAACCATCCGTGTCCTCACGTTCTCCTTAGAGTAGTGTTTTTATATCTTCAAGATGAACATTACCATCGTCGGTTCTAGATCTGGATAGGAATAGTTGTGTTTACAAGTCTTTAGTTGTCTTGACGCATATGCAACTATATCGCCGCGCGGATATATCGCGCTACCAAGTCCCTTCTCCGGAAATCGTAGTTGATGCTTAAAACTTTTGGGTTTGCTACGAATGGCAAGAATGGGCGCGTTAGTTACGATCTACCCTCTTTAGAATAATTTCATATTTGAAATTTCCAAAGGAGTAACCCTACTAGGCACGGAAATCAAGAAGGCTGTCAGGAGTCCTCTTTGCTGCATATGTCGTGTATCACTTGACGCATAGAAAGTCTCTGAAGGGTTTAGGTATAAAGAATCGGAAAATGTAAAATCAGTAGTTGCTTCCAGATAGAAAAATTTGGAAGTTGAAGGAAAGTTGTGCATTGATGGAAAACTTGAGAGATATAACATAAAGACAACTAGTCGAAATTACAAAAACTAGAGGAATTATGGTGAGTTTAACTAAGATTTTCATCGAAAGATAAAGAAGTATGGTATCGAAAAGGAAGGTTGAAAAAGAAAAGAGTACCTTTGATGTCTTTCCATGTGGTATCAGCCTTCTCGGCTGTCATGGTGAAGGTCTAGCATTTGGGTCCATTCCGCTGCACTTGCTGAAAAACACGCTTCTGTGATGGCAAGGGTGGTCCCTTTGGTGATGCCTCTTGACCGGTTGGTTTAGTGGAGGAAAGTGGCCGGTTTCTCTGTGTTGGTGCCCCATAATTAGCCGACTTGTTGACGGGGCCTAATTGTCTCCCTCTCTGAGGACAGTCCCCAATAGCATGATCCGGAGACCCACAGACTATGCAAAGTTTGTTCAAAATGCGACAGTCTCTCATGCAGTGCCCGGTCCTACCACAATGGTTGCATATAACGGCTGGTTTTCTGTAAATAGTTGGTCCTGCTGGTCTCTTAGGTTGTTGTCTCCCGTTGAATCTGGAAGATGTTCCTCCAAGAATTTGATTGGCTGGTCACTTAATACCGGAAAAACGGTCATCCTTCCTTATGCGTCGCTGAAGGTCTTCAAAGTTTCGCGCCATCTCTAAGATTTCATCATAAGTCGAAAGAGTAGCAGAAGACATGGAGGACTGCGTCTTCGGGTCCAATCCTTGTCGGAGTCTCTTAGCATAAAGTTCTGGGGTTGCCACCAGATGATGCGCGAACCAACTTAACCTTGCAAACTCCAAAGCGTACTCATCCACCGACTTATCCCACATGCTCTCTTGTTGGAGTTGTATAAACTCCCTTTCCATCTCTAGGTGTGCCACGGCTGGAAAATACTGGGTATCAAACCATTGTCTGAACGTTTCCAAGTCGATGGGCTCCTTCAATCTACTTTCCTCTGCCTCCCACCATATCCGGGCATTGTCCATGAGTTGTAGTTTGGCAATGTTCACCCATGCGTCCTTCAGAATTTTGGTGGCACCGAGATCGTTGACTATTCCCTTGAGCCATTCCTCAGCTTCTAAAGGAGTTTCCTTCTCCGAAAAAGTCTTAGGGTGGAGTGATTTGAACTACTTCACTCCCGCCGAACCTTGAGAAACTGGGGCTAGTGCTTTGCTTAAAATCTCTGCTTGCTGCTGCCTACTTTCTCGCAACTCTTGATGAAGGGCAGTTGTCTGCTACTGTTGCTCCAGGAGTCCTTGCATCATTTGTATCATAGCTTCTTGCTAAGCAGTGGCTTCATTGACTCCATTTCTCCTTCTGTTGCGGTTATGGTGTCGTCCGGCCATTGATGATCTGAATCAGAATAGGTTAGGTTACAAACGGCTAAGGTGTGACAAGATAATAACTTGCATGGAAGAACAACAATTAATGCAAGAGAAAACTAATAAGAAGAGCAAGCGACACAAGAGAGATTTTTGCTCGAAACTGAGATTTTATTATCCAACTTCAATAAGGAGAGTACAACCGAAAAGTAAGGGCATGCCTCTACTGTTCTACATCGTTTTATTCGGCCAAAGAAAAGGAAAAAGTCTTATTAAATTCGATTATGGGAGTTCAACAAGTTGCGATAGGCCCTCACATTAAGAAAGGTACGGCCATTCCCACGGTGCCTTGCGGGGGAAACTGCCTGAGTTTCTCCGGCCTTGAGTTCCTCTTCACTCGAAACTTCGTCCTTTGACTCATCCTTGACAGGAGCCTTGTTCTCGGATTCCACCCCTATAGGGTCTTCTTATTCTGCAGGAGCCTCCCCATCAGGATCATATTCCGTAGGATTCTCCTCCGCCGCAAGAGCCTCTTTTTCTGGCCCCTCCTCTATATGCTCCTCTTCTATGGGATCTTCTTCTTCGTCTTCGGAGTCATTGGCCATCATAGGATCCGGAGTTACAGTATCGACTTCTTCGTCTTCCGAGTCGCTGTCGGAAATAACCGCCTGAGAGTCTACGAATTCGTCGTCTGAATCTCCAGATGTAGCTTCAAAAGTAATATCGGACATGTCATCTTCGTCGGAAAGATTTGCCATGACCTGAAAGAAAGGCCATGGTTAGGGTACAGAATGTCAAGGAAAGGACAAGGGACATAGGAAAATTATGAAATCAGTATAAATGGATGAGATTCACAAATATAATAAATCAATTAACAGTTTCATTTTAGTACATAAGAAGACCTGCATGGGCCACCACTAAAACCTGTCATGCTCCGCTTCCCAAAAGAAGGTGAAGGATGACGTGTCAAAGTCTGCAACCTAACTGTATTGAAGGTGGTTTATTCAATACAGTTACGTTAAGCGTATGAATATCTAACATGCATGATGTGTACCAAAATCAAAATAATAAAATCGAAATGCATTTATTTCCATTAACCAAACTTTATTACATCCCAAAGGAAATAGTAAAATAAACTAAGTAGTTTAATTACATCAAAGGAGAAACAAAAGCCCTAAATATGTGGGCAACAACAAAAATAAAATTTAGCTAATCTTCCGTCGTCAAGTCTGCATGATCTTTATGTTTTACAATTGTAGTTGTGCTTAACTACATATCACTATAGGTTTAACTTTTGTCTAAGCTTTACAATTGTGATTTTGATTAGCAAGTGCATAAATTATTTAAATTGGGCATTTTGCTTGCATAGTCCTATTCACCCCCTTCTAGGATTGTTTTCATCAACACTTATAAAATAGAACATGTAAATCAATCAAATCTTATAAGAAAACTTAATTCGATCAAGCAAATTTTGTTTTGGGAATTTGAAATCATGTAAGAAATAAGAAGGAATTGTAAATATATTTACATTTTTTTTATCGATTTCTCTCTAAATTAACCTTTATTTTAATGATGTTATAGTTTTTCAAAACTTAAAGAATTTAAAGAATTTGGGAAGGTGCAGGTAATATCAAATTTGCATAGAGTTTCAGAGGCTATTTCAAGAAACCCTTGATATAAATATTTTAATTAAATATTTAAATGAAGGGTATTTTGGGAATCAATTAAAGTTGACGGGGCAAAGTGCTGAGTTTAGAAAATCAGGGTTATTTCCTTGCTACTGGGGTAAATGTTTGGGGGTATTTCCTGCCAATTAGCCAAAAAAAATAATGTTCAAATGTTTAAGACAAAATTTGGAACACATAACGAGCATTTAGAATCTGAAAAAAAAAATCCTAAACAACCCGCTTATAGTGTTCTATTGAAGTAATAATACGAGCATTGAACGACATAAGGTAAAATAAAAATATTTAAATTCAAGTGGTGATGTGTTTGGGGATAAATCAACATTAAACAATGTAAGGAACTTAAAAAGATTATGAATTAGGAGAGTAGTAGGGGCAGACCCCAATTTGTATAAAACCTAAGAAAAGATTAGAAAAGAAAAAGAAATTTACTAACCCTCAAGGACGACGACGACGATGATGAAAAGAGAGCAAGAACCAGGGCTTTGCAATTGGGATGTAGACAAGGGTTTCATTGTTTAAGGCCTGTTGCGGCCCATTAAAGACTTTGATGTTCTGCTTTCACTTTGGAGCATTGGACATCTCTACTACTTTTATGGTAAAAGGAAGGAGGTTAAAAAAGGATTGGGGGCCCTTGAAGCACTGTCGTCCAGTACGAAACCATATACTTACCTTAACAGTTCAGGTCCTCATGATATTCCGTATCATTAGATCCAGTGGTGAGTGAGAGAATAAACAGAAAGTCTATCGATTAATGTCTTTTGATCTGTGAGGTATAAAAATAGCATGAATAATAGCACCATCCCTCAATCCACCAGCCTCGAGGCTGGTTTAAATATTGATCGATAGAAATTGTACAGTTGATTCATCTTCGCATTTTCTTAAAAACATAGAAAAAATTAGAAATCCATGTCCAAATCATCATGATAAATGCTTAAATAAAACCGGTTGTAAGAAATGGTCAAATAACGAGCTATATCTCTCCTATTAATTTCTTCTTTACTATTATAATGAAAACACAAAAGGAAGTCCAGCGTTTGCTTGCGTTTTCAATTTCAGTTCAAGGTAAAAGTTAGAAAACAGTAGAGGTGGGAGAGAGGCGGAGGGGGAATCCTAAATTTCTAATATTATATATCACCATATCTTCTTTATAATTAGACTGGATGGTAAATTACTATCGCCTACATATGACCACGTGCAACCTATGTGCAAAAAACTAGTTTGCATAAAGCCTGGTCCTACCCGTTTAAAATTTGTATTATGACCTTAGAAAAAAGATATATCTGAATCTACCTGTGTCTTTACTGCTAACATTTTTTCAATTTTCAAGACCTTTAGTAAAAGTTTGATTTGGTCTAAGGAAAAATCATGGAAGGATATTAAAAGGTCATGTTGAACATAATATTCAAATTCGGACCAAGTATAAGAGGCAAATGCTGTGAGATCACTATATGAGAGGACGACAGTTAGGGTTAGAGAATTTTGAGAGATAATTCCTAGGGTTTGCTTGTGTAATTGATTCGGAGATTATAATGGAAAATTTGCAAATTCCGCTTTGCCGGAGACTAGTCATACGGTAGGTAAACCCCATTAACAAATCTTTTACCTCTATGTGTTTGATTTCCTATTTTATTCTCGTATATTTATATTGTTCTTTCGTCGTTTAATTGCGTATTTGTGTTTGCGTGATTTGGAGGTTATCACAAGCATTGTTCTGCGTTTTGATCTCTCTCAGTCGATCCCCAACAACTGGTATCAAAGTCAGAGTTGCGTTTATCTGATACCGACAACCGGTAACAGAGCTTCGTTAAGAAATCTATGGTTCTTCAAATCTACGATCTAGGTCAACAGTGCGTAACGACAACTACGTCATCTTTCCCACTTTCTTAGATCGTTGTTTTGAAGGCGTTGGTTCAGTTCAAAAGAGAAGTCAAGTTTGTTGTTGTCACGACGCAAATTGGCACGTGACCAGCACTTAGATCATATGACGTCTAAAAATATCGACGCGATCCAAATAAACCAAAGACCAAGATCTAAATCTTTTTAAATAATAAATAAGATGAAGTTTTCAAAAAAGGTATTTAACATGATACACAATTTTATTTATAAGGGTTGTTTGTTTTAAAACATATGTCAAGTGTTTTGAAATAGGGTTGAAATTTTTTCGTTATTTGAAATTTCGACAGCACTTCCTTTGTAATTTTTGAAAAAAAAGTACAAATACATATAAATATAACGGCATCCCCATTTGGGAGCTATCTCAACGCCAATCGGCGGAATCACAACCACGCAGTTATATACGACGCTCGAAGGCGAAGGATCACAAGCAAATATAAAAATAAATTGCGTAAGTAAAGCTAACTAGTCAACTTTATCTGAGTTCGACCCAAAAGAATATACATAAAGTCACAACTCGATTTAAGTCAAATAATACAGGTGGTCTGATGGAGTGGCACAAGATATAAGGTACAACGTATACAAAAGAGACGGTTACTATGCGTGTAACCCACCAAGCAAAATATGTGATGAACCTCAAAGTATATGCATGTGACGCCGCTAAGTGTCTGTGCGGTCCGTCCTCCAAAAAGCTAAGATACAACAGGGATGAGTTGCCAACTTAGTGAATAGAAATATACATCACAAGGTATAATATGATATGCGTAGTAATGAATGCAAGTGCGATATAAAAGAAGTCACATAAGAATAATATCAATCATTATCAAATTCTCAACAAACTCGTGTCTTTCATCGACACAAAAATCTGGATATCGTAAGCACCGTCTAACCGATCGTCCTTCTCCTGATATCAACTTAGCCATGGTCAGAATCCTCCGGATATTTGCCGTGCTCCAATGTCACCTCCGGTATCGATCATTCTCGTTAGGCTTCCCATACCTCCCTACGGTCTTTAATTGATAGAGTTTTTGCATGCTTGGTTAATTACCGCAATCACGGTTTCGCTTGTAGCTAGCCGGTTGAGTACGGGTCGTCCGCAGGGAGATTGGAATCTTTTTCTATGTGCTTTAACGAGTTAAGTCCAAATGTCCAGGTTTGTTTTGAGATTAACTATGTGCTAAAATGATATATAAAGAGAGCTTGTTAGGGTTAGGATTAGGTTAGTTTGAGTTAGGAGTCGCTCACTTCTTTCGTTGCCACTCTTAATATCGGTGTTACGGTAATCGGCAACAACGGGGATTAGCACGACTAGGAAGGAACTTGCGAGTATAAACTAGACTTTCCAACGCTTAAGTTCTTCCTTTTGGTGCTTGTCCGTCCGTTCTTGGCTCTTAGCCTTAACCTCCGGTTAATTCAACCACAACCGGTCTCACTAAGAAATCACCGCTATCATATAGGATAGGGTGCCGTAGGGAGCGGATTGTGGTTCAATTAACGGGAGTCCGAATTAAATTGTTGGACAAGGAAAGAGTGAGAGAGATTTCCTTCTCTCAAACTTTCCTTATCCTACCCTAACAAGTATGAAAACTACTCACCCATTATAAAAAAAAAAGAAAATACAAAAAAGGAGGAAGATAGAAAGAAGAAGGTTAGAAGATTACAACTAGCTATTTGAGACCTCACCTTGGCAAGGATCAAGCTTAAGCATCATTGTTGTTAAGGATAAAGAAAAAGAGAACAAGAAAGAAACAAACAACAAATAACAACAACTAGATTAGCAAATGAAAAATACAAGCAATTATCATTAACAACATAACAAGACAAGCATGGTAACAAAAAGAACTCTTTTATTCATCCTTCATTCATAAAAAGCTCACTACAAAGTTTTAATGGAGAAAAGATGAAAAGAGGAAGAAGAACTACAAAACATATCCTAAATTTTATACAAGAATAAGCACCCTTCACTTGGCATTGTTCTGGGCTATTTATAGGCAGGAAACTGAAACTCTAGCCCAACTTTCAGGCACTACATGAAGTTACAAAAATGCCCCCAGAAGATGACCCACTGCCGAGTCAGCATGGCCGCGGTTCCGCGGCCTAAGCGCGCTTATGCCGCGGAACCGCGGCCATAATAGGGAGTTGGGTCATAAAATTTTGTCGGTTTCCCTGGTTTGCTGTTATCTTCAGTTTGGTGTATGTGGTTTCTCAGAATCTTTTCACATTTCTTCCAGAATTTCAGCTGATCAAAAGGTGATGTGATGTGGATCTTTTGCCATGATTTTTCTTGAGCTCCGCGTAGATATGTTGGATCTTATGTTGACATTGAGCTTTGTGCATGAAAATGACATTGATTTGCCATTTTGTCCCTTAAACTGGTGTGCGGCAACATACAGATAGAGAGCGGAGACCCGTATTTTATCTGTGGTTGACAGTAATCCGGAATTTGTCGTGCTTTTCCATGAATTTCACTGTTTAGAGCTGAGAACCTGTATCCTGTAATTAACTAGCAAACACGGCTCAAGAGTACCCATCGATAAGCAATGCGATAAAAATTGGGCGGTATAAAAATGCAAAAATCTGATATGAACAAATACCCCCAAACTTATCATTTGCTCGTCCCGAGCAAACCCAATTTATTCACAAAAATTCCTAATCTCACTTTCGCAGGGAACGCGATTGCACTGAGCATGTGCAACAAGTCGTTAAACCTCTAGGTGTCCCTAGTAGGAGGAGTGTTGTCTCCTGAGGGTTTTCAACGGATACTACCCACAAAATCCGGTCAAGCTAGTTTTGTAAAATAACTATGATTCAAACCCTAAGGTTTTGTTTCAGAAAATAACAATTCTATTATCCTAAGTCTAGACTATCGAACCTTTATTTTTCACACCTCGCTTCTTATTTAACTTAAGATTTTATATGTCTTTACGTGCAGTGCAAATAGTGTCGTTAAGTTCCAGAAGGATCGATTAAAGTCATCATGTCACACAATAAAGCCCAGATAAAAATTTTAAAAGGATCACGTAAGTTTTATAAAGAGTTAAGTATTTTTCAAGTTTCGTTTTCCAGTAAGGTTTCAACTTAAGAATTTCTATCTTCCTTAACAGGAAACTAGGTCTTATTTTTCACTCCGCCTTTTTCTTATTTTTATTTCATACACACCTCTGTGAACGTGCAATAGTCTTTTTCATAGAATAAAACCTTCATATCTCCGCTAGAAATATTTTTTTACAAAAACTTGTCTTTTGTCAAGATTATTCTTACACAAAGAACCGTTAGGAATTTTAACTCGGAGAGAACACTTGCTTGACTTTGCTTTAATCTGGACTTTCTATACTTCTTAACGAGATTTGGGCCAATGCACCCAAACCAGTTGGCTTTAGGGCATTAGGTGTAGAGACACCCCAGCGGACTTAATTACTCAAGTTACCTAGGTCCAAAAAAACAAAAGACAATTTAACGTGAAAATCATGATGATTCAATACGAACGGAGATATAATCGGCAGTTCAGTTATTTTTTGGATAAAAGACGTGTTTAGTGGGTTAGGTGTGTAATCATTCCAATCAAGTTTCAGATGGGTTATTTTTCAGAATTAGTTCCAATTAAGGCATCAATAACATTTCTTCATATTCGCTTCACTTCATAAACTATTCTTGATATTACTTATTTCAGAACAAACCTATTTGATCTTCAGAAAATCATTTATCCATTTAAAAGTTTTTAGACATAATAGACTTGTCATCTAATTTCCAAAACTCACGACACGTGTAGTGTGATGTAAAGACGTATATCAGCTATAGTTAACTTCAATGGAGAGTTATCTTTCAGGTTTTCAAAATCTAAAAATAAGATTTAGTTATTCTTATCTTATCAAACAAAACCGTCAACATGTTGAATCTGAGTTCTCCCACTAGCTAACTTGACAAATTTTTTTTATGTTTTTAGAAATTTTCTGATTTTTATGGATTTTATGGATTTTAGTATGCAGATGCAAAATATACATATGAATGCGAAGGTTAGAAATGCGTACCGAGCGTACCCCCAAACTTAAACTGGACAGTGTCCTCACTGTCATTGCATGAAGAGATCATTGAAGGGTCAAAATTGTCGGTTAGATATACACAAATTTTTTTTTGTTTTTAAAGAAAAAAAATAGTAAAAATGGAAAAGAATATCCACAAATATATAAAAAATGGTATATACATACCCCCAAACTTATTTGGAACAGTGTCCACTGTTCTTGGCTGGATAACCGAAGTTTGGTGGTAGGCAGAGGAAGATTATGCAGGGTAAACCGGCTCCTGTAAGACTAGGAGCTCCTCTGTTGGTTCGGCGCTAAAGTACGGTTTAAGTCGGTGTCCGTTTACTTTGAAAAATGAACCGTCTTTTGGATTCTCCAAATCCACAGCGCCATGCGGATACACATTCCGCATAAAGTATGGCCCTTTCTAGCGAGATCTGAGTTTACCTGGATGGAAATGTAGCCGGGTGTTGTAAAGCAGCACCTGTTGACCAGGTGCGAATGTTTTGCGCAAAAGGTGTTTATCGTGAAACACCTTCGTTCGGTTCTTAATGACAATCGCGTTTTCGTAAGCCTCATCTCTAAGCTCGCTCAATTCGTTCAACTGCAGCTTCCGATGGTTGCCCGCATCTTCGAGAGACAGATTCAGTTCTTTTATCGCCCAAAATGCGCGATGCTCTATTTCGACAGGGAGGTGGCAAGCCTTTCCGTACACAAGCCGATAGGGAGACATGCCAAGATCGGTCTTATAAGCAGTTCGAAATGCCCAAAGGGCATCAGTGAGTTTCAACGACCAATCCTTACGGTTCTTAGAAACTGTCTTCTCCAGTATCTGCTTGATTTGCCGATTTGAAACTTCGGCTTGCCCACAGGTTTGGGGGTGGTAGGGCGTAGATAGCTTATGATTAATGGAATACTTCCGCATCAAGGCCTCGAAAGTCTTATTGCAGAAATGAGTTCCATTGTCTCTAATGATCGCTTGGGGGTGCCCAAACCGGGAGAAAATGTTTTCTTTAAGAAACCTAATGACAACCTTATTGTCGTTAGTCCGGCTGGGCACAGCCTCGACCCACTTAGAGACGTAATCAACAGCGAGAAGGATGTACAAGTTCCCAAAAGAGGTGGAAAACGGCCCTATGAAATCTATCCCCCAAACGTCGAAAATCTCCACAACCAAGATTGGTAAGACGACATCTCGTTCCTCCTGGATATCCGGCCCAAGTGTTGGCACCTGGAGCAAGTCTCGCAGTAGTCATGAGCGTCTTGAAGAGTTATGGCCAGTAGAAACCACACTGCAAGATCTTCTCAGCTGTCTTTCTGGGGCCAAAATGCCCGCCACATGCTTGATCGCGGCAAAATGACAGCACACTCTTGAATTCATCGTCAGGGACACACCAACGAATAATCTGGTCGGGACAATACTTGAACAGATAGGGTTCGTCCCGGTAAAAGTGTTTTACTTGGGATAAGAATCGAAGTCTGTCCTGACTTGACCATTCAGCCGGTAGTAATCCTGTGGCCAAATAGTTCACAATATCTGCGAACCAGGGTTCGCAAGATACTGTCAAGAGTTGTTCATCCGGAAAAACGTCGTTGATCGGAATTTGAAGCGACGGCGAAGAAGGAAGTCGTGAGAGATGGTCGGCGACTACGTTCTCACATCCTCTTTTGTCCTTGATGACAAGGTCAAACTCTTAAAGCAAGAGGATCCAACGTATTAGCCGAGATTTTGCATCTATCTTCGCAAAAAGATGGCGCAGAGCAGAATGGTCTGTGTAGACAATGACTGGAGAGCCGATGAGGTAGGGCCTGAACTTTTCTAAAGCAAATACAACAGCCAAGAATTCTTTCTTAGTTGTTGTATAATTAAGTTAGGCGTCGTTCAGGGTTCGGCTAGCATAATAGATTACGTGCGACATCTTGTTGATGTGTTGTCCAAGGACAGACCAATGGCAAAGTCGGATGCATCGCACATAATCTCAAATGGGTGCGTCCAGTCAGGAGAAGAAAGAACGGGAGCAGAAGTGAGTGAGCTTTTTAATGACTCGAACGTAGTCACACAGCTCGAGTTGAAGTCGAATGGCGTGTCCTTGGCCAGCAAAAGAGTCAAGGGCCTAGCAATCTTGTTAAAGTCCTTGATGAACCGTCTATAGAAACCGGCATGGCCAAGGAAGGCTCGGATGTCTCTGACGCATCTGGGAGGAGGGAGATTGGAAATGACCTCAATCTTCGCTTTGTCAACCTCTATGCCATTTTACGAAATGATATGTCCTAAGACAATACCTTCGCGCACCATGAAGTGACACTTCTCCCAATTCAAAGTGAGGTTCTTGTCCTTACATTGGGTAAGGACAGCGTCGAGATGCAGCAAACACTCATTAAAGGAATCGCCGAAGATGGAGAAATCGTCCATGAAGATCTCCAAGAATTTTTCCACCATGTCTGAGAAGATTCCCATCATACACCGCTGGAAGGTAGCAGACGCATTGCATAACCTAAAGGGCATGCGACGATATACAAACGTGCCGAAAGGACAAGTGAATGTGGTCTTGTCCTGGTCTTTTTCGGCAATGGAAATCTGATTATAGCCGGAGTAGCCATCAAGAAAGCAGTAGTACTCGTGTCCGGCCAATCGTTCAAGGTCAATGAAAGGTAGCGGAAAGTGGTCCTTCCGCGTTGCGGCGTTGAGTTTTCTGTAATCGATACATACTCGCCACCCAGTTTGGGTGCGAGTAGGGATTAACTCGTTCGCCTCGTTAGTGATGACCGTTATGCCTGATTTCTTGGGGACAACGTGAATGGGGCTAACCCACTGGCTATCAGAGATAGGGTAAATGATACCACTATCCAGACACTTTACGATTTTCTTTTTCACAGCCTCCTTCATGACTGGGTTGAGTCGCCTTTGTGGATCCCTGGCTGGTTTGGCATCATCCATCAGATGAATGTGATGTTAAACGATCAGGGGACTAATCCCCTTGATGTCCGCCATAGACCAGCCAAAGCTTGCCTATTGCTGTGCAAGACCGCAAGAAGGGCTCTCTCTTGGTCGGGAGCTAGAGAAGCCAGATGATAACAGGGAGGGTCTCGTTCTCACCCAAGTAAACGTGCTTAAGGTGAGACAGCAAAGGCTTGAGTTCGAGCGTTGGAGGTGAAACGATTGAAGGCAAGATTGGTGAAAAGGTCTCGAACTCAAAGGATTCCAGCAAAGGTTCAAAACGAGTGTAAGCGACCGAGTTGGATGGTTCAAGTAACTCATCCGGAAATTCGAAGGATTCAAACTCGGGTGGTGAGTGGCTAAGATCGTTCGAGAAAGTGAAACACTCATAGTCATTGTCGGGCGCAGAAACAGCAGCAGGTTCGAAGAGGAACGCACTAGTGGCGTTAAGGTTATCGTGATCGAACAAAAACTCCTCGAATTCACACTCTTCCGGGGTGATCTCCTGGATTGAGCAAACGTCTAGTATATGAGCATTAGGTTCGGAGGGCTGATTCCCCAACCTAAAAATGTTGAGTTCAATTGTCATGTTTCCAAAAGATAGGTTCATCGAACCATTTCAACAATTGATCACAGCATTTGAGGTTGCAAGGAATGGGCGACCGAGTATCACCGGTTTGATTCCGGGGATTAGCTACAGGCTGTGTGTCTAAAACAATGAAGTCAACGGGGAATATGAAGTCCCCAACCTTGATTAACACATCCTCTAGCTCACCCCTAAGATGGGTGATCGATCGGTCGGCCATTTGGAGAGTGCAGTGTGTGGGTTTCAGCTCTCCTACACCTAGTTGCTTATATACCGAGTACGGAAGCGGGTTAACACTGGCACCAAGATCTAATAGTGCGCGATTGATGTTCTTATCCCCAATGGTAATAGAAATCGTAAGACAGCCATGGTCCTTCCGTTTTTGAGGTAAAGATTGGGTAAGAGTATCACTCACAGCACTAGCCAAGAAAACTTTCTTGGGTACCTGAGACTTCCTCTTTTTCGTGCACACGTTCTTTAAGATTTTCGCGTAGGACGGGACTTGTTGGACAACATCTAAAAGGGGAATGTTGATGTTAACCTTGTTCCCACCAAAAATTTCTGCGCAAAAGGGTCCAAGGTATCAAATGGCAGCGATACGCTTAAGGAAATGCGAACCAGTATCTTCCAGCCTGTATTTTGATAAACTCCCGAAGGAAGAACTGTTAAATTCTAATGATATTGGAAGCATCTCGAAAAACCCTTCGATTTGATATATTATGGGCTTCATAATTCATCCGGGATCAAAAGTTATGAGCAAATATGCTATGCACTGTTCCCTGATTAAAAATCAGGAATTACCTCAATGAGGTATCATGTGCTCGCACGTGATCAATGGTCACGTGTTGACACGTGATAGTTAAAACTGAAATAAAAACAAATGGCTGAAGGAAATACCTCAACGAGGTATCATGTGCTCACAAGTGACCAATGGTCACGTGCTGACACGTGATGGTTAAAACAACAACATAAACAAACGGCCGTTAAAGAACTCAATTAGGGGTCACGTGCTGACACGTGACCAAGGGTCACGTGTCAGCACGTGATTGGCTTAGAAAGCCTTACAGTTAATAGAATTAAATTCTAAAACCTTCCAAATCTTTCCAAATGGAAAAGGATTATGGGGACCGTTGGATTAAAGATCCAAGGGTGATTAAATATCACCAATTTATGGAAAGATCTTAGACAAGGAAAGATTTCCCCTAAAATCTCACTGGAAATAACAAACAGAATATCTTTGGATTTAAAATCCAACGATGAATAAAATTCACTGAATGATCTAAAGGATCATATTAATGATGAAAACAAATCAAATCTTTCAATGAGAGATTTGCTAAACAAATTGATTCTTTTCCTTCTCCTATAAATAGGAGCCAAGAAAAGAGAAGATGGACATTTTTTTTGGAGAGAAAAACAGAGAGAGGACAATTTAATTCTCAAGAGGGAAGAAAAGAAAGGAGAATTTAATTCTCAACAAGAAAACCCTAGATGAGAAAAGGGTAAAAGATCAACATCAAAAAGAGAATTTAATTCTCAAAATTTAAGAGTTTAACTCTTCTGCAAATAAAGAACTTAGTTCTTCTTCTGGTTGACGATTTGTACAGAGCACATCTCCCCATAGGATGAGAATTTAATTCTCATCGAGTCGAGATCCTGCCATGCAGATCCTAAAATTAGAAGGAGAATTGAGTTTTGAGAATTTAATTCTCCCAAACTCACATGAATTTAATTCCTCCTAAAATGAAACTAGGGTTTAACCCTAATCAAGAATTTAATTCTTTTACATATCTGGGAATTTAATTCCTTTAAAAAGAAATCAGGGTTTTATCCTAAATAAGAATTTAATTCTTTCACAATAGGAATTTAATTCCTCCAAAATCATAATTAGGGTTTAACCCTACAGAGAATTCAATTCTTAAAATAAGGAGACTTAAAAGATCTCTGTTCATGAAAAGAACTAGGGTCATGTACCCCCACGTGACCCTTGAAAAGATCCATGAAGAAAAGAAGCTTCGGGCGCTCTCACGTGTCCCCACGTGACCCCTCAGCAAGTGCTGTAATTATCGATGCATAAATCCCCATCACGTGCCAACACGTGATGCTCTAAAATAAAAATAAAAGTGTTTAACACTTATTCGCAGATTTGAGGATAAAACAAAGGAGATCTGGCTCCACATTTAGGGCGCCATCACGTGTCCCCACGTGACCCCTAACAAATCTCTTTAATATCCAATGGATGGATGCCTATCACGTGCCCGCACGTGAAGGCCAGAGAGTCAAAAAGTGTTCGACACTTATTTGCAGAACAAAGTAAAAGGAAATCTGGCCCCATCTTTAGATGCCTCACGTGCTCACACGTGATGGCCTGAAAGTTAAGTGTTTAACACTTATTTGCAGCCTTAAGGGTAAAATAAAGGAGTTTCGGCCCAATCTCAGGCGCCTCACGTGATCCCACGTGACCACCCCTTTTTAGTGTTTAACACCATTTTTAAAGCGCATCACGTGGGAACACGTGATCGTCAAATACCTTCTAGTGTTAACACTATTTCAAAACCAACCTAGCCCAAAATGGCTAAGTTTTTCCAGAGGCAGGATTCCCCTTTGATTGAACTCCAAATATACCCTTGTTTTCCAAACTTGATCATTTTACATGACATTCAAAGTAAACTCCAGAGCCATGATGAATGGTCAGTGCCTAATAAAAGACAAAATATTGTCAGAACCCCCAAACCTCTGTTTAGCACTGCTGAATGATGAGGGGCTGAACCCAGACAAATGTCTAATGGCCCAAAGGGCCAATATTTCAAACATAATTGGACTTGGCCCAAACTGGAAATAAGTCCTCAAATCATCTTGAACTGAGCACATCTTTTCTTTCAATCAACTCATTGGTTCAAGGGTACATCTCTGAACTCCTCTGATATTTGTCGTTGTAATCCTTCAACGTCTTCAGAGAGGTGACGGGTCCCGACAACCACACATTAATACGGACTGTGGGGTCCTTAAACTCATGGACTAATGCGTCCTTAAACTAACATTTATCCCCAAAACGGGAATGATGGACCACCATGTCCCTAAACTGGAGATGGACCACTATGTCCCTAAACTTGAATAATAGAGCCTCAAATGCTCTTTTGTCGGATCTAAACGATCCCGTTTAAGTTGATCTTAGCCTCAAATATGGATAACGTATCCTTAAACCTTCAAACAGACTTTAGTCCCAAATTGGACTATAGATTCCCCAATCAACTTTGGTTCAAGGGTACATCTCTGAACTCCTCTGACATCTGTCGTTGTAATCCTTCAACGTCGTCAGAGAGGTGACGGGTCCCGATGGCCATACATGCAATGGACCACTATGTCCCTAAACTGGAACAATAGAACCCAAACGTTCTTTTGTCGGATCTAAACGATCCCGTTAAGTTGATCTTAGTCTCAAACCAGACTAACGTATCCTTAACAAACGTTTGAGTTGATCTTGGCCTCAAATATGGCTAACGTATCCTCAAACCAAAACCCCAAAACCAAATCTAAGAAAATACGGATTTGGACTAATCCACGTCCTACGGGCGACGACATAAATTAGTCTCCGTATACAATCCACGGGCAACCACAAACAAAACAAACACCCACGACACGAAGTGACCAGCTGGAGAAGGAGAAAGTTGTTACCGTGATGCGATAGCGTAATTAATTGCAGGGGCTTGCACCTGCAGGGAAGAGCGTCCCCACAATCAAAACCCCCTCAAACGAGGGGGAATCTGACAAAGTCTGCTACATCGGCCGCATCCGTTTAAACCTTTGATACACGGTGCCATAAATCAACTTGGCATCTTCGGAGAGGTGGACGGATAGCACCTATTAGCATCTGCCCCAAATTTCAGGCAAGACGTTTATCGCGTCTCCGTCATTCGGAGGGGAACAGATTCTGGCACGCCCGGTGGGACCTTTTCCTCTTTCCACTCCACACTTCGTGTGTCGTGTTCGCGAACCAATCGCGGTTTGCCAATGGTTTCCCTTGGGTTTCAAGGTACTAAGATTTGGCGTTTTGCTTATTGCAGAAAGCAAAGAATCAATGGCTTCCACTTGTGCGAAGTGCTCCAACTGCAACTGCAACCGGCGCTCCGCCTCGCCAGGAGGTATAGCCTACGGGCCCCAAGCTGCTTCGCTGTTCACAATGCCCGTGGAACAGGTCACTCAAGCCACCACATGATTATTTTTCGGGACCATGCCCCCGCCAACGAGCTTCACCGCTTTTGAGCTGACACCGGAAGCTCCCAAGAAGTCAGTCTTCGATCGGCTTACAGCTAATGCGGCCCCTCTCAACTGGTCGTCCAACTCCAGCTCCTCGGTCTTCGCCAGACTGGGCCAAAATTCCTGTGGGCCCACAATGAAGCTTGCAATCCCAGAGAAGGTTATTCCGAAGAGGATAACCATCCCTGCTCCTGAAGTCGTCAAGGCGGCTTCTCCTACCAAAGGGTCGGTCTTTACAAGATTGACTGTTCCGGCTCCCGCTACGATTCTTGTCCCTGCTTAGAAGACTGTTT
Source organism: Agapanthus africanus (assembly GCA_030015575.1). Taxonomy (NCBI): domain Eukaryota; kingdom Viridiplantae; phylum Streptophyta; class Magnoliopsida; order Asparagales; family Amaryllidaceae; genus Agapanthus; species Agapanthus africanus. The sequence continues at coordinate 267,018 of JASDDO010000244.1, read as the reverse complement.
TCAACCGATTGGATACTGCTTCACAAAGGACATCAGTATTCAACAGGTGACGCCAGTAGCAGCCCCTCACCTGGACAGGGGGCAAGACAAAGCCATCCCCATCACCGAACCAACTCCATCAGCTCGACACGCTCGACGTCGCCACTGGCGCCGAGTAAGGAAGGCCGGGGGCAACTCCCCCTCTGGGCTAACGCCACCAGCTCCAACGGTGGAAGTTAATGTTGTTGTCCCAACCGGGAACAGTTTTGAGCTGCTGAACAGAATACGCAGGAATTCGCCCACTGCCATACTGAAAAGATCTCCGCCACCGGTAGAGACTGTCACGGAAATAAAGCCGAAGCAGTCCCCTCAACGGCTGTCTTCCAAAGTTTACAAAATCTGGCGACAAGTCCGAGAGTCGGTGATCGATCCAAATTTCTCCCGCCAGCACAAGAAACTGAAGGTCCAAAAGGAAGTCAGCCATCCTGCTAAGCCACGAAATGCTGTCTGGGTGCCCACCTTGACGGCTCCCTCAACTTCGACCGCTCTTGAGAAAAGAAGGCCAGAGAAGATCCCTGTGCCGGCGACAAAAGTCAAAGGCACTGAACCCAAACGTCCTAAGTCTGGGGGCATGGTGGTGCATACAGTCTACATGGCGTCCGGGAAAGAGGACAGCCGTACCTCTACAGGTCATAGACCGCTTACGCGATCGGTGACTAAAGCTCAGGAGCAGCAGAAGAAGCTCCAAGAAATGATGAATGCGATAGACGTACTCACTGGGCCAAAAGAAAGCCCAGAAACGTCCTCGGATCAATGCCGGGAGCAAGAAACCGATGCCGAGTTCCTTCGGAGAATATTGGAAAAGAAAGACAAAGAGGCTGCGGAACAAGCAGCTAACATAAAACAAATGGCGCTTCTCTTCCAAGACATGGTAGGAATGATGTTACAGCCGGACCTTCCGGCTGAAGACCCTCGGATCATTATTGAAGACGATAGAGGGGAGACATCTAATCCTCCTCCGGCTCTTTCAGCAGCTAAAGAAGAAACGATCTCAAAAGCTGCCCTGGATGACTACATTGCTCAACAAATACAAGTTTACCAGGTGAATGAAGCGGCTGAGCAAATCGTTAGAACTGGACGACCGTATCCAGGCTGGTATAATCAGATAAAGTACCCGCCGGGCTACACGATCCTGAAATTCCATGTGTACAAGGGGACATGCAATCCCTATCAACATGTTGCTCAGTTCAGGGCTCTTTGCGGCAATACTGGAGGTGATGATAAACTTCTACTTCGCCAGTTCGTCGGTAGTTTAGCAGACACAGCTTTTGAATGGTACTCGGAACTTCCCGACGACTCCGTCAAAACGTTTACAGAAATGGAGTTGCTATTCACTCAACGGTTCGCAAGCGCCGGCGAACGCACCCCGATCACGGCATTGATCAACGCCGGAGTGAAGCCGGGAGAGACGTGGGTGCAATATGCAATCCGGTGGCGGAACCTATGGTCAAGATGCGAACAACGCATAGAAGAAGCTCCTGCCGTGGGCATTTTCGTGGGTACTCTCGACCCTCAAGCGACCATCTCCCAATTCATGATGTTCTTCAAGCCGACCACCTTCCAGGCCTTGATTGACAAGCTGGCCCAAATGGACCAGATGGGCCATAGGCCTTCTTCTTCAAAGACAGAGCCTTGGAATGAAAAGGGCAAAGGGAAAGCACCTTCGTTGCCAATACTCAGCAACGGCCGAGCAACTTAAACCCGGTTGTTCGCCAAAACAACGTGCATCCACGCCCATCCCTCGAGGAGAGACTGGGACGTCCTTACTCGTTTCCCTAAGATAAAACGAGGAAACTGTTCGAGCTGGCAGTGCGCAACAAACTCATCAATCTGCCGGATCCAAAACGTCCGTTCCAGCCAGGCGATGTCAACAATCCCAATTATTGCCTTTACCACCAAACGGTAAGCCATCCGATCGAAGATTGCTTCGTCTTTAAGGGATGGATCGAGGATCAGTACCTACAAGGTAAGTTTGCGCTGTCTGAGAAGTAGAAAGTAAACCCACCACAACCGCACACTTCTAAAAAGACGGACACACCGGGAGCATCGTGCTCATTCATAAGGGAAGCCCCATGGGAGGACGTTCTTTCAGCCAAGACGAAAAGAAAGTTGAAGGTTCTCCAAACATGCCCGGCAATCAGGTGGAAAAATCCACTGGAACCCGAGATCATCGAGGGAATGCTGAAACCGTGCCCAACTCCAAAAACGGGTGGTGAGGGTCAGAGCGTTCACACCCAGCCGTCAAAATCTTCGAAGAAGAAGAAGAAGACCAAAAAGCCCGTGCAGCCCGGTGACAAGCGCACGGACCTGCAAAAACAGATTGACGCGTTGGAAGAATATAATCAGAAGGCGCGGACCCCAATCACACTCTAAGAATTTCTCAGCCACTTCCTTGAGGACGGAGATGATGACAATGGAAAAGACTCGTCGGATGAATCTGAAGATTATGTGGCAAGCTGCCATGTGATCTCTCACTCGTCAATAAATGACGAAGAAGCTCCTTACACAGAGAAGCTGGGGGCAGATCCTGAGCCAGAATTTCTAGGACTATCAGACGAAATGATTGATGCATTCCTAAATGAAGCCCGTCTTAAAAGCAAAGCTGATCGAGAGCGCGAGATGGCCATATTCGAGAAAGCCAAACGCCGGCGACTAGATGAAAGAGTCGAAACACTCCCACCGGATCAAAGTACATCCGCCGCAAATGAAAGCAGGATCAAGACAAGGAAACGATTCGCCAAATCCATATCGATGGGAATGAAGCTGCCACCCTCTGAAGGAAACACTCCTGATGAAGCTGATGTACATCCTAACTACTGCTTATATCATCGAAAGATTGCGCACCCAACCGAAGAGTGCAATGCCTTTAAAAACTGGTGGCAGGGATACTTGCTCATCGGCAACACGTTCAGCGATTGAAGCGCAAAGCTCGTCGAAAACAGAGAAGCACGACAAATGAGCATATGAAAACTGCCGGCAACGGTCACATGGTTGACGGCAGAAGATCGTGAGCTCTCACATTCGGGAGCAATTCTGAAGAAGAAATGACTCTTAGCCCTCTCTTCAAAAAATCCACTTCAGGAAAAGAGGAAGAAAAGAAGAGCTGCGAGAACGTTCAGCTGCGCAATCGCACGCTACCCGAAAATAATCTCGGACCCGCAAACAAGGGATCGAACAAAAGGGATAAGGGGAATAGAAAAGCGACCTTCGTCGCCAATGCTCAGCAACAGCCGAGTAACCCGAGACCGTTTTGTCGTCAAAACAACAAGCCGCGATACCTCAATGAGAAGTTGAAACGTCCTTACTCATTTCCCAAAGATAAAACAAAGAGATTGTTCGAGCTAGCAGTGCCCAGCGAGCTTATCACTCTGCTAGATCCAAAACGTACGTTGCAGCCAGGTGACGTTAACAATCCTAACTATTGTCCCTACCACAGAGTAATGGGTCACCCACTCGAAAATTGCTACGTCTTCAAAAACTTGGTTGAAGACCAATACCAACAAGGCAAACTCGCGCTGTCCGAAAACTGGAAGGTGAGCCCGCCACAACCACATGCCTCGAGAAAGATGGATATGCCGGGGGCATCATGCTCATTCATAGGGAAAGCCCCATAGACCGAAAGGTCAGTAAACTAGAGATTCGCCTCAAATACGGCGACGCTAGATCGAAAAGTCAGTAAACTAGAGATTCACCTCAAATACGGCGACGACGGACCGCAATGTCCTAAAACTTGCAAATGACCGAAACGTCGTTAAACTACTATCAACCCGCGGCATCCTCAGGCTGGCGTGGTAAAAAAAAACAAAACAAAAAAAAACGGTATGTCCACAAGCAAAATGGGCACGGATGAAAACCCAAAAGGGCTCCGTGAGTAAAAACAGCAGGGCTACCGGCGAGTCTTGTGAAAACCCGAAAGGGCGCAACCTCGTTAGAATAAAAAAGAAAGAAAGAATAAACAAAAAAAAAAGAAAACGGTATGTCCATAAGAAAAATGGGCACGGATGAAAACCCGAAAGGGCTCCGTGAGTAAAAACAGCAGGGTTACCGGCGAGTGTTTGTGAAAACCCGAAAGGGCGCAACCTCGTTAAAAGACACTTACAGGGTCCTCTCGACCTTATAAGGAGAAACCACCCGCGTGAGATCCTTACGACTCACAAGGGAGCAACACATTATCCTCACGATTCCTAAGGAGAAAATACACTTGCGAGATCCTCACGATTCGTAAGGAGAACTCTCTTATGGGACCCTCACAACTCATAAGATTTGAAAGTCTTAAGTTACAGAAACCTTAACCTGTTCTTAAGCAACCCCCACAACCTTCGATATTGCCCTACAAGAGGCTCATATTAACCCTTGTATATAATCCACGGGCACGAATAAACATTTTCCTAACAAAGTCCCACCCGTGACTAGGGATATGTCCATATGGTGAACAACCCTTATAAGTCCTCTCGACTTATAAGAAGAAAACCCTTTTGTAAGATCCTTACGACTTACAGGGGAACATACACTTAGGAATCCCCACGATTCCTAAGGAGAAAACACACCTACGAGATCTTCACGACTTGTAGGGAGAAATACCTTTGTGAGACTCTTACGGCTCATGAAGTCAAAAGCCTTAGTCGACGGGATCCTAACCCTGTTCGCTAAGCCACCTTTGTTCAATATCGACAGAGGCAAATGATGATTCGCTCCTGGCAATATCCCAGTTGTAGCGATGCTGATGCCTAAAACCGGTATCAAATCCCAAGCCCTTTCATGGCAAATGATGATTCGCTCCTGGCAATATTCCAGTTGTAGCGATGCTGATGCTGAGATTGGCGTCAGATTCCAAGTTCCACACTCGCGATAAAAAATCAGCGAGCCATACGTGCATACGAAATAGCCGAAATGATGGGGCAACTTGCAATAAAAAGCAGCGAGTAAAAATGTATGCCTGCAAAATAGCCGAAATGATTGGGCAACACGCAATAAAAAAGCAGCGAGTAAAAAGAAAAATAGCCAAAATGATAGGGCACCGCGAAAAATAGCCGAAATGATTGAGCAATCGCGATTTTCGCGATATAAAAAGCTGAAATGATAGAGCATCACGGAAAGAATAAAAAAATGGTGAAAGAATGAAACTTTTTGCCTTACAGGTGAGATCACATCGATCCCTGTATACAATCCAGGGGCACAAACAAAGAGAGAACCATACCTTCCCAACAGGCTCCATCAGAAAGCGAAGCCAAATCTTGACGGTTCATAGACAACCTAGAGACAACCTCGACATTTGTCGCAATATTGCAGACACAATGTCAACAAATGAAGCAAAGGAAGATCCCAAGCTTCAGGGTCTCGACGTCGATATCGACAACTTAGAGATCACCAACGGTGTTTCTCCTCGCTCCAACCAGATGCAGACGTGACGTTAACAACCGACCTCAGAGTCGCAATGAAAAGGAACCATGACAAAGTCCCTAGTTCCTAATCTCAATGGCCATATCTGCAGCCTGGAGACCAACAACGGTGTGCCTCCTCATTCCAGCAGGACACAGATGTTACACCATCAAACGGAGTGACGGCGAAATCCCAGATCCACCTCAGCATTCGTCTCGTTACAGCAGAAGAGATGTCAACAACGACGTTCCTTCACAGTCCAGCAGGATGCAGATGCAACGTCAACGAAAGACCTCACGGTCGAAACAAAGCGGAGCGACGGCAAAATCCCAGCTTCACCTCAGCATTCGTCTCGATACAGCAGATGAGATGTCAAAAACGACGTTCCTTCACAGTCTATCAGGATGCAGATGCAACGTCAACAAAAGATCTTACGGTAGAAACAAAGCGGAGTGACGGCGAAATCCCAGCTCCACCTCAGCATTCGTCTCGATACAGCAGACGAGATGTCAACGACGGCGTTCCTTTGTGGTTCATCAGGATGTAGATGCAACGTCAACAGAAGGCCTCATGGTCGAAACAAAGCGGAGTGACGGCGAAATCCCAGCTCCACCTCAGTATTCGTCTCGTTACAGCAGACGGAATACCAACAACAGCGTTCCTTCGCAGTCCAGCAGGATGCAGATGCAACGTCAACAAAAGGCCTCACGGTCGAAACAAAGCGGAGCGACGACAAAATCCCAACTCCACCTCAACATTCGTCTCGATACAGCAGACGAGATGTCAACAATGGCGTTCCTTCGCAAGTCCAACAGGATGCAGAAGCAACTTCAACAAAAGACCTCATGGTCGAAACAAAGCGGAATGACGGCAAAATCCCAGCTCCACATCAGCATTCGTCTCGTTACAGCGGACACGATGTCAACAATGGCATTCCCTCGCAATACAGCATGATGCAGATGAAACGTCAGCGAAAGACCCCATGGTCGAAACAAAGCGGAGTGACGGCAAAATCCCTGGTTCCAAACCTCGACGGTTCACTAGCAACCTAGAGACAACCGCGACATTCGTCTCGATACAGCAGACGCGATGCCAACAAATGAAGCAAAGGCCAAATTCCTAGCTTCAAGGTCTTAACGGCAAGTCATATAAAGCCTGAAAGACAATTGGAGATCATCCCACACCAGTGCGGAGTGGTCACCACCTCGACGTTCGTCTCGACACAGCAGACGCGACATCACCAAAAGGAGTCACGGCAAAATCCCTGGTTCCAAACCTCGACGGTTCACCAGCAACCTAGAGAAAACCGTGACATTCGTCTCGATACAGCAGACGCGATGCCAGCAAACGAAGCAAAGGCCAAATTCCTAGCTTCAAGGTCTTAACGGCAAGTCATATAAAGCCTGAAAGATAATTGGAGATCATCCCGCACCAGTGCTGTCACGCCCCGCTTCCCAGAGTACGCTAGATTGGGCACGTGACATAGCCAACCATGCTACCTGTGGGTAGGAAGTATCCATCCACAGTCACATTACGGCTGTAGAGATATCAAGAACAAGATAAAACTATCTAAAATATGTCCATAATCCAGAATAACATGAGTCAATAACAAATAAATGCGGAAGCAAATGATCCAATACAAATAACTGAAAAGTGTGTCCCATAATGCGGGCTCACATCAGGAAATAAATGCAAGAAATAAAACTAACTACTACTGAACTCACAGCTCAGCCTGCTGGCTGAAGTACTCCTGCTCGGACTCCAACAGCGGTACGGAATCTGGGCCATGCAAAACTCAGACGTCAGCGCGTCATGTCATCAAGTAATATAATATGAACGATGTAACAGGCAATGCAAAATAAACATGTATAAAACGAGAGTAGCAATAATCAAGCAGTGCAGGGTAGTGTGCAGTGGGTAACTAAACTGTTCTATCAGGTTTTCTATTCTAAAGTCTTTGAAATCAATTGATGAAACGTCGATGTAACTCAATAGTATCCCGTGCATGCCCGGGACCACGGTCAAGATCCTCGGGGCTGAATCCGAGACGTGCCGGTAGGCAGTAACAGGTAGCAGGATGGGCGAGTGATGTCAGCATCATCACTCCGGGGCTGGCCTAGCCCGTAAGACTGATCAGAACAGGTATCGAACTGTTGAGTTACAAGTCGGTTTCACCTTCGATTTCCCCATACCCCCAAGTTATGTATGTCAAGTCAGGTATTCAGTAATCAAGAACTAATACCAATACAGGATCAGGTAAAAGCAGGTTTGTCTGGATAGACAACAGGAACGGTCCATGAGGACTACATGTCAGGTTTGTTGGCATTAGACACAAGATCGGGTAACGGGTCAGGTCATGGTACATCAGGTCAAGTCAACAGTATACGGTACCATGCCAGATGTATCAATATATATATATGTAAATGTTGTATAGCATGCAGCAAGGGGTACTTGCCGCGACGGGTCGCGAACCTGGAAAACAGGACGTAACGTCGGCGTGGAAAACTCGCGACGTGCGCACGGTTCACGGATTGAACCCAAACAACGAACAAAGGAACTACGCGGGTCGGGGTACCTCGCTGAAATGTCGGGTCACGTCGTCGGCACGGCCGGATTCCGGTGAGAATGTGAATAGTCAATGTCAAGAACTTGAAATCAAGAAAAGAAGAGAAACAAGGACGAATGAGATGGAGACAAGGCTTACGGTGGTCTGCAGAGGGTCGTGAGGATCGACAGTCGTCGAAGAAACTCCGGCGATGGCCTATGACGGCGGCGGAAGTAATCTGCAGATCAAGAATCGCATTAGCAGAGAAGGGAAAGAAGGAAAGGAAGGAGGAGGGAAGTTATCTTACCGAGGAGTGTGCGAGGTCGGGGACAAGATGACGGTGGTCACCGGCGGCGACTCAGGCGGTCCGACGGTGTGCAGGGAAAACTGCAGGCGGCCGCGGCTGAGGGTGCAGGTGGCTGGGAACGTGGGAAAAGGAGGAAGAGAGGGCTTGGCTGCGATGAGGGCGTCGGGACGACTCGCCCGGCGGTGCTGGTGCCGGCGTGAGGCTGCGGTGGTGAAGGGAACGGAGGCTGCGCGATGGGTTCGTGAGAAAAAATATGGAGGAGGGAGAAATGGGCATTTGGATATATGAGAGAGAGAGAGAGATTATGGGGGAGAGAGAGAGAGATTATGGGGCCCACGTAAAAGGGGTGATGATTGGTTGAAGAATTGTTTGTTAGGAATAGATTGATTAAAAGATTCAGAAGATATGAAGGTTAAAGCATAAGGTTTTTAAAAAATATATGATTGATTAAATATTAAAATTTGGGATTTTGGCGCAAAATAAAACATTTTCAAATCGCGCCCGGGTCGGGTCCAAAAATTTGAAATTGAACTAATAGGATTTTAAGCGGGATCCGAATTTTAAAATTAAGTGTCTTATGATCAAAAGCATACCCCCAAAACGGACACATGTACGCGCGCGTAGCCGTCCAAACTCGTCCGTTTCACTGAACGGGACGAGAACACAATACACGGACGCTACCACAAGGCTAGGGGTGTCGAGTAGGCCAAGATGGATATTTTTAATTTTATTTTAGATGCTAAAATTTGTTATATGCAAAAATGACCTTGCCGGGTAAAATTTTACAGTAAGCAACAACAAGCAAGCTAGATGAAATGAGTATCACATTATGCTCAAACAGTAACTGAAAATAGTAGTATTGCGTTCGGGTGTTACATTATACCCAACTACAAAAAGAATTTCGTCCTCGAAATTCCCAGAATACAAAGATAAATAACTACAAGAAAAGGTGAGAAAACTTCTGCCGAATTTTATCTTCTCGTTCCCAAGTGGACTCTCCATGCGAGCGATTACCCCAAGAAACAAGCACAAGGGGGATAACTGTAAGTCTACGGTAGCGCCCTGGCCGTTTTTCAGACGCCAAAATGCGGAACAAAAACTCTTATAACTGGCGCTATCGCATACTATAACCCGGATCTGCCATTAACGCTAAACTAACAATCTACAAAGAGGGAAGAAAGGTTATACCGAACGATCCGAGTCTTTCGTTCTTTAACTATCATCCCACGCTCCGTTGCGGGTGCTCCGATCTCGTCGATCTCCGATCTCCTCATCGAGGTGGCACCACATCTACGAATCTATAAACGAGCTCCTGCCTCTGAACCGAGGCAACTCGGACATGAAGTTTGCTAGCCGACATGTCCAAGATTGATGTAGAGATAGTGTAGAATATTTTGTCTCTAGGTAAATGAAGTTGCCACTTTGAGTTTGGATGAAATGAGCTATATGGAATTTTCTCTTTGGAAATATTTTGCATGAAGAAATCAATTTCAGCCCACTCAATTAGTGGCCGGCCAAGAGCAAAAATGCTCACTGGAAATTCTGAGATTTTTTTGGGGGGGCTGTACACTACACAAGAAGTGGTGACTTTAAAGGAAATTTCCATAAAAAAAATCTTAAGCTTTTACAAACAACTTTAATGCAAAAGACACCTTGCATAATAACCATGCTTGCATTAATGAACCAAGCCACCTCAAAAAACCTAGTCATGCAATTCTAGAAGCACCCACATGACTCACCCTCATGACTCACCCTCATCCAAAACAAATGAAGAAAAGATAATTCCGCATTAAACCAAATGTTTAAGACGGGTGATAGAAAACAGGAAACTGGCAACTTCCAAATGTGATCCCGAAACGAATTTCAGGATAACCCCGTAACTGTATAAATATACCCGCATTTGTATTACGACCGAATACAAATGCAACTGAGACAAAGATATTATATCTACTCTGTATAATACATGGATCCGGCTTAAACCAAAACCCACCAGTATTATCTGCCCGAAATATGACACGTGCGTAAACGCACGTGCATTTTCCGAACCCTGCCATAAAACCATACGGCCTCTACAACGTTTCGCCCGAACTTGGGAAACTGTCTGTGGGGGACTCTAATGACTCTTCAGTACCCTGACAGTGGGTTTAACCACAAGCCGTCAGCGGCACTAGCTATGCGTAACGGCTGCCCATGGACTGACCTCAAAGGAGGCTGATGAGCGAACTCATCCAGAAACCCTACTGAGCCTAACAGTGACAATGTATATTGTAAGTCCATATTGCGACCCCCGGTGCTTACGGGGAGGCGGAAACGGTATAAAAAACGAATTTTTATCGCAAGAGGCAACATGGACTAAACTAGGTCGGGATCGTTGTCTAAACTAAAACTAGTTTACTTGCTAAAGAGAGTTAGCTACTATGGAAGATGGTTATACCTAAACTTGAACTCCTTCTTCTTCAAACCTTGTAGAGGTTGATGGTTCTCTTTTCGTCGCCTTCTCCCGTCGAAGATGGATCCACCTCGAAGGTTCGACCTTTGGGCTCTTCCTCGATCTTTGAGTGAACTAGGGTTTCCGGCTTGCTAAACCTTCATCCTAGAATGAGTAGAGAGTGATTAGGGTTTGCTTTTCTTTCTAAAGAGAATGATTCTCAACACATGAGAAGGTTTCTCTTTTCAAGAGGAAGAAGAAGATGAAATGAGGAGAGAGAGAGGTTATGATAGAATGAGCTCAATTATTTCTTTCTTGCAACCATATTGCAAAAGAAATGAATTATCTAAATGATAAAAATTGAAAATGAGAATAGTTGATGGTAGTATTTGGAATGACCATTATCATACCTCTTTAAATGAAGTGTAAGCATGAATCAAGGAAGACTTTCAAGGCATGAAAGTGGTCAATGGTCAACAAGTCAACCAAGGTCAACAAGTCAACGAAAAAACAACCATAACATAATTCTCATTTAATTACTATTATTAATAGATAATATATAAATCCATTAGGGTTTGGAAAATGAAGACTGTCAACTGTGCATACGCACCCGATCCGAAACCCTAATGAAAAACCTCATTCTCCGCCTCAAGCAACTGTGCATACACACCTGCATTCTCGTTCCGAGGAACAAGAATACCAAGATATAAAAGCAACCCCCAAAACATATACCAGTATCTGGCTCAAACCAGAGCCTGCCAGTATAATCCGTCCGGACTCCAAACGTGCACAAGTGCGCGGATGAGAACGAACCCTATCGCAAAACCATGCGACCTCTACTCTGTTTTGCCCAGAGGCGAATACCCTCTGTGTGGGACTCTAAAGACTTGACACTACGCTGGCAGTGGGTTTAACCACAGACCGCAAGCGGCACTAGCTGTGCGTAACGGTCCCCAGGTAGATGCCGACAAGAAGGCTGACGAGGTGAAACCCCATCTGAACTCCTACTGAGTCTGAATGTGACATTCTCCGTACAGTCCGGTCTGTTCGTCTGATACATCGCATGGCGGGCCTAGGGGGCGGTAAAACGTCAGTCCCCCAATAGCGGTACAAGTCGTGTCGGAGTGAAGCCCAAAACACCCTGAGATAACACTGGAAACCTACCAGTATATCTCGCTTGCCCTGGCCAGGGACTACTCGTGTAATGGCTCTCCTAGACACAGCGCGATGTCAACCCCCAATACCGGGAGAGACGAATCCTGTCTAACCGTCACTGCCTCCAAGTGCTTCGGGACTGCACCCAACCACCACCTGTTTGCACGACTCCTTTGAGCCGTGGTAGGGTAGTGATCAAAGTGCAGTGGGAACACACTCGAGGCGAAGTGTCAGTGTCAAGTCAGCGGACTAAGCTGTACTCATGTCACCTGGGAACTGATAACTGACGATAGGTATAATACCAACCTGTCAGTTCCCGACGAGTCCTGTCCAGTGTACTCGTAACCCAACGAGCACCCGTATACTATCTCTAGTACGACGTACTGATGGCTGTGGGACAGACCATCTCCCACACTGGGATGAGAAGCGCATACGCTAGTCTACTCCGGAGTATCGATGCCCTGTCTCGATAGTCCTACGACTAGGGACCTGTATAAGGATGTGCCTATAGATTACCCAGCCCCCACTAGTGTGACTGCCATCACAACGCTGGTAATCAAGCAAAGATCCTAAGGGCTCCACTAATGCGTATAAGTGATATACTGAAATAAACACAAGTACACATTGAAGTAGAAACAAACCAAGTAGCATACTACTATATTAAGCAAGATTGTTTATACAAGGTGAATATCCCAAGCTTCCATCAAGTAATATACAAACTAGTATGATACAGTAATGGCCTCTAGGGCATATACACTAACAATCTCCCACTTGCACTAAGGCCATGTACTGGCGTATCGAAGACCTATCATCTCGATCAGCCGCTCGAACTGAGTCTGGGGTAGGGCTTTGGTGAATGGATCTGCAGTGTTCTCTTCTGAAGCAACCCTCCGAACCTCGATCTCCTTGCGATCCACGATCTCCCTGATCAGGTGATACCGCCTTAAGATGTGCCTGGATCTCTGATGGGACCTGGGTTCCTTTGCTAAAGCTATAGCCCCGTTGTTGTCGCAATACAGAGGTACTGGGTCAACAATGGACGGAACCACCTGAAGTTCTTTTAAGAACTTCCTTATCCAGACAGCTTCTTTTGCGGCATCAGATGCAGCGATGTATTCCGCTTCCATTGTCGAGTCTGCAACGGTTTCCTATTTGGAACTCTTCCAACACACCGCCCCTCTATTGAGGGTAAAGACAAAGCCCGACATGGACTTGGAATCATCCTTGTCACTCTGGAAGCTGGAGTCAGCAAAGGCCTCAATCTGGAGGTCTTTTCCGCCATACACCAAGAACATCTCCTTAGTCCTCCTCAGGTACTTGAGAATGTTCTTTACCGCTATCCAATGTTTCTTCCCAGGGTTTGACTGATACCGGCTTACTACACTCAGTGCATAAGCTACATCCGGTCTGGTACACAACATCGCATACATTATAGAGCCTACCGCAGAAGCGTAGGGTATAATAGACATGCGATCCCTCTCCAAATCAGTCTTGGGAGACATCTCTTTAGAGAGGGTGATCCCGTGACAAGCCGGTAAGTTACCGCGCTTGGAATCTTCCATACTGAATCTTTTCAGTACGGTGTCGATGTACCTGGACTGTGAAAGTCCTAATATCCTCTTGGATCTATCACGATGGATCCGGATCCCCAGGATGTAAGAGGCATCACCCAGGTCTTTCATGGAGAACCTGTGTGACAAGAAACCCTTGACAGATTGTAGCATAGGAATGTCATTTCCTATTAAGAGAATGTCATCCACGTATAAAACAAGGAATACTACAGTTCTCGCTACAAATCTACTATAGATGCATGGTTCATCTGGATTTTTGATAAAGTCAAATTCCTTGACCGTCTCATCAAAACAGATGTTCCAACTCCGCGATGCCTGCTTTAGTCCATAGATGGACTTAAGCAACTTGCACACCTTTCCGCTGCTCCCACTCTGAATGAAACCCTCTGGCTGATCCATATAGACACACTCCTCTAAATTTCCATTTAGAAAAGCGGTTTTTACGTCCATCTGCCAAATCTCATAATCGTGGAAGGCAGCAATGGCAAGAAGGATCCGAATGGATTTCAGCATAGCCACTGGAGAAAAGGTTTCGTCGTAGTCCAAGCCAGGTCTTTGACGGAAACCCTTTGCTACAAGTCTAGCTTTATAGGTCTCAACCTGTCCATCTACACCAATCTTCCTTTTGAAGATCCACTTGCATCCTACGGGTTTTACCCCGTCTGGAGCAATGTCCAACGTCCATACTTTGTTGGTGTACATGGACTCCATTTCGGTCCGCATTGCATCCAGCCATTTTACCGAGTTAATGCTCTGAACGGCCTGTTGGAAGCTAGTAGGCTCATCATAGTCTATGATGCAATCCTCTCTATCCCCGTCTATGAGAAAACCGTAGTATCTCTCGGGCGGATGAGACTGCCTACTACTTCTGCGGAGCGGCATAGGAATGTCCTGTTCATTTGAACCCTCTGGTTCCACTAAGCTTTCAGTAATAGTCTGTGGTTCTGGAATTTCATCCAGTTCTACTGCGCTCCCACTTAATTCTTTTTCTAAGAACTGATGTTCTAGAAAGTGGGCATGACGAGAAATAAGAACTTTTTGTTCCTCTTCGTAGTAGAAGAGATATCCCTTGGAATTCTTTGGATATCCCACAAACTTACACAGTACTGAGCGCGCCTCGAGCTTGTCCGCATGCTGCTTTTTAACAAAAGCTGGACTTCCCCAAGTCTTAATGTGACTGAGATGGGGTCTCTTCCCACACCACATCTCATATGGTGTAGTAGGCACAGTCTTAGTAGGAACTCGGTTCAAAAGGTACGCAGCTGATTCTAGCGCATACCCCCAGAATGATCGCGGTAACTCAGCGTTACTCATCATGGACCGTACCATATCCAATAGGGTTCGGTTCCGTCTCTCCGATACACCGTTGTGCTGCGGAGTGTATGGAGGAGTAAGCTGAGAGAGAATCCCATTCTCTTTTAAGTAATTTAGGAACTCGGCACTTAAGTATTCTCCACCTCGATCCGATCTTAGAATCTTGATACTTTTGCCGGTCTGTTTTTCTACTTCATTCTTAAATTCCTGGAATTTTTCAAAAGCTTCGGACTTATGTTTCATTAAGAAGACATAACCGTATCTTGAAAAATCATCCGTAAAAGTAATGAAGTAAGAATAACCGCTTCGCGCATGTGTAGACATTGGACCGCACACGTCGCTGTGTACGAGTCCCAAGAGCTCGCTCGCTCTTACTCCGTGTCCAGTGAACGGAGTCTTTGTCATCTTTCCTTTGAGACAGGATTGACAAGTGGCATATGATTGATATTCGAACGGATCCAAATATCCTTCTGTATGTAACTTAGTCAACCTTCTCTCATTGATGTGACCCAGTCTACAATGCCATAAGAAAGTCTGATTAATATCTGGTGACTTTCTTTTGTGTGTATTCTGGACATTGAAAATCTGTGGTTGGTTTAATACGTATATACCATTGCTCAATGTACCTGACCCAATCAGAACTTGATTAAGGTGAATGTTAACAACATTACTTACAAACGCAAATTCATAACCTTCTTTAGAAACCAAAGATACAGAAATGATATTACAAGTTGCGTTGGGTACAAAAAAGCAATTACGCAAAACCAAAACATGCCCATCTGACATTCCCAGGTGATAGTCCCCCACGGCTTTAGCATCCATGCTAGCTCCGTTCGCAACTCTGAGGGTCATGTCACCTGCCTTCAAAACCCTACGGTTTCTCAACGCCTGCAAAGAATTACAGATATGAGATCCTGATCCGGTATCCAATACCCAGGAAGTAGAGTTTATAGAAAGACAGTTTTCAATAACATACACACCTGAAGCTGAAGCCGCAACCTGCTTCAGTTCCTGTGTCCTGGCTTTCCAAGCCCTGCAATCTTTCTTCCAGTGTCCACTCTTGTGACAATAGAAGCATTCCTCTTTACCAACAAGCTTCCCCGCTATCTTTGTTGCCTTATCCTTTCCCTTCGCACCCACTTTACTAACACCGCCTCTTGGTTTGGCGGGGGCTTTCTTCTTCTTTCCCTTGGCTTTCGCCTTGGACCTAGAAGAAGAAGATCCTCCTACAAACAAAGTGGATGTATCCCTACCCTTCTGTAGGGTGCCCTCTGCGCTCCTCAGCAGGTTGAGGAGTTCTGAAAGTTCAACTTCCTTTTCTTGCAAGTTGAAATTCAGTATGAACTGGGCGTAAGTGGATGGAAGGGACTGGAGAATTATATCCGTATAGAGTTCACTATCCAACGTGGTCCCAAGTTCCGCGAGCTCCTCAGTGTAGCCAATCATCTTAAGCACGTGGTCCGCTACCGATGATCCGACGGCCAACTTTGTCGAAAATAACTTCTTCGACACTTCGTATCTTGCGATACGAGACTGCTCTCCATACAGTTCTTTTGTATGAAGAAATATGGATTCCAAATCCATATTCTCGTGCCTCCTCTGATGGTCGTTGTCCATCGAGGCAAGTACGAGGCATCTGGCCTTCGCGCTGTCAATCTCCCAAGTCTTACGGATTTCCTTATCCGCGACGCTGGAGGTGGGACCTGGGACGGGGGGAGCTTTGGTGGTAAGAAGATACCCCAGCTTGTCGTAAGAGATTGCCAATTTGACATTCCTGAGCCAATCTTTGTAGTTTGGCCCTGTCAATATGTTTTTATCTAGAAGTAACTTAAGTCCAGTCATTTCGATTTGGTCGCTGCAGGGGGAGAGAAGAAACACTTAGCACGATGCTCTTGCAAGTTTAGAATGGTTTTTAATTTGTCTAAACAGGATGGCTCCCACTGTCTCTCGAATCCCTCCTCAAACCACAAAGGAAGAATTAGCCGGGATCAATCCCACCGTACAATACTTGCTTAACCGTTCAGCCAGGCCAGTGTCGGTACTTCGAGGGAGGTTTTCCAACGCTTTCGCGAAGTTCCTTAATTTAAGAACCTCTTTTCCCTGGGGGCGTAGCCCCGCTAACACCTTTCTAGGCACCTACTAGGTTTATAGCATTGATCGTTTAGTGAGAAATTTCCCGAGGAGTAGCATATACTCACAGTAGGATCGGGATCCAAATATCATCGCGTGACGAAAATGAAGGAATCCTACCATAATCATCACACTCCAAATGGTATGCAAATCTAGCAAGTTTCAGTACTTATGAAACTCCCGATGTGGATTTTTGCCCCATGCTCTTATGACCTTGACTTTGGCCAAAATATCATAAGTCACATGTCAAGTTCTTCCCGTCACTTTCCAGGTTAATTTGGATCCATCCGTACATACCCTTGACTTTGGCCAAAATGGCAGCACGACTGTCCCAAACCAACGCATCTATCTATGCTACACATGAACACCCAATAGCTACCAATCACTGTGCCTTGACTTTGGCCAAAATACACAGCTTGAATACTATTGCCTATTCATGCGAAACGACGGAGGGCTACGAATGGTTTTGGTAAAACCGTGAACGTAGTGAACTTGATATAATCGATGGAACGAGATAGCTTTTAGAAGGAGTGGCTCAAGCTCCGCATTTAAAAGTTAGTTTTGAAAAGAACCGAGTGGTTTTTCGAAAGTGTTCCATCGACTTAAACTTGGTTTATTATCTTGCATTAGTTCTTTTAATGCGTGATATTCTTGCATTAGTTCTTTTAATGCGTCCCATCATTTAATCCTACCATTGCAGAAAACAACCAAAATATGACGTACGCTTATGCCATTCGCATTCGCCACGGGGTCCCGTCATCACTCGTTAGGTTACTTAACTAACGACAGAGCGGGGGCTGGGCTAGCGCGGCTGTAAAACATAAGCAACGCCTAAATAGAAAGCAATGATAGACATTACAGATCACAGATGAATACATTGGATATACTAGCAATCCGCAATCCTTTCGAGCCTGAAACGAAAAGCGGATAACACGGTCGCGGTGAATAGCCAAATACCCCACCCAAGACCCCTACGGGTGCGGCAAACTACCCGCCAAGTTCCCGGTAGTTTGTGCACCCCACCATGGGTCTATCCTAGGAGCAAAAACAGTAAAAAGAATTATACAATGACGGCTACAACCCCGACCCGGTTGTGCGGCCAAACAAATAATATTATTACATCAATTTACATTTACAATGAATGAAAGAAAACAAAAGCTCATCTCACATCCACCCCGGCTATTCACCCGCGACAGTCCAACACATTCATATACACATTCCAGCACATTACAGATCATGTATAACCCCGACTAATCGACTTATAGCGATTAGCCGACGTTCAATACATGCAAACATCACAGATATAACCATCATAGTCAAAGTGCAGTGAAGTTCGGAAAAAAATACGGAATTATAGGACCCCAAAAGGAAATTTCTTTTCTGGAAAATCTGGGTACATATAATATATTTTAAAAATACCAAAACCAACACAGAAGAACACTGCACGAAAAACGATGCAGTGAAGAAACTATACTGCGGCGCTTCCGCGGCACATTCCTACCTCGTGCCGCGGAAGCGCGGCGCTTTATGCGAATTGGTGCATCGTTTTTCTTGGTTGTTCAAACAAAACCCTGAGCCGAATTTACAAGTATAAAGTTTTTCATTTTGAGCAGAAAAAAAATTCAACAGAAACTTAGGGTTTTGGTTTTTCCGGTTTTGTGATTTTTTCGGTTCCGAACTTCGTTACACCTTACTACCAAGCTAGTTTAAGTTTAGTTAGGCTCTGATGCCACTGTAAGTCCATATTGCGACCCCCGGTGCTTACGGGGAGGCGGAAACGGTATAAAAAACGAATTTTTATCGCAAGAGGCAACATGGACTAAACTAGGTCGGGATCGTTGTCTAAACTAAAACTAGTTTACTTGCTAAAGAGAGTTAGCTACTATGGAAGATGGTTATACCTAAACTTGAACTCCTTCTTCTTCAAACCTTGTAGAGGTTGATGGTTCTCTTTTCGTCGCCTTCTCCCGTCGAAGATGGATCCACCTCGAAGGTTCGACCTTTGGGCTCTTCCTCGATCTTTGAGTGAACTAGGGTTTCCGGCTTGCTAAACCTTCATCCTAGAATGAGTAGAGAGTGATTAGGGTTTGCTTTTCTTTCTAAAGAGAATGATTCTCAACACATGAGAAGGTTTCTCTTTTCAAAAGGAAGAAGAAGATGAAATGAGGAGAGAGAGAGGTTATGATAGAATGAGCTCAATTATTTCTTTCTTGCAACCATATTGCAAAAGAAATGAATTATCTAAATGATAATAATTGAAAATGAGAATAGTTGATGGTAGTATTTGGAATGACCATTATCATACCTTTTTAAATGAAGTGTAAGCATGAATCAAGGAAGACTTTCAAGGCATGAAAGTGGTCAATGGTCAACAAGTCAACCAAGGTCAACAAGTCAACGAAAAAACAACCATAACATAATTCTCATTTAATTACTATTATTAATAGATAATATATAAATCCATTAGGGTTTGGAAAATGAAGACTGTCAACTGTGCATACGCACCCGATCCGAAACCCTAATGAAAAACCTCATTCTCCGCCTCAAGCAACTGTGCATACACACCTGTATTCTCGTTCCGAGGAACAAGAATACCAAGATATAAAAGCAACCCCCAAAACATATACCAGTATCTGGCTCAAACCAGAGCCTGCCAGTATAATCCGTCCGGACTCCAAACGTGCACAAGTGCGCGGATGAGAACGAACCCTGTCGCAAAACCATGCGACCTCTACTCTGTTTTGCCCAGAGGCGAATACCCTCTGTGTGGGACTCTAAAGACTCGACACTACGCTGGCAGTGGGTTTAACCACAGACCGCAAGCGGCACTAGCTGTGCGTAACGGTCCCCAGGTAGATGCCGACAAGAAGGCTGACGAGGTGAAACCCCATCTGAACTCCTACTGAGTCTGAATGTGACATTCTCCGTACAGTCCGGTCTGTTCGTCTGATACATCGCATGGCGGGCCTAGGGGGAGGTAAAACGTCAGTCCCCCAATAGCGGTACAAGTCGTGTCGGAGTGAAGCCCAAAACACCCTGAGATAACACTGGAAACCTACCAGTATATCTCGCTTGCCCTGGCCAGGGACTACTCGTGTAATGGCTCTCCTAGACACAGCGCGATGTCAACCCCCAATACCGGGAGAGACGAATCCTGTCTAACCGTCACTGCCTCCAAGTGCTTCGGGACTGCACCCAACCACCACCTGTTTGCACGACTCCTTTGAGCCGTGGTAGGGTAGTGATCAAAGTGCAGTGGGAACACACTCGAGGCGAAGTGTCAGTGTCAAGTCAGCGGACTAAGCTGTACTCATGTCACCTGGGAACTGATAACTGACGATAGGTATAATACCAACCTGTCAGTTCCCGACGAGTCCTGTCCAGTGTACTCGTAACCCAACGAGCACCCGTATACTATCTCCAGTACGACGTACTGATGGCTGTGGGACAGACCATCTCCCACACTGGGATGAGAAGCGCATACGCTAGTCTACTCCGGAGTATCGATGCCCTGTCTCGATAGTCCTACGACTAGGGACCTGTATAAAGATGTGCCTATAGATTACCCAGCCCCCACTAGTGTGACTGCCATCACAACGCTGGTAATCAAGCAAAGATCCTAAGGGCTCCACTAATGCGTATAAGTGATATACTGAAATAAACACAAGTACACATTGAAGTAGAAACAAACCAAGTAGCATACTACTATATTGAGCAAGATTGTTTATACAAGGTGAATATCCCAAGCTTCCATCAAGTAATATACAAACTAGTATGATACAGTAATGGCCTCTAGGGCATATACACTAACATATATACAGTCCGGTCCGTTCGTCTATGAGTATCGCATATCCGGCCCAGGGGGCTAGTAACGTCAGACCCCCAATAGCTGTATAAGTCGTGTCGGAGACAAGCCCTGAACACCCTGAGATACTACTGGAGTACCTACCAGTAAATCTCACCTGCCTTGGCCAAGGATTTGGTGTAATGGCTTTCCTAGACACAGCGCGACCTCCACCCCCAATACCGGGAGAGACGAATCCCCTGCCGATCCGCTCACGTGCCTCCATGTGGCTCGGGACTGTACCCAAAAACTACCTGTTTGCACGACTCCTTTGAGCCGTGGTAGGGTAGAAATCAAAGCACAGTGGGAACTCACACGAGACAAATGACGACCTCAGGTCGATGAACTAACCTGTACACATGTCACCAGGGAACTGCTATCTGACGATATGTATAATACCAACTAGCAGGTTCCCGGCGAGTCCTGTCCGGTATACTCATAACCCAATGAGCACCTGTATACATCTTAGGTGATCCAACTGACACCAGTGGCTTGTGAGACCGGCCACCGCCCCTCGTCGGGGTCTCGACTGTATACACTAGTCTACTCCGGAATATCGATACCCTGTCTCGAAACTCCCACGACTAGGGACCACTATTAAGGATATGCTTATAGACCACCCAACTCTCACGTATATGATCGCCCTCATACTGTTGGTAGTCAAGTAAGATCCTAAGGGCTTTATCAAAGTGTAATTGTGATCAGTCACCTGAATCTATACACGACTGATAAAAGCAAATCAGATAGCATACTATCATCTCGAATAAGACTGTCCTACCGGTATAGGTCCTCCGCAATCATTGCAATCACGTACCTGTGATCCAATAATTGACTTTGAGGGCACTATATCCAACAATAACCTTGTTCTTAAGAACCTTTTCCCTTCGATCCACAATTTCAACCGATCGCTCCTCAAAAGCCATGTCTTCTCGTACTGTTAGCTCCGAGTGATCCAATATGTGCGTTTCATCTCGAACATACCTTCGTAGTTGAGATACGTGAAACATATCGTGCACATTCGCCAAGGACTGCGGTAACGCCAAACGGTACGCTATCTCACCAACACGCTCCAAGATCTCAAAGGGTCCAACGAATCGAGGACTAAGCTTTCCTCGACTCCCAAAACAAATCACTCCTCTAGTCGGTGATATCCTCAAGAATACCAAATCACCCACGACGAACTCTAGAGGTCTTCTTGACGTGTCTGCCCAACTCTTCTGTCGGTCTTGAGCTGCCTTCATATGATTTCTGATAGTGTTAACCTTCTCAACTGTTTGCACAACCAAATCTGGTCCCAATAATCTTCGTTCACCGACATCATCCCAACACACAGGTGAACGGCATTTACGACCATACAAAGCTTCAAACGGAGCCATCTGGATAGTTTCCTGAAAACTGTTGTTGTAAGAAAACTCCACCAAGTGTAGATGATCCTCCCAAGAACCCTTGACGTCCAACATGCATGCTCTCAACATGTCCTCAAGAGTTTGGATCGTTCTCTCCGACTAACCATCAGTTTGAGAATGATAAGCTGTGCTAAACTTCAATCGAGTCCCCAAACTTTCCTGTAAACTCCTCCAGAAGTGTGATAAGAACCGAGTGTCCCGATCGGACACGATGCTCACCGGTACTCCATGCAATCTTACAATCTCCTGCATGTACCGCTCTGCCAAAGTCTCCGTTGAATGACCAACCCGGAAAGGAATAAAGTGAGCAGCCTTGGTCAACCGATCGACAATTACCCATACTGCATTGTTGCCCTTTGGACTCCGTGGTAAAACCGTCACGAAATCCATGGTTATATGTTCCCACTTCCACTGAGGAATCGGAAGTGGTTGCAATAAACCAGGAACCCTTTGATATTCAGCCTTAACTTGCTGACACACCAAGCACTTAGCCACAAAGCGAGCAATCTCCCGTTTCATGCCTTCCCACCAGAAATGCTGTCGAATATCTCGGTACATCTTTGTGCCTCCTGGATATACAGAATAAGCTGAACTGTGTGCCTCCTTCATAAGCTCTTCACGAACATCTCCCTTTGGCACACATAAACGGCTACCATACCTCAACGAACTATCTTCGTGGACCAGTAAATCTGTTCGTAGTCCGGCTTCAACCTGGTCTCGAAACCTTTGCAGTCTAGGATCCTGCGATTGTGCTGCTTAATTTTCTCAATCAAAGACGACTGCACTTGCAGCTGCATCAACTGTCTCGTAGAACGCGGTAGCACAACCTCCAAGTCAAATCTTCGAAAATCTGCAACGATCTCCTTCTGTGTAGTTAACACCGGAATTGCTGGTAACCGACTAAGCGCATCTGGCACGACGTTAACCTTCCCCGGATAGTACTTAAGATCAAGGTCGTAGTTAGCCATCAGCTCCAACCATCTACGCTGCCTCATATTCAGCTCCTTCTGTGTGGACACATACTTCAAGCTCTTATGATCTGTAAAAACTTCGACTCTTTTGCCCAAAAGGTAGTGTCTCCAAATCTTCAAAGCGAAAATCATAGCCGCAAGCTCCAAGTCATGAGTTGGATAATTCTTCTCATGGGTCTTCAATTGTCTCGATGCGTACGCTACAACCTTCCCATGCTGCATCAAAACACATCCCAATCCTTTCCCAGATGCGTCGCTGTGAATCACCAATCCTCCGGAATTGTCTGATACGGTCATAATAGGGGCGGTTATCAACTTCTGCTTCAGCGTCTCAAAAGCTAACGCACATTTATCCGTCCATACAAAAGGTACCTCCTTGCGCGTAAGCTTGGTCAACGGCTCTGCCAGACGAGCAAAATTCTCCACAAATCTCCTGTAGTATCCGGCTAATCCAAGGAAACTTCTTATCTCAGCAACATTCTTTGGAATCGGCCAATCTCGAACTGCTGCAATCTTTTCTGGATCGACGGCAATTCCATCGCCAGACACAACATGCCCCAAAAACTTCACTTCCTCCAGCCAAAACTCGCACTTACTCCTCTTCGCATACAATTTCTCCTATCTCAACGTCTGTAGTGCGATCTTTAAATGCTCAGCATGCTCCTCAAAACTCTTCGAGTAAATCAGAATATCGTCAATGAACACCACATAAAACTGGTCTAAGAACGGTGAAAAGATTCGGTTCATCAAGTCCATGAATACTGCCGGCGCATTCGTTACTCCGAAGGGCATCACTAAGTATTCGTAATGTCCGTACTGAGTTCGAAACGCCGTCTTGCAAATATCTTCTGTTTTCACTCGGACCTGGTGATATCCGGATCGCAAATTCAGCTTCGAGAATACCCTCGCGCCACTAAGCTGCTCAAAAAGTTCTCCAATACGAGGGATAGGGTACTTGTTCTTAATAGTCATCCGGTTTAATTCTCGATAGTCGATGCACATTCTTCTCGTGCTATCCTTCTTCTTTACTAGAAGAACTGGAGCTCCCCAAGGTGAGTTACTGCTTCGAATCTAACCCTTCTCAAGCAATTCAGCAACCTGTTCCTTAACTTCTTCCAACTCTACTGAAGCCATTGGATAATACGCTTTAGATACTGGCGCTGCACCAGGAATAAGATCAATTGCGAACTCCACATCTCGTTTCGGCGGTAAACCCGATATATCTTCAAATACGTCCATAAAATCGCGAACAACCGCCGGCTCTTCACCACTATCAACTTCCATTGCTGCAAGAATATTGTTTATCGGCCTAGCCCTAAACTCGACTGGCCCGACAGAACTGCTTCCTCCAGTGAAGGTAAACTCGGAATGTCCGGGAATCTGGAAAATTACTTTCTTTGCCCTACAGTCAATGTGAGCATGGAAAGTGCCAAGAAAATCCATTCCCAAGACGACTTCGTAGCTGCCCGTATCAATCACTAAGAAATCTGCAAAGAGTTCCCGTCCGCACACAACATCTGTACAATCTTTACACTCCCTACTAGATTTGATTTTCCCATTCCCAGTGTGTATGTCCCAGAAACTAGACAGGGTTGTGCAGGTTATCGAGTGTGTAGTCATAAATTTGGATGACATAAAACAGTGGGATGCACCAGAATCAAATAATGCCAATGCGGGAAAACCATGAACGAGTAGAGTACCTGAAACGACTTCTCCTGATGCCTTAGCTTCTTCTGCTGTCAAGGTAAAAGATCGAGCCTGATTAGGTCCTTGAGTTAGCTATTTCTGCCTTTGGAACGGTCTCTGCAGAGGCTTCTGAATATCATCCCTTGTACGAAGCTTCGACGGACAAGCACCAACGACGTGATTAGCCGCTCCACAAACCAAACAAAGTCCCAGCCTCCTTCGACAATCCTTCTGCACGTGCCCAGGTAAACGGCAGTAGTCAAAAATTACGCTCTTTCTTCGATCAACGACCACCGGCTTCTTCATGGGTGCTACACCTCGACGGTCCACTGGAATACCTTTGCGACCATGAGCTCGGTTAGGTACAAATGCGGGCTTCCTTGCCGCAACTGCTGTCTGCTGCAAACTCTCTTTCATCCCAGATAAACTCTGCTGTTCCCGAGCTACCCTAAGAACCTGTGAGAAAGTGGTCAAACCCAGGGAGACAATCTGCCTCTGGATGTCCACATCCAAACTGCGCATGAACCTCCGTGCCCTGTCTGCATCGTTAGCGACTAAAGGTCCAGCGAATCTGCTGAGTCTCGTCCATTCTGCTGCATGCACATCCACGGGTGCTCCATTCTGCCTTAGCCTAATAAACTTCTCTTCTATTTCCTCCCGTGCAGTCCGCGGGAAGAACTTCTCCAGGAAACTCTTAGAAAAATCCGCCCACGTGATCGACTTGGGCAAGCGGGTCCCCTCAACAAGCCACCATTCTCGGGCGTAGTCCACTAGCTGAATGCGTACCACATCAACTCTTTTGTCATCTGGAATCTGTGCCGCAATCAGCAAATTCTCCGTGTCAACTAGCCACTGTTCGGCTGGCAACGGCTCCTCCAAACCAGTAAATGTAGATGGACCCAAACGCCTGAAATCTGCCATGGTCCCTACTCGGTCAACTGGTTTAGCTACAACGTTGTTTACAGACTGCTGAACGATCTGCAAACCTTCCTGAAACGAGTCTGCTTGCTGCTGAATCAGCTCAGTCTTCCTCTTTTGATTCTTCAGCATTCCCCTTATCACTCCAAGCATGGCGACTTCGTCCACACGCCTCTGGTACGTCTTCAAATTCTTATCTGCCATATCCCTGAAATCAAAACACCCAATATTAGCATGATGATAGATTCAATATATAGATCAAGGCTAGAACTCTAAGATACTTAAATAGAGTACCGCATTGTAACTATGCCGCGGTATCATAGCCACAATTACTTAACTCTACCCAAGTCGCCTAAGTCCTAGAGATAGCAAGGAATCAGGTTTTCCGAGTCGATATGCAAAGGAAGTTTGCATATCGTAAGAGATATAATCAGGAAGAATGTGATTCAAAAATGGTAAACGGTAAGGTGGCAGGACATGTTTCCTAACACGGGTATTTTGATTCGTGTATCGAATACAATACCCAACTACAAAAGAATCAACCCAACTAACCTATGTCTCTGATACCAAAAGAACCATGTCACGCCCCGCTTCCCAGAGTACGCTAGATTGGGCACGTGACATAGCCAACCATGCTACCTGTGGGTAGGAAGTATCCATCCACAGTCACATTACGGCTGTAGAGATATCAAGAACAAGATAAAACTATCAAAAACATGTCCATAATCCAGAATAACAGGAGTCAATAATAAATAAATGCGGAAGCAAATGATCCAATACAAATAACTGAAAAGTGTGTCCCATAATGCGGGCTCACATCAGGAAATAAATGAAGGAAATAAAACTAACTACTACTGAACTCACAGCTCAGCCTGCTGGCTGAAGTACTCCTGCTCGGACTGCAACAGCGGTACGGAATCTGGGCCATGCAAAACCCAGACGTCAGCGCGTCATGTCATCAAGTAATATAATATGAACGATGTAACAGGCAATGCAAAATAAACATGAATAAAACGAGAGTAGCAATAATCAAGCAGTGCAGGGTAGTGTGCAGTGGGCAACTAAACTATTCTATCAGGTTTTCTATTCTAAAGTCTTTGAAATCAATTGATGAATCGTCGATGTAACTCAATAGTATCCCGTGCATGCCCGGGACCACGGTCAAGATCCTCGGGGCTGAATCCGAGACGTGCCGCTAGGCAGTAACAGGTAGAAGGATGGGCGAGTGATGTCAGCATCATCACTCCGGGGCTGACCTAGCCCGTAAGACTGATCAGAATAGGTATCGAACTGTTGAGTTACAACTCGGTTTCACCTTTGATTTCCCCATACCCCCAAGTTATGTATGTCAAGTCAGGTATTCAGTAATCAAGAACTAATGCCAACACAGGATCAGGTAAAAGCAGGTTTGTCTGGATAGACAACAGGAACGGTCCATGAGGACTACATGTCAGGTTTGTTGGCATTAGACACAAGATCAGGTAACGGATCAGATCATGGTACATCAGGTCAAGTCAACAGTATACGGTACCATGCCAGATGTATCAATATATATGTGTAAATGTTGTATAGCATGTAGCAAGGGGTACTTGCCTAGACGGGTCGCGAACCGGGAAAACGGGACGTAACGTCGGCGGGGAAAACTCGCGACGTGCGCACGGTTCACGGATTGAACCCAAACAACGAACAAAGGAACTACGTGGGTCGGGGTACCTCGCTGAAATATCGGGTCACGTCGTCGGCACGGCCGGATTCCGGCGAGAATGTGAACAGTGAATGTCAAGAACTTGAAATCAAGAAAAGAAGAGAAACAATGACGAATGAGATGGAGACAAGGCTTACGGTGGTCTGCAGAGGGTCGTGAGGATCGACAGTCGTCGAAGAAACTCCGGCGATGGCCTACGACGGCGGCGAAAGTATTCTGCAGATCAAGAATCGCATTAGCAGAGAAGGGAAAGAAGGAAAGGAAGGAGGATGGAAGTTATCTTACCGAGGAGTGTGCGAGGTCGGGGACAAGATGACGGTGGTCACCGGCGGCGACTCAGGCGGTCCGACGGTGTGCAGGGAAAACTGCAGGCGGCCGCGGCTGAGGGTGCAGGTGGCTGGGAACGCAGGAAAAGGAGGAAGAGAAGGCTTGGCTGCGATGAGGGCGTCGGGACGACTCGCCCGGCGGTGCTGGTGCCGACGTGACGCTGCGGTGGTGAAGGGAACGGAGGCTGCGCGATGGGTTCGTGAGAAAAAATATGGAGGAGGGAGAAATGGGCGTTTGAATATATGAGAGAGAGAGAGAGATTATGGGAGAGAGAGAGAGAGAGATTATGGGGCCCACGTAAAAGGGGTGATGATTGGTTGTAGAATTGTTTGTTAGGAATAAATTGATTAAAAGATTCAGAAGATATGAAGGTTAATGCATAAGGTTTTAAAAAAATATATGATTGATTAAATATTAAAATTTGGGATTTTGGCGCAAAATAAAACATTTTCAAATCGCGCCCGGGTCGGGTCCAAAAATTTGAAATTGAAATAATAGGATTTTAAGCGGGATCCGAATTTTAAAATTAAGTGTCTTATGATCACAAGCATACCCCCAAAACGGACACATGTACGCGCGCGTAGCCGTCCAAACTCGCCTGTTTCACTGAACGGGACGAGAACACAATACACGGACGCTACCACAAGGCTAGGGGTATCGAGTAGGCCAAGATGGATATTTTTAATTTTATTTTAAATACTAAAATTTGTTATATGCAAAAATGACCTTGCCAGGTAAAATTTTACAGTAAGCAACAACAAGCAAGCTAGATGAAATGAGTATCACATTATGCTCAAACAGTAACTGAAAATAGTAGTATTGGGCTCGGGTGTTACAAGTGCGGAGTGGTCACCACCTCGACGTTCGTCTCGACACAGCAGACGCGACATCACCAAAAGGAGTCACGGCAAAATCCCTGGTTCCAAACCTCGACGGTTCACCAGCAACCTAGAGACAACCGTGACATTCGTCTCGATATAGCAGACGCGATACCAGCAAACGAAGCAAAGGCCAAATTCATAGCTTCAAGGTCTTAAGGGCAAGTCATATAAATCCTGAAAGACAATTGGAGATCATCCCGCACCAGTGCGTCCCATAATGCGGGCTCACATCAGGAAATAAATGCAGGAAATAAAACTAACTACTACTGAACTCACAGCTCAGCCTGCTGGCTGAAGTACCCCTGCTCGGACTGCAACAGCGGTACGGAATCTGGGCCATGCAAAACTCAGACGTCAGCGCGTCATGTCATTAAGTAATATAATATGAACGATGTAACAGGCAATGCAAAATAAACATGAATAAAACGAGAGTAGCAATAATCAAGCAGTGCAGGGTAGTGTGCAGTGGGTAACTAAACTGTTCTATCAGGTTTTCTATTCTAAAGTCTTTGAAATCAATTGATGAAACGTCGATGTAACTCAATAGTATCCCGTGCTTGCCCGGGACCACGGTCAAGATCCTCGGGGCTGAATCCGAGACGTGCCGGTAGGCAGTAACAGGTAGCAGGATGGGCGAGTGATGTCAGCATCATCACTCCGGGGCTGACCTAGCCCGTAAGACTGATCAGAACAGGTATCGAACTGTTGAGTTACAAGTCGGTTTCACCTTTGATTTCCCCATATCCCCAAGTTATGTATGTCAAATCAGGTATTCAGTAATCAAGAACTAATACCAACACAGGATCAGGTAAAAGCAGGTTTGTCTGGATAGACAACAGGAACGGTCCATGAGGACTAAATGTCAGGTTTGTTGGCATTAGACACAAGATCGGGTAACGGGTCAGGTCATGGTACATCAGGTCAAGTCAACAGTATACGGTACCATGCCAGATGTATCAATATATATATATGTAAATGTTGTATAGCATGCAGCAAGGGGTACTTGCCTCGACGGGTCGCGAACCTGGAAAACGGGATGTAACGTCGGCGGGGAAAACTCGCGACGTGCGCACGGTTCACGGATTGAACCCAAACAACGAACAAAGGAACTACGCGGGTCGGGGTACCTCGCTGAAATGTCGGGTCACGTCGTCGGCACGGCCGGATTCCGGCGAGAATGTGAACAGTGAATGTCAAGAACTTGAAATCAAGAAAAGAAGAGAAACAATGACGAATGAGATGGAGACAAGGCTTACGGTGGTCTGCAGAGGGTCGTGAGGATCGACAGTCGTTGAAGAAACTCCGACGATGGCCTATGACGGCGGTGGAAGTATTCTGCAGATCAAGAATCGCATTAGCAGAGAAGGGAAAGAAGGAAAGGAAGGAGGAGGGAAGTTATCTTACCGAGGAGTGTGCGAGGTCGGGGACAAGATGACGGTGGTCACCGGCGGCGACTCAGGCGGTCCGACGGTGTGCAGGGAAAACTGCATGCGGCCGCGGCTGAGGGTGCAGGTGGCTGGGAACGCGGGAAAAGGAGGAAGAGAAGGCTTAGCTGCGATGAGGGCGTCGGGACGACTCGCCCGGCGGTGCTGGTGCCGGCGTGGGGCTGCGGTGGTAAAGGGAACAGAGGCTGCGCAATGGGTTCGTGAGAAAAAATATGGAGGTGGGCGAAATGGGCATTTGAATATATGAGAGAGAGAGAGAGAGATTATGGGGGAGAGAGAGAGAGAGAGAGATTATGGGGCCCACGTAAAAGGGGTGATGATTGGTTGAAGAATTGTTTGTTAGGAATAGATTGATTAAAAGATTCAGAAGATATGAAGGTTAAAGCATAAGGTTTTTAAAAAATATATGATTGATTAAATATTAAAATTTGGGATTTTGGCGCAAGATAAAACATTTTCAAATCGTGCCCGGCTCGGGTCCAAAAATTTGAAATTGAAATAATAGGATTTTAAGCGGGATCCGAATTTTAAAATTAAGTGTCTTATGATCAAAAGCATACCCCCAAAACGGACACATGTACGCGCGCGTAGCCGTCCAAACTCGCCCGTTTCACTGAACGGGACGAGAACAGAATACACGGACACTACCACAAGGCTAGGGGTGTCGAGTAGGCCAAGATGGATATTTTTAATTTTATTTTAGATGCTAAAATTTGTTATATGCAAAAATGACCTTGCCGGGTAAAATTTTACAGTAAGCAACAACAAGCAAGCTAGATGAAATGAGAATCACATTATACTCAAACAGTAACTGAAAATAGTAATATTGGGCTCGGGTGTTACATTATACCCAACTACAAAAAGAATTTCGTCCTCGAAATTCCCAGAATACAAAGATAGATAACTACAAGAAAAGGTGAGGAAACTTCTGCCGAATTTTATCTTCTCGTTCCTAAGTGGACTCTCCATGCGAGTGATTACCCCAAGAAACAAGCACAAGGGGGATAACTGTAAGTCTACGGTAGCGCCCTGGCCGTTTTTCAGACGCCAAAATGCGGAACAAAAACTCTTATAACTGGCGCTATCGCATACGATAACCCGGATCTGCCATTAACGCTAAACTAACAATCTACAAAGAGGGAAGAAAGGTTATACCGAACGATCCGAGTCTTTCGTTCTTTAACTATCATCCCACGCTCCGTTGTGGGTGCTCCGATCTCGTCGATCTCCGATCTCCTCATCGAGGTGGCACCACATCTACGGATCTATAAACGAGCTCCCGCCTCTGAACCAAGGCAACTCGGACATGAAGTTTGCTAGCCGACATGTCCAAGATTGATGTAGAGATAGTGTAGAATATTTTGTCTCTAGGTAAATGAAGTTGCCACTTTGAGTTTGGATGAAATGAGCTATATTGGAATTTTCTCTTTGGAAATATTTGTAGGGTTCCTAGGCACTCTAGTGAGGTCTCACAAGGCATCGAACATGCCATTTTCAAAAATTCTAGATGCCGAGAGACCCGACTACGGATCGTTTGCTAGAAAACTAGGCGAAAAAGCTAACTAGTTAACACTTAACTATGAGAATACGGATATACAACCTTTGTAGATCCGGTGCTCCACCTCCACGGCTCCGCAATGAAGTCTCCTCGCTATCCAAGACGGATCCCGGGCTCTAGCGTCGGCTTCATCGGAGAATGGACGGGCTAGGTCATCGACAACGTGCCGAAGATGATCTACGTCGAAGCATCACTAGATCAAGCTCCACCTTCACCGAGCCTTGAAAACTTGTGAAGGAAACACACTCTACTACTTGGCAAGAGATAGAGGATGAAGAAATAGGAAGTGGGTAGGCTTTAGAATTGGATTTCTCACTCATCTTCATCAATCACCATTGATGAAGTGGAGGTTTCTTCATTGAAGATGAAGAAGAAGAAGAAGATAAAGCTATGATAAGTTATTTCCAAAAATAAAATTAAAAGAATACTTATCATGACCAAACCATGGTCAAGTGTAGAGAATAAATCATGGTTAGTGGGATGGTTAGGGTTAAGCATGAGACAAAATGGTCACTTGGTCAAAGTCTTCATGAAGCTTCATGAACAAAAGAAAACAAGCCACCATTTTCTCATTTGCTTTTCTATTTCCAAAAGAATAAATAAATGAATAAATGAATAAGGAAATAGTAAACCCTAACCATTTCATTAACCAAGGTTTAATTCTTTACACTTAACCAAAAGGCATGCATCATCAAACATGATACAAGCAAGTGCACAAAATCATATCGCATATGCAATGCGCACATCCGAGCGAGAAAATCCAATTAAATTGAACCGATACTAGTTAATGCAATGTAATATATCAAATATATAATTATGCATTAAATCATTAAATCAACACTTGATTTAACGATCCGGTCATATCACATATAACCGACTAGTATCCAATGTATCGGCTTATCGAATCAACCCTCGATTCGATAACTAGGTTATATCGCATATAACCATTCGACACATTCATCGCGAGAATGAAATACGGTATCACATACACGCATTATTCTCGGTCCCGCACATATCTCATATGCGCTCCTATTTCGTTTCGCTTGATCCAGGAAACCTCTGTGTAGGACTCTAAAGACTCGTCAATACGCCGGCAGCAGGTGATGATCATATCAAACACCCACAAGCCGCAAACGGTCTGCTAAACGTAACGGCCATCCGGGTATTGAGCGATCTGAAGATTGAGGAGCAAGCCCGCTCATACTCCAGTGAATCCAACCAGTAACACTATCGTACAGTCCGGTCTGATCGTCTGATATGTCGCATATCTCGCCTAGGGGTGGTAAACGTCAGACCCCAATAGCTCGATAAGTCGTGTCGATATGAGGTCTATAACAATTCGAGAAACTACGGGTAACACTTACCAGTAAATCTCAGCAACCCTGGCCAGGGATTTCCTGTTATAGCCAATCGAACACAGCGCAACATCAACCCTCTATACCGGGAGAGACGAATCCCCTCCTATCGCTCATTGCCTCCATGTGACTCGGGACTGTACCCAAAAACCACCGTTTTGCATGCTCTCTTGGACGTGGTAAGATGGAAATCAAAGCACAGTGGGAACCACACAAGACTCTATGACGATCTCGGGTCAACAGACTACTCTGTACCAGTGTCACCAGAGAACTGCTATCTGACGTGAGGTATAATACCATCTGGGAGTTCTCGGCGAGTCCGTCCAGTGTACCCAGTCTCCACTGAGCACCCGTATATCATCTCTGATGTCAAACACCAATGGATATGGGATCATCCATCGCCCATCTGTATGGGTCGAGAAGGTATACGCTAGTCTACTCTGGTATATCGATGCCCCGTCTCGATACACCCACGACTAGGGACTTTGAAGGATGTACTTATGGACTACCATGTCCCCACTAGTATGATCCGCATCATAGTCCAGGTAGTCAAGTACACATCCTAAGGGCTTTACCAACATGTAACAGAGAGACAATCAGTATACACGTTAAGGTAAAGATCAACCAGATAGCATACTATCATGTCGAGCAAGAAAGTCCTCCCTATATATGTCCCAGCATCCACTACAATATACATCCAATGTACAGTAATGGCCTCTAGGGCATACATATAACTAACAATCTCCCACTTGCACTAGGACCATCTGTAGCAGTGGTTGCAGTATCTCATACTCAACCATCCCATAAAAAAATCTCTCTTTGGGAACAGGCCTTTGTGAGTGGATCCGCTGTGTTGTCCTCAGAATCTACTCTCCAAACCTCGATCCCCTGGAGATCAACCATCTCCATGATCAGGTAATACTGCCTTAGAATATGTCTGGATCACTGATGGGACCGGCGTTCCTCGGCATAAGCCACAACTCCATTGTCTCACAATGGTAGGAACGTAGTTCATCTCATGAACCAATATACACCCAAACAGCCTCTTCGGTAGCATCTTAAGTAGCGATGTATCCTGCCTTTATCGTCTAGTATGCCACGGTATCTAGCTTGGAACTTTTCCAACATACCGTCCCTCCATTGAGGGTAAAGACAATGCCTGTGACTGACATTCAGTCGTCTTTATCACCCTGGAACACTTCCAGTGATTTTCCCCAGGATCAACTGATACCATCTCACTACAACTAGTGAGAATCCTAACATCCAATTAGATCTATCTCATAGATCCAAAACCCAGGATTTAGGAGGTATCATTTTGATCCTATATGGAGAATCATTGTGATAAGCGGAGATTGATCGAGCGTAGCATAGGAAACTCCTTCCCTATCAAGAGTATGTCATCCACGTACTCTACGAGGATCACAACCATACTCCCTACTACCTTTTTGTTTATACAAGGTTCATCTACCATTTTGATGATGTCAACTTCTTTGACCGCTTCATCAAAAACAGATGTTCCAACTCCGCGATGCCTGCTTTATCCTATAAAGCATCTTGCACACGTTTCCGCTGCTCCCACTGTCTACGAAGCCCTCTGGCTGTGTACTTATAGACGTTCTCTTCTAAAACATCATTTAGAAAAGCTGTCATGACACCCAACCACCAGATATCGTAGTCATGGTATGTAGCCGTGGCAAGTAGGATCCGGATGAACTTAAGCATAGCCACTGGAAAAGGTTTCATCATTATCCACGCCTGGTCGATGACGAAAACCTTTAACAAGTCTATCTTTGAAAGTCTCAACTTTTCCATGTACACAAAGTAATCTTCTCAAGATATACTTGCTCCTGATGGGGATTTAACCCTTCAGATATAGCAACCAAAATCCATACTTTGTTGGTGTATAAGGATTCCATCTCAGATCACTAAACATCCAGCCATTCTTACAGAGTCTTACTCTCGATGGCCAGCTCGAAACTAGTTGGGTCATCATCTCATAATGCAATCCTCGCTCCCACTGTCATAGA
The DNA here is from genome assembly GCA_030015575.1 of Agapanthus africanus. Lineage (NCBI taxonomy): Eukaryota > Viridiplantae > Streptophyta > Magnoliopsida > Asparagales > Amaryllidaceae > Agapanthus > Agapanthus africanus. The sequence goes on along the minus strand of JASDDO010000244.1, from coordinate 232,027 downwards.
GAAACAGAAGTATCTCTCAGGTGGGTGAGGAACCCTACTAGATCAGCGGAGAGGCTGAGGTTCGTTGGTAACTATTGAATCCTTTGGTTCTACCAAATCATCTGCTGTTGTTTGTATAGCTGGAACCTTTCCAGTTGTACATAACAGATCTTGCTTCGAGCTTGTCCGGATTTTGCTATTCAGACATAGGCTGGACAACCCCAAATCTTAACTAACTTAAGATATGGGCTCTTCCCTTTCCATATCACATATGAAATGGTAGGCAACTGATTTGATTCGAACCTAATTCAATAGGTTTGCAGCTTCTCAAGCGCATAACTCCCAAAAGGAAAAAGGTAACTCAGTAGTACTCATCATAGAGCACACCATATCAAATAGGGTGTATCTGCTCCGCCCCGACATACCATCGTGCTATGGTGTATACGGAGGAGTAATGCTGAGAGAGAATCTCATTCTCCTTTAGAATAGTCCAGGAATTCCGTGCTCAAGTATTCTCCTCCCTGATCACATCAAAGGACATAATACTTGTACCCTGTTTTTGGTTCTCTACTTCTAACTTATATTCTGTGAATATCTCAAAAGGTTCGGACTTGTGTTTCAACAGGAACATATGTCTGAATCTAAAGAGATCATCAGAGAACGTAATGAAGTATAAAGAACCAGTCTTGGTATGTGTAGACTGGGGATCTACATACATCAACATGTATCATCCCAAGAGTTCACTAACTCTTTCTCTGTTTCCAATAAACATGGCTATGGTCATCTTATCTTTGTGACATGACTGGCGAGTTTCACAAGATGTAAATTCAAACTGATTTAAATATACATCTAAATGTAACTTCTATGTGTAGGATCGCATTGATATGACCTAGTCTACAATACCTCAAGAAGGATTCGTTCATTTCTGAACTCTTCCTCTTGTGTGTGTTCCATATACTAAGAACTGTAGTTTGATTTAGAATATCAACGCTTTTAGATAACGTGCCTGAACCGATCAACTTTTGATATAGGAAATGTTCAAAACATTATCCAACAATACAAAATTTTATCATTTCTTTACAGATAAAGAGACTGATATGATTTTGTATATTAGGTTCGGTATCTAATAACATTCGTTCAAAATCAATGTATTGGTAATACAGGGTGACAGTGACCAACAAACTTGGCTGCAACACTTGCCCCGTTTTCTGCCTCATGAAACTTATCACCCATTCTCAGTTCTCTACCTATCTGTAGCCCTATGTAACAGATTACATATCTGGGATCCTGATCTGGTATCACATACCCAGGACATAAAGGATACTGAGAAACAGTTCTGTGTAATGAACACACCCGAAGATGATGCATCAGCATGCACTCTCTTCGTTTGGGCGGCACGGGAATTCTGGTAATCCCCAATTTCCTGCTGTAAAGGGACAGAGAGCAATTTTGGGTTCGTGTTTTCGGTTCGATCGGACTTCAAATTCCGTCTGGACTTCGCCTAAGGCTCTAGCTAGGCTCTGATACCAATGTAGGGTTCCTAGGCACTCTAGTGAGGTCTCACAAGGCATCGAACATGCCATTTTCAAAAATTCTAGGTGCCGAGAGACCCGACTACGGATCGTTTGCTAGAAAACTAGGCGAAAAAGCTAACTAGTTAACACTTAACTATGAGAATACGGATATACAACCTTTGTAGATCCGGTGCTCCACCTCCACGGCTCCGCAATGAAGTCTCCTCGCTGTCCAAGACGGATCCCGGGCTCTAGCGTCGGCTTCATCGGAGAATGGACGGGCTAGGTCATCGACAACGTGCCGAAGATGATCTACGTCGAAGCATCACTAGATCAAGCTCCACCTTCACCGAGCCTTGAAAACTTGTGAAGGAAACACACTCTACTACTTGGCAAGAGGTAGAGGATGAAGAAATAGGAAGTGGGTAGGCTTTAGAATTGGATTTCTCACTCATCTTCATCAATCACCATTGATGAAGTGGAGGTTTCTTCATTGAAGATGAAGAAGAAGAAGAAGATAAAGCTATGATAAGTTATTTCCAAAAATAAAATTAAAAGAATACTTATCATGACCAAACCATGGTCAAGTGTAGAGAATAAATCATGGTTAGTGGGATGGTTAGGGTTAAGCATGAGACAAAATGGTCACTTGGTCAAAGTCTTCATGAAGCTTCATGAACAAAAGAAAACAAGCCACCATTTTCTCATTTGCTTTTCTATTTCCAAAAGAATAAATAAATGAATAAATGAATAAGGAAATAGTAAACCCTAACCATTTCATTAACCAAGGTTTAATTCTTTACACTTAACCAAAAGGCATGCATCATCAAACATGATACAAGCAAGTGCACAAAATCATATCGCATATGCAATGCGCACATCCGAGCGAGAAAATCCAATTAAAGTGAAACGATACTAGTTAATGCAAAGTAATATATCAAATATATAATTATGCATTAAATCATTAAATCAACACTTGATTTAACGATCCGGTCATATCACATATAACCGACTAGTATCCAATGTATCGGCTTATCGAATCAACCCTCGATTCGATAACTAGGTTATATCGCATATAACCATTCGACACATTCATCGCGAGAATGAAATACGGTATCACATACACGCATTATTCTCGGTCCCGCACATATCTCATATGTGCTCCTATTTCGTTTCGCTTGATCCAGGAAACCTCTGTGTAGGACTCTAAAGACTCGTCAATACGCCGGCAGCAGGTGATGATCATATCAAACACCCACAAGCCGCAAACGGTCTGCTAAACGTAACGGCCACCTGGGTATTGAGCGATCTGAAGATCGACGAGCAAGCCCACTCACACTCCAGTGAATCCAACCAGTAACACTACCGTACAGTCCGGTCTGATCGTCTGATATGTCGCATATCTCGCCTAGGGGTGGTAAACGTCAGACCCCAATAGCTCGATAAGTCGTGTCGATATGAGGTCTATAACAATTCGAGAAACTACGGGTAACACTTACCAGTAAATCTCAGCAACCCTGGCCAGGGATTTCCTGTTATAGCCAATCGAACACAGCGCAACATCAACCCCCTATACCGGGAGAGAGGAATCCCCTCCTATCGCTCATTGCCTCCATGTGACTCGGGACTGTACCCAAAAACCACCGTTTTGCACGCCCTCTTGGACGTGGTAAGATGGAAATCAAAGCACAGTGGGAACCACACAAGACTCTATGACGATCTCGGGTCAACAGACTACTCTGTACCAGTGTCACCAGAGAACTGCCATCTGACGTGAGGTATAATACCATCTGGGAGTTCTCGGCGAGTCCGTCCAGTGTACCCAGTCTCCACTGAGCACCCGTATATCATCTCTGATGTCAAACACCAATGGATATGGGATCATCCATCGCCCATCTGTATGGGTCGAGAAGGTATACGCTAGTCTACTCTGGTATATCGATACCCCGTCTCGATACACCCACGACTAGGGACTTTGAAGGATGTACTTATGGACTACCATGTCCCCACTAGTATGATCCGCATCATAGTCCAGGTAGTCAAGTACACATCCTAAGGGCTTTACCAACATGTAACAGAGAGACAATCAGTATACACGTTAAGGTAAAGATCAACCAGATAGCATACTATCATGTCGAGCAAGAAAGTCCTCCCTATATATGTCCCAGCATCCACTACAATATACATCCAATGTACAGTAATGGCCTCTAGGGCATACATATATCTAACAATATTTTGCATGAAGAAATCAATTTCAGCCCACTCAATTAGTGGCCGGCCAAGAGCAAAAATGCTCACTGGAAATTCTGAGATTTTTTTGGGGGGGCTGTACACTACACAAGAAGTGGTGACTTTAAAGGAAATTTCCATAAAAAAAATCTTAAGCTTTTACAAACAACTTTAATGCAAAAGACACCTTGCATAATAACCATGCTTGCATTAATGAACCAAGCCACCTCACAAAACCTAGTCATGCAATTCTAGAAGCACCCACATGACTCACCCTCATGACTCACCCTCATCCAAAACAAATGAAGAAAAGATAATTCCGCATTAAACCAAATGTTTAAGACGGGTGATAGAAAACAGGAAACTGGCAACTTCCAAAAATGATCCCGAAACGAATTTCAGGATAACCCCGTAACTGTATAAATATACCCGCATTTGTATTACGACCGAATACAAATGCAACTGAGACAAAGATATTATATCTACTCTGTATAATACATGGATCCGGCTTAAACCAAAACCCACCAGTATTATCTGCCCGAAATATGACACGTGCGTAAACGCACGTGCATTTTCCGAACCCTGCCATAAAACTATACGGCCTCTACAACGTTTCGCCCGAACTTGGGAAACTGTCTGTGGGGGACTCTAATGACTCGTCAGTACCCTGGCAGTGGGTTTAACCATAAGCCGTCAGCGGCACTAGCTATGCGTAACGGCTGCCCATGGACTGACCTCAAAGGAGGCTGATGAGCGAACTCATCCAGAAACCCTACTGAGCCTAACAGTGACAATGTATATACAGTCCGGTCCGTTCGTCTATGAGTATCGCATATCCGGCCTAGGGGTCTAGTAACGTCAGACCCCCAATAGCTGTATAAGTCGTGTCGGAGACAAGCCCTGAACACCCTGAGATACTACTGGAGTACCTACCAGTAAATCTCACCTGCCTTGGCCAAGGACTTGGTGTAATGGCTTTCCTAGACACAGCGTGACCTCCACCCCCAATACCGGGAGAGACGAATCTCCTGCCGATCCGCTCACGTGCCTCCATGTGGCTCGGGACTGTACCCAAAAACTACTTGTTTGCACGACTCCTTTGAGCCGTGGTAGGGTAAAAATCAAAGCACAGTGGGAACTCACACGAGACAAATGACGACCTCAGGTCGATGAACTAACCTGTACATATGTCACCAGGGAACTGCTATCTGACGATATGTATAATACCAACTAGCAGGTTCCCGGCGAGTCCTGTCCGGTGTACTCATAACCCAATGAGCACCTGTATACATCTTAGGTGATCCAACTGACACCAGTGGCTTGTGAGACCGGCCACCGCCCCTCGTCGGGGTCTCGACTGTATACACTAGTCTACTCCGGAGTATCGATACCCTGTCTCGAAACTCCCACGACTAGGGACCACTATTAAGGATATGCTTATAGACCACCCAACTCTCACGTATATGATCGCCCTCATACTGTTGGTAGTCAAGCAAGATCCTAAGGGCTTTATCAAAGTGTAATTGTGATCAGTCACCTGAACCTATACACGACTGATAAAAGCAAACCAGATAGCATACTATCATCTCGAGTAAGACTGTCCTACCGGTATAGGTCCTCCGCAATCATTGCAATCACGTACCTGCGATCCAATAATTGACTTTGAGGGCACTATATCCAACAATAACCTTGTTCTTAAGAACCTTTTCCCTTCGATCCACAATTTCAACCGATCGCTCCTCAAAAGCCATGTCTTCTCGTACTGTTAGCTCCGAGTGATCCAATACGTGCGTTTCATCTCGAACATACCTTCGTAGTTGAGATACGTGAAACACATCGTGCACATTCGCCAAGGACTGCGGTAACGCCAAACGGTACGCTACCTCACCAACACGCTCCAAGATCTCAAAGGGTCCAACGAATCGAGGACTAAGCTTTTCTCGACTCCCAAAACGAATCACTCCTCTAGTCGGTGATATCCTCAAGAATACCAAATCACCAACGACGAACTCTAGAGGTCTTCTTGACGTGTCTGCCCAACTCTTCTGTCGGTCTTGAGCTGCCTTCATATGATTTCTGATAGTGTTAACCTTCTCAACTGTCTGCACAACCAAATCTGGTCCCAATAATCTTCGTTCACCGACATCATCCCAACACACAGGTGAACGGCATTTACGACCATACAAAGCTTCAAACGGAGCCATCTGGATAGTTGCCTGAAAACTGTTGTTGTAAGAAAACTCCACCAAGTGTAGATGATCCTCCTAAGAACCCTTGACGTCCAAAATGCATGCTCTCAACATGTCCTCAAGAGTTTGGATCGTTCTCTCCGACTGACCATCAGTTTGAGAATGATAAGCTGTGCTAAACTTCAATCGAGTCCCCAAACTTTCCTGTAAACTCCTCCAGAAGTGTGATAAGAACGGAGTGTCCCGATCGGACACGATGCTCACCGGTACTCCATGCAATCTTACAATCTCCTGCATGTACCGCTCTGCCAAAGTCTCCGTTGAATGACCAACCCGGAAAGGAATAAAGTGAGCAGCCTTGGTCAACCGATCGACAATTACCCATACTGCATTGTTGCCCTTTGGACTCCACGGTAAAGCCGTCACGAAATCCATGGTTATATGTTCCTACTTCCACTGAGGAATCGGAAGTGGTTGCAATAAACCAGGAACCCTTTGATGTTCAGCCTTAACTTGCTGACACACCAAGCACTTAGCCACAAAGCGAGCAATCTCCCGTTTCATGCCTTCCCACCAGAAATGCTGTCGAATATCTCGGTACATCTTTGTGCCTCCTGGATGTACAGAATAAGCTGAACTGTGTGCCTCCTTTATAAGCTCTTCACGAACATCTCCCTTTGGCACACATAAACGGCTGCCATACCTCAACGAACTATCTTCGTGGACCAGTAAATCTGTTCGTAGTCCGGCTTCAACCTGGTCTCGAAACCTTTGCAGTCTAGGATCCTGCGATTGTGCTGCTTAATTTTCTCAATCAAAGATGACTGCACTTGCAGCTGCATCAACAGTCTCGTAGAACGCGGGTAGCACAACCTCCAAGTCAAATCTTTGAAAATCTGCAACGATCTCCTTCTGCGTAGTTAACATCTGAATTGCTGGTAACAGACTAAGCGCATCTGGCACGACGTTAACCTTCCCCGGATGGTACTTAAGATCAAGGTCGTAGTTAGCCATCAGCTCCAACCATCTACGCTGCCTCATATTCAGCTCCTTCTGTGTGAACACATACTTCAAGCTCTTATGATCTGTAAAATCTTCGACTCTTTTGCCCAAAAGGTAGTGTCTCCAAATCTTCAAAGCGAAAATTACAGCCGCAAGCTCCAAGTCATGAGTTGGATAATTATTCTCATGGGTCTTCAATTGTCTCGATGCGTGCGCTACAACCTTCCCATGCTGCATCAAAACACATCCCAATCCTTTCCCAGATGCGTCGCTGTGAATCACCAATCCTCCGGAATTGTCTGGCACGGTCAGAATAGGGGCGGTTATCAACTTCTGCTTCAACGTCTCAAAAGCTAACGCACATTTATCCGTCCATACAAAAGGTACCTCCTTGAGCGTAAGCTTGGTCAACGGCTCTGCCAGACGAGCAAAATTCTCCACAAATCTCCTGTAGTATCCGGCTAATCCAAGGAAACTTCTTATCTCAGCAACATTCTTTGGAATCGGCCAATCTCAAACTGCTGCAATCTTTTCTGGATCGACGGCAATTCCGTCGCCAGATACAACATGCCCCAAAAACTTCACTTCCTCCAGCCAAAACTCGCACTTACTCCTCTTCGCATACAATTTCTCCTGTCTCAATGTCTGTAGTGCGATCTTTAAATGCTCAGCATGCTCCTCAAAACTCTTCGAGTAAATCAGAATATCGTCAATGAACACCACAATAAACTGGTCCAAGAACGGTGAAAAGATTCGGTTCATCAAGTCCATGAATACTACCGGCGCATTCGTTACTCCGAAGGGCATCACTAAGTATTCGTAATGTCCGTACCGAGTTCGAAACGCCGTCTTGCAAATATCTTCTGTTTTCATTCGGACCTGGTGATATCCGGATCGCAAATCCAGCTTCGAGAATACCCTCGCGCCACTAAGCTGCTCAAAAAGTTCTCCAATGCGAGGGATAGGGTACTTGTTCTTAATAGTCACCCGGTTTAATTCTCGATAGTCGATGCACATCCTTCTCGTGCCATCCTTCTTCTTTACTAGAAGAACTGGTGCTCCCCAAGGTGAGTTACTGCTTCGAATCTAACCCTTCTCAAGCAATTCAGCAACCTGTTCCTTAACTTCTTCCAACTCTACTGAAGCCATTGGATAATACGCTTTAGATACTGGCGCTGCACCAGGAATAAGATCAATTGCGAACTCCACATCTCGCTTCGGCGGTAAACCCGATATATCTTCAAATACGTCCATAAAATCGCGAACAACCGCCGGCTCTTCACCACTATCAACTTCCATTGCTGCAAGAATATTGTTTGTCGGCCTAGCCCTAAACTCGACTGGCCCGACAGAACTACTTCCTCCAGTGAAGGTAAACTCGGAATGTCCGGGAATCTGGAAAATTACTTTCTTTGCCCTACAGTCAATGTGAGCGTGGAAAGTGCCAAGAAAATCCATTCCCAAGACGACTTCATAGCTGCCCGTATCAATCACTAAGAAATCTGCAAAGAGTTCCCGTCCGCACACAACAACCTTACAATCTATACACTCCCTACTAGATATGATTTTCCCATTCCCAGTGTGTATGTCCCAGAAACTAGACAGGGTTGTGCAGGTTATCGAGTGTGTAGTCATAAATTTGGATGACATAAAACAGTGGGATGCACCAGAATCAAATAATGCCAATGCGGGAAAACCATGAACGAGTAGAGTACCTGAAACGACTTCTCCTGATGCCTTAGCTTCTTCTGCTGTCAAGGTAAAAGCTCGAGCCTGATTAGGTCCTTGAGTTAGCTGTTTCTGCCTTTGGAACGGTCTCTGCGGAGGCTTCTGAATATCATCCCTTGTACGAAGCTTCGACGGACAAGCACCAACGACGTGATTAGCCGCTCCACAAACCAAACAAAGTCCCAGCCTTCTTCGACAATCCTTCTGCACGTGCCTAGGTAAGCGGCAGTAGTCACAAATTACGCTCTTTCTTCGATCAACGACCACCGGCTTCTTCATGGGAGCTACACCTCGACGGTCCACTGGAATACCTTTGCGACCATGAGCTCGGTTAGGTACAAATGCGAGCTTCCTTGCCGCAACTGCTGTCTGCTGCAAACTCCCTTTCATCCCAGATAAACTCTGCTGTTCCCGAGCTACCGTAAGAACCTGTGAGAAAGTGGTCAAACCCAGGGAGACAATCTGCCTCTGGATGTACACATCCAAACTGCGCATGAACCTCCGTGCCCTGTCTGCATCATTAGCGACTAAAGGTCCAGCGAATCTGCTGAGTCTCGTCCATTCTGCTGCATGCACATCCACGGGTGCTCCATTCTGCCTTAGCCTAATAAACTTCTTTTCTATTTCCTCCCGTGCAGTCCGCGGGAAGAACTTCTCCAGGAAACTCTTAGAAAAATCCGCCCACGTGATCGGCTTGGGCAAGCGGGTCCCCTCAACAAGCCACCATTCTCGGGCGTAGTCCACTAGCTGAATGCGTACCACATCAACTCTTTTGTCATCTGGAATCTGTGCCGCAATCAGCAAATTCTCCTTGTCAACTAGCCACTGTTCGGCTGGCAACGGCTCCTCCAAACCAGTAAATATAGATGGACCCAAATGCCTGAAATCTGCCACGGTCCCTACTCGGTCAACTGGTTTAGCTCCAACGTTGTTTACAGACTGCTGAACGATCTGCAAACCTTCCTGAAACGAGTCTGCTTGCTGCTGAATCGGCTCAGTCTGCCTCTTTTGATTCTTCAGCATTCCCCTTATCACTCTAAGCATGGCGGCTTCGTCCACACGCCTCTGGTACGTCTTCAAATTCTTATCTGCCATATCCCTGAAATCAAAACACCCAACATTAGCATGATGATAGATTCAATATATAGATCAAGGCCAGAACTCTAAGATACTTAAATAGAGTACCGCATTGTAACTATGCCGCGGTATCATAGCCACAATTACTTAACTCTACCCAAGTCGCCTAAGTCCTAGAGATAGCAAGGAATCAGGTTTTCCGAGTCGATATGCAAAGGAAGTTTGTATATCGTAAGAGATATAATCAGGAAGAATGTGATTCAAAAATGGTAAACGGCAAGGTGGCAGGACATGTTTCCTAACATGGGTATTTTGATTCGTGTATCGAATACAATACCCAACCACAAAAGAATCAACCCAACTAACCTATGTCTCTGATACCAAAAGAACCATGTCACGCCCCGCTTCCCAGAGTACGCTAGATTGGGCACGTGACATAGCCAACCATGCTACCTGTGGGTAGGAAGTATCCATCCACAGTCACATTACGGCTGTAGAGATATCAAGAACAAGATAAAACTATCTAAAACATGTCCATAATCCAGAATAACAGGAGTCAATAATAAATAAATGCGGAAGCAAATGATCCAATACAAATAACTGAAAAGTGTGTCCCATAATGCGGGCTCACATCAGGAAATAAATGCAAGAAATAAAACTAACTACTACTGAACTCACAGCTCAGCCTGCTGGCTGAAGTACTCCTGCTCGGACTGCAACAGCGGTACGGAATCTGGGCCATGCAAAACCCAGACGTCAGCGCGTCATGTCATCAAGTAATATAATATGAACGATGTAACAGGCAATGCAAAATAAACATGAATAAAACGAGAGTAGCAATAATCAAGCAGTGCAGGGTAGTGTGCAGTGGGCAACTAAACTGTTCTATCAGGTTTTCTATTCTAAAGTCTTTGAAATCAATTGATGAATCGTCGATGTAACTCAATAGTATCCCGTGCATGCCCGGGACCACGGTCAAGATCCTCGGGGCTGAATCCGAGACGTGCCGCTAGGCAGTAACAGGTAGCAGGATGGGCGAGTGATGTCAGCATCATCACTCCGGGGCTGGCCTAGCCCGTAAGACTGATCAGAACAGGTATCGAACTGTTGAGTTACAAGTCGGTTTCACCTTTGATTTCCCCATACCCCCAAGTTATGTATGTCAATTCAGGTATTCAGTAATCAAGAACTAATGCCAACACAGGATCAGGTAAAAGCAGGTTTGTCTGGATAGACAACAGGAACGGTCCATGAGGACTACATGTCAGGTTTGTTGTCATTAGACACAAGATCAGGTAACGGGTCAGGTCATGGTACATCAGGTCAAGTCAACAGTATACGGTACCATGCCAGATGTATCAATATATATATGTAAATGTTGTATAGCATGTAGCAAGGGGTACTTGCCTCGACGGGTCGCGAACCGGGAAAACGGGACGTAACGTCGGCAGGGAAAACTCGCGACGTGCGCACGGTTCACGGATTGAACCCAAACAACGAACAAAGGAACTATGTGGGTCGGGGTACCTCGCTGAAATGTCGGGTCACGTCGTCCGCACGGCCGGATTCCGGCGAGAATGTGAACAGTGAATGTCAAGAACTTGAAATCAAGAAAAGAAGAGAAACAATGACAAATGAGATGGAGACAAGGCTTACGGTGGTCTGCAGAGGGTCGTGAGGATCGACAGTCGTCGAAGAAACTCCGGCGATGGCCTAAGGCGGCGGCGAAAGTATTCTGCAGATCAAGAATCGCATTTGTTAGTTTTATGTATGCCCTAGAGGCCATTACTGTACATACGATGTATATTGTAATGGATGCTTGGACATATATAAGGAGGACTTTCTTGCTCGACATGATAGTATGCTATCTGGTGGTACTTGTCTTAACATGTACTCTGATTGTCTCTATATTACATGTTGATAAAGCCCTTAGGATATGTACTCGACTACTGGGACTATGATGAGATCATGCTAGTGGGGCCACGGTAGTCGACGAGTACATCCTATAACTGTTCCTAGTCGAGGGTGTATCGAGACAGGGCATCGATACACCAGAGTAGACTAGCGTATATGCATCTTGACCCATATGATGGGCGATGGATGATCCCATATCCATCGGTGTTTGACATCAAGGATGGTGTACGGGTGCTCAGTGGAGACTGGGTACACTGGACGGACTCGCCGAGAACTCCCAGATGGTATTATACCTCACGTCAGATGGCAGTTCTCCGGTGACAGTGGTACAGAGTAGTCTGTTGACCCGAGATCGTCATAGAGTCTTGTGTGATTCCCACTGTGCTTTGATTTCCATCATACCACGTCCAAGAGGGCGTGCAAAAAGGTGGCTTTTGGGTACAGTCCCAAATCATATGGTGGCAATGAGCGATAGGAGGGGATTCGTCTCTCCCGGTATATGGAGTTGATGTTGTGCTGTGTTCGATTGGCTATAACCGGAAATCTCTGGCCAGGATTGCTGAGATTTACTGGTAAGTGTTATCAGTAGTTTCTCAAACTGTTATAGACCTCATATCGACACGACTTATCGAGCTACTGGGGTCTGACGTTTACCACCCCTAGGCGAGATATGCAACATATCAGACGACGAGACCGGACTGTACGGGAGTGTTACTGTTTGGATTCACAGGAGAATGTACAGGCTTGCTTGTTGATCTTCTGAGCGCTCAATTCCTGGGTAGCTGTTACGTTTAGCTGACCGCTTGCAGCTTGTGGGTGTTTGATATGATCTTCACCTACTGCCGGCGTATTGACGATTCTTTAGAGTCCTACACAGAGGTTTCTTGGCTCAGGAAAAACGGAGTAGGAGCATATATGTGATATGTGCGGGACCGAGGATAATGCGATATGAGATACCGTATTCTATTCTCGCGATATATGATATCAGCCGGGTCATCGGATCAAGTGTTGATTCGATGAATCGGTACGGATAAATATTAGTCGGTTATATGCGATATAGCCGGATTGTCGGATCAAGTGTTGATTCGATAATTTAATGTATAATAATATATATGATATATTAAATTACATTAACTAATATTAGCTCACTAAAAGATTCTTTTTCTCACTCGGGTAATACATTGATATATATGCGATATATGTTAATTGTATTATTTTATTTGGTTACAATAAATATTATATATATGATATATAATATTGTAACATGATATGATAACTAATGCAACATGTTTAGTAAAGATTAATCAAGATTAGGGTTTGATTTGGGTTAATGACTTCTAGTAGATTCTAGAAGGTTTTCTTTTTGTTTTGGAAAAGATATTTTCAAGTGACTCATTCTTAACTCAACTCAAACCCTAACCCTTGGTTAATTCTCTACAATGGTTAAGTCAACCATGGTTGCATTATTTATCATATTAATCCTTTCATTATTCATCACAAATGAAAATGGATCACTATTCTTCTTCTTCCTTGAGTTCTTCATGCAAAGCTTTCTTGTTTTGATATTTGTGATGAAAATATGTGAGAAAAAGATAAATAAAGAGAGCAAAAATCCTACTTCATCATCCTCATCTTCCCTTGCCCTTTAGATGAGAGTGTTCACTCAATTTTAGTGAGTGTTACCTTGTGTTAATGAAACTTCAAGGTAGATCATCTTTGTATCGAAGATCGGAAGCAAGACTGCACCTTTCTCTTCGTGGAACCTCTCGAGAGTCCGGAACCCGATGATCGCAGCGAAGGGACCTCAACACGGAGCATATGAAGTGAAGGACCAGATCTACAAAGGTTGTAATCCCTCTCACTTAGTGTTAAAGTTGTTAACATGCTAGTTTTCGCCTAATCTCTAGTTTAAAGTTCCGTATTCGGGTTGTTCGGCACGGCTAAATTTTTAATCGGGCATGGTTGATGCCTCGTAGACCTTTGTGCGCGTGCATAGCAACCCTACAGTGGTATCAGAGCCAAGCTAGAGCTTTAGGCAAAGTCTAGACGAAGTTTAAAGTCCGATCGAACGCCGAAACCTCGACACGGAACCCTCTCTGTACTTTTTTCAAAAATGTGGTTTATTCTGAATTAAAAATTCTTTGAAAATTAAGCAGGAAAAACTAAGAATTACTGTGAAGTACGGACGTCTAAATCGAAAATTTGACCACGTAACCGCGGCGAAACCATGGGTTTTGCGGCGGTTCCGCGGTCAAAATTTGGACTTAGTCCCTGAAATTTCATGTAATTATATTTAGGCCCTTTATTGTTATTTTTTTCTGTGAATATTTTTATTCCACTCAAGTGTTGAGTTTTCATGGGTTGTATTGGGGAATCGTTGATTCGATCAGATAATTTAACTTTGTTTAGTTTTGTCCGGATAATTTTTAGAAACTGTTAAAAAGTTCGAACGGATATCAATAACTCATTTTTTCCCCTGTCGGAAAATTTTTCAAAAGTTGAATTTTTTCTCGTGTTTAAGAATGTTCTAAGTCGTGCAAGTAACGCGGTGGACCCTCTAGAAGACAACAAACCTTAACTCGATTATGTGACCGTCTTGAACTGCCTTCTGAACCTTAGGGTTTGGGGCAGTACGGCGTGTCACATGTGAGGCGTTGGTTTGACCCTTCTACGGCTGGACCATTGGTACTGTGGCATGTGATGGATGTTTTTAAACTGATTTCAAGTGTTGAGATATATTGGGGAAATCTTGGGTGTTTGATGATTCGATCGGAAAGTTTAACTTTGTCTATTTATCTGGAATGTGATACAATATTTGGAATCCACAGGTAGTTATGAGATAACTGATTTGAATATTATAGACATAGCAGTTTAGTCTCAGATGATCGGTTGCCACGGAATTTTGATATGATCAAAAGTCCGTCGCAATCACGTAGCGTACGCGGATACTCGCCGGGTAAACTTAATAGACAGCTACGCCCCATAGCCCCGACCAAGTGACTGTAGGAGAACCCCGTCGCCGAAAGCATCCGTTCGGGTGCTCGCGGTAGCGGTGTTCCGCCTTGGTGCACTTCGTCGACGGTACCGGGGTGCGGCCGTCTACTAAAGTTTGCGACGAGCATTCGATCAGTTTTTCGGGAATCTTGTTGAATTGCCCGACTTGATATTGAAAAGTGTTTTCGATAATGAGACTAAAATGCGGGGTTTATAATTGTTAGGCATGCGATGTCTAAGGAATTCATTTGGATAGGCATGCGATGTCTAAAGAAGTTGCGGATTCCAACTGTTGTAGTTTTACACTTTCTTTTCTGTGACCGTAAGCGTAGTATGTGGTGTATCGCCGACTTCGTTGCTATACATCAACGACAATCGGGATACGCATACTTGCTTACGTTGATGATATGAGATATTATGTGTTGCTGTGATATGTTATATTGGATCGTCGCGTTCTGAATAGCCGGGGGTTTTATGTGAGATGAGAGTTTTTTCTTTTTCATTCATGTAAAATTCATTTGTATGTAATATTCTTTTATTGGGGCACTTCCAGGTAGCGGAAGATGTCACCGTTGTATATTATTTACTTTTCCGCATTAGGTAGACCCAAGGCGGGGAGCACAAGTAACCGGGTTCTAGGGTCCAGTGGGAGACCATCTCGAGGAGTCGAGACCGGGTCTAACCCTAGAATTGGCAGTGTTACTTGCCGCTCTCGTAGGGGTCTAGGGATGTGGGTTTGGCTATTCATCGCGACCGTGGAATCCGTGTTTTATACAGGCTCGTATTGAAAATACGGACGTCGTAGTATATCCAATATTTCATATATGTTTCTTCTGTTGCAATGTTCTGTGATGAGATCATATTAATGCCTGAGATGAATGTTTATATTATATATATGAGATATATGTTATATTGCAGATTTCGTTTCAAAAGAGATGCTTATGAAGCATATTAAAATGGGACTTCATTAATGAGATTGATGAAATAAAAGAAACCTAAGATGTTGTGGAATCGAATTTCAAAATTAAAACATGTAGCTACAGTTCTTGCTTTGCATCGCGGTGTTCCTTGTAGAACATCCTGCACCTTATTCGATAAGGAAAGGACCGAGATCCCTTCACCGGGAGTGACTCCTTTAGCGATAACTGGCAGATGCTACAACCCTCGGTTTGTCTTTTGATTGCTCCTATAGTTCCTGCTTTGCATAATGATATAGATGATATATCCTGCACCTTATTCGATGAGGAAAGGGCCGACGATCCCTTCACCGGGAGTGACCCCTTTAGCAAAACTAGAAAAGCCTCAAAATCACTCCATTTAAAATCACTCGATTCTACGACGATATCAAGTTCATTACGCAAAAGGTTTTCTTAAAAACCTGTCGTAACCCTCCGTCATTTTAGGA
Source organism: Agapanthus africanus (assembly GCA_030015575.1). Classification (NCBI taxonomy): domain Eukaryota; kingdom Viridiplantae; phylum Streptophyta; class Magnoliopsida; order Asparagales; family Amaryllidaceae; genus Agapanthus; species Agapanthus africanus. The sequence goes on along the minus strand of JASDDO010000244.1, from coordinate 215,996 downwards.
AGTAGAGTACTTAGTATTCGTGCTGTGTTTGTTGACCTTAGTTAAGGCACAGTATACGGTAGCTAAGTGATGTCTTCCTATATAGCATATGATGCGATTAGTTAGGACAATCATATGACTTTGTTGACCTTAGTTAAGGGTCATGTGGGTGGGTCTAATTAATCAAGAAATGACGGGTAGAACTTGACTAGTGCTTATGATTTGTTGACCATAGTTAAGGTCATAAGTCACTAGGGGTAAAATATTATTGGGAATTTCAAGTGTTGAAATTTGCAATGAGATTGCTTACCTTCTATGAGATAGTTGGATCCTGATACCCGCTGCGAGTAAGAGTTACTCCTGGGAGAGTTTTACACATTACAATTAGCCGATCAAGTAGGTGTCTAGAAAGGTGTCAACGGGGTTACGCCCCTGGGAAAACGAGGTTTACTTTAATTAGGTTCGTGCGAAAGCACGGGGGACCTCCCTCAAAGTACCGACACTGGCCTGGCTGAAAGATTTGCGAACTTGTAGCGTGTATTTAATCCCGGCTAGTCTTTCCTTTTAGGGTTTGAAGGAAGATTTGATTAAAACAGTGGGAGACATCCTGATTAGATATATTAGATAACCAATCTAATCTTGTAAGAGCATACGCTGAGTGTTTTCTTCTCTCTCTCTTCAGGTAGCGACCATATCACGCCTTAATCAAGATAATAATACGGATATATTGACCGAACCCGCTTGTCATACTGAGCTGGGGAACGTTGGTCCCGCTCCAACTTATAATTGTTATAAGACAGCGCAGGAATTAGGGAATACCAGATTTCCCATGCCGCCCAAACGAAGAAAGTGCATGTTGATGCATCATCTTCGGGTGTGTTCATTATAGAGAACTGTTTCTCAGTATTCTTTACGTCCTGGGTATGAGATACCGGATCAGGATCCCGCATATGTAATCTGTTACATGGGCTACAGAAAGGTAGAGAACTGAGAACGGGTGATAAGTTTCATGAGACAGAAAACGGTGCAAGTGTTGCAGCCAAGTCTGTTGGTCACTATCACCCTGTATTACCAGAATACATTGATTCTGAACAAATGTTATTAGATACCGAACCTGATATACAAAATCATATCAGTCTCTTTATTAGTAAAGAAAGGATATAATTTTGTATTGTTGGATAATGTTTTGAACACTTCCTATATCAATAGTTGATCGGTTCAGGCACGTTATCTAAAAGCATTGACGTTCTAAATCAAACCACAGTTCTTAGTATATAGAACACACACGAGAGGAAGAGTTCAGAAATGAATGAATCCTTCTTGAGGTATTGTAGACTAGGTCATATCAATGCGACCAGACTGGCTGAAGTTACATTTAGATGCATATTTAAATTAGTTTGAATTTACATCTTGTGAAACTTGCCGGTCATGTCACAAAGATAAGATGACCATAGCTCTGTTTATTGGAAACAGAGAAAGAGTTAGTGAACTCTTGGGATTGATACATGCTGATGTATGAAAGTCTCCTGACTACACATGCCAATACTGGTTCTTTGTACTTCATTACATTCTCTGATGATCTCTCAAGATTCATACATATGTTCCTGTTGAAACACAAGTCCGAACCTTTTGAGATATTCACAGAATATAAGTTAGAAGTAGAGAACTAAAATACGGGTATAAGTATTATGTCCTTTGATGAGATCAAGGAGGAGAATACTTGAGCACGGAACTACCTGGACTATTCTAAAGGAGAATGAGATTCTCTCTCAGCATTACTCCTCCGTATACACCATAGCACGATGGTATATTGGGGCGGAGCAATAGCACCCTATGTGATATGGTGTGCTCTATGATGAGTACTACTGAGTTTCCTATTTCCTTTTGGGAGTTATGCACTTGAGAAGCTACATACCTATTGAATAGGGTTCAAATCAAATCACTTGCCTACCACTTCATATGTGATATGGAAAGGGAGGAGCCCATATCTTATGTTTGTTAAGATTTGGGGTTGTCCGGCCTATATCTAAAAGCAAAATCTGGACAAGCTCGAGGCAAGGTCTGTTATGTAGAACTGGAAATGTTCCAGCTATACAAACTGCAGCTGATGATTTGGTAGAACCAAAGCATTCAATAGTAACCAACGAACCTCAGCCTCTCCGCCGATCTAGCAGGGTTCCTCAACCACCTGAGAGATACTTCGGTTTCTCTATGACAGTGGGAGCGAGGATTGCATCATGAGATGATGACCCAACTAGTTTCGAGCTGGCCATCAGGAGTGGGACTCTGTAAGAATGGCTGGATGCTTATCGATCTGAGATGGAATCCTTATACACCAACAAAGTATGGACTTTGGTTGCTTTATCTGAAGGGTTAAATCCCCATCAGGAGCGAGTATATCTTGAGAAGATTACTTGGTGTACATGGAAAAGTTGAGACTTTCAAAGCTATGCTTAAGTCCATCCAGATCCTACTTGCCACTGCTACATACCATGACTACGATATCTGGTGGTTGGGTGTCATGACTGCTTTTCTGAAATGATGTTTTAGAAGAGAGCGTCTATAAGTACACAGCCAGAGGGCTTCGTAGAAAGTGGGAGCAGCGGAAACGTGTGCAAGATGTTTTATGTGATAAAGCAGGCATCGCGGAGTTGGAACGTCTGTTTTGATGTGGTAGTCAAAGAGTTTGACTTCATCAAAATGGTAGATGAACCTTGTATATACAAAAAGCTAGTAGGGAGTATGGTGATGATCCTCATAGAGTACGTGGATGACATACTCTTAATAGGGAAGGAGTTTCCTATGCTACGCTCGGTCAATCTCCGCTTATCACAAGGATTCACCATATACGATCAAAGTGATACCTCCTAAATCCTGGGCTTTTGGATCTATGAGATAGATCTAATTGGATGTTAGGATACTCACTAGTTGTAGTGAGATGGTATCAATCGATCCTGGGGAGAATCACTGGATAGGTTCCAGGGTGATAAGGACGACTGAATGTCAGTCGCAGGCATTGTCTATACCCTCAGTGGAGGGACGGTATGTTGGAAGAGTTCCAAGCTAGATACCGTGACATACTAGACGATTAAAGGCAAGATACATCGTTACCAAGAATGCTACCAAAGAGGCAGTCTGGATATATATGAGTTCATGAGATGAACTTCGTTCCTACCATTGTGTGACATTGGAGTTGTGGCTTTATCCAAGGAACTACCGTCCCATCAGAAATCCAGATATAAATCTTAGGCAGTATCACCTGATCATGGAGATGGTTGATCTCCAGGGAGATCGAGGTTACGAGAGTAGACGCAGAGGACGACAGCGCGGATCCACTCACAAAGGCCTTTTTCCCAGTAGAGACTTTTATGGGATGGTTGAGTATGAGAAACTTCAACCGCAGCTAATTGTTGGGTATGCGATACCATAACAGATGGCCCTAGTGTAAGTGGGAGATTGTTGGTTATATGTATGCCCTAGAGGCCATTACTGTACATACGATGTATATTGTAATGGATGCTTGGACATATATAGGGAGGACTTTCTTGCTCGACATGATAGTATGCTATCTGGTTGTACTTTGTCTTAACATGTACTCTGATTGTCTCTATATTACATGTTGATAAAGCCTTTAGGATATGTACTCGACTACTGGGACTATGATGAGATCATGCTAGTGGGGCCACGGTAGTCGACGAGTACATCCTATAACTGTTCCTAGTTGAGGGTGTATCGAGACAGGGCATCGATACACCAGAGTAGACTAGCGTATATGCATCTTGACCCATATGATGGGCGATGGATGATCCCATATCCATCGGTGTTTGACATCAAGGATGGTGTACGGGTGCTCAGTGGAGACTGGGTACACTGGACGGACTCGCCGAGAACTCCCAGAAGGTATTATACCTCACGTCAGATGGCAGTTCTCCGGTGACACTGGTACAGAGTAGTCTGTTGACCCGAGATCGTCATAGAGACTTGTGTGATTCCCACTGTGCTTTGATTTCCATCATACCACGTCCAAGAGGGCGTGCAAAAAGGTGGCTTTTGGGTACAGTTCCGAATCATATGGAGACAATGAGCGATAGGAGGGGATTCGTCTCTCCCGGTATAGGGAGTTGATGTTGTGCTGTGTTCGATTGGCTATAACCGGAAATCCCTGGCCAGGATTGCTGAGATTTACTGGTAAGTGTTATCAGTAGTTTCTCAAACTGTTATAGACCTCATATCGAGCTACTGGGGTCTGACGTTTACCACCCTTAGGCGAGATATGCAACATATCAGACGACGAGACCGGACTGTACGGGAGTGTTACTGTTTGGATTCACAGGAGAATGTACATGCTTGCTTGTTGATCTTCTGAGCGCTCAATACCTGGGTAGCTATTACGTTTAGCTGACCGCTTGCAGCTTGTGGGTGTTTGATATAATCATCACCTACTGCCGGCGTATTAACGATTCTTTAGAGTCCTACACAGAGGTTTCTTGGCTCAGGCAAAACGGAGTAGGAGCACATATGTGATATGTGCGGGACCGAGGATAATGCGATATGAGATACCGTATTCTATTCTCGCGATATATGATATCAGCCGGGTCATCGGATCAAGTGTTGATTCGATGAATCGGTACGGATAAATATTAGTCGGTTATATGCGATATAGCCGGATTGTCGGATCAAGTGTTGATTCGATAATTTAATGTATAATAATATATATGATATATTAAATTACATTAACTAATATTAGCTCACTAAAAGATTCTTTTTCTCACTCGGGTAATACATTGATATATATGCGATATATGTTAATTGTATTATTTTATTTGGTTACAATAAATATTATATATGTGATATATAATATTGTAACATGATATGATAACTAATGCAACATGTTTAGTAAAGATTAATCAAGATTAGGGTTTGATTTGGGTTAATGACTTCTAGTAGATTCTAGAAGGTTTTCTTTTTGTTTTGGAAAAGATATTTTCAAGTGACTCATTCTTAACTCAACCCAAACCCTAACCCTTGGTTAATTCTCTACAATGGTTAAGTCAACCATGGTTGCATTATTTATCATATTAATCCTTTCATTATTCATCACAAATGAAAATGGATCACTATTCTTCTTCTTCCTTGAGTTCTTCATGCAAAGCTTTCTTGTTTTGATATTTGTGATGAAAATATGTGAGAAAAAGATAAATAAAGAGAGCAAAAATCCTACTTCATCATCCTCATCTTCCCTTGCCCTTTAGATGAGAGTGTTCACTCAATTTTAGTTAGTGTTAGCTTGTGTTAATGAAACTTCAAGGTAGATCATCTTTGTATCGAAGATCGGAAGTAAGACTGCACCTTTCTCTTCGTGGAACCTCTCGAGAGTCCGGAACCCGATGATCGCAGCGAAGGGACCTCAACACGGAGCATATGAAGTGAAGGACCGGATCTACAAAGGTTGTAATCCCTCTCACTTAGTGTTAAAGTTGTTAACATGCTAGTTTTCGCCTAATCTCTAGTTTAAAGTTCCGTATTCGGGTTGTTCGGCACGGCTAAATTTTTAATCGGACATGGTTGATGCCTCGTAGACCCTTGTGCACGTGCATAGCAACCCTACAGCATTAGCAGAGAAGGGAAAGAAGGAAAGGAAGGAGGAGGGAAGTTATCTTACCGAGGAGTGTGCGAGGTCGGGGACAAGATGACGGTGGTCACCGGCGGCGACTCAGGCGGTCCGACGGTGTGCAGGGAATACTGCAGGCAGCCGTGGCTGAGGGTGCAGGTGGCTGGGAACGCAGGAATAGGAGGAAGAGAAGGCTTGGCTGCGATGAGGGCGTCGGGACGACTCGCCCGGCGGTGCCGGTGCCGGCGTGAGGCTGCGGTGGTGAAGGGAACGGAGGCTGCGCGATGGGTTCGTGAGAAAAAATATGGAGGAGGGAGAAATAGGCGTTTGAATATATGAGAGAGAGAGAGAGATTATGGGAGAGAGAGAGAGAGATTATGGAGCCCACGTAAAAGGGGTGATGATTGTTTGAAGAATTGTTTGTTAGGAATAGATTGATTAAAAGATTCAGAAGATATGAAGGTTAAAGCATAAGGTTTAAAAAAAATATATGATTGATTAAATATTAAAATTTGGGATTTTGGCGCAAAATAAAACATTTTCAAATCGCGCCCGGGTCGGGTCCAAAAATTTGAAATTGAAATAATAGGATTTTAAGCGGGATCCGAATTTTAAAATTAAGTGTCTTATGATCACAAGCATACCCCCAAAACGGACACATGTACGCGCGCGTAGCCGTCCAAACTCGCCCGTTTCACTGAACGGGACGAGAACACAATACACGGACACTACCACAAGGCTAGGGGTGTCGAGTAGGCCAAGATGGATATTTTTAATTTTATTTTAGATGCTAAAATTTGTTATATGCAAAAATGACCTTTCCAGGTAAAATTTTACAGTAAGCAACAACAAGCAAGCTAGATGAAATGAGTATCACATTATGCTCAAACAGTAACTGAAAATAGTAGCATTGGGCTCGGGTGTTACAAGTGCGGAGTGGTCACCACCTAGACGTTCGTCTCGACACAGCATACTCGACATCACCAAAAGGAGTCACGGCAAAATCCCTGGTTCCAAACCTCGACGGTTCACCAGCAACCTAGAGACAACCGCGACATTCGTCTCGATACAGCAGACGCGATGCCAGCAAACGAAGCAAAGGCCAAATTCCTAGCTTCAAGGTCTTAACGGCAAGTCATATAAATCCTGAAAGACAATTGGAGATCATCCTGCACCAGTGCGGAGTGGTCACCACCTCGACGTTCTTCTCGACACAGCAAACGCGACATCACCAAAAGGAGTCACGGCAAAATCCCTGGTTCCAAACCTCGACGTTCACCAGCAACCTAGAGACAATCACGACATTCGTCTCGATACAGAGGACGTAATGCCAGAAAACGAAGCAAAGGCCAAATTCCTAGCTTCAGGGTCTTAACGGCAAGTCATATAAAGCCTGAAAGACTATCAGTGATCATCCCACACCAGTGCTGAGTGGTTATGACTCATCGGGGCTCTCCAAAATGAGCCTAACCTCAAGTAAAAAGCGGCATGGCAAAATTCCTAACGCTTGCTCTTCCGACGGTCAAACTGCCAAGGAGGATTGCTTGAAGACGTCTTGTCCAGCCCCCTAAGGGATCAGAGACACGGCAGTCGCAGGGCTACTCGAACAGCATGATTGCCTATCGAGGAATAGATCAGCTGATGTGACGGTACGACGGCCAAAACCCTAAGTACCACAGACCCTAACGGACTTCTGTCGTAAAGTGCAGAGGTTAACTGTGACGTTAGGATATTCTTACGAGATCTGCTCGATCCGTTTCGACTCGTGAGGAAATTGATGTCTTTGCGAGAACTTCTCGATTCATCTCGACTCGTGAGATAAAGCCTTAGGCAGTAGGGATTAAAAAACCTGTTTCCTAAGCACTGGGACCCTGCAGGTCGGCCCAAAACGGTCTCTTGCATACTATCCACGGATCACACTCTCCAAATTTGAATCTCGACAAGGAGGGAAACAACCACTTACGAGTCCTCTCGACTTATAAGCGGGAAAATTCTCTTGTGAGATCCTTACGACTTTCAAGAGAAAACACACTTAGGAGTCCTCACGACCCCTAAGGAGAAAATACATCTGCGGGATCCTCTCGACTCGTAGGGAGAAAAGTCTTTATGAGACCCTCACGGCTCATAAAGTTGAAAAGTCTTAGGTGGCAGATCCTAACCTTGTCTCCTAAGCCATCATCGCCCTGCAAAGAGGTCAAGATGGACCATTTATGAGCCACACTCGCCAAAGCTACATGCCACTGAAATGGAAAAGCTACTCATGAGCATATAAACTACTTCATGCCAGAGTAAGATATAAAGAGATAGAAGGGTGCGGCTCATGGAGTTAAGGCTTTGGAGCTATATCTCTTAAGAGTCGAGATTTGAGTCAATGATAAATGACGACGCTTATGTCCGCTCGTTATCTTCTCAGATCAAGATTCTGAAAGTTATATACCAACCCGAAACTGGTCATATGCTATGCATTACTCTGCACTAATTCACCCACGTATATACTTACGTGGGCAAACTAGTGGGGGGCATTTGTTCCCGCCAAAAATTTCTGCGCAAAAGGGTCCAAGATATCAAATGGCAGCGATACGCTTAAGGAAATGCGAACCAGTATCTTCCAGCCTGTATTTTGATAAACTCCCGAAGGAGAAACTGTTAAATTCTGATGATATTGGAAGCATCTCGAAAAACCCTTCGATTTGATGTATTATGGGCTTCATAATTCATCCGGGATCAAAAGCTATGAGCAAATATGCTATGCACTGTTCCCTGATTAAAAATTAGGAATTACCTCAATGAGGTATCACGTGCTCGCACGTGATCAATAGTCACGTGTTGACATGTGATAGTTAAAACAGAAATAAAAACAAATGGCCGAAGGAAATATCTCAACGAGGTATCACGTGCTCACACGTGACTAATGGTCACGTGCTGACACGTGATGGTTAAAACAACAACATAAACAAGCGGCCGTTAAAGAACTCAATTGGGGTCACGTGCTCACACGTGACTAAGGGTCACGTGTCAGCACTTGACTGGCTTCGAAAGCCTTACAGTTAATAGAATTAAATTCTAAAAGCTTCCAAATCTTTCCAAATGGAAAAGGATTATGGGGACCGTTGGATTAAAGATCCAAGGATGATTAAATATCACCAATTTATGGAAAGATCTTAGACAAGGAAAGATTTCCCCTAAAATCTCACCGGAAATAACAAACAGAATATCTTTGGATTTAAAATCCAACGGTGAATAAAATTCACTGAATGATCTAAAAGATCATATTAATGATGAAAACAAATCAAATCTTTCAATGAGAGATTTGCTAAACAAATCGATTCTTTTCCTTCTCCTATAAATATGAGCCAAGAAAAGAGAAGATGGTCCTTTTTTTTAGAGAGAAAAACAGAGAGAGGAGAATTTAATTCTCAAGAGGGAAGAAAAGAAAGGAGAATTTAATTCTCAACAAGAAAACCCTAGGTAAGAAAAAGGAAAAAGATCAACTTCAAAAAGGGAATTTAATTCTCAAAATTTAAGAGTTTAACACTTCTGCAAATAAAGAACTTAGTTCTTCTTCTGGTTGAAGATCTGTACATAGCACATCTCCCCATAGGATGAGAATTTAATTCTCATCGGGTCGAGATCTTGCCATGCAGATCCTAAACTTAGAAGGGGAATTGAGTTTTGAGAATTTAATTCTCCCAAACTCACAGGAATTTAATTCCTCCTAAAATGAAATTAGGGTTTAACCCTAATCAAGAATTTAATTCTTTTACATATCTGGGAATTTAATTCCTTTAAAAAGAAATCAGGGTTTTATCCTAAATAAGAATTTAATTCTTTCACAATAGGAATTTAATTTCTCCAAAATCATAATTAGGGTTTAACCCTATAGAGAATTCAATTCTTAAAATAAGGAGACTTAAAAGATCTCTGTTCATGAAAAGAACTAGGGTCACGTGCCCCCACGTGACCCTTGAAAAGATTCATGAAGAAAAGAAGCTTTGGGCGCTCTCACGTGTCCCCACGTGACCCCTCAGCAAGTGCTGTAATTGTCGATGCATAAATCCCCATCACGTGCCAACACGTGATGCTCTAAAATAAAAATAAAAATGTTTAACACTTATTCGCAGATTTGAGGATAAAACAAAGGAGATCTGGCTCCACATTTAGGGCGCCATCACGTGTCCCCACGTGACCCCTAACAAATCTCTTTAATATCCAATGGATGGATGCCTATCACGTGCCCGCACGTGATGGCCAGAGAGTCAAAAAGTATTTAACACTTATTTGCAGATCAAAGTAAAAGGAAATCTGGCCTCATCTTCAGATGCCTCACGTGCTCACACGTGATGGACTGAAAGCTAAGTGTTTAACACTTATTCGCAGCCTTAAGGGTAAAATAAAGGAGTTTCGGCCCAATCTCAGGCGCCTTACGTGACCCTACGTGACCACCCCTTTTTAGTGTTTAACACTATTTTTAAAGCGCATCACGTGGGAACACGTGATCGTCAAATACCTTCTAGTGTTAACACTATTTCAAAACCAACCTAGCTCAAAATGGCTAAGTTTTTCCAGAGGCAGGATTCCCCTTTGATTGAACTCCAAATATACCCTTGTTTTCCAAACATGATCATTTTACATGACATTCAAAGTAAATTCCAGAGCCATGATGAAGGGTCAGTGCCTAATAAAAGACAAAATATTGTCAGAACCCCCAAACCTCTGTTTAGCACTGCTGAATGATGAGGGGTTGAACCCAGACAAATGTCTAATGGCCCAAAGGGCCAATATTTCAAACATAATTGGACTTAGCCCAAACTAGACATAAGTCCTCAAATCATCTTGAACTGAGTACATCTGCTCTTTCAATCAACTCATTGGTTCAAGGGTACATCTCTGAACTCCTCTGATATTTGTCGTTGTAATCCTTCAACGTCTTCAGAGAGGTGACGGGTCCCGACAACCACACATTAATACGGACTGTGGGGTCCTTAAACTCATGGACTAATGCATCCTTAAACTAACATTTGTCCCCAAAACGGGAATGATGGACCACCATGTCCCTAAACTGGAGATGGACCACTATGTCCCTAAACTGGCAATGGACCACTATGTCCCTAAACTGGAATAATAGAGCCTCAAATGCTCTTTTGTCGGATCTAAACGATCCCGTTTAAGTTGATCTTAGCCTCAAATATGGCTAACGTATCCTTAAACCTTCAAACAGACTTTAGTCCCAAATTAGACTATAGATTCCCTAATCAACTTTGGTTCAAGGGTACATCTCTGAACTCCTCTGACATCTGTCGTTGTAATCCTTCAACGTCGTCAGAGAGGTGACGGGTCCCGATGGCCACATGCAATGGACCACTATGTCCCTAAACTGGAACAATAGAACCCAAACGTTCTTTTGTCGGATCTAAACGATCCCGTTAAGTTGATCTTAGTCTCAAACTAGACTAACGTATCCTTAACAAACGTTTGAGTTGATCTTGGCTTCAAATATGGCTAACGTATCCTCAAACCAAAACCCCAAAACCAAATCTAAGAAAATACGGATTTGGACTAATCCACGTCCTACGGGCGACGGCATAAATTAGTCTCCGTATACAATCCACGGGCAACCACAAACAAAACAAACACCCACGACACGAAGTGACCAGCTGGAGAAGGAGAAAGTTGTTACCGCGATGCGGTAGCGTAATTAAGTGCAGGGGCTTGCGCCTGCAGGGAAGAGTGTCCCCATAATCAAAACCCCCTCAAACGAGGGGGAATCTGACAAAGTCCGCTACATCGGCTGCATCCGTTTAAACCTTCGATACACGGTGCCATAAATTAACTTGGCATCTTCGGAGAGGTGGACGGATAGCACATATTAGCATCTGCCCCGAATTTTAGGCAAGACGTTTATGGCGTCTCCGTCATTCGGAAGGGAACAAACCTGCTAAAACAACTCCAAAATCTTCTCCATTTGTGGATTTTGTTTATTGGACCTCAACCGGTTTGGAAATGGAACGTTTTTAAAATTTGTTGAGTCCAATGCTTGTGGAGGAGATTGTGGAGTTGGAACGGATCCCAGAGCTGGTGTTTTCGTGGAGTGAGAAGTGGGTCCGTTCAGAGCAGAAGAAGAAGAAGAAGAGCCTTTTGAAGAATGAAGAATAGGCTCAGAAAATGAGGAAGGAGAAGAAGAAGAAGAAGCGGCCGGGGTGTCATTATCCTCAATTGTTGTGCCGATGTTGTTGTGCAGCATCCTTTCCGATCTTAATGTAGTCACGGCACTCACATTATGGTTCTGTTGTTCAAGAGCAACTTGTACATTATGTGGGTGACCGGGATTTGGGAGTGGTTGAGATGGAAGCTTCCCCTTTTCTCGCTCGCTTAACGCCACATTCAGCTGTGCAATCTGGGCTTTGATGGTCTTGATGCTTTGCCCGTGTGCAGCAGTGTGTTGCACCAAAGACTGAATAGACGACTGGATGTTGGCGGTGGATTGTGTCGATTGTTTAACGAATGCCTCCAGACTTCGTTCTAGCGAGGAAACCTTATCGTTGTTTGACGGAACAAAGTTGTTTTGCGGAAAAGAATTGTTGGGTACAAAGTTGTTCGTCTGATTTTGAAAAGGTTGGGGTTAGAAGGGCTGCTGAAACTGATGTTGAGTTTGTTGTTGCGCTTGTTGTTGTGGAGGAGGGGGCCTCTGGAAATTGTTGCCTTGGAATTGATGCTGATTCTGATTCCAGGCGAAATTGGGGTGGTTCCTCCAACCGGGATTGTAGATGGAAGAGTATGGATCATTTCTCGGTCTTTGTTGAAATGCAGCATTAACCTGATCCTGTCCTTGAGATGGTGGATTGTAAGGACACTCTTCGGTTAAGTGAGAAGGATCGGAACAACAAGCACAAATGGTACGAAGGGGAAGAACAGGGGCAGGAGCAGGAGATGAAAATTTGCTCTCTATCGCTTCAAGTTTTCTCGTTATTGCAGTCATTTCAGCTTTCATCGCAATAGAGACATCAAGTTGGTGAGTACCTACCCTAGACTGACCAGTAGAAGTGGAGGAAGAAGAAGAAGAAGTTGGTCTGGTGCTCTCCCATTGAAGCGTTTGTTCCACAAGGTCGTCGAAGAATTGCCACGCTTCCTCGTTAGATTTCGATAGGAAGTGGCCCTGACAAATGGTTTCCAACAACTGCTTGGTTGCTGGGTTCAGGCCCTCATATAAGGTTTGGCAAAGTTGCCATTTCTCAATACCATGGTGAGGGCACTAAACAAGAAGGTCTTTATACTGATCAAAACACTTCCAGAAGGGTTCAGTAGGAAGCTGGGAGAATTGGTTGATTTCGTTACGGATCCTCGCGGTTTTATGATTCGGATAGAATTTCTTGAGAAACGCTTTCACAAACTCGTCCCAACTGGTTATGGAGTGGGAAGCAGTGCTATACAGCCACTTTTCAGCAAGATCGCACAAAGTGAACGGAATGACCCGTAGCCGTATAGCATCATCCGACAGCTGGATTGTTTTCATCATGGCACAAACATTTTGAAACTTGTTGATGAAGATATAGGCATCTTCAGATTCAAGCCCATGAAATTTCGGAAGCATGTTAATGAAGTGGGGCTTAATTTCAAAATTATCCCCATTGGCCGGTGGGTGGGAAAGACAGGTGGGAAGTGCAGAGCGGGTGGGATAGAAACGATCCTGGAGCGCGATTCGCTGTGGCGCTACGACAGACGGTGGTGGTGGGTTATTCGCATTCATAGGAGGTCGAATCAATCCCGGGGGAGTTGTAGGGATGTTTGGATTAAATCCTGACATCGCGGAAGAAGAGGTTGGTGATGGTGAAGGTGAAGATGTATGAACAGAATTCCGATCAACGTCGGAGTTGGCCGGCAAAGGTAAGGGTGAAAGAGGCGTGGACGGAGTTTCGACGTCTGAGTCGATCGCGTAGTCGGTAGCGACTAACGTAACGCGGACTAGGCGGGCGCTAGTGTCCCGAGTCCAAGCGGACATACACTAAACGAGTTTAGTATAGTCAAAGCGGAGAAGGTGAGGATAAGAAAACGTCAATGGAGAAATACGATGGTGGTGGGTGAAAAAAAAGGGATTTTGGCGACAAAGGGCAAGTTTTTATAAAAGTTTTTGGTTTTTGTGTTTTTGTGTTTTTTTTTCTTTTTAGAAGGAGCTTTACAGAAATATGTACGGACTTACGGCTTCAAACAATCATAGACAAAATATGTGCAATCACACCTAGATCTAGGGTCACCTAGGTCAGCTAGACAGCTCCGAACTGTTCCAAAAGGCTAGAAATAGGACCTCAAACCGCCTCTTCTCCGCCAATTGCGGCCAGGTAAGCACCAGGTAAGTGGGAGGCTCCCCACTACGTAAGTAGTGGTCCTAATTAAGTAACCACTTGCCTTGGACACACTTGCCTAGACACCGCAAAGTCAGGATAGGATAAACGGCCGATGCCTGTAACTAGTCCTCTGTCCTATTGAGCGCGAAGTCCTTAGGGCTGAGTCTAGTATTTTTTAATTAAATAATGGTCAATGTATATGCTTTTTGTGATTTCTGGGGTCCTGGGAAGGGTGATGAAATCCCCACCCAATCTGGATTGGTTTCAAGCCCCTTAAAGTCCGTATTAATATATGCAAAGCAGTAACAATCAACTGCAATCAATTTTTTTATTTTTTAGCGCGGCGCAAAGAATCCTGCACAAAAACAATTTATTGGAAGGGGGAAGAGAGTTTACGCAAAGAATGCTGCAGAAAAACAGTTCAGTGGAGTTCAGAGGAGTGGGGAAGAGGCAGAAGGACTCACAGGGGATTTTCTGTTGCTGATGTCAAAAACATGCCGCGGTTCCGCGGCCAAACAGGCCCTATGGCCGCGGTTCCACGGCTTTATGGGTGAGTTGGGCCTTCATTTTTCTTGAATGTTCTGGTTGGGGTGTCCTCTTCTTGTCTGGAGCCCCTGAATCTTAATTTGCTCACTGGGTTTGCTCTAGAATTTCACAGTAGACCATTGGTTCCGTCTTGATCACCCACGGTGTAGCCGCGAGTTATGGGTCTAACTTCCCATGCCTTTGGCACTGATCTTGAACTTCCTTTTCTCCTGCATACTTGCACAAAAACTAATCAAAAATAACAAGATGGTTTTTTTACAATGTATATTTTTTTTTGTTTTTCGGTTATGTTTATATTCACAAATTAACCGGAAATTACACAAAGAAATAAACTACCGTCTCCCCGGCAATGGCGCCATTTGATTGGTAGAGTTTTTGCGTGCTTAGTTAATTACCGCAATCAAGACGGTTTCGCTTGTAGCAAGCCGGTTGAGTACGGGTCGTCCGCAGGGAGATGGGAATCTTTTTCTATGTGCTTTAATGAGTTAAGTCCAAATGTCCAGGTTTGTTTTGAGATTAACTATGTGCTAAAATGATATATAAAGAGAGCTTGTTAGGGTTAGGATTAGGTTAGTTTGAGTTAGGAGTCGCTCACTTTTTTCGTTGCCACTCTTAATATCGGTGTTACGGTTATCGGCAACAACGGGGATTAGCACGACTAGGAAGGAACTTGCGAGTATAAGCTAGGCTTTCCAACGCTTAAGTTCTTCCTTTTGGTGCTTGTTCGTCCGTTCTTAGCTCTTAGTCTTAACCTCCGGTTAATGCAACCACAACCGGTCTCACTAAGGAATCACCGCTATCATGTAGGATAGGGTGCCATAGGGAGCGGATTGTGGTTCAATTAACGGGAGTCCGAATTAAGATGTTGGGCAAGGAAAGAGTGAGAGAGATTTCCTTCTCTCAAACTTTCCTTATCCTACCCTAACAAGTATGAAAACTACTCACCCATTATAAAAAAAAAGGAAATACAACAAAAGGAGGAAGATAGAAAGAAGGAGGTTAGAAGATTACAACTAGCTATTTGAGACCTCACCTTGGCAAGGATCAAGCTTAAGCATCATTGTTGTTAAGGATAAAGAAAAAGAGAAAAAGAAAGAAACAAACAACAAATAACAACAACTGGATTAGCAAATGAAAAATACAAGGAATTATCATTAACAACATAACAAGACAAGCATGGTAACAAAAAGAACTCTTTTATTCATCCTTCACTTACAAAAAGCTTACTACAAAGTTTTAATGGAGAAAAGATGAAAAAAGGAAGAACTACAAAACATATCCTAAATTTTACACAAGAATAAGCACCCTTCACTTGGCATTGTTCTGGGCTATTTATAGGCAGGAAACTGAAACTCTATGGCAACTTTCAGGCACTACATGAAGTTACAACAATGCCCCCAGAAGATGACCCACTGCCGAGTCAACATGGCCGCGGTTCCGCGGCCTAAGAGCGCTTATGCCGCGGAACCGCGGCCATAATAGGGAGTCGGGTCATAAAATTTCGTCGGTTTCCCTGGTTTGCTGTTATCTTCAGTTTGGTGTATGTGGTTTCTCAGAATCTTTTCACATTTCTTCCAGAATTTCAGCTGATCAAAAGGTGATGTAATGTGGATCTTTTGCCATGATTTTTCTTGAGCTCCGCGTAGATATGTTGGATCTTGTGTTGACATTGAGCTTTGTGCATGAAAATGACATTGATTTGCCATTTTGTCCCTTAAACTGGTGTGCGGCAACATACGGATAGAGAGCGGAGACCCGTGTTTTATCTGTGGTTGGCAGTAATCCGGAATTTGTCGTGCTTTTCCATGAATTTCACTGTTTAGAGCTGAGAACCTGTATCCTGTAATTAACTAGCAAACATGGCTCAAGAGTACCTACCGATAAGCAATGCGATAAAAATTGGGCGGTATAAAAATGCAAAAATCTGATATGAACAGTCTTCCTGCCCCTCGCAGTCGTGCTGGGTCCACCATATATACGTAATTGGTTAACCCCTATCTCGATTCAGATATCTCATCATGAAAACCAAAACTCATGGTGGACGTCAAATCATCATATCACGAGAAAACCGCACTTTTGAAAACATAATCCGTTTTGTAAAAAGATACCCACGGTTTCTCAAATCCATAAAAACATCAAATCTATGATATCAACAGTGAATGATTCATTGATGCAACATTTGGCAATTATAATATGTAATTATACGGACTATAGCATTCGAATAATGGAATGTGGTAAATAACAACTAATACTATCATGAAACATGGTAATACAGTTAAACATGGCAATTTTATGTGTCTTAGCAGCACTAATGATGTGTGCTATAGCACGCGAGAGTGTGTGAACTGTGCAATATGCAATCGTTAGTATTGTGCTTGTATTATATCCAATGTATTTATTCTAGCAAGTATAATTGTACACTAGGGATGTCATGGTACTCAATGTAATGTATATGACATGGAAATACGGTAAAGTATTGCTAATAGTGTTTAAAACTGATACAGAGTTTTATAAAACTTCTGGTAGTCGAGGGTGCTATACACTATTTCCCGAATTCCCACTTGTAAATATCCTCCGACTCACCTAAAATCGACACGTGCTAGATGAAACTCGCAAATGCTTTGCCCTTCTTTGCCGTGTCGGACGTCTCCGCGGCCGATCCTTTACATTAAATCACGCACATTCATAAGAATCGAAACACGACGTTACTAAAATTCTAGCGCACATAGACTAGGATGTATGATCGACGTATTCTAATGCGTGCTATCTATATCAAACTACCCCGACAATAACAAAAACCAAAACTTAAATTTTTAAAACGTAAAAAATCGAACTTCTATAAGATATGTGCTCCAGATTTTTATACAAGTAACCTGGGACAAAAAGAAGTATACAATAGTCTGATTGGGATGTCAAGGAGCCACTATAAAACCCCCCAGACCATAACTCAACTTCCAAACCGCAATTTGTATCCATTACTATTAAATCTGCAGCCATGTTAAGTCCAGATGGGTATGGGTTTTGGGTGTGGTCTCTTGTTCTCACCATCTCATAAAAACTCTCAGATAATTTTTCAGAGCTCTCAAATAACAGCAGATATTATTTGAGTACCACAAACACTAAAATCTTAGTTATAAAACTTTAAAAGCTTAGTTTACAAGTACTAAAACACTTCTATTTTCCCAAACCAGTAGAAATTATACACAAAACCACATAAACTAGGCAAGATAAGAACACAACTTGAATAAAAATTGGATTTTTACCTTCTTGAAGAATATTGAGAGGGATCCAGGCTTTAGTGGGCGTTATGGGCGTTGCGAACATCGAGAAAAACACCCACGGGGGAAACCCCGTTTAGCCTCTGTTACGGCACCGAGGCAATGGTCCCCTGCAGAAATCGGCCTTCCCAGTTATCGAGTCGTACACTTCGACGACGAGGCCAAAGTCTTGGTACTTCGAAACAACCTAAATATCTTATTAGAAAAGAGAGATCGGGTGAAAATAAGGATGGTCGCATATCAGCAACAGATCGTCCGATATTACAACGCCCGGGTTAAACATCGAGCTTTCAAGGCAGGAGAATTAGCCCTGCGCCGAAATGAGTTCGAAGACCAAAGGAATCTGCACAAGTTCTCTCCGAAGTGGGACGGTCCCTTCCTCGTGACTATGGCACTGCCCGGAGGAGCCTACCGCCTCCAAGATTCCTGGGGACATGACTTTCCATGGCCATATAATGCTGTGCTTGAATTGTACAGATGAACTCGTACTCTTTCGAATAATGAGATTACTTTTTTAATATCAACTAAAGTTATTTTAGTTTCTATCCAAAGCCCTCACCACAAGGCGACTGAGTAGCTTCCTTCTCGGTCCATCCACGGCGAACAGCTTTCTGCCCGGCTATACTGTGGATCCAAAGCCCTCACCACGAGGCGGCCGAATAGATTTTTGCTCGGTCCATCTGCAGCGGGCAGCTTCCTGCCCGGCTACACTGTGGATCCAAAGCCCTCAGTACAAGGTGGCCAAATAGCTTCTTGCTCGGTCCATCCACAGCGGGCGGCTTCCTGCCCGGCTACACTGTGGATCCAGAGCCCTCACCATGAGGCGGTTGAATAGCTTCTTACTCGTTCCATCCGCAGCGAGCAGCTTCCTACCCGGCTACACTGTGGATCCAAAGCCCTCACCATGAGGCGACCGAGTAGCTTCCTGCTCGGTCCATCCGCAGCAAGCAGCTTCTTGCCCGGCTACACTGTGGATCCAAAGCCCTCACCACGAGGCGGCCGAATAGCTTCTTGCTCGGTCCATCCGCAGCGGACAACTTTCTGCCTGGCTATGCTGTGCATCCAAAGCCCTTACCACGAGACGACCGAGTAGCTTCCTGCTCAGCTCATCCGCAGCATGCGGCTTTCTGGTCTGCTGTGCTGTGGACCCGAACCCCAGCCACACTCAGATCCAAGGGACACCGATCTATTTGTACTTGTGTTCGTATTTGGTGTTCGCTTATCCCACGTCACCTCGACTCCGGGGGGAAGAGGGACACCAATCTATTTGTACTTTTGTTCGTATTTGGTGTTTGCTTATCCCACGGCACCTCAACTTCGGGGGGAAGATGGACACCGATTTATTTGTACTTGTGGTTGTATTTGGCATTTGTTTTTCTCACATCACCTAGACTCCGGGGGAGGAGGGACACCGAACTACCCACACTTGTAAATAAACAAGAACGGAAGTATTATGCCAGGCACGTCAAAGACAAGATAAAAATACTTTATTTATATTTCAAATTATATACAAAGTATTATAAGCTCCTCAGCTTTACAAAATGTCCGAAGACTACAAAAAAGGAAAAAAAACAGGGGGGATTCAAACCGCCTTAGCGGCCGAGACCTCCCCGTCGTCCCCTAGTTCGGTGCCAGGAGCCTCGATTACGACCACAAGCTCTGCGCTCCCACCTAGGGCCTCGCCTCCTCTTGCCGGCAGGCACTGCCATCCTGGGGCACTTCCTCGGCAAGGGGATACCTTACACGAAACTCCCAGTGGTTGGACCCAGGCATAGCTTCTTTGACGGCGTCGTGGGCATTGTGCTACCCGACAGCCGCATAGTCGGCAAGGTCGACATAGAATTGGTCGGAAGCCTTGTACTCCTCCACGGCCTTTTCCGCCCTGCCCTCGGCATGCTTTGCCGCATCGTGGGCCGTCCGGGCATCCCACTTGAAAGAGTCTCTCTATCTCTTCATGGCATCTTAAAGCCTGTTGACCTCCTCAATCTTGGCCTGAATAGCCCGATTGGATTCGGTGAGGAGCCGATGAGCCTCCTTCAATTTGGCGAACGTCAGGCCATCCGCGACCAACCTCGAGTCCAAAGAGGTTGCCTTGTCCTCTGTTTCCTTTAGCTTGGCAAAGAGCTCTTCCTAAAGACTCTCCGGCCTCTTTTTATTGTAGGGGCCACCTCCTCGGCCTCCATAGCGGCAAGAAGGGCGCAATGCTGGAGGACCTGCGGAAAAACAGAAACCATTTTTAGAAGCTAGACAAAGAAAAACACTTGGGGATTTTTAGAAAATTACCAACCGACATGGCCTCCTGAGCTATCGCCGCCACCTAGGCCTTCATGGTAGCTCAGGGAATCTTGACCCTTGCCGCCTTCTCCATGTCCGCCAGCAAGCTGTCGGCCATAGAAAACCCTGAAGGCACCTAGATGCAGAAGTCGCCCTCATGCACCTATATCCCGGCTGGGGGTGGCCGGAAAACCACTCTCTTCTGCCTCTTGAGCGGAGACTCAGCAGAGGACGGCACTTCTATTCTGGCCTGGGGCACCGGATTCCGGGTATGATTTTGCCCTCCGCTACGGCGGTCCTCCGGGACGGGAAGGGCTACAGGGACCTTGGCGGAAAGGGCTTGCTGGGGAACCGCACTCGGTGTGGGTATGAACGAGCTAACGCCGCTGCCCTTCCTCCCTTGCACTTTGGCAGCCACGGCAGCCATGATCTTCGAACGATCCATTGGCTCTACTAAAGAAAATAGAAGAAAAAGGTCAGCAACAGGAACGACAATATCATGTCAAGCCTAAATTAATCGGCGAGACCCTAACTTACCCTGGAAGCGCGCGGAACTAAGTCCCGCCCAGCTTAAAGCCTGCTTAGAAAGCAGGACATCGGCCCGCTAGATCAACTTCCATTGCGACACTACCCCGGCCTCTGGGGCGTTGGATTGCCTGACCCATGGGCAATCCGCCATGTGCCATTTGGTGGGCATCAGCCAATCCTCCTCGTCCGGAGGACCGACGAAAACGAACTTCTCCTTCCACTCATGAATGGAAGAAGGGACGACCGTAGGGTGTTTTCGTCACCCTATTGAGATGGGAATATACGTCGCTTATTAGACATATACAGATTCTCCCTGCCTAAGGTAGATCGGGGTTTATTAATTGTAGGGATCTGAATCTCCGGCAGCCGCGGACTAAGCTGCCATTAATTACCCCTCACCTTTGGAGTGAAGGAAACTTCGATTGACGGGTCAACTAGTCATGCGAACTCAGTGTGCAGTGTGCGTGCGTTGTGTTTTGAAAGGGGGTTTTGGATATATCGGGGGCCTCGCAGAGTTTAGGGGGTCCCGCTATCCGGATAGCGAGCCGGGGGTCAAGGGGGCTAGCAGCCCACTTGCGGGGTGCGGGGCAGTGCCCCGTTAGAAAAATTTTCCTAATGGGGGATGAGTTTCTGGTGTGGAGTGCATGGAAAATGAGGGATGAGGAGCGTCTAAAGACGCGTGCATGGCACGTGGGCAATGGGTGCCCATGGGGCACATGCCTGGCACTTGGACGCTTGGCGCCCGCGGGTCACGTGCCTGGCGCACGGGAGCTTGGTGTCCGCGGATCACGTGCCGGGTGCGGGCGCTGGGCGCCCGTGTGTCACGTGCGCAACGCGTGGGCGCTGGGCACCCGAGGGTCACGTGCGCAGGATGCGACCACTGGGCACCAGTAGGTCACGTGAGCGGCACGCGACTGCTAGGTGCTGAGCACCCGCGGGTCACGTGAGGCGCACGTGGGCGCTTAGCGCTCGCGGGTCACGTGCGCGGCACGCGACCGCTGGGTGTTCGTGGGTCACGTGCGCGGCACGCGACCGCTGGAAACACCATCGGAAAAAGGGCTAAGCCCCTAGGTTAGAAGTTGAACTCCCAATGAGTTTTTGGAGTTGAACTCCTAACAAGAATTATGTATAGATTTGGAGTTAAACTCCTAAAAAAAGATGTTTGATTTATGGAGTTAAACTCTAACAGATCTTGAATGGAGTTAAACTCCAAGAAATTTTTGGATCTTCTTTTGAGCCCCGGATCCTCCCGGAATGGAGTTTTTGGAGATAGGTATCCTTTTTCTTCCTCTCTGTGGGCTGGATCTTAGGGGGAAAAGGGAAGGTGAGACTTAAAATCTCCCATTTTAGGAATTTGATGGCCGATCCGAGCTCCCCTTCAAGGGTTTTATAGTGAAAACTATTTATTTTTTGAAAAGGAAGAATTAAAATCTTGATTTAATTCAAAAGAAAAGAAGAAGGTTTAGAACCTTGAGGAAGGAGGAGGAGGTAGAAACCCTAGAATTTTAAAGAATGAAAAAGTTGTTGAGATATTTTCATCATCTTTACTTTTATAGACTACATACTTTACATATAGCCCGTTGGGCTTTGCCAAATGGCGCATGTGCCACACCATGCCTTATATGCTTGTTTCTTTTTGCACATAAACCATGCGTTTTACAAAATTTCGGTTGTCTGCCTATTTACATACATTTATTTCTAAAAAAATAATTATATTAAAACTAATCTATGGCTTCATTCCTTTTGTCATGGGGCCGGTCCCTTCCATGCTCGGTTTTGACTTGGGCTTGGGCTCACTTGGTTTGGGGTTGACTTTGATTTTGACTTAGTCAATCGGGGTGTAAATTTTGACCCCAACAACGGCTACTATCCCTGACCCGGCCGTCCTACCCTTACGTTTTTTGAAAGAGAGATACACCCAGCTCAGTTCGTCCTTGCTAGTACCGGGGTGATTTTTGTAACAAAGAAAGAAAAAAAGAAGACTCAAGTCGAAGGGGATCCGATCAATCTTCAACCGGACCAGAAACCCGAGGAGGATTCTTTACGAGTTCGGCGCTAGCTGGCCCGGGCAAGACGGAAGCAATGAAGTATGACACAAATCTCGGATGATAAGGGAAAACGCATCCCTGCTCGGAACGCTTCCAGGTATAGGGCAATCTGATTTCCCTGTACGTGGTCTTTCCTCTCTCTTTCCTTAGCCAAACGAAATGAATAGCCAAGGGGGATGTGGAAGCGAGCCCGAATATCGGAAAGCTCATCCGGATGATTCAATATCGATGACGGATCATGAGTATTTTTGATGTGCACCTTGGGGGCCATCTTTGCCACCCGACGATGAAGAACAAGGGCATCGCCATCCCTTGGGGATGAGCCCGGCGCAGAAGAAGAAGACGAAGAGGAAGAAGAACTTCCTCGGTTATCGGAAGACGAAAAGGAAGAAGAACTTCCTCGGTTGTCGGAAGCCGAGGAGGAAGAAGACGATCCACTGAACTCGGATTCAGAAGCTGAAGCCTCATCACCCGACTCGACCCCAACTATATCAATAGAAACTTCGGAAGAAGACATCTAACCCGATTCAAGGAAATATTGGCCGGAGAAGGGTTTTGGGCTGAGGGTCCGGCCTAAGCAATGGTGTGCCGGGCAATCTTCAGATGGCAGGAGACAATTAGGGCAAAATGCCTGCCCAAGAATGACCTCCCTGTAACGTTTCAGAAAATAAAATATTATTTTTGGAATTTAAATAAATAAAATAATAAAATTCATGAATATTATAAAGATATAGAAATTGGTTTTAATGAAGTAGTATGATTACATACTTATGGTTTGGAAAATAATTGGAAAATTAAGGTAAATTATTGATTTTGAAAGAATTTATATGATTTGGACATTTTATAATCATTATACAATTATTTGTATATAATTTTAATACTAAACTTGATTAAAATTTCAGTAATTGTACATTAATCTTGTTTATGTTCATGGCATGCAACCAAACATGTTGCAAAACACTTGTTACATATTTTTGAACCATGCTTCATTTGTATTTATATTGCTTTTGTTTTAAAAATAGAAAGAAAATAAAAAAAGAGAAGATATTTAGATGAGAAAGAGGGTGAGGTGACTTGTGTCATATGAGGGGAGAGAGAGAGGGAGAGGGGTCTTCTCTTGACCATGGCTCATTATCTTTCTTCACTTCATTCCTTTTCTTCATCTCTCCATCCTCCTCCCTCCACCTCCTCCACCACCCACAGACACCCCCAAATCTCCACCTAAATACTATACCCCCTTCACAAAAATCATTCCAAAGCTCACTACAAACCCCATGGTTGGATCAAGTTGAGATTTTGGACACTTTGGGCAACCCAAGAATTTTCTCTAGTTACTTCCATGAGGTAAATCCTACATCCTTAATTAAGAATTTGAGTTTTCTTACCTCCTATAGTAGTTTAGAATTAAACTAGTGTAGATTAGTGATGTTAGAATTTTCTAAGATGAGATTTAGGGTATAGTATGACTTGTGAAGTTGTAATTGAGATGTAATTAGTGACCACAACCCCTGTAGTATTAGTATTATGGACAAAACCAGAGACTAAACCTAAAACATGAACTTGGAAATCTCTGATATCGGGTTTTGTGGAATTTATGATGTGTTATTGAGAATCTACTATAACCCGGGGACCCTGAAAATTATTTAGCGATTACAGAGAGTCGTGCAGGTGATGTAGAAGCTACCCTAAAGACCCGAGAACCTAACCCTAATCCATGGCCGCAAATAAATTGGTTCTGGCCGCAAATTGCGTCCAGGGCATGTTAGAATTGGTTCGTGCTTAGTCCATGGTTCCTATATCTTGTAATTAGACCCATCCTATATGCAAAATTGCCTAATTCAACCTGGGGTAAAATCTGGAGGTGTTTTCTTAAGTTGTTGATTTCGTTTTGCGAGTTTTGTAAACTGGAGTTTTGACATTTGGGTTTTGACTCGGTTGTTTGACATTTGTACGTCAACATCGAGGGTTGGTTGGCTATTCTTGCATGCGTGGACCATAGGTTCTAACCTATGTGTGTTTTGTGTGACGTATCGGTTTTCTTGTATTGATTCTCGTTTACGATACGACGTATTTGAACTGTAGGTACCTTCGTATGGACTTCGGGACGACAAGGAAGAGCAAGGCATCATCGACTTTGGCAAGCGAGGATCGAAGATGAGTAGATGTATATCTACGGGGGAAGTCGGGTAGATGGCGTATAGCACCCACGCAACTGTAGAATAGGATTATTATATATATATATCACTACTACAATAGGGGGTTGCCCATACGGATATTGAAATCCGTAGGGGCAGATTTATGTTGGCCCTACGGATTAAGCCGTAGGGCTATAAGGTTGCCCCTACGATCCAAGACGTTCAAGAATAAAAATATTAATTCTTAATTTGGTGTTTGCCCCAACGGAGCCGCAAACCAAGGACCTACGGACAAATCCGTAGGGGCAACTAAATAGCGATTTAATTAAAATGGCACAGATCGCCTACGCCCCTTATCTCTTTCTCTCTCTCTCGATCGCGCACGAACCAAAATCTCCAAATCATTCCCACCATTCTCGTCGTCGCCACCGCCGTTCTCGTCGTCGCCACCGCCGTTCTCGTCACCGTTCTTCCTCGTTGCCGTTTTCGTCGTCGCCTCCGTTTCGTCGTCGCCACCGATCGATCCATCGCACTGGTTAGTAAATCTTCAACTAAACAAATTTTTGATTATTTAGGTCTAGGGTTCATGGCTGGGGCTGGGGTTGCGGTTGGAGTTGGGGTTCGGCAGGGGTTGCGGTTGCGGTTGGGGTTGGGGTTTGGGTTAGGGTTGGGGTTCGACTGGGGCTGGGGCTGGGGCTGGGGCTAGGGTTGGGGTTAGGGTTTAGTTGGGGCTGGGGCTGGGGTTAGGGTTAGGTTAGGGCTGGGCTGGGGCTGGGGCTAGGCTGGGGCTGGGGCTAGGGTTAGGTTAGGGTTGGGGTGGGGCTGGGCTGGGGCTGGGTCTGGGGTTAGGGTTAGGTTGGGGTTTGCTGAATTTGGCAAACCTGAGAGGAATTTCCAGCAATATTAGCCTAGTTTGATTACTAAAATTATTGTTGATCGAGAAAATCTTGGGTCCTTCTAATCAAACATTGTTTGTTACTATATGTCAACGAGTACTGATAAAAGAAAAAACCGATTTCAAGTGGAAATTAGGTATGTACAATGTTCTAATATAATTTTTATTTCTTGCCATCATCAAACATATAAAAGTACTAATATGAAATGGAAAATAAATAAATAAATAATCAAAACTTTGGCATGTATGTAAAATCCCCTGTTACTTTTTCTTGGTTGCCCAACTTTGAAAATTCTATCTATTAAATTAGACATACTCTAAAAAGAATGATATTGCAAGAATTTGACTTGGTGGAGACTTGCATCATTAATAGAAATATGAAAGTGTAAGGACGTTCTTTACCTTCGATAGGGTTCGGTTGGGGTGGGGCTGGGGCTAGCTAGGGCTTGGGCTTCATCACCTGATATAGTGAAATACAAAGCGTACTTCATGTTGGAGATAGTGCCCTCAGAGTCAATTATTGGATCACAGGCACGTGATTGCAATGATTGAGGGAGGACCTATCCCGGTACGACAGTCTTACTCGAGATGATAGTTTGCTATCTGGTTTACCTTTATTATCGTGTACTGCTTCAGGTAACCTTACAGGTCGCTATTACACGTTGATAGAGCCCATAGGATTCTTGCTTGACAGACAGCAGTATGAGGGCGATCATATAAGTGAGAGCTGGAGTCTATAAGCACATCCTTAAAAGGTTCCTAGTCATGGGAGTTTCGAGACAGCGCATCGATACTCCAGAGTAGACTAGTGTATGCAGTCGAGACCCCGACGAGGGGCGGTGGCCGGTCTCACAGGCCACTGGTGTCAGTTGGTTCACCTAAGATGTATACAGGTGCTCATTGGGTTATGAGTACACCGGACAGGACTCGCCGGGAATATGCTAGTTGGTCTTATACCTGACGTCAGATAGCAGTTCCCAGGTGAAATGTGTACAGGTTAGTTCATCGACCTGGGGATCGTCATTTGTCTCGTGTGAGTTCCCACTGTGCTTTGATTACTACCCTACCACGGCTCAAAGGAGTCGTGCAAACAGGTTTTAGTTGGGTACAGTCCCGAGCCACATGGAGGCAGTGAGCGGATCTTCGGGGGTTCGTCTCTCCCGGTATTGGAGGTGAGGTCGCGCTGTGTCTAGGAGAGCCATTACACGAACTCCTTGGCCAAGGCAGGAGATTTACTGGTAGGTAT
This sequence comes from Agapanthus africanus, assembly GCA_030015575.1. Lineage (NCBI taxonomy): Eukaryota > Viridiplantae > Streptophyta > Magnoliopsida > Asparagales > Amaryllidaceae > Agapanthus > Agapanthus africanus. Next base: position 189,117 of record JASDDO010000244.1, on the reverse strand, counting down.
TCCAGTAGTATCTCAGGGTATTCTGGGCTACACTCCGACACAACTTGTACCGCTTTTGGGGGTCTGACTTTTACCAACCCCCTAGGCCCGACATGCGATGCTTATAGACGAACGGACCGGACTGTACGGATATTGTCACTGACAGGCTCAGTAGGGTGTCAGGATGAGTTCGCTCATCGACGTCCCTTTTGGTCAATAGCTGGTGGCCCGTTACGTATTGGCTTATACCTCTGACGTGCTAGTGGTTAAATCCACAGCCATAGTATTGACGAGTCTTTAGAGTCCACCACACTCAGTTACTCAGGTTTCGGGCGAAACACTGTAGAGGCCGTATGGAGATATGGCAGGGTTCGATCAGATACGTGCGGTATTACACGGATCGTGATCGGACGGTTTTTACTAGCCGGCTTTGGCTTAAGCCGGATCTTAGTATTTGATAGTGTAGTTTTTTCTCTTTGTATTTGCAGTAGCGGGGTTTTCCTGTAATTTATTACGGGATCGGTTTTCTGAGGTTGCCAGTTTGCATTCCGTTCCGGCCGGTTTTTCATTGTTCCTTCACGACCGGACTTTTCGTTGGAGGGTGTTATTTGCAGTTTGCAAATAACATTTTGTGGAAGGGGGTTTATTGTGATTGTGACCTCTTCATTAAAAGAATTCTTTTTTCCCCACTTGTCCTTTGGTGTGGCCGGCCACTGTTTTGAAGTATGGGGGGGTTAATTTTTGGTGGAAAATTTCCTTCTTGCTTAATTAGTGGACCCCCCCATATGTGTGTGCTGGAGTTTGGTTTTGATGTTTTGAGGGATTAATTTCTTTAAGGGAAAATGAGCTTAAATAAGTGTGCAGGGGGGGCTGATTTAATTTAAGTGGGAAGCCCAAGCTTTTAATTGAAGAGGCTCATTCTTTTCACAGCAAGAGAGAGAGAGGTGCTTCATTTCATTTTTCCAGAGAGCTCTATAGGCTGGCCGAGCTCATATTTTTCCAAGGATGCTACATTATTCCCTCAAGCATCCATGAATATCTTTGTGCAAGATCCCTCCAACCATGGCAACCTCATAACCCCAAAAGAGACAAGCTTCTACACTATATCTATAGCAAACCTTGGACGTGTCGGCTAGCCAACTTCGCGCCCGAGTTGCCTCGGTCAAGAGGTGGGAGCCCGTAAAAGATACAGGCGATGTGGTGCCCTTCCGGCGAGGAGGCGGCGACAGGAGTTTCCGCGGGAGATCGGGACGACGACGAGAAGACCGGAGGACTCGGATCACTCGGTATATCTCTCTTCCCTATCTTGTTACTTTGCTAGATCTAGCTTAATGGCCCGATCCGGGGTTTAGTGCGCGGTGGTGCCGGTTTGCTAAGTTCGCAAAATTAAAGTTTATCACCGTTTCCGCATTTGGCCGTCGGATTGAAGACCGGGGCGCCGCCGTGCACTTACAGTGGTATCAGAGCATCGCCATTAACTTCGTCTAGCTTCGTTTGATGTGTTTTGCATTTCCGATCGACCAAAATTCCAAAACTTGCATTTTTGTTCACGACAGTTTTCTGTTGAAATTTTTTGGTCTCGAAAAATTTTCCAGGTTGTAAAACATTGATGTACTGGAAATTCTAAGAGATCTGTAAAAATTCGATGAAGTGACTCCACTATGCGAGCGCGGAACCGCCGCAACAACCCCCTTCTCGCCGCGGTTCCGCCGCACACTGTGGAGATCCTTGCACCAAATTTCTACAGTAGCTTTCTGGGGTGAAAATAAGGGTTTTGGAATATTAAAATTGGGCCCAGATTTTCTGTGAGTGCTACAGTATTGCTTGGGGGCCCACTTGTTATTTTTTGATCGATCGGATATTTTAAACACATTTTTCACAGTATTTATATTATATCTGCGACCGTGAATGTCACTCGATCGGTAAATCCGGTCTAACTGATATAGCCCGGTTAGACGGATTTGCGAACGTGATTTTCACGTTGATATTCTGTGTTTTGCTATGATGTTGCGGATCGGTCGTGGGGGTAGCCTGGATGCAATGCTAGTACAGTTTTGTTGTATTATGTACATTTGATATTGCGGGGCGAGCGTCCGACATGTGGACTGCCGTCACTGCCTGTTTGTATTATTCTTTTGGGGCACGACCTGGTTGCGGTCGATGTACCCGTTGTATGTATATTTTACTTTCTGTACTAGGGTTACCCCGCGGAGGGGTACACGGATAGCCGGGTTCTAGAGGGCAACGGGCCCGCATCTCAGGGCATTGAGACGGAGGGGGCTTCAGTCTGGAATTGGCGGGCTATTCGCCGCACTCGTAGGGGGTACAGGTTGACCCAGGAGGGGTGCCCAAGTTACCGGATTCCGTGAAGTGCTGGGTGGTCCATTCATGGCGCTGAAGGGGGCTGCCTCGCTTCAGGTTTTGGCGGGTGACTTGCTGCGCCCGTAGGGGTCTAGGATTTCATTGCACAGGCTATCCACACGACCAGGGGAACGTCGGGTTTCAGTAGTGGCTCTGTGAAACCCGGGGATCCCAGATATCTGTATTGTTCTGTGATGCTGTACATTTCTGTGATGTTGCATTTTATTCACGCCTTGAGCGAAATATAATATATTGGTATATATATTAGTAGATGTTGTATATGTTTTTCATCCGCGCTAGTCCAGTCCCCGCTCTGCCATTAGTTAGCTAACCTAACGGGTGATGACGGGACCCAGTGGCGAATGCGGATGGCATATACGTACGTCAGTATATTTTCGTTCTTTGTGGTGTGATCAATTGATGGGACTGCATTGATTCGGATCAATGCAAGATAAACAAACCTATTCTGATGTTGTTGGAACACTTTTCAAAAAGCTGTTATTGCAAGGACGTTCACTTTTGTTTTGCATCGTGGTATTCATTTGGAATATCCTGCTCCTCAGTCGACGAGGCAAGGGCCGAGATCCCTTCACCGGGAGTGACCCCTTGGACAGAAGTTTGCGTCAGGGCATTAACTTCACTATAACCGATTACTTTTGCTTTGCATCGTGGTATTCATTTGGAATATCCTGCACCCAATTCTACGGGGAAAGAGCCGAGATCCCTTCACCAGGAGTGACCTCTTTAGTAAAGGTTTTCGTCACTATATTTTCTAAAAAGCTATCCGTTCCTTCAACGATATCAAGTTCATTACGTTAAAGGTTTTCGCCAGAAACCATTCGTAGCCCTCCGTCGTTTCATATGGATAGTCAATAGTATTCAAGCTGTGTATATTGGCCAAAGTCAGGGCACAGTGTTTGGTAGCTGTTGGGTATTCATATGCAGCATAGATAGATGCGTTGGTTTGGGGCAGTCGTACTACCATTTTGGCCAAAGTCAAGGGTATGTACGGGTGGGCTCAAATTAACCTGGAGAATGACGGGTTGAACTTGACATGTGACTTATGATATGTTGGCCAAAGTCAAGGTCATAAGAGCATGGGGTAAAAATTCACATCGGGGGTTTCAAAAGAACTGAAACTTGCCAGATATGCGCATACCTTCTGGAGTGTTATACCGTGAACGGATTCCGTCACGTTATCATGCGATGATAGTTGGATCCCGATTCCCACTGATGAGTTGGTTTACTCCTCGGGTAACCCCGACTAATTCTTCTTTCAGGTTTGGAGGAGAATTTGAGGTACAGTGGGAGGTTTCCTGATTAGATAAATTGGTAACCATTCTGATCTAGGTTAGAGTGCACGCTGAGTGTTTCTTTTCTCTCTCTCTGGCAGCGACCATTGACCCGACCCTAAGACTATGACTCAGTGATCAAGTGGACCGAACTTTCTTAACACTGGCTTTTGGATTGTCAGAGTTGCAGACCTCATTGCCACTCCTACTTTTACTCTTTTTCTCCAGGACACCCCGTATTACTGCGAACGTCCACTTCCATTGAACAAAACCATCGTATGGTTATATACGAACTCGAAAGGAACTTGTTCCAGTTCGAGGATGGTTTCCGGTTTTGGAGAAAACGGATAAGGTTTATTCAGTTGTCTTTTCCTTTTTGCCTTCTCTCAAGTTACGAGTACTCCTTAGTTTAGGAGATAGTACACCTATTACGCAAATTGGATAGTCTTCTTCCAAACCTTAGGCTGGTGCCGACCGGTAGGGAATGAAGAAAACCAATTAGCCTAAACGGTGTGCAGAAGGTATTAAGATTAAGACAAAGCAAGGGATTAGTAAGAGGGCAAAGTAAATTGCGACTGATATTCACGACCAAACCAAGTATTTCTTCGCCAATCCTAAATCACCTTTGTATCTCTCCAGGACACTCCGTATCACTACGAAGATCCACAGTTTATTGGATACTCCATCGTATGGTTATATACGAACTCGAAAGGAACTTGTTCCAGTTCGGGGATGGATTCTGGTCCAGGAGAAATAGGAATAAGGTTTATTCGGTTGTCTTTTATCTTCACCTTCTCTCGCATTGCGAGTGTTCCTAGGGTTAGGACAGTACACCCATTATGCTTATTGGATAGTCTTCTTCCAAACCATAGGCTGGTGCCGAACGGTAGGGAAGGAAGAAAACCAATTGGCCTAAAGGGGTGTGCAGAAGGTAATGACTAAAGACATATAAAGGGATTTGGAGAGGTGGCAAAGAATTATACGGTTATAGTTATGAATCTGGATAATGGTAGAGGCATTACTAGGAATACCAGGATACCCCATCGAAACATTTCAATGTTTTAGTTCAACTGTGTACTGTTAAATGAAAACTGATTTCCTGATTAGACACTTGCTCCAGGGTATGTATTTACCAGGTTTGATTCTCACATCTGTATGGCTTTACAGATGATGAGTGGGAGTAAGTTATTGGGAATTGGGTGATCATCCTCATTATATCGGGATTCGTTGTAATCGGTGATATTTGAGGAGATCACCTGGGCTGTTTGTCGGTCGGCAAATGTTTGGTTTTGAATATCCGCTGTTGTGTACCAATTTCAAATTGATATATCTGTACATCTATTTTCATAGAGTGAGATATACCTTTTGATATTATGTCGATGACATTTACCTATATCAGTGGATGGTTAGGTAAGGAGCATTAAACAGCGGTGTAATTCTTCTTAACCATAAGTACAGTTTTCAACCTACGACACACAGTAAAAGAGTTGTTAGACTCGGCGGACTTATACAGAGTATTGTATGTTGTCCAGTGTCCATTAGGACAAAGGGGTTGGTCCTCATACTATATTCTGTTTACTTTTAACTTCTCTAGTTCTTAGACATGTGTTTCGTAGAAACACAGGGTCTAAGTTTTGAGGAGTTATAGGTATTTGAATAGAGTAGAGAACCAGGTGTAGCAAGTATCGGGATTCTTCAAAGTGATCGAAGATATAGATACTTGTGTATGGTATTTGATAGTAATTGCTTCTCTTTCAGGTTACTCATAATTGGAAGTATTCCTAAGTTGAGTAACGCTGATCGGCCTCTCTCCATTTAGTTGACATGCACTGGAGACAGCTGCATGATTTGAATCTGGTTCAATTAAATCAGTGCCTCTGGTTCTATATTGGATATAGTACAGTTCGTATCTTAACATTGTTAAGGTACGGGGAGTTGTCCGGCTTATGATTAAAACCAGACTCTGGATAACTCAAGCACGTTTCTGTAATGGCTGTTTGTGGGTTGACCCAGGCTATGACGAGGGTTGACTTTCTACCATAAGAAGGATCGATAGTGATATTGTTCTTGACTCGCCACAGTTTTAATAAAAATGGATTTTTTCAAAAACAGTAGTGGGAGTATGGTAGAACTGGAAGTGATTCCGGAACCGCAAACGATTACTGAAGATTTGATAAGGAACCTAAAGATTCAATCTGATTTGACATTCCATTGGCCACTCCGCAGATAAGATGGGTAACTTCAGGCACCCGAGAGGTACTCCGGTAGCCTCAAGGACGGTGACAGGGAAGTTCTTGTTTACCCACACTTGCCATTGTTGTTGTTCCAGGCTGCGAGACCAGGAGGATGAGTATAGCGTCGTTCTAAACTAGCTTTAGAAGTGCACGTCTATATGACTCTGCCAGAGGGTTGTCGTAGTCAGTGAGAGCAGCGGAAGCATTGTTGGACATCAGGCTTATGTCTATTTTTAGACTAAAGCAGGTATAGCGGAGATAGATCAACTATTTCTGATGTGACAGTTATAGGTTTGACGTCATCAGAATAGGGGATGGATCTGTTGAGAAGGCAGTAGGGTGTGATATCCGGGTTTTGGATGACATACACAAAGTAGGAAGTGATATTCCTATACTACGATCGGTTATACTTTGGTCGTCACACAGTGGTTTCTCCACATGGGACTTAGACATTATATCAGACATACTGGTTACTAGATCTATGGTTTTAGATCTAGATTTGGGTGGTTTCCCAATCAGGGTACTTTGACAGCATTCTAAGAGTATTTAGAATGGACGACTCCTGGCATGGTAGTGTACCTGCAGGTAATGGAGTCACCCTCTCTAAAGGTGTCTTATAGACTAAAGTAGAGAGGGATGTGCATGATTGGCAGATCACTTGCTTAGGCAATTGAGTCAATCATGAGATGTCAAGTACCACACCAGATGTTGTTCTTGCACTAGATGCAATAAGTTGACACTGATCCAATCCTGGAGAAACAGTCGGAAGCAGTTTTAGAACATAAGTGGATGTTCTAGGGATATGATAACGACAGCCTCATTTGGGAGACAGTTATCATTCCAGGCTTCCAAGGTGACATGGACGACAAGGAGGTTGTCAGAGTTATAGTTTTCCTTCTGACGAGGGGCAGTATTTTGGACAGGTGGTCCAAGGCAATACTGAGGGTAGCATGGCGCAGGATACTGATTAAGTTCAGTTGACGATACAGTCTAAGAAGTTTGGATTTGGAGTTCATTTATTAGCTCGGTCCCATCAGACATCCAGACATTCTAAGACAGGTATTGCTCATTTCGGGAGATGGCCTTCTCCGCGAACTTGAGATATAGAGAGACATAGAATGAAACATCTAGACGGATCCACTCACTGAGGCTATTCCTCGAAAGCAATAGTCTCCCTAACAGGCTTTGTGAGACTGACTAGTAGAGGAGTTGGGTGTTCGGTATCACACGGGCTGTGAGTATGCGACATCGCAATAATTAGCCTTGAGTGCAAGTGGGAGATTGTTGGAGATAGTGCCCTCAGAGTCAATTATTGGATCACAGGCACGTGATTGCAATGATTGAGGGAGGACCTATCCCGGTACGACAGTCTTACTCGAGATGATAGTTTGCTATCTGGTTTACCTTTATCATCGTGTACTGCTTCAGGTGACCTTACAGGTCGCTATTACACGTTGATAGAGCCCATAGGATTCTTGCTTGACAGACAGCAGTATGAGGGCGATCATATAAGTGAGAGCTGGAGTCTATAAGCACATCCTTAAAAGGTCCCTAGTCATGGGAGTTTCGAGACAGGGCATCGATACTCCAGAGTAGACTAGTGTATGCAGTCGAGACCCCGACGTGGGGCGGTGGCCGGTCTCACAGGCCACTGGTGTCAGTTGGTTCACCTAAGATGTATACAGGTGCTCATTGGGTTATGAGTACACCGAACAGGACTCGCCGGGAATATGCTAGTTGGTCTTATACCTGACGTCAGATAGCAGTTCCCAGGTGACATGTGTACAGGTTAGTTCATCGACCTGGGGATCGTCATTTGTCTCATGTGAGTTCCCACTGTGCTTTGATTACTACCCTACCACGGCTCAAAGGAGTCGTGCAAACAGGTTTTAGTTGGGTACAGTCCCGAGCCACATAGAGGCAGTGAGCGGATCTTCGGGGGTTCGTCTCTCCCGGTATTGGGGGTGAGGTCGCGCTGTGTCTAGGAGAGCCATTACACGAAGTCCTTGGCCAAGGCAGGAGATTTACTGGTATGTATTCCAGTAGTATCTCAGGGTGTTCTGGGCTACACTCCGACACGACTTGTACCGCTTTTGGGGGTCTGACTTTTACCAACCCCCTAGGCCCGACATACGATGCTCATAGACGAACGGACCGGACTGTACGGATATTGTCACTGACAGGCTCAGTAGGGTGTCAGGATGAGTTCGCTCATCGACGTCCCTTTTGGTCAATAGCTGGTGGCCCGTTACGTATTGGCTTATACCTCTGACGTGCTAGTGGTTAAATCCACAGCCATAGTATTGACGAGTCTTTAGAGTCCACCACACTCAGTTACTCAGGTTTCGGGCGAAACGCTGTAGAGGCCGTATGGAGATATGGCAGGGTTCGATCAGATACGTGCGGTATTACACGGATCGTGATCGGACGGTTTTTACTAGCCGGCTTTGGCTTAAGCCGGATCTTAGTATTTGATAGTGTAGTTTTGTCTCTTTGTATTTGCAGTAGCGGGGTTTTCCTGTAATTTATTACGGGATCGGTTTTCTGAGGTTGCCAGTTTGCATTCCGTTCCGGCCGGTTTTTCATTGTTCCTTCACGACCGGACTTTTCGTTGGAGGGTGTTATTTGCAGTTTGCAAATAACATTTTGTGGAAGGGGGTTTATTGTGATTGTGACCTCTTCATTAAAAGAATTCTTTTTTCCCCACTTGTCCTTTGGTGTGGCCGGCCACTGTTTTGAAGTATGGGGGGGGTTAATTTTTGGTGGAAAATTTCCTTCTTGCTTAATTAGTGGACCCCCCCATATGTGTGTGCTGGAGTTTGGTTTTGATGTTTTGAGGGATTAATTTCTTTAAGGGAAAATGAGCTTAAATGAGTGTGCAGGGGGGGCTGATTTAATTTAAGTGGGAAGCCCAAGCTTTTAATTGAAGAGGCTCATTCTTTTCACAGCAAGAGAGAGAGAGGTGCTTCATTTCATTTTTCCAGAGAGCTCTATGGGCTGGCCGAGCTCATATTTTTCCAAGGATGCTACATTATTCCCTCAAGCATCCATGAATATCTTTGTGCAAGATCCCTCCAACCATGGCAACCTCATAACCCCAAAAGAGAAAAGCTTCTACACTATCTCTATAGCAAACCTTGGACGCGTCGGCTAGCCAACTTCGCGCCCGAGTTGCCTCGGTCAAGAGGTGGGAGCCCGTAAAAGATACAGGCGATGTGGTGCCCTTCCGGCGAGGAGGCGACGACCGGAGTTTCCGTGGGAGATCGGGACGATGACGAGAAGACCGGAGGACTCGGATCACTCGGTATATCTCTCTTCCCTATCTTGTTACTTTACTAGATCTAGCTTAATGGCCCGATCCGGGGTTTAGTGCGCGGTGGTGCCGGTTTGCTAAGTTCGCAAAATTAAAGTTTATCACCGTTTTCGCATTTGGCCGTCGGATTGACGACCGGGGCGCCGCCGTGCACTTACACTTCAGTACACCCGATCTCATTGAGTTTCCTATTGAAGTTCCCGGTCAAACGGCATATGCATATTTTTATTCGCCATGAAATCCCAATTATCAAGCTACCGAGGACGAAAGCCACCTTTGTTAGTCGAGAGTCATGGTAATAGACTTGTCATTACAGATCATAGTCAATTGTTTTTCCTATCATTTTCTTGATCCAGATGCTAATCAACTTGTTAATTAGTTACTGTTTTTATGACGTATTTGTCTATATTTGTTGACAGTAGCCTTTCTTTTGGATGAACATGTTTTTTTGATGCATGTTTCAGTCATGTGAATTCATATGTTGCGTATAACGCTTTATGATATCAGTATCCTACATTTGTAGTTTTAATTGTTGATTGTTATAGATGAATGCCATTGCAATAATAGTTTTTGGTTGATGAATGCCATTGCAATATAGGATGATCAGTTCTATCAATCTTGATTTCAATGGTTTAAAATCATGTCACACATACAACAAGAATACACACAAACGCATCATTAGAGAGTGATTCGAGATGTTCAAGTTAAAACCAATATATGATACTCGATGATAATATGAAACCTTCATATTCTCCTCGATACTCATATATGAAACTAAAAGCGCCACTTAGTCCCCGTTTATCGGTTAACATACGTGCGATGCTCGTCGTGACATAGAACTATACGAAGGTTGTTAAATATCGGACGGTATAACTCGATACTAACAACCGTCGTATAGTCTATGCGACGAGAAAATGCAATCGTATGGTAACCGATAGATTTTTCCCGTGTGGACAAGTTAAGAATGTATAAAGTAAACGCCTTCATTCACTTGTGTTTTCATCCAATTCGAGATATTTCGTCGGTACCTTTCCGCTGGTTCTCCGTGTACAAAGATAGATTAGATGTTCATTTCAACGTTATTTCACAGCTTTGAAATGATTATCTATTATATTACAGTGTACTCGGAGAACGGCGGGGAGGTGCTGCCGAAATTTACTCGAAACGGTTGAAAGCACTGTTTAGCTCAATCAGAGCAAAGCTCTATTCAAATTCCAAGGTGGGAAAAGAAGCAATGCTTCTGTCAAAAAAAAAAAAGCCGCAACTGCGCAGTGCGCAGTGCGCGCTGCGCAGTGCTGCGCGCAGTAAAAAAAATAAATAAAAAAAATAAAAATAAAAATAAAAAAAATAAAAAAATAAAATTTTTTTTATTGCGCGACACGTGTCTGCGCAGTTGCGCAAGCGCTGCACGACACGTGTCACGCGCTAGGAAGTTACGCAAAAAACAGAATAAAGATTAATGGAAATCTTTTCTATTTTTGTTAAAACAAGAAGATTTCTTCTGTAAAAGAGAGCCCTTTGGATTAAAGATCCAACGGTGGGAGAAATTCCCCAAATCACTCAGAGAATGATCTCTTTAACAAACTTTAACTAATTTATGGGCACTATAAAAAGGACCCTAAACTTCATTTCAAAAGAGGAAGATCTGGCTAAAAAAAAAGGAGAAAGAGGACTCTGAAAAACGCCTCAAGAATATAAAAAAAGGTAAAAACCTTTGAAAGAAGAGAAATTTCTCTTGTGAACAAGATCATGGATCTTCAATAAATAAATAAATAAATAAATAAATAAATAAAAATAAAAATAGTGCCTTGCACTTGTTTTATGAACCATCGGTTCTTGAACCTAAAAGGTTCTTAAATTAATAGTGCTTTGCACTTTCATGAACCTTTGGTTCTCTGAGATAAGAAAAACAAGAAAAACTTGTTTTTTCTTAGATCTAAATCAAATAGTGCCTTACACTTGTTTTATGAACCACCGGTTCTTGAACCTAAAAGGTTCTTAAATTAATAGTGCTTTGCACTTCTTATGAACCACTGGTTCTCTAAAACAAGAAGAAAAAAACAGAAATAAAAAAGATAGTGTTTTGCACTTTTATGAACCTTTGGTTCTTGAAATAAAAAGAAAAACTTGTTCTTCTTTGATCTAAATTAGATCAAGAAATCAAATAGTGCTTTGCACTTCTTTTATGAACCATTGGTTCTTGAATCTAAAAGATTCTCAAATTAATAGTGCTTTGCACTTATAAATCTGCACTGTTGCGCTCTCTGATTGGCGCAAAGCGCTTGACAAATGCAATGCATTTCCTAAAGGGCCAGGCTCAAACCAAAAAGACCTAGTAGGCCTAATTAAATTGCAGTGCAATAAAAGGGGCAGAGCCCAAACAAATAGATGCTCTGCATCATTTATAAAAGGGCAGAGCCCAAAAAAAATAGATGCTCTGCATCATTTATAAAAGGGCAGAGCCCAAACAAAACAAAAATAATGCAATGCATTATTTAAAAAGGGGCAAAGCCCTAACTCAGGCCTAATTGGCCAAAGACAAATAAAAATGTTGAACATTCAACTGGACTTAGCCCAGTCATGGCCATAAGTCCTCAAACTAAATTGACTGAGCACGGCTGCTCCCTAAATGAATTTACATCCGGTTCGAGGGTACATCTCCGAACTCCTCTGACACCTATCGTTGTAATCCTTCAACGACGTCAGAGAAGTGACGGGTCCCAACGACCACACATGAATATGGACTGCGGGGTCCTTAAACTCATGGACCGAAACGTCCTTAGACTAATATCGGACCGAAACGTTCTTAAACTAATATTGGACCGAAACGTCCTTAAACTAATATCGGACCGAAACGTCCCTAAACTAATATTGGACCGAAACATCCCTAAACTAATGACGGACCACTACGTCCCCAAACTGGCGTTGGACCGAAAAGTCCTTAAACTAATAATGGACCACCACGTCTCTAAACTGGAATACGGACCGAAACGTCCTTAAACTAATATCGGACCGAAACGTCCCTAAACTAATAACGGACCACTACGTCCCTAAACTGGCGTTGGACCGAAAAGTCCTTAAACTAATAATGGACCACCACGTCTCTAAACTGGAATACGGACCGAAACGTCCCTAAACTAATAATGGACCGAAACGTCCTTAAACTAACATTGGACCGAAACGTCCCTAAACTAATATCGGACCGAAACGTCCCTAAACTGGAATATGGACCACCACGTCCCTAAACTGGCACAATAGAGCCCAAATGCTCTTTTGTCGGATCTAAACGGTCCCGTTAAGTTGATCTTAGTCTCAAACTGGACTAACGTATCCTTAACAAACGTTTGAGTCGATCTTAGCCTCAAAAATGGCTAATGTATCCTCCAAACAGACTTTAGTCCCAAATTGGACTATGAATCTCCCAAATTGGAACAATAGAGCCCAAACGCTCTTTTGTCGGATCTAAACGATCACGTTAAGTTGATCTTAGTCTCAAACAGGATTATCGTATCCTTAACGAACGTTTAAGTTGATCTTAGCCGCAACGCGACTAATGCATCCTTAAACTAAAAACACCAAACCCAAATCTAAGTAAATACGGATTTGGACTAATCCACGTCCTACGGGCGACGGCATTACTCAGTCTCCGTATACAATCCACGGGCAACCACAAACAAAACAAACATACACGACACGAAGTGAAATTCTGGAGAAGGAGAAAGTTGTTACCGCGATGCGGTAGCGTAATTAACTGCAGGGGCTTGCGCCTGCAGGGAAGAGCGTCCCCACAATCAAAAACCCCTCACCCTGAGGGGGAATCTGACGAAGTCTGCTACATCGGCCGCATCCGTCTAAACCTCCGATATACGGCGCCATAAATCAACTTGGCATCTTCGGAGAGGTAGACGGATAAAACCATATAGCATCTACCCCGAATCTCAGGCGAGACGCAAAGTCTAGGCCGCCATTCGGAGGGGAACAGATTCTGGCACGCCCGGTGGGACCTTTTCCTCTTTCCACTCCACACTTCGTGTGTCGTGTTCGTGAACAAATCGCGGTTTGCTGTGATTGCCTGTGGATTCAAGGTACTAAGATTTGGTGTCTTGCTCTATGCAGGAAACAGAAAATCGATGGCTTCGAACTGCACCGCCCGCAGCGATAACTCTCGCTCCGTCATTGCTGGAGGAGTGACTTATGGGCCCCAAGCGGCCTCCCTTTTCAAAATGCCGGTGGAGCAGGTGGCTCAAGCTACCACTGGACTATTTTTTGGGACCATGCTCCCACCAATGAGCTTCAACGCCCCAATGACATTGCAAGAAGCTCCAAAGAAGTCGGTCTTCGATCGACTTACCACTGCCGCGACCCCTCTCAATAGGTCGCCCAACTCCACTGCTTCAGGTTTTAATGGATTAGGCCAGAGCTCCATCAGGCCCATGAAGAAGCCTGCCATACCAGAAGGCGTTATCCCGAAGCGGATAGCCATTCCAACTCCCGTTCCTGGCAAAATCACCAAGGTTGCTTCCCATGTTCAGAAGTCCGCTTCTGACAAGTTGGCCGTCCCCGTTCAACGGACGTCGATATTTAAAAAGCTGGTATCAGTATATTCTGACCAACACAGGGGGCATGAGGAGGTCACCCCTATAGCTGAAACAACTCCATCAGCACGACATGCCCGACGTCGCTATTGGCGCCGAGTGAGGAAGGCTGGGGGCAACTCCCCCTCTGGACTTACTCCTCCAACTCTAATGGTGGGGATCGATACTGCTGTTCCAACCAGGAATAGATTTGAGTTGCTGAACTCGGTGTGCAGAAACTCTCCTACTGCGGTGCTAAAGCGAACTCCTTCACCTGTGGAGAATACTCCAGAGAAGAAGCTAGAGTAGCCCCCTCAACGGCTGTCCTCTAAAATTTACAAAGTCTAGCGACAGGTCCAAGAGTCGGTGATCGATCAAGACTGCTTCCGACGACAGAAAAAGATGAAGGTTCGGCAGGGGAAGGATTACTCTGTCAAACCACAAAAAGCAAAAGCTACTTGGGTGCCCACTACAACGGCTCCCTTAACTCCAATCACTCAAAAAAGGAGGCCACAAAAAGCCCCTGTGAACATGGCGAAGCATAAAAGCGCTGAACACAAACGCCCCAAATCTGGGGGCATGGTGGTGCACACTGTTTATATGGCTTCTGGAAAGGAGGAAAGCCGCACTTCTACGGGTCACCGACCGCTCACCCGATCCGTGACGAAAGGCCAGGAGCAACAACAAAAGCTTCAGGAAATGATGACTACAAAGGCTGCACTCACTGAGCCAAAAGAAAGCTCTGAAACTTCTTCGGATGAGCGTCAAGAACAAGAAACCGACGCTGACTTTTTACGCAGAGTCCTCGAAAAGAGGGACAAAGAAGCTGCAGAGCAAGCGGCTAACATAAAACAGATGGCGCTCCTCTTCCAAGATATGGTAGGGATGATGTTACAGCCGGACCCTCCTGCTGAAGATCCTCCGATCGTCCTTGAAGACGACAGGGGAGAAACGTCAAATCCTCCGCCAGCTATATCAACAGCCAAGGAGGAGGCAATCTCCAAAGTTGACCTAGACGAATATATAGCTCAGCAGATCCGGGTTCATCAGGCAAATGAAGCGGCTGGGCAAATTGTTAGAACCGGACGACCGTATCCGAGCTGGTATGACCAAATCAGTTACCCGCCAGGATATACGATCCCTAAATTCCACGTATATAAAGGGACAGGGAATCCGCATCAGCATGTCGCTCAATTCAGGGCCTTATGCGGCAATACTGGAGGCGATGACAAATTGTTGCTACGTCAATTCGTCGGCAGCTTAGCAGAAACAACCTTTGAATGGTATTCGGAGCTACCTAATGACTCTGTCAAAACATTTGCAGAGATGGAACTGCTGTTTACACAAAGATTCGCAAGTGCTAGCGAACGCACCCCGATAACAGCACTAATAAATGCCAGGATAAGGCCAAGCGAAATGTGGGTTCAATACACAACACGATGGCGGAACCTATGGTCGAAATGCGAACAACGCATAGAAGAGGCACCTGCGGTAGGCATGTTTGTGGGCACTCTCGATCCGCAGGCGACCATCTCACAATTCATGATGTTCTTCAGGCCGACCACCTTCCAGGCCTTGATTGACAAATTAGCCCAAATGGACCAGATGGGCCATAGACCGTGTCCTCCAAGACCCGATCCCCGAAATGAGAAAGGAAAAGCGATCGTCGTCGCCAATGCTCAACAACAGTCGAGCAACTTAAAGCCGGTCGTTCGCCAAAACAACGCGCGTCCACGCCCATCCCTCGAAGAGAGGCTAGGACGTCCCTACTCGTTTCCTCAGAATAAAAAGAGAAGACTGTTTGAGCTGGCCGTGCGCAATAGACTCATTAATCTGCCGAGTCCAAAGCATCTGTCGCAGCCAGGCGACCTTAATAATCCCAATTATTGCCCTTACCACCAAACGGTAAGTCACCCGATTGAGGATTGTTTCGTCTTTAAAGGATGGATCGAAGATCAGTACCTACAAGGCAAGTTCGCGCTGTCGGAAAACTGGAAGGTAAACCCACCACAGCCACACTCTTTTTGAAGAAAACGGACACGCCGGGGGCAACTTGTTCTTTCGTCGAGGATGAAAAAGATGGAGAAAACTTATCAGATGAATCCGAAGACTACGTAGCGACTTGTCATGTGATTTCTCATTCACTGACGGATGATGAGGAGGCTCCTTGCGCTGAGAAATCAATGGCGAACCCTGAGCCAGAGATTTTACAGCCATCAGACGAGTTGATCGATGTCTTCCTAAATGAAATTCGTTTGAAAGCAAAAGCCAATCAAGAGCGTGAAATGGCCATACTGGAAAAAGCCAAGGCATTCCCGTCAAATCAAAAGCCATCCACTGCGGATAAAAACAAATTCAAGACGAGGAAAAGGTTCGCCAAAGCTCTGTCAGTAGGAATGAAGCTACCGCCCTCTGAAGAAAATACTCTCGCTGAGGCAGAGATGCACCCTAACTTCTGTTTATATCATCAGAAGATCATACATCCTACCGAAGACTGCGAATCTTTTAACTGTTGGTGGCAAGGATATGTCGCTCAAAAGCGACACTTCGACAGGACAAAGTGTGAAGCTTGTGGACATCGGAAAAATGCGATAGATGAACGCAAAAGAGCCGCCGCCGACTGTCATATAGCCGACTTCAAGAGATCACAAATTATCACCTTTGGAAGCGACTCTGACGAAGAAGCTACCCCCAACTCTTCCCTCGGGGAATCTATTTCAAAAATAAAGGAATTGAGAAGCTGCGAGAACGTTCAGCCGTGCAATCGCATGCTACTCGGAAAAAATCTCGGCCCCGTAAACAAAGGACCGAACAAAAAGGATAAAGGAAAAAGAAAAAACGGCCCTCGTCGCCAGCACTCAACAACAATCAGGTGACCCTAGGCCGGTTGCTCTCCAAAGCAACAAGCGGCAACCCCTCCAGGAAAAGTTGAAACGTCCTTACTCGTTTCCGCAAGATAAAACAAGGGGACTGTTCGAGCTGGCAGTGTGTGACAGACTCATCAATCTGCCGAGTCCAAAACGTCCGTTGCGGCCAGGCGATATTAATAATCCTAATTATTGCCCTTACCACCAAACGGTAGGTCATCTGATCGAGTATTGCTACGTCTTCAAGAACTGGGTTAAGACCAATACCAACAGGGCAAGTTCGTGTTGTCCGAAATTTGGAAGGTGAACCCGCCACAACCGCATGCTCCGAAAAATATGGACACGCCGGGGGAATCATGCTCATTCATAGAGAAAGCCCAACGGACCACTACGTCCTAAAACTGGATAACGGACCGAAACGTCCTTAAACTAACAACGGACCGAGATGTCCTTAAACTAATGATGGACCGCAATGTCCTAAAACTTGCAAATGACCGAAACGTCTTTAAACTACTACCGCAGTATCCTTAGGCTGACGAGATAAAAAAAATAATATAAAAAAAATAAATAAATAATAAATAATTAAAAAAAACGGTATGTCCATAAGCAAAGAGGGCACGGATGAAAACCCGAAAGGGCTCCGTGAGTAAAAACAGCAGGGCTACCGGCGAGTGTTCGTGAAAACCCGAAAGGGCGCGACCTCGTAATAAAAAAAAGAGAAAGAGAAAAAAAAATAAAAGGAATAAAAAGAATAAAAAAAAGGGTAAGTCCATAAGCAAAATGGGCACGGATGAAAACCTGAAAGGGCTCCGTGAGTAAAAACAGCAAAACTACCGGCGAGTGTTTGTGAAAACCCGAAAGGACGCAACCTCGTTAAGAAACACTTATGGGGTCCTCTCGACCCTGTAAGGAGAAACCACCTGCGTGAGATCCTTACGACTCACAAAGGAACAACACACTTAGGGATCCCCACGATTCCTAAGGAGAAAATGCACTTGCGAGATCCTCACGACTCGTAAGGAGAACTCTCTTATGGGACCCTTACGGCTCATAAAATTTGAAAGTCTTAAGTTACAGAGGCCTAAACCTGTGCTTAAGCAACCCCCACAACTTTCGACATTGCCGTACAAGTAGTCCAATATTGACCCTTGTATACAATCCACGGGCGCGAATAAATATTTCCCTAACTAAGTCCTATCCGATACTAGGGATATGTTTGCATGGTAAACAACCCTTGTAAATCCTCTCGACTTACAAGGAGAAAACCCTCCTGTAGGATCCTTACGACTTACAGAGGAACAATACACTTAGGAACCCTCACGATTCCTAAGGAGAAAATACACCTATAAGATCCTCACGACTTGTAGGGAGAAATAGCTTTGTGAGACCCTTACGGCTCATAAAGTCAAAAGCCTTAGTCGACAGGACCTTAACCCTGGTCGCTAAGCCTCCTTTGTTCGACAACGACAGAGGCAAATGATGATTCGCTCCTGGCAATATCCCAGTTGTAGCGGTGCTAATGCCAAAATCGGTGTTCAATTTCAGGTTTACGGCGAAAAGCCAGTAAGCCGCACTTGCATGCGTAATAGCCGAAATGATGGGGCAACTTGCAATAAAAAAGCAGCAAGTAAAATGTATGCATGGGAAATAGCCGAAATGATGGGGCAACTCGCAATAAAAAAAAAACAGCGAGTACAAAAAATATATATGGCCGAAATGATTGGGCAACTCGCAATAAAAAGCAGCGAGTAAAAATAAAATAAACAGCCGAAATGATTGGGCAACTCGTAATAAAAAAAAAGCAGCGAGTAAAAATAAAATAAATAGCCAAAATGATTAGGCACCGCGAAAAATAGCCGAAATGATTGGGCAATCGCGACCTTCGCGATATAAAAGCTGAAATGATATAGCATCGCGGAAAGAATAAAAAAAATGAAAGAATGAAACTTTTTGCCCTACAGGTGAAATCACATCGATCCCTGTATACAATCCAGGGGCACAGATAAAGAGGGAACCATACCTTCCCAACAGGCTCCATCAGAAAGCGAAGCCAAATCTCGACGGTTCATAAACAACCTAGAGACCATCTCGACATTTGTCGCAATATTACAGACACGATGTCAACAAATGAAGCAAACGAAGATCTCGAGCTTCAGGGTCTCGACGTCAACATCGACAACTTAGAGATCACCAACGAGGTGCCTCCTCATTCCAGCAGGACACAGATATTACACCATCAAGCGGAGCGATGGCAAAATCCCAGCTTCACCTCAGCATTCGTCTCGATATAGTAGACGCAATGTCAATAACAGCGTTCCTTCGCAGTCCAGCTTGAGGCAGATGCAACGTCAACAAAAGACCTCACGGTTGAAACAAAGCGGAGTAACGGCAAAATCCCAACTCCACCTTAGCATTCGTCTCGTTACAGCAGACGCAATGTCAACAACGGCGTTCCTTCGCAGCCCAGCAGGGTGTACATGCAAAGTTTACAAAAGACCCCATGGTCGAAACAAAGCGGAGTGATGGCAAAATCCCAGCTCCACCTCAGCATTCGTCTCAATACACCAGACGCAGTGTGAGCAAATGAAACGAAGGCCAAATTCCTAGCTTCAACGTCTTTACGGTAACTCACATAAAACCAGAAAGACAATCGGAGATCATCACGCACCAGCACAGAGTGGTCACCACTTTGACGTTCGTCTCGATACAGCAGACGAAATGTCAACCTCAGCATTCTTCCTCCAGCAGGGATTCGGACGTGACAAAGCAAATGAAGCGAAGGCCACATTCCTAGCTTCAACGTCTTTACGGTAACTCACATAAAACTGGAAAGACAATCGGAGATCATCTCGCATCAGCACAGAGTGGTCACCACCTTGACGTTCGTCTCGATACAGCAGACGAAATGTCGACCCCAGCGTTCTTCCTCCAACAGGATTTGAACACACCAAAGCAAACGAAGCGAAGGCCACATTCCTAACTTCGACGTCTTGACGGTAACTTATATAAAACCGGAAAGACAATCGGAGATCATCTCGCACCAGCACAGAATGGTCACCACCTCGACGTCCGTCTCGATACAGCAGACGAGATGTCACCCTAACGTTCGTCTCAACACAGCATACGCAACGTCATTAAACGAATGGAGCCACGGCAAAATCCCTAGTTCCAAACCTCGACGGTTCACCAGCAACCTAGAGACAACCTCGACGTCCGTCTCGATACAGTAGACGAGATGTCACCCCAATGTTCGTCTCGACACAGCAGACGCAACGTCATTAAACGAATGGAGCCACGGCAAAATCCCTAGTTCCAAACCTCGGCGGTTCACCAGCAACCTAGAGACAACCTCGACGTCCGTCTCGATACAGTAGACGAGATGTCACCCCAACGTTCGTCTCGACACAGCAGACGCAACGTCATCAAACAAACGGAGCCACGGCAAAATCCCTAGTTCCCACCGCAACATTCGTCTCGATACAGCAGACGCAATGCCAGCAAACGAAGAAAAGGCCAAATTCCTAGCTTCAGAGTCTTGACGGCAACTCACATAAAGCCCGAAAGACTATCGGAGATCATCCCCACACCAGCGCGGAGTGGTTATGACTCATCGGGGCTCACCAAAATAAGCCTAACCTCAAGTAAAAAGCGACATGGCAAATTCCTAACGCTTGCTCTTCCGACGGTCAAACTGCCAAGGAGGATTGCTTGAAGACGTCTTGTCCAGCCCCCGAAGGGATCAGAGACACGGCAGCCGCAGGGCTACTCGAACAGCACGATTGCCTATCGAGGACTATATCAGCTTATGCGACGGTACAATGGCCAAAACCCTAAGTACCACCAACCTTAACGGGCTTCTGTCGTAAAGAGCAGAGCTTAAATGCGACGTTAAGATGTTCTTGCGAGAAACGTTCGATTCGTCTCGACTTGTGAAAAATTGTCGAGGCGGCTCGACTCGTGAGATAAAGCCTTAGGCAGTGGGCATAAAAGAAGCCTGTTTCCTAAGCATTGGGACCCTGCAAGTTGGCCCAAAACGGTCTCTTGCATACCATCCACGGGTCTCACTCTCCAACGTCGAACTTCGACAAGGAGGGAAACAACCGCTTACAAGTCCTCTCGACTCGTAAGAGGGAAAAATTCTCTTGTAGGATACTTACGACTTACAAGAGAAAACCACACTTAGGAATCCTCACGATTCTTAAGGAGAAAAACCCACCTACGAGATCCTTTCGATCCGTAGGGAGAAAAGTCTCTATGAGACCCTCACGGCTCATAGAGTTGAAAAGTCTTAGGCAGCAGATCTGAACCTGCGGCCTAAGCCCTCGCTATCTCGTGAAGAAATCAAGAAGCTTACTCTATTACCTGCTAATTGTGACGACATGCTGAGAAAAAGGAAAAGCAACAGAAAGAGCATCCGATTTACATTTGATCAAGCGTTCAAAACACATTCATTCATGTATGGGCAAAAAGACTCAGGACAAAAGATATATAATAAAGACAAGCTGGGGTAAAAAAAAAATTCCATTAATATTGCCCGAAGTTCTTACAGTCATAAAAAACAATAAATGAAAGTTACAATGAAATAGCCTCAGAACCAGGGCATGGATTGAGGAATTCAAAAGCGACCCTATCTATGACTTTCTAAGCCTCGCGGACCATCCTAGTGTGCTTCCTTTCGCGAGCACAAGCGTCAGGGTCCCTTCCGATATCTTCCACCCTCCGATAAGCAGCGAGTATGGCAGACTGTTGAAAGACCTTGTGCAAGAGGTCGATAAGACTGTCTCGCCGTCTCTTCGAGATAAAGTTCAATAGGTACACAGAGTGCACCTTGTCCTCAGCGGCATCCAACGCCCTAAGCGGCACGCCGGAACAGAATAGGGGAAGCGCTTCCCAGATAGCTCCCACGATAAGTTTAAGAAGAAAGGAACGTCGGGGATGCAGTGGACCGTTGTATGCGTCGAAGCGACTCATTATTTCAGCACACTCCTCGTTTGTGAACTCCCGATTTTGAGAGCGGCCAAGTCGGCGGATGCTCTCATGAGAGATGATCTCGTTAAGAGCATACATGTGGGCATTCATTGTTCCTGTGAAAGAGGATCAACGGAATTATCAGAAAGACTGATTAAGCAAAACGATATAATGTACTGAGAAATAAAATGCCATATTTAAGTTCCAAGATCCATAAATAATCCTTAAGAGTTCTTCTATATGATTTGGGTGGAGCAAAGCTCCATTAATGAATTAAGAAAATCCAAGGAAAATCTTTCAGAGAGCAGAGCTCTATGGAAACCTAGTAGGGTCCCCTTTAGTTCTCTTTATATCCTTTTAAGACCTGTAGAGCAAAGCTCTGCTAAGTGAAACCCTAAATAGGTTTCCTTTAGATCAGGGATCTATTGAGAGCGAGGCTCTATCGATGAAAATTAATTTAATTTAATTTAATCCAAATTAAAATTTTCACCTAAAAGTTTTAAGAATGTAACTCTTAAAGTTCTTGAAAATAAAGAGCAGGGCTCTGAGTTCTGAAAGTAAAATTTTAGAGATGAGAATCATCTAAGAGACCAAAGGTCCTATTTATAGGCATCAAGTGCCCTTTCAGCTTCCAAGGGAATACGCGACGGTTCGGAGTCTGCCACCGCTGCGCTCACGTTAGAAGGCCACGTAAGCGCAACGGTGGGGGGGCATTTGTTTACCTCAATCAGAGCAAAGCTCTGTTCAAATTCCAAGGTGGGAAAAGAAGCAATGCTTCTGTCAAAAAAAAAAAGCCGCAACTGCGCAGTGCGCAGTACGCAGTGCTCAACTGCGCTGCGCAGTAAAAAAAAATAAAAAATAAAAATAAAAATAAAAAAATAAAAATAAAAAAATAAAAAAAATAAAAAAAATTTTATTGCGCGACACGTGTCTGCGCAGTTACGCAAGCGATACACGACACGTGTCACGCGCTAGGGAGTTACGCAAAAAACAGAATAAAGATTTATGGAAATCTTTTCTGTTTTTGTTAAAATAAGAAGATTTCTTCTGTAAAACAGAGCCCTTTGGATTAAAGATCCAACGGTGGGGAAAATTCCCCAAATCACTCAGAGAATGATCTCTTTAACAAATTTTAACTAATTTATGGGCACTATAAAAAAGACCCTAAACCTCATTTCAAAAGAGGAAGATCTGGCTAAAAAAAAAAGGAGAAAGAGGACTCTGAAAAACGCTTCAAGAATATAAAAAAAGGTAAAAACCTTTGAAAGAAGAGAAATTTCTCTTGTGAACAAGATCATGGATCTTCAATAAATAAATAAATAAATAAATAAAATAAAAATAAAAATAGTACCTTGCACTTGTTTTATGAACCATCGGTTCTTGAACCTAAAAGGTTCTTAAGTTAATAGTGCTTTGCACTTTCATGAACCTTTGGTTCTCTGAGATAAGAAAAACAAGAAAAACTTGTTTTTCTTAGATCTAAATCAAATAGTGCCTTGCACTTGTTTTATGAACCATCAGTTCTTGAACCTAAAAGGTTCTTAAATTAATAATGCTTTGCACTTCTTATGAACCACTGGTTCTCTAAAACAAGAAAAAAAAACAGAAATAAAAAAGATAGTACTTTGCACTTTTATGAACCTTTGGTCCTTGAAATAAAAAGAAAAACTTGTTCTTCTTTGATCTAAATTAGATCAAGAAATCAAATAGTGCTTTGCATTTCTTTTATGAACCATTGGTTCTTGAATCTAAAAGATTCTCAAATTAATAGTGCTTTGCACTTATAAATCTGCACTGTTGCGCTCTCTGATTGGCGCAAAGCGCTTGACAAATGCAATGCATTTCCTAAAGGGCCAGGCCCAAACCAAAAAGACCTAGTAGGCCTAATTAAATTGCAGTGCAATAAAAGGGGCAGAGCCCAAACAAAATAGATGCTCTGCATCATTTATAAAAGGGCAGAGTCCAAACAAAATAGATGCTCTGCATCATTTATAAAAGGGCAGAGCCCAAACAAAACAAAAATAATGCAATGCATTATTTAAAAAGGGGCAAAGCCCTAACTCAGGCCTAATTGGCCAAAGACAAATAAAAATGTTGAACATTCAACTGGACTTAGCCCAGTCATGGCCATAAGTCCTCAAATTAAATTGACTGAGCACGGCTGCTCCCTAAATGAATTTACATCCGGTTCGAGGGTACATCTCTGAACTCCTCTGACACCTATCGTTGTAATCCTTCAACGACGTCAGAGAGGTGACGGGTCCCAATGACCACACATGAATATGGACTGCGGGGTCCTTAAACTCATGGACCGAAACGTCCTTAAACTAATATCGGACCGAAACGTCCCTAAACTAATATCGGACCGAAACGTCCCTAAACTAATAACGGACCACTACGTCCCTAAACTGGCGTTGGACCGAAAAGTCCTTAAACTAATAATGGACCACCACGTCTCTAAACTGGAATACGGACCGAAACGTCCCTAAACTAATAATGGACCGAAACGTCTCTAAACTGGAATACGGACCGAAACGTCCGAAACGTCCCGAAACTAATATCCGACCGAAACGTCCCTAAATTAATATCGGACCGAAACGTCCCTAAACTAATAACGGACCGAAACGTCCCTAAACTGGCGTTGGACCGAAAAGTCCTTAAACTAATAATGGACCACCACGTCTTTAAACTGGAATACGGACCGAAACGTCCCTAAACTAATAATGGACCGAAACGTCCTTAAACTAATATCGGACCGAAACGTCCTTAAACTAATATCGGACCGAAACGTCCCTAAACTGGAATATGGACCACCACGTCCCTAAACTGGCACAATAGAGCCCAAATACTCTTTTGTCGGATCTAAACGGTCCCGTTAAGTTGATCTTAGTCTCAAACCGGACTAACGTATCCTTAACAAACGTTTGAGTCGATCTTAGCCTCAAAAATGGCTAACGTATCCTCCAAACAGACTTTAGTCCCAAATTGGACTACGAATCTCCCAAACTGGAACAATAGAGCCCAAACGCTCTTTTGTCGGATCTAAACGATCACGTTAAGTTGATCTCAGTCTCAAACAGGACTATCGTATCCTTAACGAACGTTTAAGTTGATCTTAGCCGCAACGCGACTAATGCATCCTTAAACTAAAAACACCAAACCCAAATCTAAGTAAATACGGATTTGGACTAATCCACGTCCTACGGACGATGGGATTACTCAGTCTCCGTATACAATCCACGAGCAACCACAAACAAAACAAACATACACGACACGAAGTGAAATTCTGGAGAAGGAGAAAGTTGTTACCGCGATGCGGTAGCGTAATTAACTGCAGGGGCTTGCGCCTGCAGGGAAGAGCGTCCCCACAATCAAAAACCCCTCACCCTGAGGGGGAATCTGATGAAGTCTGCTACATCGGCCGCATCCGTCTAAACCTCCGATATACAGCGCCATAAATCAACTTGGCATCTTCGGAGAGGTAGACGGATAAAACCATATAGCATCTGCCCCGAATCTCAAGCGAGACGCAAAGTCTAGGCCGCCATTCGGAGGGGAACAAGCACAAGTGATGGGTGTTCGCTCTATACATTCTTAATGGGATAGAAGCCTACCCCCGACAGTCGGAACACACACATACAACAAGAATACACAACAAACACATAATTAGAGAGTGATTCGAGATGTTCAAGTTAAAACCAATATATGATAATATGAAACCTTCATATTCTCATCGATACTCATATATAAAACTAAAAGCGCCACTTAGTCCCCGTCTATCGGTTAATATACGTGCGATGCTCGTCGTGACATAGAACTATACGAAGGTTGTTAAATATCGGACAGTATAGCTCGATACTAACAACCGTCGTATAGTCTACGCGACGAGAAAATTCAAACGTATGGTAACCCATAGATTTGTCCCGTGTGGACAAGTTAAGAATGTATAAAGCAAACGCCTTCATTCACTTGTGTTTTCATCCGTTTCGAGATATTTCATCGGTACCTTTTCGCTGATTCTCCGTGTACAAAGATAGATTAGATGTTCATTTCAACGTTGTTTCACAGCTTTGAAATGATTATCTATTCTATTACAGTGTACTCGGAGAACAGCGGGGAGGTGCTGCCGAAATTTACTCGAAACGGTTGAAAGCACAAATGATGGGTGTTCACTCTATACATTTTTAATAGGATATAAGCCTACCCCCGACAGCCGGAATACACACATACAACAAGAATACACAACAAACGCATAATTAGAGAGTGATTCGAGATGTTCAAGTTAAAACCAATATATGATAATATGAAACCTTCATATTCTCATCGATACTCATATATGAAACTAAAAGCGTCGCTTAGTCCCCGTCTATCGGTTAACACACGTGTGATACTTATCGTTACATAGAACTATACGAAGGTTGTTAAATATCGGACAGTATAGCTCGATACTAACAACCGTCGTATAGTCTACGCAACGAGAAATTTCAATCGTATGGTAACCCATAGATTTGTCCCGTGTGGACAAGTTAAGAATGTATAAAGCAAACGCCTTCATTCACTTGTGTTTTCATCCGATTCAAGATATTTCGTCGGTACCTTTCCGCTGGTTCTCCGTGTACAAAGATAGATTAGATGTTCATTTCAACGTTGTTTCACAGCTTTGAAATGATTATCTATTCTATTACAGTGTACTCGGAGAACAGCGGGGAGGTGCTGCCGAAATTTACTCGAATCGGTTGAAAGCACAAGTGATGGGTGTTTGCTCTATACATTCTTAATGTGATAGAAGCCTACCCCCGACAGCCGGAACACACATATACATCAAGAATACACAACAAACGCATAATTAGAGAGTGAGTCGAGATGTTCAAGTTAAAACCAATATATGATAATATGAAACCTTCATATTCTCATCGATACTCATATATGAAACTAAAAGCGCCACTTAGTCCCCGTCTATCGATTAACATACGTTCAATAATTTATTCTTTTCAACGAAAAACGCACACACAAAGTAT
This sequence comes from Agapanthus africanus, assembly GCA_030015575.1. NCBI lineage: Eukaryota > Viridiplantae > Streptophyta > Magnoliopsida > Asparagales > Amaryllidaceae > Agapanthus > Agapanthus africanus. Next base: position 162,511 of record JASDDO010000244.1, on the reverse strand, counting down.
ATACACAGATTTTCTCCTTTGTCAGTAACTATCCATGTTTCCCCCAATCAGAGCAAGGCTCTGTTTGAATTTCAAAATTCAAAATTCGAAGCAACGCTTCAGATTCAATGCGCTGAGCGCAGGGCGCCACGTGTCTGGCGCAGACGCATCAGCGTAGCGTCCAAGGCAGCGCACCCAATCAGAGCAAAGCTCTGTGTTAAACAAAGCAACGCTTCAGTTGCGCTGCGCTGTGCGCTGCGCGACACGTGTCAGCGCAGATGCGCTAGCGCGGTTGCGCTGTGCTGTGCGCTGCACGACACGTGTCAGCGCAGATGCTCTAGAGCGGTTGCGCTGCGCGACACGTGTCAGTGCAGATGCGCTTGCGCGGTTGCGCTGCGCTGTGCGCTGCATGACACGTGTCACACGCTGGGCATCTGCGCCAAACAGAATTAAAATTCTAAAGAAATCTTTTCTGTTCTTGCTAAAACAAGAAGATTTTCTTCTGTAAAACAGAAGCCCTTGGATCAAAGATCCAACGGTGTGAAAAATTCCCCAAATCACTCAAAGAAAGATCTCGTCAACAAATTTAACTAATTTATGGGCACTATAAAAAGGACCCCAGACCTCAATTCAAAGGCATGCACATTTTCTAAAAAAAAGAGAGAGAGAAAGAGAACTCTGAAGAACTCCTCGAGAACAAAAAAGGTAAAGACCTTTAGAAAAAGAGAAAGTTCTCTTATGAACAGATCATAGATCTTTAATAATAATAAAAAAAACAAAATAAAAATAGTGCTTTGCACTTCTTATGAACCACTGGTTCTTTAAAACAAGAAAACAACAAAATAAAAAAAATAGTGTTTTGCACTTTTATGAACCTCTGGTTCTTGAAATAAAAAGAAAAACTTGTTTTTCTTTGATCTAAATTAGATCAAGAAAAAGAATAGTGCTTTGTACTTGTAAACTGCGCTGTTGCGCTCCTGGATTGGCGCAAGCTACCAGAGTGCGCCACGTGTCAGCAGCGCAGGCGCAGCGCATTGGCGCAACGTACTGCACTTGCGCAACACGTGTCAACACTACAAGCGCTTGCGCTATCTGATTGGCGCAAAGCGCCTGATAAATGCAATGCATTTCCTAAAGGGCCAAGCCCAAGTCAAAAAACCAAACAGGCCTAATTAAATTGATGCTTTGCATCATTTATAAATGGGCAGAGCCCAAACAAAATAATAAAAATGCTGTGCAGAAGCCTTGCAGAGCCCAAAATAAATTGATGCTCTGCATCTTTTATGGGCAGAGCCCAAACAAAAAAAATAGAAAATAATGCAATGCATTATTTAAATATGGGCCAAGCCCTAGCACAGGTCTAACAGACCAAAAACAAATAAAAGGCGTTGAATATTTTTCAACTGGACTTAACCCAATCATGGCCGTAAGTCCTCAAATTAAATTGACTGAGCAAGATTGCTCCCTTAAATCAATTTATATCCGGTTCGAGGGTACATCTCCGAGCTCCTCTGACACCTATTGTTGTAATCCTTCAACGACGTCAGAGAGGTGACGGGTCCCGACAATTGCATATCAACATGGACTGCGGGGTCCTTAAACTCGTGGACCGAAACGTCCTTAAACTAATGTTGGACCAAAACGTCCTTAAACTAATAATGGACCCCTACGTCCCTAAACTGGAATATGGACCACCACGTCCCTAAACTGGCGATGGACCACCACGTCCTTAAACTGGAACATAGACCACCACGTCCCTAAACTGGAATATGGACCACTACGTCCCTAAATTGGAACAATAGAGCCCCCAAATGCTCTTTTACCGGATCTAAAAGATCCCGTTTAAGTCGATCTTAGCCCCAAACACGGCTAACGTATTGTCACGCCCCGCTTCCCAGTGTACGGCGAAGTGGACGCGACGAGGTCCGCTACGTATGTACTCAGAAGTACATACGCTAAGCGTAGCTAAGCAATATAAAATATTACACAAGAGACAAGAGTATAAAAAGAGCAGCAACTTTTATTTATTAACATTCTTTGTACAATACATGAAAGGAAATACAACTGATATAAAAGATGCCTAAACAGTGGCATAACAGGAAATGAAAAGTACAAAAAGGAAAAGTGTACAATGAAACTACAGTGCAGGGTCTTCAGAAAACTGCTCCAAGTCTTCTTGCGATGGCTCAATCTCAGCCGGGTCCAAATCACCTGACGACATTCAAAGAAGAGAGAAACAGAATGTCGTCAGCGAACAGGTCGCTCGGTAAGTCCCAAAGATAAGGGGGGAATAGACAGAGAGTAAGAGAGGGAGAGTGTAGCTTTTAATGTTGTATTATAATATTGTAATGTTGTATTAACGCTGCTGATTGTAGCCTGGTACAGAAGATGCCAGTGTATACGAGGGGAGTCCCACTTACACCGGGGACTTTGGTAACCTGTAGTACAAGGCTCCGTCGATAATACCACGGAACAACGACATGGATGTAATTACGTCTTAAGTGACCACCTCGTGCCACCTTTAACATCTTCCGTACCAATCTACCCCTTTAAACCCCGTAGTGTTTTAACAGTGTTGTAGTATTGAAATATGTAAACTGGATGACTGACCAAAACCATGATATCAGTAAACATGTTGTAACTGTATAATCAGGAAAATGGAATATCAGGATAATGGATGAATATCCATGGTTTGATTCAGTCAAAATGAATATATTGTTAACTGGATTCAGGGATTCCTGTATTCAAATTTGTATTGGAATATGATTGAATATAGGTTGACTTGAATTATATTCAAGTCAGAATTAGTCAGACTCCAACCCGAGTCAGACTAAAAGAAAGATAATTTGAAGTTCAATATTAGTTAGGGGCCTTATTGTAATTTGTGAAACTTGAGGGGGTTTTATGTAAAAAGTACTTTTGTATAGTTTTCAAAATATACCTCAAGTATTTAATAATCATCTTTATTATTATAATGAATGTGAATTTTATTTGTGTTATTCTAGTGAATATATCCTAATAGAAGAATTAATTGTTTATTTGAAATTCGTGGTATTTTAATGTAACTTTTAATCTTGAATTTTAGGAAAAAGTGGAAACTTTATATTATAACAAAATAGGTGTTTAAAAGATAATTATATATAATTAAACACATAAATAATTTTCTTTTATATGAATATTTTATTTACAAAAAGTCTCACGTTCCTTAAATATCGTATTTTAAACCTTTCGGGACCGAATGCTCCTTGCGGAGGTCTGAATCTCGCACTACTAGCCTGCGGGTGCACGATGAACCGTACTATCCCTAACAGGTTCCCCAAAGATGGGTTGTAGCGGCACTTTGCTTAGGTTTTATAAATACTTTTCATTTAGGAAAACGGTTTTATAAATATAGGGTGTTTATTTGCAAAAGAGTATAGTTTTTGTATTTTAGTTATTAGGGTTTCCTAAGCCAACTAGCCTATTTCTAGGATCTAAACGATGAGTCATTAGAAGCCTCAAATCGCCTCTTCACCGTCAATTGCGGCCAGATAAGTGCCAGGTAAGTGGGAAGGAACCACAGTCATGGGCCTAATTAAAAACCACTAGCCTTAGACATACTTGCCTAGACCCACAAGACAATTTAGATAAACGATCGATGTCCATGACCAATCGTGCTTTCATTTTATATAAGATTTTATTTAGAAAAGTTTACAATTTAAAGATTTAACTAAAGGTTATAAAGGTTATGGTATTTTAGTGAAAATTCCTGTAATTTCGTATTCTGTATTTTTGATATTTATCATTTAGGGTTATATTGAGTGTGTGTAAGGGTAGGTCATTACCCCCTGACTTATATTAGGTTTTGGTGAAGTTTAAAAGTGAAATAAGCTATGTTAAACCTAAAGGTATTAAAGTGCAAGAATACGGTATTCGTAAACGTTATCATTTCATGTGTGAAATTTCATTCAAATTGATTGAAACAAGTTTAGTTATCATAATAAACATGTTTAGGAGTGAGGTACTTGATTACATTAAGAAAAATGAACTTCATGGTATTTTAATGAAAGAAATACGGTTTTGTAAAGAACTTATCATTTCATGTGGAAAAGTGTGATTAAATTGGTTTAAGGGTGATTAATAGTCAACATGCATATGGGTAGGTAATATGTATTAGGTGACAAGTGGAATTTTAAAGAAAAATCGAATCGGAAATCAGTTTGTCCGATTTCCGTCGGGTTCCAGAAATTCGTATTTTTTACATTAAAGAAAAGGAAGGTAGAAGAGGTGGGACTTACGGGTTTAAACTCTTCTAAAGAGTAAAGAGAACTAGGAAGGAAGGCCGAGGATGGTTACGTCGCCGGTTGCTCCAAAACACGTCGCCGGAATTCCGTCAGGGCTTCGCCGTGAACTCGGTTTCAAAGCACACTTCTTGTGGAAACTTTTGAGAGAGTGGCTCAAGATTTTGGGGGGTGAGAGGGTAGTGTGTAGGGTTGGTATTTATAGGGTTAGGCTAGGGTTAGGGTAGATGAAAAGTTAGAAATAAAAATGTGATAAAATGTAATAAAAATGTATTAAAAGTGGAGTAATTGGAGTTTTTAAAGAGCTCTGGAAGTGGTATGAGGCTGAAACTTTGCAGGTGCGTAGGGAATACCAAAATACACAACTTTCATGTTGTGACCCTCGCCGGAATCGGCCGAATCGGGGGTGACTCGGCCGTGACTCGGTCGGATCACTGAGTCGGACGATTCAAGGCCGAGTTGGCCGATTCCCGACCGAGTCCGGTGACCTGGATCTCCCCCGACGGTTCATATACCCTCTGCAAGTGTTACATCTTTGGGTGTAGTGGGGTTTTTGTGAGATATGCACGTGTAAACTCTTGGTATTCTAAAGGTTTTTAAAAAAATCAATATTAAAAATAATGTGGGGTATGTGATTCGAACTCTGATGGCTTGGTTCAGCAATGCAAGGTATTACCAATGAGCTACAAGCTCCTTCTTGTAATTATTGTGGTATTTAATTACTTAAACTGATAGCAGCAAGAATAAATACTCCTAGTATACATTAAATTTAAAGTAAATTCTTGTACACTAAAAATTGAGCTATTATATTCTTGTAGCTTGTAATTAAAAACAAAATAATTACCTATATCTTGGGCTCATGCTAAAATACCCCTTTGTGGATTTTTGAAAAAAATATTTGAAAAAAAATTTTGTATAGAAAAATTAGGGTTGTTACATTCTACCCTCCTTATAAAAATTTCGTCCTCGAAATTTGTAAAAGGAAAGTGTAACAGTTTGGTGTCAAAATTAAAGGTTGTAAAGAAGTTTTAGTCAAAGTGGTGAGAAGGTTACCTGGGTTACCTTGGTTCACAGTTTCAGATTCTATGGCTGCTAAGGTGAAAGCCTGTCGCCGTGGCACGTTCCTCCTAGCTGGAGGCATATTCCCCTGTACTCGAGGCATATTTCTCAGTGCCTGATGGAATTGACGATTTGGCTGAGCAGGAAATCTACGTGGAGATGGTGCTGGGAGTGCAGGACGAGTTGCAGGAGCCTGGATAGCTGGCTGCTGCGGGTAGTTGGCGGGTGTGTGTGCTGAGTTGCGTCTTTAAGGACAGTTTCCAATTCCGTGATTGAACGCGCCACAAACCAAACATAGGCCTTTTGCGCGTCTACAGTCCTTCCATAAGTGACCTTCCCTCTTGCAATAAAAGCAAAAATCGGGTCTTGACCGATCCTTAACTTCTTCCAGTCTTCTAAGTTCAACAGCTGGCATTGAAGAGGCCCCTCCTGCCATCTGAGTGGCAGGATGTTTCACTCCTGCAGACTGAGGTCTGCCCCTTGCTTTTATCACTGCTTCATAGCTGCGGGCAGCTTCCAGAGCATCTTCATGAGTCAGAAATTTTCCCGTGGCTAGAGCAGCCTGAATCTCCGTGTCCAGTCCTTGTTGAAAGCGACGGGCTCTAATATCGTCCGTCGGTATCAAGTGTGCTGCGAATCGGCTTAACATGGTGAATTCAGCGTCGTATTCATCTACTGATTTGTCCCACATCGATCCTTGTTGTAGATGAATGAACTGCTGCTCCATTGCAAACCTGGCAGTCGCTGGAAAGTATTTCGCGTCGAACTTCTCGCGAAAAGTCTTCCATTCAATAGGTTTCACAAGACGGCTTTCTTCCGCCTTCCACCAGTTGCGAGCGTTGTCCGTGAGTTGTAGTTTCGCTACACGGACCCAAGCGACGTCTGGCACTTGTGCTGCGGCCAGATCATCCTCGATACTTTGAGCCCATTCCTCAGCTTCCAGTGGGCTCCCTTTTCCTGAGAACTGCTTCGGATGTAAAGCCCTGAATTGTTTCACTCCCGGAGCATCAGTCTCAGAACGGTTCAGAAGTTGTTGCTGTCCCTCGAGAAGGCTGCGGATCGCCTCAAATAGCATTGTTTGCTCAGTGGGTGGTGTAGGAACAGCCGGTGTGAGAGGTAGTGCTGAGGGTGTGTTGTTGACGTTGGTGCTGGTGTTGTTTGGGGAATCCATAACCCTGAAGAAAAATTTGGGTTAGAACAGATTCAAGTACATGAAATGATAAGATTCAAGGAAGATGAAATTGCAAGATTCAAGGAACATGAATTGTAAAGAATGTTTTAGTTGCTGGTTCTTATGTTATATTGCTTAGGTTGTTCACGCAGACCAGAACTGCATGACAGGGATTCATACAGCTCTGACCTGCATGGGCCACCAACAAAACCTGTCACGCCCCGCTTCCCAGTGTACGGCGAAGTGGACGCGACGAGGTCCGCTACGTATGTACTCAGAAGTACATACGCTAAGCGTAGCTAAGCAATATAAAATATTACACAAGAGACAAGAGTATAAAAAGAGCAGCAACTTTTATTTATTAACATTCTTTGTACAATACATGAAAGGAAATACAACTGATATAAAAGATGCCTAAACAGTGGCATAACAGGAAATGAAAAGTACAGAAAGGAAAAGTGTACAATGAAACTACAGTGCAGGGTCTTCAGAAAACTGCTCCAAGTCTTCTTGCGATGGCTCAATCTCAGCCGGGTCCAAATCACCTGACGACATTCAAAGAAGAGAGAAAAAGAATGTCGTCAGCGAACAGGTCGCTCGGTAAGTCCCAAAGATAAGGGGGGAATAGACAGAGAGTAAGAGAGGGAGAGTGTAGCTTTTAATGTTGTATTATAATATTGTAATGTTGTATTAACGCTGCTGATTGTAGCCTGGTACAGAAGATGCCAGTGTATACGAGGGGAGTCCCACTTACACCGGGGACTTTGGTAACCTGTAGTACAAGGCTCCGTCGATAATACCACGGAACAACGGCATGGATGTAATTACTTCTTAAGTGACCACCTCGTGCCACCTTTAACATCTTCCGTACCAATCTACCCCTTTAAACCCCATAGTGTTTTAACAGTGTTGTAGTATTGGAATATGTAAACTGGATGACTGACCAAAACCATGATATCAGTAAACATGTTGTAACTGTATAATCAGGAAAATGGAATATCAGGATAATGGATGAATATCCATGGTTTGATTCAGTCAAAATGAATATATTGTTAACTGGATTCAGGGATTCCTGTATTCAAATTTGTATTGGAATATGATTGAATATAGGTTGACTTGAATTATATTCAAGTCAGAATTAGTCAGACTCCAACCCGAGTCAGACTAAAAGAAAGATAATTTGAAGTTCAATATTAGTTAGGGGCCTTATTGTAATTTGTGAAACTTGAGGGGGTTTTATGTAAAAAGTACTTTTGTATAGTTTTCAAAATATACCTCAAGTATTTAATAATCATCTTTATTATTATAATGAATGTGAATTTTATTTGTGTTATTCTAGTGAATATATCCTAATAGAAGAATTAATTGTTTATTTGAAATTCGTGGTATTTTAATGTAACTTTTAATCTTGAATTTTAGGAAAAAGTGGAAACTTTATATTATAACAAAATAGGTGTTTAAATGATAATTATATATAATTAAACACATAAATAATTTTCTTTTATATGAATATTTTATTTACAAAAAGTCTCACGTTCCTTAAATATCGTATTTTAAACCTTTCGGGACCGAATGCTCCTTGCGGAGGTCTGAATCTCGCACTAATAGCCTGCGGGTGCACGATAAACCGTACTATCCCTAACAGGTTCCCCAAAGATGGGTTGTAGCGGCACTTTGCTTAGGTTTTATAAATACTTTTCATTTAGGAAAACGGTTTTATAAATATAGGGTGTTTATTTGCAAAAGAGTATAGTTTCCGTATTTTAGTTATTAGGGTTTCCTAAGCCAACTAGCCTATTTCTAGGATCTAAACGATGAGTCATTAGAAGTCTCAAATCGCCTCTTCACCGTCAATTGCGGCCAGATAAGTGCCAGGTAAGTGGGAAGGAACCACAGTCGTGGGCCTAATTAAAAACCACTAGCCTTAGACACACTTGCCTAGACCCACAAGACAGTTTAGATAAACGATCGATGTCCATGACCAATCGTGCTTTCATTTTATATAAGATTTTATTTAGAAAAGTTTACAATTTAAAGATTTAACTAAAGGTTATAAAGGTTATGGTATTTTAGTGAAAAGTCCTGTAATTTCGTATTCTGTATTTTTGATATTTATCATTTAGGGTTATATTGAGTGTGTGTAAGGGTAGGTCATTACCCCCTGACTTATATTAGGTTTTGGTGAAGTTTAAAGGTGAAATAAGCTATGTTAAATCTAAAGGTATTAAAGTGCAAGAATACGGTATTCGTAAACGTTATCATTTCATGTGTGAAATTTCATTCAAATTGATTGAAACAAGTTTAGTTATCACAATAAACATGTTTAGGAGTGAGGTACTTGATTACATTAAGAAAAATGAACTTCATGGTATTTTAATGAAAGAAATACGGTTTTGTAAAGAACTTATCATTTCATGTGGAAAAGTGTGATTAAATTGGTTTAAGGGTGATTAATAGTCAACATGCATATGGGTAGGTAATATGTATTAGGTGAAAAGTGGAATTTTAAAGAAAAATCGAATCGGAAATCAGTTTGTCCGATTTCCGTCGGGTTCCAGAAATTCGTATTTTTTACATTAAAGAAAAGGAAGGTAGAAGAGGTGGGACTTACGGGTTTAAACTCTTCTAAAGAGTAAAGAGAACTAGGGAGGAAGGCCGAGGATGGTTACGTCGCCGGTTGCTCCAAAACACGTCGCCGGAATTCCGTCAGGGCTTCGCCGTGAACTCGGTTTCAAAGCACACTTCTTGTGGAAACTTTTGAGAGAGTGGCTCAAGATTTTGGGGGGTGAGAGGGTAGTGTGTAGGGTTGGTATTTATAGGGTTAGGCTAGGGTTAGGGTAGATGAAAAGTTAGAAATAAAAATGTGATAAAATGTAATAAAAATGTATTAAAAGTGGAGTAATTGGAGTTTTTAAAGAGCTCTGGAAGTGGTATGAGGCTGAAACTTTGCAGGTGCGTAGGGAATACCAAAATACACAACTTTCATGTTGTGACCCTCACCGGAATCGGCCGAATCGGGGGTGACTCGGCCGTGACTCGGTCGGATCACTGAGTCGGACGATTGAAGGCCGAGTTGGCCGATTCCAGACCGAGTCCGGTGACCTGGATCTCCCCCGACGGTTCATATAGCCTCTGCAAGTGTTACATCTTTGGGTGTAGTGGGGTTTTTGTGAGATATGCACGTGTAAACTCTTGGTATTCTAAAGGTTTTTAAAAAAATCAATATTAAAAATAATGTGGGGTATGTGATTCGAACTCTGATGGCTTGGTTCAGCAATGCAAGGTATTACCAATGAGCTACAAGCTCCTTCTTGTAATTATTGTGGTATTTAATTACTTAAACTGATAGCAGCAAGAATAAATACTCCTAGTATACATTAAATTTAAAGTAAATTCTTGCACACTAAAAATTGAGCTATTATATTCTTGTAGCTTGTAATTAAAAACAAAATAATTACCTATATCTTGGGCTCATGCTAAAATACCCCTTTGTGGATTTTTGAAAAAAATATTTGAAAAAAAATTTTGTATAGAAAAATTAGGGTTGTTACACGTATCCTTAAATATTCAAATGGATTATAAAACTCCCAATCAACTCTGGTTCGAGGGTACATCTCCGAGCTCCTCTGACACATGTCGTTGTAATCCTTCAACGACATCAGAGAGGTGACGAGTCCTGACGGCCATGGATCACTACGTTAAGTTGATCTCAGTCTCAAACAGGACTGATGTATCCTTAACGAACGTTTAAGTTGATCTTAGCCTCAATACGGCTAATGTATCCTTAAACTAAAAACACCAAACCCAAATCTAAGTAAATACGGATTTGGACTAATCCACGTCCTACGGGCGACGGCATTACTCAGTCTCCGTATACAATCCACGGGTAACCACAAACAAAACAAATACACACGACACGAAGTGAAATTCTGAAGAAGGAGAAAGTTGTTATCGCGACGCGGTAGCGTAATTAACTGCAGGGGCTTGCGCCTGCAGGGAAGAGCGTCCCCACAATCAAAAACACCTCAAGCGAGGGGGAATCTGACGAAGTCTGCTACATCGGCCGCATCCGTCTAAACCTCCGATATACGGTGCCATAAATCAACTTGGCATCTTCGGAGAAGTGGACGGATAAAACTAAATAGCATCTGCCCCGAATCTCAGCGTCAGGACATCGCGGTCCTGTGCGCCGCCATTCGGAGGGGAACAGATTCTGGCACGCCCGGTGGGACCTCTTCCTCTTTCCACTCCACACTTCGTGTGTCGTCCTCGCGAACCAATCACGGTTTGTTAAATGGTTGCCTTCGGATTTCAAGTTACTAAGATTTGATCTTTTGCCTGGTGCAGAACTCAAGATTCAATGGCCTTTAACTGCACCAACTGCTCGAAATGCCACTACAACGGATGCTCCACCTCACCGGGAGATGTAGCATATGGGCCCCAAGCGGCCTCCTTCCTCGCTCTACCGGTAGACCAGGTGACCCAAGCCACCACTGGCCTGTTCTTCGGGACCATGATCCCACCTACAAGCTTCCCTACGCCAGTAGCTGCACCGGAAGTGAACAAAAAGTCGGTTTTCGACCGGCTCACTGCTACGACGGCCCCTGTCAACGGGTCTCCCACTACCAAACCGACAGCCTCTGTTTTCACCAGGCTAAATCAGAACTCTAAACTGGCTGTCCCAAGGAAATCAATAACTGCTGCTCAAGAAGTCGTCAAGGCGGCTTCCCCTGTCAAAGAGTCAGTCTTTTCAAGACTGACGATTCCTGCTCCTGCCCCTGCTCGAGGATCCGTCTTCGACAGGTTGAATATCACCCCTCAAAAGACAACCTCAGTCTTTAAGAGGTTAACACCAGCGACGCCTTATTCAGACAGGGGGCAAAAAGAAGATGTCTCAATCTCCGAGCCAGTCCCAACGGCTCGTCATGCTCGACGTCGCCATTGGCAACGAGTGAGGAAGGCAGGGGGAAACTCCCCCTCAGGGCTAACTCCACCGACTCCAGTGGTGGAAGTCAACGCTGCTGTTCCAACTGGGAACAGCTTTGAACTACTGAGGAGGGTACGGAAGAACTCTCCAACCTCTACACTGAAGAGATCTCTTCCACCTGCGGATAGAGTTCCAGAAACGAAGCAAGAACAGCCCCATCAACGGCTGTCCTCAAGAATTTATAAAGTTTGGAGGAGAGTTCAAGACTCCGTGATCGACCCGGATCACTCCCGTCAACGAAAGAAGACGAAGGTGCAAAAAGGAAAAGACCGTCCTATTGAAGAGCAAGGGACAACGATCGCTAGGGTGCCCACTACAATGGCCCCTTCAACTTCAACGGCCCACAAAAGAAGAAGGCCGGAGAAAACCCGCGCCCATGGCAAATGCCAAAGGTGGTGAGCCTAAACGCCCTAAGTCCGGGGGTATGATAGTTCATACAGTTTATGTGGCATCGGGAAAGGAGGATAGCCGCATATCAACAGGTCATAGACCGCATACGAGGTCAGTGATCAAGGCTCAGGAGCAGCAGCAGAAGCTCCAAGAAATGATGAACGCTATGGCCGCACTAACAGGGCCAAAAGAAAGCCCTGAAACGTCCTCGGACGAACGTCAGGAGGAAGAAACCGACGCTGAATTCCTTCGGATATTGGAGAAGAAGGACAAAGAGGCTGCAGAACAAGCAGCCAACATACAGCGTATGGACCTCCTTTTCCAAGACATGATAAGGATGATGATACAACAAGATCCTCCGACCGAAGAGCCCCCGATCGTCCTTGGCGACGATAGGGGAGAGACATCAAATCCTCCGCCAGCTCTATCGATGGCTAAGGAGGATACAATCTCCAAAGCTGATTTGGATGAGTACATCACCCAGCAAATACGGGTTTATCATGCGACCGAAGCGGCCGGTCAGGTCGTAAAAACGGGACGGCCATATCCAAGTTGGTACGATCAAATCAAGTACCCACCCGGTTACACAATTCCCAAGTTCCATGTTTACAAAGGGACGGGCAATCCTCATCAACATGTTGCCCAGTTCAGGGCACTCTGCGGCAACACCGGCGGTGATGACAAGCTGTTGCTTTGCTAGTTTGTTGGAAGCTTATCAAATACGGCGTTCGAATGGTACTCTGAGCTCCCGAACGACTCTATTAAAACCTTCGCGGAGATGGAGCTGCTGTTTACTCAGCGTTTTGCAAGCGCCAGTGAACGTACCCCGATGACGGCACTGATTAACGTCAGGATAAAACCCGGCGAGACGTGGGTTCAGTACGCTATACGATGGCGGAACTTATGGTCGAAGTGTGAGCAGCGCATTGAAGAAGCTCCCGCGGTGGGTATGTTTGTGAGAACCCTTGATCCGTAAGCAACCATCTCACAATTTATGATGTTTTTCAAGCCAACTACCTTCCAGGCCTTGATTGACAAACTAGCGCAAATGGATCAAATGGGCCATAAACCCCCTCTTCCAAGGCCGGACTCCCGAAATGACAAAGGGAAGGGAAAAGCGATCGTCGTTGCTAATGCTCAACAACAACCGAGCGACTCGAAGCCGGTTGCTCGTCAAAATAATATGCGCCCGTACGTACCCCTTGAGGATAGGATGGGACGTCCTTATTCCTTTCCCCGCGATAAAACGAGGAGGTTATTCGAGCTGGCGTTGCGCAACAGACTCATAAATCTGTCGGATCCAAAACGTCCGTTGCAACCAAGTGACGTCAACGAGCCCAACTACTGTCCTTATCATCGAGTACTAGGCCATCCGATCGAAGACTGCTACGTTTTCAAGAATTGGCTTGAAAAACAGTACCGACAGGGCAAGTTCGCGTTATCTAACAAATGGAAGGTGAATCCCCCGCAGCCCCATACCTCTAAGGGGACGAATACACCGGGGGCAATATGCTCCGTCATTGAAGAAGCTCCTTGGGAGGTTGTATTATCAGCCAAGACAAAGAGGATGCTAAACGACCTTCAGACATGTCCAGCGATTAGGCGGAAGAGCCCGTTGGAACCGCAGGTCATTGAAGGGATGCTGAAGCCACGTCCAACTCCAAAGACCGGTGATGGTGGCTTAAGCACTCGCAACCAGCCGTCAAAATCTTCGAAAAAGAAGAAGAAGAAATCTAAGAAGCCCGTGAAGCCTGGCGACAAGCGCATGGACTTACAAAAGCAAATTGACGCGCTGGATGAATACAACCAAAATGCACGGACTCCTGTTACGCTCCAAGAGTTCCTCAATCACGTCTTTCAAGAAGAAGATGAGGGAGAAAGTTCATCGGATGAATCCGAGGAATATGTGGTGAGCTGTCATATGATTTCCCATTCGATCACGAACGATGAGGAGACTCCTTGCACCGAAAAGCTGGGGGCAGATCCTGAACCAAAAGTTCTGGGACCATCAGATGAGGTAATTGACGCATTCCTTAATGAAGCTCGGTTGAAAAGTAAAGCTGATCGGGAGTGCGAGGTGGCTATATTTGAAAGGGCCAAGCGCCAGCGACTTGATGAAGGAGCTGAGACAATCCCGTTGGAGCTAAACACCTCCGCTACCGACAAAAGCCAATTCAAGATGAGGAAAAAGTTTGCTAAGGCCATATCAATGGGCATGAAGCTACCATCCTCTGAAGGAAACATCACTGGTGAAATGGAAACGCACCCCTTCTATTGCTTATATCATCAAAAGATTTCGCACTCCACTCAAGAGTGCAAAGATTTCGATAGATGGTGGCAAGGGTATATGGCTCATCGACAACACTTTAAGCGGGAAAAGCGTAAAACTCGTCGGGAGCAAAGAAATACGACCGAAGGGCTTAAAAGAACTGCGGGCGATTGTTGCATGGTTAACACCTGTAGATCACAAGTGCCTACATTCGGGAGTGATTCTGATGAAGAGCTAGAACTTGCCCCTCTCTTTAAAGAATCTACTTCGGGAAAAGAAAAAGAGCCGAAGGTCTGCGAAAATATCCGGCTGTGGAATCGGACGCTGCCTGAAAAGAATCTCGGACCCTTAAACAAAAAAGATAAAGGGAAAGAGAAGGTCTCTGAAGATATCGTCTTAGATGACCAAGTGGTGGAAGAACTAAGCGCCAAGGACCCGCCGAAGAAGAATTAGGTGGATTACAACGTCTTAGCGCATCTGAGGAAGCTACCCTCACAGCTCAGCATTCTTGACGCTCTTTTGCTATCAAAGGAGGCGAGAGATTCATTGATTAAGGCACTTCAAGATCCGGAACAATTCCAAGCATGTCTGGCCGAGGAAAAGATGAAGGATGAATTGGAGGAAGTGCACACGGCCGATGTCACTTTCGGCGACGAGGACCTTCTCCTTGGGACGTGCGAGCACAATCGCCCCCTCTATGTCTCAGGATACTGTCACGATATAAAGATAGGCAAAATCCTGATCGAAAATGGATCCTCCGTTAATCTCCTCAATGTAGGGGTCTTAAAAGAAATCTGCATGAGCGTCCAACACCTTGCTCGTGATAAGATCACCATCTCCGGGTTTGACTCCCAGTCATCAAGAACTCTTGGGTCTGTGATACCGACGTTACGCTTCGGGCTACTCGTCACGGACGTTAAGTTCTACGTCATAGACGCCAAGACATGCTACAACGCTTTGCTCGGCCGGCCATGGTTACACGAGTACAACATCATCCCTTCTATACAACATCAATGTATGAAGTATTTTAAGGATGGTTTTGAGTATACCGTAACGGGAGAACTGAACACATTCTCTATGAACGAAGTCCGCAAATATGAAGACGCCAAATACTTCTTACCGGATTTCGAAGACATAGAAAGGTGTCACATGCCGGAGAATAAAGCTAATGCCACCATCCCTGTCTTCGGCAGTGATACCGAGGAGGAAGAGGAGATAGTTTATTCGGGTCCGCCCCAACACAACAAGCCGGGACCATCGGCTCCTGCATTGATCTTTGGTAGCGATTCGGAAGATGAAGTCCATGCTGTATTCTCTGCTCGACCTTCAATACAAACGTCCGCTGACGAAGAGAAAAGTCTACAAGTCGCCATGGTGCCGCCTAAACATCATAAAGAACTGGATGCACTTAATATCTACAGTGTAGAAGAGCTGCGGACATTCTATATCCCTCCCAAACGAGAAAGAGAAAAAGCAATTCTATTCTACCGCTCTGAAGAAAACAAAGCAGAGAAAGAAGTCTGGCATGAGGCGGATCCTACGTTGGACAGGCTTCAACCCATCCGTCTACCCAGATATTATACAGAAGGCTTGAAGAGGCTGTTGAAGCGCCAAAGGATACCCTTCAAACAGACCGTTAGAAAGGCCAAATTCTATGACAGGGTCTGGAACGTCCCTGGAACTCAGCATAAGCTGCCTAATGGGAGAATGGAGACAATTGGGCTCGGATACATTCGTTCCAAGAAACGAGAGCTGCTCCGCGACTATTACGTCGTGCACGACTTCAATGAAGAAGCAGATGCGCAACAGGAGAACACCAATCCTGAACCAGCAAAAGTTCCTGATGCAAAAGTACCCAGTCCGTCGTTCGAAGAACAAATGGACAAGCTTATAAGGGAAGCAGGTCAAAAAGTCCGGGATGACCATAACCACGAGACGGCCATCTACGAGAAAGCCAAGACGCAACGCCTTCTCTAATAGGCCGTAAAGGATGAAAATACCGCTCCTTGTCAACCTTTTATAAAGAAGGCTCGGCGCAAAAGCAAAAATAAGTCGAAAGGCCAAAAAGGCGCTCAACAACAAAAAATCAGGGCTAAGAAGCCACGCAAACGAGAGTTGAGCGTTATTGATCTATCCCTCATGAAGAAAATGGGTCGGGCGTACTTGTTTCCTCGGGACAAGATGAAGAAGATACTTGATCTTGCTCTAAAACATCAAATGCTTACATTGCCGGAGTCTAAATATCCCGAACGAGCGGGCGAAGTCTCACACCCGGACTATTGCTCTTACCATCGAGTAATAGGGCATCCTCTTGAAGATTGCTTCACCTTCAAGAATTGGGTTGAAGATCAGTATCAACTTGGCAAATTCACTCTGTCTGACAACTGGAGGGTAGCGCCACCACAAAAGCACGAGCCCAAGGCCACGAAAGAAAAACCAGTTCCACATTAGGATTGGAAGCGAATTCGTACTTGTCACGTGATAACGCTATCAAAAGAAGGGACCGAGAATATAGATAACCTTCCTTGGTGCTTCGAGAACAGCAATGACGAGGTGATCTCAGAATTTCTGCCAGCGCCAAAAGAGCTGGAAGATGGAATCCATACCACTGCAGATAACCTTAAGAAAATTGAGTTGGGAATGGCAAATGACCCGCGACCGACATTCATCAGTGAGCTGCTATCTGAAGAGAGGGTGGCCGCGTTAAAAGACGTGCTTCTACAACATAGAGATTGCTTTGCGTGGAACTATTCCTAAATGCCGGGATTAGATCCAGAAATTGCTGTGCATAGGTTGGCAATATCTCCGGACGTCAAGCCAGTCAAACAGGCGCTGAGAAGAATGCGGCTCGAGCTTGAGATGAGCATCAATGCTGAGGTCAAGAAGATGATCGACTCTGGCTTCATCCAGGAAGTTCAATACCCTGAATGGATCGCCAACATCATCCCGGTGATGAAGAAAAATGGGACGGTGCGCATATGCGTGGATTTTCGGGATCTCAATAAAGCCTGCCCAAAGGATGATTTCCCGGTGCCGGTCACCGAACTGATGATAGACAATACATCCACTCATGAGGTTTTCTCCTTCATGCATGGCTCATCAGGGTATAATCAGATAAAGATGCATCCCGAAGACCAGAAGCACACCGCCTTCAGGACCCCTCTAGGGATATTTTGTTATAAAGTAATGCCCTTCGGTTTAAAGAATGCCGGTGCCACTTATCAAAGGGCCATGACGAAGATCTTCGATGACCTTATACACAAAATCGTCGAATGCTATATCGACGACCTCGTTGTTAAAAGCAAATCATATGAGGAACATCTCGAGCATCTGAAGACCGTATTTCAACGCCTTCGGCAATACAACTTGAAGATGAACCCGCTCAAGTGTGCATTCGGAGTTTCCTCAGGAAAATTCCTAGGATTCATTGTTCGACACTGAGGTATTGAAATAGATCCGTCAAAGATCAAAGCGATCATGGAAATGCCTCCGCCAAGAACTCTCAAACAGTTGCGATCTCTCCAAGGGAAGCTCGCATACATACGGCGATTTATAGCCAACCTTTTAGGAAAGTGCCGTCCTTACAGTCACCTGATGAAGAAGGGAACCCCGTTCATCTGGGATCAAAAATGCCAAAGCGCGCTAGACGAGATCAAGCAATACCTGCAGAACCCGCCGGTGTTGGCTGCTCCGGTTAAGGGAAAGCCTCTCATTCTTTATACAACTGCCCTCGAAGGTTCTTTAGGCGCATTATGGGCACAAGAGAATGACCAGGGGAAGGAAAGAACACTCTACTACTTAAGTCGAGTCCTGCTGGGGCAGAAAGCAACTATTCCCCCATTGAAAAACACTTCCTGGCGTTGATCTTTGCGATAACAAAGCTCAGGCACTATGCGTTGGCATATGAAGTCCGTCTCATTTCAAAGGTGGACCCCCTTAAATACTTGATGTCAAAGGCCATATTGACGGGACGACTCGCTAAATGGGCCCTGCTCTTAATGGAGTTCTCGATAACCTATCAACCTCTCAAGGCAGTGAAAGACCAGGCCATTGCCGATTTCCTCGCTGAGCATCCGATATCGGCTGATTCTCTTCTGAATTGCGATTTGTCAGATGAACATGCGTTTGACGCGATCGACGGTGGTGATACCCAATGAGAACTTTATTTCGATGGAGCATCCTCCATGAAAAAGCGCAAACAAAGTATCCCTATAATCAAATCGGGGGTAGGCCTCATCTTCGTGACTCCACAAGGAGGGATAATGCGTTTCGCTTTCTCCTTAACAGAGCCAAGGACAAACAATGAAGCCGAATACGAAGCTCTGATAGCAGGCTTCGAGATCGCCATCGACATGGGGATTGAAAACCTCCTCATATATAGAGACTCTCAACTGGTCGTTAGTCAAGTAAATGGCGACTACCAAACGTGCAAACCGGAGCTGGTGAAATACGGGGAAAAGGTGCAACAACTGTTGACCCAAATTCCCTCCTATACTTTGGAGAATATACCGCGCGCGGAAAACAGCAAAGCAGATGTGTTGGCCAAACTTGCTAAAGAACTGGCTGACGAGAACCTCGATGACGTTAGGATCGTGGTACAAAGCCGTCGAGTGCTGGCCCCGGCAGAAATATCTCCGGAGTCATCCGAAGAGAAGGGAATGACTGAACAGATGACCTTGCAAATAAAAGACCGGGAAAAGGCTGAGGATTGGAGGGAAGTCTTCATAGACTACTTTAAGTCCCACCGAACGCCTGAAGAAGCGTCCACAAGACATCAGCTCATGAAACAAGCTCTGTCTTTCGTCTTCGTCAATGATACTCTATACAAGAGGTCATTCGATTCTCTATGGCTGAGGTGCTTGGGACCTGACGAAGCGAAAAGAGTCGTTCAGGAAGTTCATGACAGAATCTGTGGTTCTCATCAAGCGGGCCCAAAGATGAAGTTGAAGATCAAACGGATGGGCTACTACTGGCCCACGATGATTCAAGATTGCCTCAAATATGCGAAGCAATGTCACTCATGCCAAATCCATGGAGACTTCATCCACCAGCATCCAAATCCACTACATCCAACTGTGGCTAGCTGGCCATTCGAAATGTGGGGAACTGATATAGTCGGCCCCATCGAACCAGCATCGTCTAGGCGATATCGTTTTATCCTAGCGACGACTGATTACTTCTCCAAATGGGCAGAAGCAATACCGTTAAGGGAAGTGAAGACGGAGAATATCCTCCACTTCTTCAAGACGCACGTCATATATCAGTTTGGAACGCCAAGACGGATCATCTCCGATAACGGGCCAGCCTACAGAAGCCATAAGATCAGTCGCTTCGCGCAACAGTACAATATAGACTGGAGATATTCCTCAGTTTATAATCCACGAGCTAATGGTCTAGCTGAAGCCTTCAACAAGACCTTGACAAAAATCATAAAGAAAACGGTGTCACGGAATAAGAAAGACTGGTACGAAAGACTGCAAGAAGCTCTCTGGGCGTATCGAACTACGTTTAAAACGGCCACGAGCGCAACATCATATGCGTTAGTATTCGGTACAGAAGCAGTACTCCCTCTCAAGATACAATTACCCTCTCTACGAGTGGCAGTCCACTACGAGCTGACGGACAAAGAAAATGCTCACCTTCGGCTTGAGGAGCTTGACGCCCTTGATGAAACCCGGCTCATAGCACAGCAAAATCTGGAAGCTTATAAAGCAAAGATGGCGCGCTCATATGAGAGATTGACCCGACCGAGGACATTCCGCTAAGGCGAACTTGTGCTAGTGGTCAAAAGGCCTATGATTCCCAATCGCACCAAGCGAGGAAAATTCGAGCCAAACTATGAAGGCCCATACATCATAGATAAGGTCTACCAGGGTGGGGCCTATCTACTCATGGACATGCACGGTGAAAAGCCTTTCAGGCCAATAAACGGTCGCTTCCTAAAGAAATACTATGCTTAATGAGCCACAGCCTAGGTCAATGGTAGATGACGACGCCTATGTCCGCTCGCTATCTTCCTAAGCTCAAACTCTATCAGCAGTAACCAGCCTTCTCAAAGTCGGACTGAAATGTCCTTAAACTAATAGTGGACCGAAACGTCTTTAAACTAATACCGCAGCATCCTTAGGCTGACGAGATGAATAAAAAAAATATATAAAGAAAAAATATAATAAATAAAAACGGTATGTCCATAAGCAAAAAGGGCACGGATGAAAACCCGAAAGGGCTCCGTGAGTAAAAACAGCAGGGCTACCGGCGAGTGTTCGTGAAAACCCGAAAGGGCGCGACCTCGTAAAAAAAAAGAGAAAAAGAAAATAAAAAGAATAAATAAAAACGGTATGTCCATAAGCAAAATGGGCACGGATGAAAACCCGAAAGGGCTCCGTGAGTAAAAACAGCAGGGCTACCGACGAGTGTTCGTGAAAACCCGAAAGGGCGCGACCTCGTAAAAAAAAAGAGAAAAAGAAAATAAAAAGAATAAATAAAAATGGTATGTCCATAAGCAAAATGGGCATGGATGAAAACCCGAAAGGGCTCCGTGAGTAAAAACAGCAGGGCTACCGGCAAGTGTTCGTGAAAACCCGAAAGGGCGCGACCTTGTTAAAAAAAAAGAGAGAAAAAGAATAAAAAAATGGTATGTCCATAAGCAAAAGGGGCACGGATGAAAACCCGAAAGGGCTCCGTGAGTAAAAACAGCAGGACTACCGGCGAGTGTTTGTGAAAACCCGAAAGGGTGCAACCTCGTTAAAGGACACTTGCAGGGTCCTCACGACCTGGTAAGGAGAAACCACCGGCGTGAGATCCTTACAACTCACAAGGGAGCAACACACTTAGGAGTCCTCACGATTCCTAGGGAGAAATTACACTTGCGAGATCCTCACGACTCGTAAGGAGAATTCTCTTATGGGACCCTCACGGCTCATAAGATTTGAAAGTCTTAAATTACAGAGACATAAACCTGTTCTTAAGCAAACCCCCCACAACCTTCGATAGTGCCCTACAAGCGGCTAAATACTGACCCTTGTATATAATCCATGGGCGCGAATAAACATTTCCCTAACCAAGTCTCATCCGTGACTGGGGATATGTTCGTATGGTGAACGACCCTTGTAAATCCTCTCGATTTACAAGGAGAAAACCCTCCTGTAGGATCCTTACGACTTACAGAGGAACATGCACTTAGGAATCCTCACGATTCCTAAGGAGAAAATACACCTACAAGATCCTCACGACTTGTAGGAAGAAATACCTTTGTGAGACCCTTACAGCTCATGAAGTTAAAAGCCTTAGTCGACAGCGCCTTAACCCTGTTCATTAAGCCACCTTTGTTCGACATCGACGGAGGCAAATGATGATTCGCTCCTGGCAATATCCCAGTTGTAGCGGTGCTGATGCCGAAATCGGTGTCTAATTCCAGGTTTACGGCGGAAAGCCAGTAGGCCGCACATGCATACGAAATAGCCGAAATGATGGGGCAACTTGCAATAAAAAGCAGCAAGTAAATATATGCATGCAAAATAGCCGAAATGATTGGGCAACTCGCAATAAAAAACAGCGAGTAAGAATAAAATAAATAGCCGAAATGATTGAGCACCGCGAAAAAATAGCCGAAATGATTGGGCAATCGCGACCTTCGCGATATAAAAGCTGAAATGATAGAGCATCGCGGAAATAAAAAAAATGATGATAAAACTTTGGCCCTATAGTTAAGATCACATCGATCCCTGTATATAATTCAAGGGCGTAAACAAAAAGGGAACCATACTTTCCCAACAGACTCCGCCAGAAGACGAAGCCAAACCTCGACGGTTCATTCCAACTCTGAAGAAACCAGTGTCTTCAGCAAATTCCTCGACTCACGGATATAAACACTCCTTGACAAGAGCCTCCTGATCCGCGTCGACTCGCAGAGCCACCAGTGCCTCCGTGGGAAATTCTCGACTCGTTTCAAACCCCAAGGAAACAAATAATCCTTGGCGCTTGGGAAACAAATAATCCCTAGCAAATTCCTCGACTCACGGATACAAACACTCCTTGACGAGAGCCTCCTGATCCGCGTCGACTCGCAGAGCCACCAGTGCCTCCGTGGGAAATTCTCGACTCGTTTCAAACCCCAAGGAAATAAGTAATCCTTGGCGCTTGGGAAATAAATGATCCCTAGCAAACTCCTCGACTCACGGATACAAACACTCCTTGATGAGAGCCTCCTGATCCGCGTCGATTCGCAGAGCCACCAGTGCCTCCGTGGGAAATCCTCGACTCGTTTCAAACCCTAAGGAAACAAATAATCCTTGGCGCTTGGGAAATAAATAATCCCTAGCAAATTCCTCGACTCACGGATACAAATACTCCTTGACGAGAGCCTCCTGATCCGCGTCGACTCGTAGAGCCACCAGTGCCTCCGTGGGAAATCCTCGACTCGTTTCAAACCCCAAGGAAACAAATAATCCTTGGCGCTTGGGAAACAAATAATCTCTAGCAAATTCCTCGACTCACGGATACAAACACTCCTTGACGAGAGCCTCCTGATCCGCGTCGACTCGCAGAGCCACCAGTGCCTACGTGGGAAATTCTCGACTCGTTTCAAACCCCAAGGAAACAAATAATCCTTGGCGCTTGGGAAACAAATGATCCCTAGCAAACTCCTCGACTCACGGATACAAACACTCCTTGACGAGAGCCTCCTGATCCGCGTCGACTCGCAGAGCCACCGGTGCCTCCGTGGGAAATCCTCGACTCGTTTCAAACCCCAAGGAAACAAATAATCCTTGGCACTTGGGAAACAAATAATCCCTAGCAAACTCCTCGACTCACGGATACAAACACTCCTTGACGAGAGCCTCCTGATCCGCATCGACTCGCAGAGCCACCAGTGCCTCCGTGGGAAATCCTCATCTCGTTTCAAACCCCAAGGAAACAAATAATCCTTGGCGCTTGGGAAACAAATAATCCCTAGCAAATTCCTCGACTCACGGATACAAACACTCCTTGACGAGAGCCTCCTGATCCGCGTCGACTCGCAGAGCCACCAGTGCCTCCGTGAGAAATTCTCGACTCGTTTCAAACCCCAAGGAAACAAGTAATCCTTGGCGCTTGGGAAACAAATAATCCCTAGCAAATTCCTCGACTCACGGATACAAACACTCCTTGATGAGAGCCTCCTGATTCGTGTCGGCTCGCAGAGAAACCAGTGTCTCCGCGGGAAATTCCCGATTCGTCTCAACTTGCAAATGAAGCCTCAGGCAGCAGGGACTAAAAAACTTGCTTCCTGAACAATGGGACCCTGCAAGTCAATCCAAAATGGTCTCTTGCATACTATTCACGGGTCTCACTCTCCAAAGTCGAGTTTCGACGAAGAGGGAAACAACCTCTTACGAGTCCTCTCGACTCGTAAGAGGGAAAAATTCTCTTATAGGATCCTTACGACTTATAAGAGAAAACCACACTTAGGAATCCTCACGATTCCTAAGGAGAAAACCCACCTACGAGATCCTCTCGATCCGTAGGGAGAAGAATCTCTATGAGACCCTCACGGCTTATAGAGTTGAAAAGTCTTAG
This sequence comes from Agapanthus africanus, assembly GCA_030015575.1. Taxonomy (NCBI): domain Eukaryota; kingdom Viridiplantae; phylum Streptophyta; class Magnoliopsida; order Asparagales; family Amaryllidaceae; genus Agapanthus; species Agapanthus africanus. Next base: position 138,818 of record JASDDO010000244.1, on the reverse strand, counting down.
GCAGCAGATCTGAACCTGCGGCCTAAGTCATCGCTATTTCTTAAGAAAGTCAAGATGCGTGCTCTATTATCTGTTGACCATGTTTACTAAGGTGGCATGCTGATAATAAAAGAAAGAAAAGGCGGAGAAATGACACAAGACATTACAAAAAATGTGCATCTTTTATTCATAAACTTGATTGGGTACAGAATACATTGTGTTAAAGAATAAAAAAATATATATACACATTCTTTCATCTACAAGAAAAAACGATACAAAGAGTGATAGCTACCGAGGAGGAAGTGTCTTTAGTAAATCCACAAGTTGCTCTCGCACTTCCTTCAGCGCCTCCTCCTGAGCGGCTGCCGCGGCCACCTCCACTTCCACCTGGGTCCGCTGCTGTAAAAAGGATGAAAGTTGCTCCTCGGCCGCCTTCTGGGCTACTTCTTGGCTGGGTGCATCCCGCTCAACAACGTCAAGCTGTTGCCTCAAGCATAATCCTTCATAAAGACATTGCAGAAGACCCTCAAAGGCAGCCTTCAGCCGTACAGCATTGGCCTCTACCCGAACACGCAACTGGGCAGACTTGCTCGAGGTCTCACCGCGCTCATTACGCCTCGAAATAACTTCTTGTTCAAGATGGCGGAAGTAAGAAGAGCTCCGCTCAATCCACGCTGCTCTTTGAATGCTGGCAGCCAAGGTCTCAGGAGCGGGACGCAACGACTCCAGTTGATGAAGGCGAGCCTCAATCTCCAGACAGTGATTAAACCAGGAGGCGACGATTCCCTCGTCATGGAAGTTGGCAAATATTACCAAAATCTGGTTAACCGTCGTAGCAAAGTCCGCAGCAGACGTAGGATTCTCGACGTCGAGTTCCTCAATGTAGTCGCTCAACATGCGCAGACTATTCGTCGCACCTTTTGAGGACGGACGTCTCTGAGAAGGGCCGGCTGGCATTGTAATATGGGACTCAAAAGGCGCCAAGACCAGAACGACAGCTGAAAAGAAGCAAGATGTGATCAGATAACAGTTCAAGAACTAAAAGAGGGGGAAGTCATTTATGCGATAGTCGCCATACCTACCGAGGCAGGTGGCAAGGCCGGAAGGACCGGTGGCACAGCCGATCTTGTATCCCCTCCTTCAATCTGTAGCGCTACAGTCGGGATGAGAAAAAGGGTTAGAAGTAATTCCATCAATAAAAAGAAAGATATCAATGGAAATCATACTCACCAGCGCCACCAGAGGAAGAAGCGAGTTCGGATGGGAAGGAGAAGTGTGGGAGCAACATCTGATGTACATGATCGAAGAGTACTCCTGAAAAGACACAACAACATGACTTTAGTACACAAATTGTACGTCTGAAGTACAGGATTAATGAATTGCAAACCCATACCTTCCAACATCTTAGATGGTATGAGAGAGGGTTGAGAGGTGGCCACCGCCAAGGCAGTCGTGGAAGGCGCTCCCTCAAGCAGTGGGGCATCAGCGTTGGCCGCACCTGCGTTACAAGAAAGGTAAATTTGTCAGAAAGGATTGAAAAATAAAGAAAAACAGTAACCTAGGGTTTACCTGAGGAGCTCCCGGCCGAAACGGAGGCGACTCCCTCCTCTATCGACATGAGGCCACCGCCCGTAGCCTCATCACCCGACTCGATAGGGACCGTTGTCATGCTCGCAAGACCTGAAGATGGCGGAAGATCGTACACAGGGAGGGCAATGACTGGAGTGTTGCCGGACTCTAGGGAGGGAGCTGCTGACTCTTCCCCAGGAATCGTACCCATCTCGCCCGTTACTCCTGCGGGTTCTTCGATCTCCATCGGCTCATCCGCCGTCACTGCGAGATCGTCGGTCTCAAGTGCCTCGTCCGCCACCACCCCGGGCTCAGTTGTAATAATCATTTCAGCTGCCGCCACTTCAGGCTCGGCATCAATGACCTTCTCGACTATAGGCCCCTCAACCTCCGCATCAGGCTCCAAGGCCTCAACGATGTTGCCCACTGTCGGCTCAGGTTCGGTAGGCACCGCCTCCTCTGTTCCCCTGGCTTCAACGGTCTCCGCCTCACCCTCGGTCGGACTTGGCCCTGCAAAATAATATATATAAGAACCGTCGGCATTATAACTCTCACAATAAAAATTCTGAAAGAAATGTTACCTGAAGTGGACTTATCATTTACGCTTCGAGCGGCGCGCGCCACTTGTCTGCGAGCAGTGGATAGGGCGACAGGGGCCTCTTCGGAAGGAGTATCTGCCCGAGGGACGGTGCTTGGGCCCGCTCCCGTAGCCAAAGCGGTCCGTCGCGCCTTCGCCTCGCGCCTCAGCCGCTTTCTCTCCTCCTGGGCCGTTGAGATGGACCTCACCAGAGCTTCTCTCATTGAGGCGTCCTCGTCTGTATACAGGGATGCCTCCAAGCTCTTCAAGGCATCCCTCGTTGACTTGTCAAGTCGAGGCTCTTGCAGCAGCCCCAACGAGACCGGAACTCCAGTGACGGGTTCCGGAAGGATCTCTTCGTCGACTGGTATAACCCCTAGAAAGAAACAAGGGAAGAAAGTCAGGTTGATCATCGAAAAGAATGACGAAATTTGTTTTAAAAAAAGGGGGGTAGGATATACCGGTGCCCGCTAAAGCGCGTTTCTCCTCCTCCTTTTGGAAGGTTTTCAAAGAGGCAGCAATAGCTTCTTCAGTAGAGACACCTGTTGAAAATGGGGAAAAGTATTAGTCAAGAATAATGATAAAAAAAATGCGATGAAATGATGAAGAAAGCAGCTAATAATTATCTGACTCAGCTAGTTTACTCAACCACGCTTCAAGCCTCGCTGATCGCTCAGAAGCCGCAATGGCGGCCGCCAGGTCGGTGTCTGCAGGGTCTACCGCGAAGCCCTTATTGCTGCCATATTCACTTATTCCCTCGGTAAGAGGGGCCTCAGGCTCTAAGCCAAGAATCGCGTCAAGGGAAAGGAGCGACTTCTTCTTCTTTTGCCCGCCAGCTCTGAATGCACCCGGGACTGATTTACGCTTGGCGGACACCTTGGGGCGGCGGGTCCCGACATCCGCGCCTACACCGGACTCCGGCGATACCACAGTTACCGTTTCCACTTGAGCACGGGGGGCTGGTGGCGCATCCACAGCATCGCGATGCGGCAATCCGCGCGGAGGACTCAACACGCGCGGGGGTCCGCCTTGAGCACCTTTCAATGGAGGAATGACCGGAGTCATCGGCCTCAAGAGAGCCTTGCGATCGCAGCCAGGAGGTGCACCCTTGCGGTCAACCAGCATACGTTTCTCCATCAAAATAACGGGCCTCATTGCATGCGCATACCAGGCCACGTACGCGTTGAGGACTTTGGGGACGCAGCTCGGCTCACTGATAAAGAAACAAGAATCCGTGTTGAGCCGCATAAAGTGGTGCATTGCATTCTTTATCCCCTCCCGGCTAACCACGGGCTTTTCCAAGAAGGCTTCCATTGGAATCCCTTGATTGTAGCTCGATTACTGAGCAAACCGGTGAGGGTTATACCTCATGAAGAGGGCTGTCTCATTCTGCCTGAACACCAGGTAGCCCGGCTGAATGGAGTAGAGATGGAGGATTTCCCGAGCCTTCAATATGGAAGCCCCGTCCTTAAATTCATCGCGTAAAGACACTACTGACTTGGTGGTCTCTGAGTCTATTGTTATGACCTTGTCCAAGAAAGAAATATTCGTCCCGACCAGGTGTGGTCGAAGGAGCAGCCCCCTAGCCTCCCGCGAAGGTGCAACTACGATCGAAGCCCCGACCAGGCGTATGACCCTCGGGAGCCTGCATTTCTCAAAAAAGAGAGGAATCTTATGGGCACCGAACACCCCGTGCACGTGCATTTCCATCCAGGAGGTAAAGTAGTGCATCGGGAAGTTGGCGGGTTGCACCCCAGGCTCACTAGCGTCCGCCGCTACGCTAAGTCCATTATAAAGATAAGCCAGCCCGGCAATTCCTACTGACAACTGTAAACCAGCCACCATCCGATGCGCTGGGTAGAAAACAGTCGGCCGCATATGGCGTGGATGCATAGGAAGAGCAAAACTGCACAACCACAAGCCCAAGAACCCTACAAAGAAGGTCTCTTCATCCATGTCGGGGATGGCAATTTCTGAAAAAGGGACGACGGCAGCACCGGGAAGATAAAAGTCTTTGTGGTCATCCTCCGATGTGGGTCGGCGATCAAAACCGAACCCAAAAGGGTCGTCAAGCTGGGCGAACTTCTCGCTCCGCTCTGATAAGAACTCTGGTTGAATGAAGCGAGCAATGAAATCTGCAAAACTGACTCCCCTGTCACCCGATTCTAGAAAGAGTCCTTCATAAATCTCCAATACCTTCACTAAGCCCGGGTACTGGTGCTGAATAGCGTTCTCCGGCGTCAGGTCAAACACCAGCGGCTTGGTGGCAAAGACGTATTCATCGGGAGGAAGCAGCTCCTCGTAAGGCTTTCCCCTCATCAGCAGACCCGAGATTTCAGCAGACTCCTCCAAGGAGATAGAGACTTTCCGGTCCGTCATTAGGAAGGTGTGTGTGGGAATATTCCATTGCTCGATAAAAGCCTTAACCCACCACGTTGTAGGAGAAGGATACTCAAAGAGCGAGACGTAAATGGCCGAGTACAAACCAATCCTCATCAGATGAGTCCTCCTCGCTGATAGGATGTACCGGGCCCATTGCAAATATCCAGCAGGCGGTCATGGGATCAGTCCAATGTTATAAGCCTGTCCCCAAGGGCGCGCTTCACCCTGACAAATTCTCCTCCCTAAAATATCTATTGCTGGCGGCGGCTGCACGGGGATAGCACCAATCGCAGGCTGGAGGAGATCATCCGAATTCCAATTTTTGACCTCCACGGCATACTTCACCGGGGGTTCATCTGCGTAGGGGAGTGAAGATTTTGGCTCAGACGGCGTGGCGGAACTGAAACTGCGACGACCCTGGATGATTTTATTCTACCACCTACCCCACAAGTGAAGGTTTTTGTGCTCGAGGTCATGATCCTTGATGAGAGCGAGCACCACGCGGTCCACCGGTGCCTGAGGAAACCCTCCCTCCGAGCGAACAAATGGAAAAGACAAATTGGCAGACATGTTTCCTACAAAAAGACAAACATTAGCCGTCAGTATTATAATTCCAACGCTCAACATTTTAAAATTTTTATACCATACCACAATGCAGTGGATAAGGGGACCAAAAGGGGGCCCATAAAATCTGGACGACAGTACATCATTTAATAAGACAGCCCCATCATTGGATGAGACTGTCAATTAATGAAAAGATCCCTAAGAGAATATCCTCATTGATGGGAAATCCCTAGAGACAAGGAGAAAATCTCCTCTTTTAGAGCAAAGCTCTGTCACAGCGTGACATTTGTCAAACTCTGGTCTCAAGGGAATAAAAATTTCTCTAAAGAAAGCCTAGCCCTATACTAATGATGGAAAATCCATCAAAAAGAAAACTTCAACTCTTAAAGATTAAAAATTTGGGATTTTAAAGATCAATGAAAACTTTTAGGAGTTCTCCATTTTCAGATCAGAAAAGATCTGCATTTGATCCATGAGCAAAGCTCTGTTCATGAGTTAAAACCCATGAACAAGATCTCTATATATCTATAAACTTTCCAGAGCAAGGCTCTGCTAATGAAACCCCAAAATGGGTTTTAGATCAAAGATCTATGAGAGCAAGGCTCTATTAATCAACTTTAATTTAATTTAATTATTATACCTAAGATGGTTTCAAGTTCTGAACTCTGGAGTTCTTGTGAAAAAGCAAGAGCAAGGCTCTAAAATTCTTAAACAAGAGCAAGGCTCTGAAAATCAAGATTCTTAAAAGTGGTAAAAAATTACCAAGGACCAAGGATCCTATTTATAGGCGCCTGCGCCCCTTCAGCTCACCCCTTGATCCAACGATTAGGAGTTTGCCACCACTGCACTCACGTGAGCGCCACGTGAGCGCAACGGTGGGGGGGCATTTGTTTCCCCCAATCAGAGTAAGGCTCTGTTTGAATTTCAAAATTCAAAATTCGAAGCAACGCTTCAGATTCAATGCGCTGAGCGCAGGGCGCCACGTGTCTGGCGCAGACGCATCAGCGCAGCGCCCAAGGCAGCGCGCCCAAACAAGCAAAGCTCTGTGTTAAACAAAGCAACGCTTAAGTTGCGCTGCGCTGTGCGCTGCGCGACAAGTGTCAGCGCAGATGCGCTAGCGCGGTTGCGCTGCGCTGTGCGCTGTGCGACACGTGTCAGAGCAGATGCGCTTGCGCGGTTGCGCTGTGCTGTGCGCTGCGTGACACGTGTCACGCGCTGGGGCATCTGCACCAAACAGAATTAAAATTCTAAAGAAATCTTTTCTGTTCTTGCTAAAACAAGAAGATTTTCTTCTGTAAAACAGAAGCCCTTGGATCAAAGATCCAACGGTGGGGAAAATTCCCCAAATCACTCAAAGAAAGATCTCGTTAACAAATTTAACTATTTTATGGGCACTATAAAAAAGACCCCAGACCTTAATTCAAAGGCATAAACATTTTCTAAAAAAAGAGAGAGAAAGAGAAAGAGAACTCGGAAGAACTCCTCGAGAACAAAAAAGGTAAAGACCTTTAGAAAAAGAGAAAGTTCTCTTATGAACAGATCATAGATCTTTAATAATAAAAAAAACAAAATAAAAATAGTGCTTTGCACTTCTTATGAACCACTGGTTCTTTAAAACAAGAAAACAACAAAATAAAAAAATAGTGCTTTGCACTTTTATGAACCTCTGGTTCTTGAAATAAAAAGAAAAACTTGTTTTTCTTTGATCTAAATTAGATCAAGAAAAAGAATAGTGCTTTGCACTTGTAAACTGCGCTGTTGCGCTCCTGGATTGGCGCAAGCTACCAGAGTGCGCCACGTGTCAGCAGCGCAGGCGCAGCGCATTAGCGCAGCGCACTGCGCTTGCGCAACACGTGTCAACACTACAAGCGCTTGCGCTCTCTGATTGGCGCAAAGCGCCTGATAAATGCAATGCATTTCCTAAAGGGCCAAGCCCAAGTCAAAAGACCAAACATGCCTAATTAAATTGATGCTCTGCATCATTTATAAATGGGCAGAGCCCAAACAAAATAATAAAAATGCTGTGCAGATGCCTTGCAGAGCCCAAAATAAATTGATACTCTGCATCTTTTATGGGCAGAGCCCAAACAAAAAAAAAAGGAAAATAATGCAATGCATTATTTAAATATGGGCCAAGCCCTAGCACAGGTCTAACAGACCAAAAACAAATAAAAGGCGTTGAATATTTTTCAACTGGACTTAGCCTAATCATGGCCGTAAGTCATCAAATTAAATTGACTGAGCAAGATTGCTCCCTTAAATCAATTTATATCCGGTTCGAGGGTACATCTCCGAGCTCCTCTGACACCTATTGTTGTAATCCTTCAATGACGTCAGAGAGGTGACGGATCCCGACAACTGCATATCAACATGGACTGCGGGGTCCTTAAACTCGTGGACCGAAATGTCCTTAAACTAATGTTGGACCAAAACGTCCTTAAACTAATAATGGACCCCTATGTCCCTAAACTAGAATATGGACCACCACGTCCCTAAACTGGCGATGGACCACCACGTTCTTAAACTGGAACATATACCACCACGTCCTTAAACTGGAATATGGACCACTACGTCCCTAAACTGGAACAATAGAGCCCCCAAATGCTCTTTTACCGGATCTAAACGATCCCGTTTAAGTCGATCTTAGCCCCAAACACGGCTAACGTATCCTTAAACATTCAAATGGATTATAAAACTCCCAATCAACTCTGGTTCGAGGGTACATCTCCGAGCTCCTCTGACACATGTCGTTGTAATCCTTCAACGACATCAGAGAGGTGACGAGTCCTAACGGCCATGGATCACTACGTTAAGTTGATCTCAGTCTCAAACAGGACTGACGTATCCTTAACGAACGTTTAAGTTGATCTTAGCCTCAATACGGCTAATGTATCCTTAAACTAAAAACACCAAACCCAAATCTAAGTAAATACAGATTTGGACTAATCCACGTCCTACGGGCGACGGCATTACTCAGTCTCCGTATACAATCCACGGGCAACCACAAACAAAACAAATACACACGACACGAAGTGAAATTCTAGAGAAGGAGAAAATTGTTACCGCGACGCGGTAGCGTAATTAACTGCAGGGGCTTGCGCCTGCAGGGAAGAGCGTCCTCACAATCAAAAACCCCTCATGCGAGGGGGAATCTGACGAAGTCTGCTACATCGGCCGTATCCGTCTAAACCTCCGATATACGGTGCCATAAATCAACTTGGCATCTTCGGAGAAGTGGACGGATAAAACCAAATAGCATCTGCCCCGAATCTCAGCATCAGGATATCGCGGTCCTGTGCGCCGCCATTCGGAGGGGAACAATCCCGTTCTTATATTTCTCAATATAGTCACCATAACCTACAATTTATATGTTATACAGTCTAACATGGCCCATGAGTACGTCAGAGTTAAGGACTGGATGTATGTGGATTGGCAACAACGTATGCAACCTAAGTTTGTCGCAGGAGTTGCTGCTTTCATTGAATTTGCACGCGCACATAATAAGATCATAATAGAGAAGATTCTCTATCCGTGCGATAGATGTGGCAATAAGTACTGGCAGAAGGTAGAATTGGTAGAGCTTCATATTGTAAAACATGGGTTTACTAGACTTTATACAACTTGGAAATATCACGGGGAAGGAGAAGAATACAGTACTGCGGCAGAAGAAGAAGGAAAACACGATAATGCGGCAGGAGAAGAAGAAGAATTCGGTAATGCGGCAAAAGGAGAAGACGGTAATTTATTTCCATCAGAAGAAATGGAGGATATGGTAGAGACTGCTCTAGGTGAATCTATTCGTACCGAAGATGACATTCCTTCCGATCAAGGACCGCGTGCGGATAAATATGAAAATTTCATGAATGATGCTAGAAAACCAATTTATGAGAATGCGAAGTATTCCACGCTCTCATGGTTCGTCCAACTTTTCCAGATTAAGTGCCTAAATGGATGGAGCAATAAGTCATTCACAATGCTTCTTTCGTTCTTGAAAGATTCTATGCCACAGGGAAATAACGTGCCCGACAGCTGGTACGGAGCCCAGAAGATGATGTCTGATTTGGGTCTAAAGTGCAAGAAAATTCAAGCATGTCCTAAAAATTACGTGTTGTACCGGAAAGAGAATTCAGATTTGAAAGAGTGTCCAATATGCGGAGAGGCCAGTTATAAGCTGAAAGATTCTGATAAGAAGCCTGATATACCTGTGAAGATAGCACGATACTTTCCCATAATACAGAGGCTACAGAGGCTATTCAGGTGCAAGAAAACAGCCGAGGTAATGATTTGGCATCACCGTGCTCCTCCAAGTGAAGATGGAAAAATGAGCCATCCAAGAGATTCACCGGCATGGAAGGATTTCGATAGGAGGCACGCAATATTCAGTAGCGATCCTCGCAATGTTCGGCTCGGACTGGCTACTGATGGCTTCTGCCCATTCAACTATATGGCTGGAAGTCACAGCACATGGCCCGTTGTAATGATAATTTATAATCTGTCGCCTTGGTTGGCTATGGACCAATCATACTTTATGATGCCTCTTCTTATCGACGGACCAAACTCACCGGGGAACAATATCGACGTCTATCTCCGACCTCTGATCGAGGAGTTGAAATCTTTGTTCATTGATGGTGTAGAGACATATGATGCAAATACAAATACAACCTTCATACTGCGTGCGGCTTTAATGTGGACAATTAATGACTTTCCTGCATATGGAATGCTATCAGGTTGGTCCGTACATGGTCACAAAGCATGTCCTCATTGCCATGAACACACAATATCGAAATTCTTGAATTTTAGCAGGAAGGTTTGTTATTGCGGCCATCGACGTTTCCTGCATCCAGACCACCCCTATAGGTTAGACACGGTTCACTTTGATGGTCATCAGGAGCTTCTTGGAGCTCCATCCCCATTGTCCGGAGAGGACGTGACTGCTAAATGGGATGGTTACAATAACGTGACTTTCGGGATGGATCCGACGAAACAGGTCAAACCACAATATTGGAACAAGTTAAGCATTTTCTTCGAGCTTCCGTACTGGTCTACAAATTCAGTGCGTCATTGTCTGGACGTCATGAATATAGAGAAGGGAGTATCAGAGCACATACTTAACTTGCTTCTTTGTAAAGACGGGAAATCGAAAGACAACATGAATGCTCGGATGGATCTACAAGAGTGGGGAATAAGAAGTGAATTGCACTCTAGACCGGTAGCGGGTAAACCGGGAAAGTTTGTACTTTCCAATGCCGCTTATCATATGTCACAACCGGAGAAGAAAAAATTCCTGCAGGTGTTGCATGATTTGAAAGTCCCCACAGGTTTCTCAGGATCATTCAGCAAGAAAATAAAAATTGTGAAGGGCAAGATCGATGGGCTGAAAAGTCATGATCACCATGTTATCGTGGAGCACCTTCTTCCATTAGCCCTCAGGACTTCTCTCCCCGACTCGGTTGGTCTAGTAATCAACGACCTATGTTGTTTTTCAGTGAGTTGTGTGCTAAAACACTGGAGGTTGTGACGCTGGATAAACTAGAAAATTCTATTGCGTTGATACTTTGCAAGTTTGAGTGTATTTTCCCACCGTCATTTTTCGATATCATAATACACTTGACCGTTCATCTTGCAACTGAGGTGAAGTTAGCCGGACCGGTACAATATCGATGGATGTATCCCATCGAGAGGTATGTGTAATTTTTCGTTTCGCCCAATTTATAAATTTATTGTTGTCCTGTATACCCGTATTTATTTATTCAACATATTTTCATTAGGTACCTCTACACTCTTAAGAAGTATATACGCAATAAAAATCGACCAGAGGGTTCTATCATGCATGGTTATCTTCTTGATGAAGCAACCACATTTTGTTCCCGCTATCTGGACGAGAACATTGAGACAAGGCTTAACCGACCACGAAGAATTCAAGATGGGCCATATGGTAAAGCCGAGTATAAGAGGGTAGACACTATATTTATCAACAAGATATACCGGTTTATCTTGCTTAATTGCGCATGTCTTGAACAAATTAGAGAGTAAGTTTTTTTGGATTAATTGTTATGTCTGTGTTTGTGTGTGTATGAAATTATATAATATTAAAATCACAATTATTTGTCGAAAACAGAATTCATTTTAACGAGGTACGTGAGGGGCATCCTGATTGGAACGAAGAACATTTGGAAAAATATCATCAGGATAATTTTTGTGATTGGGTCACAGATCATGTAAGTTATTCGAATAACATTTTATTGCTATCAGTTTTAATCTAAACTTGTATCGTTATGTATTTGTCGTAAAATTTGTTTTGTTGGATCCACGATCCGAACTTGTCTGCATCATTTGAGAGTGATTCAAGATGTTTAGCTCAATTTCCTAGTATGGAGGTTGCATAATACAAAGGATTTGGTGTCCTTGGATACAAATTCAAAGTTAAGGACATAGAAACATCTAGAACCACTCAGAATAGTGGGATTGCGACGGTAGGATCGGACGGTGTGATTTATTATGGGTACTTAAATTGTATACTCGGCATCCACTATCCCGGACGATCAGAACCCTTTTATATATTCCAGTGTATTTGGTACGATACGCGAACCGATACGGACAGGTGGAGAAGCAATCTTGGGACTTGGAAAGATGAATATGGATTGACCAGTGTGAACAAACTTCGATTTTACGATCAGGAAGACCCGTTTATCTTTCCGAACCAAGCGTTCCAAGTATGCTACTCACAGTATTGGAAGCATCCGGGATGGAGTGTTGTATGCCGATGAAAACCCAGAGATGTCTACGATGTCCCAGAATTCGAGGACAGCGATGAGGACGAAGAAGAGAGAAGGCTAAAAGTGCTCCGACCGTCTGTTTCGAAGTACGGGTTGTCTTCGACCGATCATGAAGTTACGTGGGTTAGAAATGACATCGACGATGAAATCCAAGTAGATATGTATAATGCGCCCACGAAACGAAAAAGGTTATCAGTAATGTTATATTATTACTTCACATTTTACGCTCTATACATATATAGTCAATACTTTTAATGATTGTCTAATGCGTCCACGAACCGTTTATCTAGATTTGATGACGATGTCGGGAGCAGCGAGGGGCGGCAAGAGCTCCAGCTGCGGCAGAGGCGGAGGCAGAGGCAGAGGCAGAGCGGTTCTTCCGTCCGGAGAGCTCCGTAGGGAGCTTCAGAGGGCCGGTCTTGCACCCAGATCGGAGACCCCTTCGGATGCCTCCTTCCGTGTGGATTTTGCCACACCTCCAGGTATACTGCACGCATATCCATTTTGAATGTAAGATTACAGATATTCATGCCTGTTTATGTCAAAATTATTTATATTGTCAATATTTGATTGTCTAGTTGTTGGTGATGCGTCCACATCTGGGACAGAGGCCACTCCCGCTCCTTCAGGTATGTTTATATATCATATAGTGTATGTATATTGATTTAGAATGCTATATCATAAATACACACATTCCTTTTGCTCTTACTTAGCAATTTTTATTATTGTCTAGCTGTAGATGGTGACACCACCGCATCTGCGGGAATGTTTATATATCCTATAGTACATGCATATTGATTTAGAACGTTATATTATTGATCTACACATTCTTTTTGCAATTACTTATATAATCTATTTTTAATTGTCTAGTTATAGGTGGTGCGTCCACATCTTCCACAGGGGCCACTCCTGCCGCTTCCATACCCTCCGCATAGTCTGCAGGTTAGTATGAATAAATATAAAATATTTATTCATTTTACATATGCTCTATAGAATAAATATGAACTTCATGGAAATTTAGCATCAATGTTTATTTTCTAGTTGGAGGGGATGCGTCCGCATCCGGGACCCCGATTGTTCCTCACCGGAGGAACTATCGTCCCGCTCGTGCTGCTGCCCGGGCCCAGGCTCGTGCGATAGTCACCGGAGGTATATATCACACTTCAATTTTCGTTTAACCTTGATTTCTTAATACAACTTTGTCTTAATATTGATTGTCTTGATATTTCGTGCAGACGTAGGGCCTCCCCATCCCCAGAGGGGGACTCGAGGCCCGTATTAGTCCCATAGGCTGAGGCCTGACAGAACTAGTGGGGAGGCAGCATTCCCCCTCTTTTTTACCCTTGACTATCGCTATACCGGTCCTCATGCCGAGAGGTTCGGCCGGTATATGGGGGACGAGAGCCGGCTCGTGAAGAACTATCCACTTCACGTTGAGTGGAGCGAGCAGCACTAGCGCTCATTCGCCCTCTTCTTTGATCAGGTCGGGTACGTATTAATATATATTTTTATTTGATCTATCCAATATATTTATTATTAACACTTGCAATCTAATAACAATGTTTTTTTTTTGTATTTTCAGTTGGATTACGATTTTCAGCCTGTAGCCGACCCTGATCACCCGGGAAGGGTGCTTGACCTTCATGCTCTGTACAATGGCCTGATGAAGAACATGCAAGCCAAGGTCCGATACAACAGGAATGAGCTGAAGGCCGATTGCTACTCCCTGTGGATGGCGACCCCTGAGGCAAAGAGAGCGGCCCTCCTATCTACTCCGGCATTTGTGAGAGTCGACGTAGAGATATGGCCTCTATTGTGCGAATATTTCGACTCCCAACGCAAACAGGTATGTATTTTAAATGTAATTTATTGTTTAGGATATAATTTATTTTTTGTGTTCCTTAATTAGAAAACTAAATGTTAATGCGTTGTGCAGAAACAGGCCGCTCAGAATACAGAGAACAGGAAGTCGGCGAAGAGGGGTCGCCCGACTTACACAGGTGGCTCGAGGAATATTACTCGAGCCATGGAGTTATCGGTAAATTACAATAGACCGACCTTTATGATATTCTGCAATATTAAGAGTTATTTTCTAATATTTCTAATATTAAGAGTTATATTCTAATATTGCAGACAGCTCGGACCATGGCGTCAGGTGGTACACCGAGCGTGCTGTCCGCATATCTTGCCATCAACGGCACATCGACAGATCCCGCCGCGGGCGAGCTTCGATATCCCGACGTCGCTACCCAGGAGTATTGCGTAAGTGTTAATATTTATTCTACCCATATTTGAAATTTTAGTTTTGGAAGGTTCAAATTTAAATTTTATACTTATACTTTGCTGCTTAATGTGGGTGTAGGAGCGGGTGGTTGAGCAGGCCGAGGCCTTGGGGATCGATTTTACCGGACAGAGCGATCCGAGGCTGCTGACCCCAGTTCTGGACGCCGCACACGAAGGGCACCACGGAGGTTGGGAGAGAGGCCAGGGACTGGGCCCTAGCAGGGCCCATATGAGGTTGGACTCCACCCCGGCGGTTACTTCCTCCGTCTCCAGTGAGCGACGTGTCCAGCAGGAACTGGAGAGCTTGAGGGCCACCGTTCAGGAGTTGAAGGAGATGCTGGTATGTATACTACTTTATAATAAAATATCATGTCATATTATAGATATCAACATATACATAATTAGTACGTAGCTTGAGCTTATTTGGTTTTAGACTTAGGTTTGATTAATCATACATACATATGTAATTAAAATAAACAACGGTTTTCCAAACTAGATATCCAAATGGGGTTCGAAATAACTTGATAATGATACGAATTCGAATAATACACAGTTCTTACACGCTTCTTACACACGTTAGGTCCAAACGCGACAGGGTACATCGGCCGAGCCTCCACATGCATCTCCTTCGGCTGCGGCTCTGCAAGCCACTACATCGGCTGCGGTTCCGCAGACAGCTCCTATAGCTCCACCGCCCGCTCAGACTCCCGCAGCCGTGGCTCCGCAAGCGACTACTTCTTCGGCGGCTGCGCAGACCACATCGCCAGCTCCATAGGCCGCTCAGACTCCCGCACTCGCCGAATTGCATGGTTTATTGACCGAGGAGCAGACACAGACGCGCTTGATTCTATCGTTTATCAGAGGTGGAGCTGGACCGAGCTAGGGTAGCTTTTTGATTCATATTTTTTGAAACATGTATTTATTTATATCATACATATTGTACTACATTTTGAAATGATATTGATATTTGATATTGGTTTATATTTATATCATATTCAGTTTTTGGGTTTCTTTTGTATATTATATGCCTGAGATGTGATTATGAATACTGGGATATATGTTGTGTGATGATTAATTTTATATTTTATTGATATATATATATATATTATTGTGCACAGGGCGGGAAAAATCAGGCAGCCTTTTTTTTAAAAAAAATACAGATAATGTGTACCTACGGATTAATCCGTAGGTACACATGTTGCCCCTACAGATTAAACCGTAGGGGCACAATATCAGCAGTAACTGATATTTCCCCCCTGATCTCAGTACCAGGGGGTTGGGAGTGCCCCTACGGATATGTCCGTAGGGGCAAACAATGGCCCTTACGACGTTATCCGTAGGGGAAAAATATCAGAAATCCTGATATTTTGCCCCTACGGATAAGTACCTACGCAGATATCCGTAGGGGACAGTACTTGGCCCTACGGATATATCCGTAGGTACAGTTAATATATTTAAAAAAACCGTAAATAAAATAACTTTTTTTTACCCTACGGCCTACTCCGTAGGTGAAACTGGTCCTACACAAAACTCCATAGGGGCAAGTTCAGGGCTTCAACTTGCACCTACGGCGTTTGCACCTACAGATTATTTTTTCGCCCCTACGCAGATATCCGTAGGGGCAGTGGTTTGCCCCTACGGATAAATCCGTAGGGGCAACCCTCATTTGTAGGAGTGTGTGTCTGTGTGTGTGTGTGTGTGTGTGTGTTAATGCGATGCTTGGATACCTAGTGTTCCCGCCAAAAAATTTCTGCGCAAAAGAGCCCAAGGTATTAAATGGCAGCGATACGTTTAAGAAAATATGAACCAGTATTTTCCGGGCTGCATTTTGACAAACTCCTGAATGAGAAATAGCTAAATTCTGATGGTATCGAAAGTGTCTCAAAAAATCATTCGATTTGATATATTATGGGCCTCATAATTCATCCGGGATCAAAAGTTATGAGACATCACGTGCCCACACGTGACCGGGCATCACGTGGAGACACGTGACCATTTACAGGCAAAGCTTGTAAGTACTGAATAAAATAAATAATTGGAAATAATTAATCAGTGGGGTCACGTGCCAACACATGATAGGCTCTTAAACCCTCTGAAACAATGGAATTAAATTCTAATTAAATAATTAATCAGTGGGGTCACGTGCCAACACGTGATGGGTTCCTGAGCCCTCTAAACCAATAGAATTAAATTCTAATTAATTGGTCAATCAGTGGGGTCACGTGCTAATACGTGATAGGCTCTTAAACCTTTTGAACTAATAGAATTAAATTTTAATTAAGGAAAATCAAAAACCCTAGTTGGAAAAATATTTCTCTAAATCTTTCCAAATAAAAAGATTGTGCTATGTAAAGTGGAAAACCGTTGGATTAAAATCCAATGGTGATTAAAAATCACCAATTTATAGAAAGATTCTATACAAGGAAAGATTTCCCTGAAATTTGCCAGGAATAACAGATAAAAGATCTTCTGGATTAAAAATCCAATGATGAATAAAATTCACTGAGTGATCAAAAAGATCATGTTAGTTACAAAAACAACCAAAATCTTTCAATGAAAGATTCACTAAACAAATTGATTCTTTTCTTTCTCCTATAAATAGGAGCCAAGAACAGGAGAGAAGGGATCTTGGAATTTTTATTTTCTGGAGAAAAACAACAACAGAGAGAAAAAAGAGGAGAATTTAATTCTCAAGAGAGAAAAGAAGTTCCTTTCAGAGAAAAGAAACCCTAGGTGAGAAAGGGGAAAGAGATCTAAGCTCCATAAAATAAAAGAGAATTTAATTCTCAAGTTTAAGAGTTTAACTCTTCTGAATAAGAACTTAGTTCTTCCTTTGGTTGAAAATCTGCAGAAGCAGATCTCCCCACAAGTTGAGAATTTAATTCTCATCAGGGAGATTCTGCCATGCAGATCCAAGACCTAGAGGGAGAATCTGAGCTTAAGGTATTTAATTCCCCCAAATTCATAGGAATTTAATTCCTCCAAATAAAACTAGGGTTTAACCCTATATGAGAATTTAATTCTCCCAAATTCACAGGAATTTAATTCCTCTAAAATAAAACTAGGGTTTAACCCTATATGGGAATTTAATTCTCCCAAATTCATAGGAATTTAATTTCTCTAAAACAGAACAAGGGTTTAACCCTACATAAGAATTTAATTCTTCCATATACATAGGAATTTAATTCCTCTAAAAAACAGAATTAGGGTTTAACCTTATAGAGAATTTAATTCTTAAAACAAGAGACTTAAAGCTCTCCATGCACGTAAAGAACCTGGTCACGTGGTAACACGTGACCCCCATCCTCAATAATCAGAAAAGAAAGAACAAAACTAGGTCACGTGCCTCCACGTGACTCCTAAAACAGATCCTTTAAAATGAGAAAGTAAAGCATGGAGGCAATGCCTCACGTGCTCACACGTGACCCTCAAAATAAAGGGAACAAAGCCAAAGGCAGAATAGACTTTGGGCGTCCTCACGTATCCCCACGTGACCCCTAATAAACACTTTAATAATCAATACATAGATACCCATTACGTGCCCACACGTGATGGCCTGAAGATTAAAAGTGTTTAACATTTATTTGAATATTCTGATAATAAAATAAAGGAGGTCTGGCCCCATCTTCAGGCGCCTCACGTGACCCCACGTGACTCCTTTCTTTCTAGTGTTTAACACTATTTTGAGTATTTTGTCTCCAGTGTTTAACACTGTTTTAAATACATCACGTGAGGACACGTGACCGCCATATGTTCTCTACTGTTTAACACTATTTTCAAACTAGCTTAGCCCAAATTGGCTAAGTTTTCCAGAGGCAAATCTCCCCTTCAAATGAGCCTTAAAATCCAGAACTATAATGTTTAAGTGCTCAGCCAAAGACAAAATGTTCTCAGAGCCCTCAAACCCTTGTTTAGCATTGCTAAATAATGAGGGGCTGAACCCAAACAAATGTTCAACAGGCCAACAAAGGGCTAACATTTCAAACTTAATTGGACTTAGCCCAAATTGGCCATAAGTCCTCAATTCAGATTTAACTGAGCCAATGCGCTCATAATCTAATTAATTTTTTTTAGTTCCAAATTGGACTACAGATCCCCCAATCAACTTTGGTTCAAGGGTAGATCTCTGAACTCCTCTGATATTTGTCGTTATAATCCTTCAACGTCTTCAGAGAGGTGACGGGTCCCGACAACCATACATTTCATAGACTATGACGTCTTTAAACTGGACTGTGGGGTCCCTTTAAACTCACGGACTATGATGTCCTTAACCTTGACTGTGATGTCTTTAAACTCACGGACTATGATGTCCTTAACCTTGGACCGAGATGTCCTTAAACTAACATTGGACCGAGACGTCCTTAAACTAACGTTGGACCGTAATGTCCTTAAACTAATCGACTGCAATGTCCCTAAACTAAACAATATAGTCCAAATGCTTTCTTGTTGGGTCTAAACGATCCCGTTAAGTTGATCTTAGTCTAAAATTAGACTAACGTATCCTTAACAAATGTTTAAGTTGATCTTAGTTTCAAATGAGACTAACGTATCCTTAAACCCAACCCCCAAAACCAAATCTAAGAAGATACGGATTTGGACTAGTCCACGCCCTACGGGCGACGACATAAATTAGTCTCCGTATACAATTCACAGGCAACCAAAAACAAAACAAACACCCAAGACACGAAGTGACCATCTGGAGAAGGAGAAAGTTGTTACAGCGATGCGGTAGCGTAGTTAACTGCAGGGGCTTGCGCCTGCAGGGAAGAGTGTCCCCACAATCAAAAAACCCTCAAATGAGGGGGAATCTGACGAAGTCTGCTACATCGGCCGCATCCGTTTAAACCTTCGATACGTGGTGTCATAAATCAACTTGGCATCTTCGGAGAGGTGGACGAATAGCACCTATTAGCATCTGCCCCCAAATTCAGGCAAGACGTTTGTCTTCCCGTGTTTCGGCGGGGAACAGATTCTGGCACGCCCAGTGGGACCTTTTCCTCTTTCCACTCCACACTTCGTGTGTTGTGTTCGCGAACGAATCGCGATTTGATATGGTTGCCCTTGGATTCGAGGTACTAAGATTTGGTGTCTTGCTCTGTGCACAAAATGAAAGATCAATGGCTTCTACCTGCACAAAATGCTCCAGCTGCAACTGCAATTCCCGTTCCGCCTCATCTTGGGTGTAACTTACGGGCCCCAGGCGGCCTCCCTGTTCACGATGCCGGTGGACCAAGTAACTCAGGCCACCACTGGGCTGTTCTTTGGGACTATGATCCTACCCGTGAGCTTCAATGATCCGATGCTGCCGCAAGAAGCCCCAAAGAAGTCGGTCTTTGATCGACTTACCACTACCGCGGCCCATCCGGGTCACCCAATTCCACTGCCTTAGTTTTCGGCAGACTGGGCCAGAACGCTAACAAGCCCGCGATACCTGAAGCAGTCATCCCTAAGCGGATATCCATCCTGGCTCAAGCAGACGAAATCATCGGAGAGGCTTCTTCTGCCAAGAAGTCAGCCTTCACAAGGCTGGCCATTCCGGCTCCTGCTCCAGGCGAAGTCCCCAAAGCTGCTTCCCACAGGTCTGTCTTTGACAGATTGGACATTGCTTCTCAACGGACGTCGGTCTTTAAGAGGCTGACGCCGGCGACAACCCTTCGCCAACACAGAGGCATGAGGGAGTCACCCCTACGGCTGAGACAATCCCATCCGCACGACATGCTCTCCGTCGTCACTGGCGCAGAGTAAGAAAGGCTGGGGGCAGCTCCCCTTCTGGACTAACTCCGCCAGCTCCCATGGTGGAAATCAATTCTGCTGTTCCAATTGGGAACAACTTTGAACCGCTGAGGAGGGTTCGCAAGAACTCTCCGACTGTCGTGCTGAAGAGATCTCCTCCACCTATGGAGATTACTACAGAAAAGAAACCCGAGGAGCCCCCTCAGCGGTTGTCCTCCAAAATTTATAAAGTCTGGCGACAGGTTCAATCGGTGATTAACCAGGACTACTCTCGCCGGCCAAAGAAGCTCAAAGCTCGGCAAGAAAAGAGCCATCTCGTGGTACCACAGAAGACGTCATCCATCTAGGTGCCCGCTGCAACGGCCCCCTCGACTTCAACTGCTCACAAGAGAAGGAGGCTAGAGAAAGCCCCCGTGAATGCGGCAAACCGTAAGGACGTCGAATCTAAACGCGCCAAGTCCGGGGGCATGGTAATACATACCGTTTATATGGCTTCCGGAAAAGAAGAAAGCCGTGCTTCTATGGGTCATCGACCGCTTACCCGATCGATAACGAAGGCCCAGGAACAACAGAAACATCAGGAGATGCTGACTGCAATGGCCGCACTCACTAGGCCAAAAGAAAATCCAGAAACCTCATAGCAGCGTCGGGAACAAGAAACTGATACCGAGTTCCACCGAAGAATGCTCGAGAGGAAAAAAAAAGAGGCTGCGGAGCAGGCGGCCAATATAAAACGAATGGCTCTTTTATTCCAAGACATGGCTGGGATGATGTTACAGCCGGAACCACCAGTTGAAGGCCCCCCGATTTTCATTGAAGACGACAGAGGGGAGACATCGAACCCTCCTCCGGCTCTTTCAGCAACCAAAGAGGAGACCATCTCTAAAGCTGCCCTGGATGATTACATCGCTCGGCAAATACGAGCTCACCAGGCAAACGAAGCGGCTGGACAGGTCGTTAAGACTGGGTGACCCTATCCAAGCTGGTATGACCAAATAAGGTACCAGTCGAGATATAGATCCCTAAATTCCACGTATATAAAGGGACAGGGAATCCACATTAGCATGTTGCTCAATTTAGAGCCTTGTGCGGCAACACTGGGGGTGATGATAAACTTCTGCTCCGCCAGTTTGCTAGTAGCTTGTCGGAGACGGCATTCGAGTGGTATTATGAACTTCCAAACGACTTCGTCAAGACTTTTGCAGAAATGGAGCTACTATTCACCCAGAGTTTTGTGAGTGCTAGTGAACGCACCCCAATAACGGCATTGATCAATGCCAGGGTGAAGCCAGGCGAAACGTGGGTGCAATACGCAATACGATGGCGAAATGTATGGTCAAAATGTGAGCAGCGCATCGAGGAAGCGCCGGCGGTGGGCATGTTCGTGGGCACTCTTGACCCTCAAGCAACTATTTCCCAATTCATGATGTTCTTCAAGCCGACCACATTCCAGGCTTTGATTAAAAAACTGGCCCAAATGGACCAGATAGGTCATAGACAGTCTCCTTCAAAGCCGGAGCTGCGGAACGAAAAGGGTAAAGGGAAAGCGACCTTCGTCGCGAATACTCAATAGCAGCCCAGTGGCCCAAAACTAACTGATCGCCTAGACGAGAGGCGGCAATTACATAATGAGAAGATGAAACGCCCTTATTCGTTTCCCCGGGACAAAACGAAGAGATTGTTCGAGCTAGCGGTGCGCAACAGGCTCATCAATCTGCCGAATCCAAAATGACCGTTGCAACCCGACGAGGCTAATAGTCCCAATTATTGCTCCTACCATCAAACGGTAAGCCATCCAATTGAGGATTGCTTCGTCTTTAAAGGCTGGATTGAAGATCAATACTAATGAGGCAAATTTGCCCTGTCCGAGAATTGAAAGGTGAACCCACCACAGCCACACGCTCCTAAGAAGACGGACGCACCGGGGGCATCATGTTCTTTCGTAGAAGAAGCTTCATGGGAGGTCGCTCTTTCAGCTAAAATAAAAAGAATGCTGAAGGATCTCCACACATGCCCGGCAATCAGGTGGAAGAATCCACTGGAACCTGAGATCATCGAGGGAATGCTGAAGCCGCACCCAAATCCAAAGATTGGTGGTGATAGCCAAAGCGCTCACACCCAGCCGTCAAAATCTTCGAAAAAGAAGAAGAAATCCAAGAAGCCCGTGAAGCCTGGTGACAAGCGCACGGACCTGCAAAAACAGATTGACGCGTTGGAAGAATATAATCAAAAAGCACGGACTCCAGTTACACTCCAAGAATTTCTCAACCACGTCCTTGAGGATGGAGATGAGGACAATGGAGAAGACTCGTCGGATGAATCTGAAGATTATGTGGCAAGTTGCCATGTGATCTCTCACTCTTCGATAGACGATGGAAAAGCTCCTTACACAAAGAAACTGGGGGCAGATCCTAAGCCAGAACTTCCAGGGCCATCAGACGAACTGATTGATGCATTCCTGGACAAAGCTCTTCTTAAAAGTAAAGCTGCTCGCGAGCGTGAGAGGGCCATATTTGAAAAAGCCAAATGCCGGCGACTGGACGAAAGGATTGAAACACTCCCGCCAAATCAAAGTACGTCCGCCGCAAATAAAAGCTGGTTCAAGACGAGGAAGAGGTTCGCCAAAGCCATATCGATGGGAATGAAGCTGCCACCCTCCGAAGGAAACATTCTTGGTGAAGCGGAAATACATCCTACCTACTGCTTATATCATCGAAAGATTGTGCACCCCACCGAAGAGTGTGACACTTTGAAAAGATGGTGGTAGAGATATGTTGCTCACCGGCAACATTTCAAGCAGATGAAACGCAAAAAACATCGGGAGCAAAGAAATATGACCGAGGAGCATAAAAGAACTACCGGCAACTGTCACATGGTCAACGCTAGGGGATCGCAAGTTCTCACCTTCGGGAGCGACTCTGACAAAGAAATGACTCTTGGCCCTCTCTTTAAAGAATCCACCTCAGGAAAAGAGGAAGAACCAAAGAGCTGTGAGAACATTCAGCTGCGCAATTGTACGCTGCCCGAAAAGAATCTCGGGCCCGAGAACAGTGGGTCAAATAGAAAAGATAAGCGGAAAGAAAAAGACCCTGAGAATATCACCCTAGATGACCGAGTCGTTAAAGAGCTGACAGCCAAGGACCTGCTAAAGAAAAACAAGGTGGACTACAACGTTCTGGCAAAGGAAGATACCCTCGCAGCTCAGCATTCCTGACTCCCTTCTGCTATCAAAAGAAGCAAGAGATTCTTTGATCAAGGCACTGCAAGAGCCCGAGCAATCCCAAGCTTTCCTTGCCGAAGAAAAGATAAAGGATGGGCTGGAAGAAGTGCACACAGCTGATGTCACCTTCGGCGATGAAGATCTCCTCCTTGGGACATGCGAACATAACCGTCTCCTTTATGTCTCCGAATACTGTCATGACATCAAGATAGGCTAAATACTGGTTGACAATGGTTCTTCCGTCAATCTCCTCAACGTGAGAGTGTTGAAGGAAATCTGCATGAGCGTTCAACACCACGCTCGTGATAAAATCACCATCTCCGAATTTGACTCCCAGTCATCACGGACGCTTGGGTCTGTAATATTGACACTACGCTTTGGGCTGCTTGTCACAGACATTAAGTTTCATGTCATTGACGCCAAAACATACTATAATGCTTTGCTCGGCAGGCCTTGGTTACACGAGTACATCATTATCCCTTCTACACAACATCAGTGTATGAACTATTTCAAGGATGGTCTCGAGTATACCGTAACAGGGGTGTTGAACCTATTCTCCGTGAACGAAGTCCGAAAGTACGAAGATGCAAAATACTTCTTACCAGATTTTGAGAACATGGAAATATGTCACAAACCGAAGAGCAAACTATCACCACTATTCCGGTCTTCGGGAGTGATACCGAGGAGGAAGAAGAAATAGTTTATTCAGGGCCGCCCCAATGCAACAAACCGGGACCGTCCATCCCTATGTTGATCTTCGGCAGCGATTCAGAAGATGAGGTCAACGCTGTATTTTCCGCTCGATCATCAATACAAGCCTTTGCTGGCAATGATCGGGGTTTGCAAATTGCCATGGTGCCGCGAGAGCATTACAAGGAGCTCGACGCACTTGATACCTATAGTGTGCAAGAACTGTAAACATTCTACGTCCCTCCCAGGCGAAAAGATGAAAAGGCAATCCTCTTTTATCAATCCACGGAAACCAAAGTGGAGAAAGAAATTTGGCATGGTGCGGATTCTACACTTGACAGGCTCCAGCCCATCCGTCTGCCTAGATATTACACAGAAGGCTTGAGAAGGCTGTTGAGGCACCAAGGTGTACCCTTCAAACAGACCGCTCGACAAGCTCGGTTCTATAACAGGATTTGGGACGTCCCCAGAACTCAGCGAAAGTTGCCCAACGGAAGAATGGAAATGATCGGGCTTGGATATGTTCAATCCAAAAAACGGGAGCGAGTCCATGGCAGCTACGTCATACATGACTTCGATGAAGAAGGAGACGCCCTATTAAAAGACGCTGACCCTGAACCAAAACGAGATCCTGCCATCAAAATGTCGAGTCTGTCGTTTGAAGAACGGATGGACAAGCTAATAAGGGAAGCGGGTCAAAAGGTCCGGGATGACCATAACCGTGAAATGGCCATTTACGAGAAATCCAGGACGCAGCGCCTCCTTCAGCAGACCGCGGAGAATGACAATGCTCCTCGTCGCCAGCCCGTCATACAAAAGACCCGGCACGGAGGCAAAAATAAACCAAAGAATGGAAAAAACGTTCGACAGCAGCTAAGCGGGTCTAAGAAGCCACGCGATCAAGAATCGAGCAGCCGGGATCCGTCCCTTACAAAGAAGATGGGTCGGGAATATTCTTTTCTCTAAGACAAGACAAAGAAGATATTCGATCTCGTTGTAAAGCATCAGATGATGACACTCTCAGAGTCCAAACACCCTGAGCAAGCGAACGAGATCTCCCACCCAGACTATTACTCCTATCACCGAGCAATAAGACATCCTCTTGAAGACTGCTTCACCTTCAAGAACTGGGTAGAAGACCAATATCAACAAGACAGGTTCGCTCTATCCAGCAGTTAGAGGGTAAGCCCGCCACAGAAGCATGAACCGAAAGCGACGCGTATAGTGAGAGTAGAACCAGATCAATATCGATCTTGGAAACGATCTCGTACCTGTCACGCGATAACGCTGTCAAAAGAAGAGCCCGAGAATATGGATGACCTCCCCTGGTGCTTCGAAAACGATGATGGCGAGGTGATCTCAGAGTTTCCACCGGCACCGAAAGAGCTGGAAGATGGGATACATACTACTGCAGATAACCTCAAGAAAATTGATTTGGGGACGGCAAGTGACCCGCGACCGACATTTGTCTGTGAGCTGTTGTCTGAAGAAAGGGTGGCTACGCTAAAGGACGTGCTTATGCAGCATAGAGATTGCTTCGCATGGAACTATTCCGAGATGCCAAGACTAGATCCAGAGATTGTTGTACACAAATTGGCAATATCTCCGGACGTCAAGCCGATTAAACAAGCACCGAGAAGAATGCGGCTTGAGCTTAAGATGAGCATCAACACCGAGGTCAAGAAGCTAATCGACTCCGGCTTCATCCAAGAGATTCAATATCCTGACTGGATCTCCAACATTGTTCCGGTGATAAAGAAAAATAGGATGGTGCGCATATGTGTTGACTTCCGGGATCTCAACAAAGTTTGTCCAAAAGAAGACTTTCCAGTACCAGTCACTGAGCTAATGATAGATAACACAACCACTCACGAAGTCTTCTCCTTCATGGACGGCTCATCAGGATACAATCAGATAAAGATGCATCCCGAAGACTAGAAGCATACCGCTTTCCGGACCCCTTTGGGCATATTCTGCTACAAGGTGATGCCTTTCGGTCTGAAGAACGCCGGTGCCACCTATCAGAGGGCCATGACGAAGATCTTCGATGACCTCATACATGAAATCGTCGAATGTTATATCGATGACCTCGTAGTTAAAAGAAAATCATACGAGGAACATCTAGAGCATCTGAAGATCGTATTTCAACGCCTTCGGTAATACAACTTGAAGATGAACCCTCTCAAATGCGCGTTCGGAGTTTCCTCGGGGAAATTCCTTGGATTCATCGTCCGACACCGAGGCATCGAGATAGATCCGTCAAAGATCAAGGCAATTATGGAAATGCCTCTGCCAAAGACTCTCAAGCAACTGCGGTCTCTCCAAGGGAAGCTCGTGTATATCCGGCGATTTATAGCCAATCTCTCCGGCAAGTGCCGCCCCTACAGTCACTTAATAAAGAAAGGAACTCCGTTCATCTGGGATCACAAATGCCAAAGCGCACTGGATGAAATCAAGCAATACCTGCAGAATCCGCCAGTACTGGCCGCTCCTGTTAAAGGAAAACCTCTCGTCCTGTACACAACAACCCTTGAAGGTTCTTTAGGCCTGCTGTGGGCACAAGAAAATGACCAAGGGAAAGAGAGAGCCCTTTATTATCTGAGTCGAGTTCTCCTGGGGGCAGAAAGCAATTACTCTCCCATTGAAAAACACTGCCTGGCGTTGATCTTCACGATAACGAAGCTCAGACACTATGCGTTAGCACATGAGGTCCATCTCATATCGAAGGTGGATCCTCTCAAATATTTAATGTCAAAGGCTATATTAATGGGAAGACTCGCTAAATGGGCCCTGCTCTTGATGGAGTTCTCGATAACTTATCGACCCCTCAAGGCAGTGAAAGGCCAGGCCATCGCCGACTTTCTCGATGAGCATCTGTTACCTGCCGAATCTCCCTTAAACTGCGAATTGCCAGACGAACACGCGTTTGACACGATCGACGGGGAAAGAAGAGAGAATGATACCCGGTGGGAATTCTATTTTGACGGAGCATCTTCCATGAAGAAGCGCAAACAAAGCACCCCTATAATCAAATCAGGGGTAGGCCTCATCTTCGTGACTCCACAAGGAGGGATAATGCGTTTTGCCTTCTTCTTAACAGAGCCGAGGACAAACAATGAAGCCGAATATGAAGCTTTGATAGCAGGTCTTGAGATCGCTATCGACATGGGAATTGAAAACCTCCTCATATACGGAGACTCCCAACTGGTCGTTAGTCAAGTAAACGACGACTATCAAACGTCCAAGCCAGAGTTGGTGAAATATGGCGAGAGAGTGCAACAGTTGCTGACTTAAGTTCCCTCCTACATTCTGGAAAGCATGCAGCGTGCGTAAAATAGCAAAGCGGATGCGTTAGCCAAACTCGCTAAAGAACTGGCTGACGAAAACCTCGATGACGTGAGGGTCGTGGTGCAAAGCCGTCGGGTTCTTGCACCAGTAGAAATATCTCTGGAGTCACCAGAAGAAAAGGGAGTGACCGAGTAAATGGCTCTGCAAATAAAAGAACAGGAAAAGGCTATAGATTGGAGAGAAGTCTTTATAGACTACTTCAAATCCCGTCGAACACCCGAAGATGCATCTTCAAGGCATCGGCTCATGAAACGAGCTCTATCCTTCGCAGTTGTTGATGATATTCTGTATAAGAGATCATTTGATTCTCTATGGGTAAGATGCCTGGGACCCGAAGAGGCAAAGAGAGTCGTCCAAGAAACTCACGACGGACTCTTTGGTTCTCACCAAGCTGGACCGAAGATGAAGATGAAGATCAAACGGATGGGTTATTATTGGCCCACGATGATCCAAGATTGCCTAGAATATGCGATGCGGTGCCACTCATGCCAGATTCACGGGGACTTTATCCACCAGCATGTCAATCCACTACATCCAACGGTGGCCAGCTGGCCATTTGAAATGTGGGGAACCGACATAATAGGCCCCATCGAACTAGTATCGTCCAGAGGACATCGATTCATTTTGGCGACAATTGATTACTTATCCAAATGGGCAGAAGCAGTACCGTTAAGGGAAGTGAAGACGGAGAATATCCTCCATTTCTTCAAGACGCACGTCATTTATCGGTTTGGAACTCCGCGACGAATCATCTCCGATAACGGGCCGGCCTATAGAAGCCACAAGATCAGCTGCTTCGCACAACAGCATAACATAGACTGGAGATAGTCTTCAGTCTATAATCCTCGAGCTAACGGTCTGGCTGAGACTTTCAATAAGACCTTGACAAAGATCGTGTAAAAGACGGTGTCTCGAAATAAGAAGGACCGGTACGAGAGACTGCATGAAGCTCTCTGGGCATATCGAACTACGTTCAATACTGCTACGAACACGACGCCTTACGCATTGGTATTTGGCGCAAAAGTGGTACTCCCTCTCGAGATAGAATTACCCTCTCTATGAGTGGCGGTTCACTACAAGCTAGCAGATGAAGAAAATGCTTACCTTCGGCTTGAGTAGCTCGACGCCTGTTCATACCATAATATTGTATTATTATATTCCCCATTCTTACTCGTTTAATAAATAAACAGGTGCTTTTGACACATGTCTGCTACATATTACAGGTTACAGGTTCTTGGATCTAAAACAGTGAAAAAGATATAAAGACGATGCAAAAGTGGGACTTTGACCAACAAACAGAAGGACCTTGATCAAGCCTACACAAAAGATCAGTTTACAGAGTACTAAGGCAGCGCAAGATCCAAGATTACAAAGCGAACGGTTAAAAGCCCACTGCAATTGCTCACTGAAGATCTGGAAGAGAACGAGAAACTAATCTGAGAAAAGAACCAAAAATAGAGGAAGCCCAAAACCATCATAGCCACCACAGGAATTTTCAAGGCCCAATCACATGTTTTGGCCGCGGAACCGCGGCCAAACCAGGCCTCGGGCCGCGGTTCCGCGGCCGTATGAAGCCCTTGTTGTTGAGAAATTTTACATAAAACTTGTGGCGGCTTTGACTGGTCAACCTAGGGTATTTTGGTAAATGTAGACGTGCGAATCAATTGTAACTTAGGGTTTCCTATCCTCTATAAATAGGAACTCTAAATCATTGTATTAGCTATGCCTCCCTCATGCCTCTTTTTATGAATAAAATTCAGAATTCTTTTGGAAAGCATCATTCCACTTTTCATATCATCTATTCAGATCTGACAACCCTGTGTAAATGTTTGGAGAGAGCCATCTGTAAAGTAAGTAGGTAATTTCAATTCTTGCCCTAGGTAATTTTTCATTCTCTGCCCTAGATAAATGTTTTTAAATTCCCTAATGAGCTAGTAGTCTCCTCGCTTGTTAGGATTAGCTTTGGGGAAGGCTTTTGAGAGATGAAATCTCTCATCCCTTTCTTACACATCATACTTTTTAATAGGACTCCATGCATACATGCACATACCGCTCCCTACGGCACCCTATCCCACGAGGTAGGGGTGATACCATAGTATAAATGCCCGGTTGTGATGGTTTTCCATGGAGGTTAGGGTAAGGATCGATAAAGGAAAGACAAGAAGCTAGAGAAAGAAAACATCTTCCCGAATGGTTCTAATCCCTTTTATTGATAATTACCATAACTCCTCTTAGATCCTAATTTGGGTATAGAAAGCGTTGAGATTTATTTACATTTCCAAACCTACCCTAAACCTAACCCTAGCAAGATTTAGATCTAGATAATCTTAGTATAGATAGATTTAGCTTTTAGATTTAATAATCAATCCGACCACAATCGGAATTAACTCGTTTGAGCGACTAGTAAATTCACAACATCCTTGTGGACCGACCCGTACTCACCGGCTAGCTACCAAGCGACGCCGTTCTTGATTGCGGTTAACAAAAATTTTTGAGATCAAATCAAATGGCGCCGTTGCCGGGGATGGCGTGTTATTTCCTTTTTGCAATTTCGGGTTAATATAAACTTAAATGTTTAGATTTTAATTCCTTACCTTAGATGTTAGCTTTGGGAAAGGCTTTTGAGAGATAGGATCTTTCATCCCTTTCTTACCCATCACATATAATCTATAGGACTCCATGCATACACGCACACACCGCGCCCTACGGCACCCTATCCCTCGAGGTAGCAGTGATACCGTAGTATAAAAGCCCGGTTGCGCGCGTTTTCCATGGAGGTTAGGGTAAGGATCTCTAAAGGAAGGACAAGAACCTAGGGGAAGGAACACCTTCCCGAATGGATCTAATCCCCTTTATTGATAATTACCATAACTCCTCTTAAATCCTAATTTGGGTATAGAAAGAGTTGAGATTTATTACATTTCCAAGCCATTCCTAAACCTAACCCTAGAAAGATTTAGATCTAGATAATCTTAGTATAGATAGATTTAGTTTTTTTAGATTTAATAATCACTCCGAACACCCTTCGGAATTAACTCGTAAGCGCGACTAGGAAATTCACAACATCCATGTGGACCGACCCGTACTCACCGGCTAGCTGCAAAGCGACGCCGTTCTTGATTGCGGTAATAGATAGTTTTTGAGATCAAATCAAATGGCGCCGTTGCCGGGGATGGCGTGTTATTTCCTTTTTGCAATTTCGGGTTAATATAAACTTAAAAAAATCATAAAAACTGAAAAATCAAAAAAAATATATAAAAATATATCATTTGTTACTTTTTGGAAAGGGTATTTTTTGTGAATCTTTGCAGGATCGACGGATCTGGAAAATTCCAGAGTGCGAAACAGAAAAAGGTAGATCAGAACAGAAAAGGATTGGAACAACAGAGCAACACAATTTTTTCAGAGACCTGAAGCTTCAAATCCTCCGCCCTTCCGCCGCGCAAGCGCGCTCCCGCCGAGTTTCCGCGGTCCATTTGCCACGTCAGCGCGCTTGTTTTGCACTGTTTGCTCCCCTTTTCCCTCTTCTGCCAATCCCCATATATCTTTTGTCAAATCTTCTGCAGGATTCCTTGCGCTTAAAAAAAAAATCTTCCCCTCCAAGTAACAAATCTTGTGCAGGATTCTTTGCGCTGCGCATAAAATAAAAAGATTTGATTGTAAGTGATTTTTCTGTTTTGCATATCTTTAAAACTGACTTTAAGGGGCTTTTGACCAATTCGGATTGGGTGGGGATTTCATCACCTTTCCCAGGACCCCAGAAATCACATAAAGCATTTGCATTAACCAATCTTTAATTAAAAAATACTAGACTCAGCCCTAAGGACTTCGAGCTCAATAGGACAGAGGACTAGTTATAGGCATCGGCCGTTAATCCTAACTTGACTTTGAGGTGTCTGGGCAAGTGTGTCTAAGGTAAGTGGTTACTTAATTAGGACCGCTACTTGTAGCGGGGAGCCTCCCACTTACCTGGCACTTACCTGGCCACAATTGGCGGTGAAGAGGCGGTTCGAGGTCCTATTTCTAGCCTTTTGGAACAATTAGGAGCTGTCAAGCTGACCTAGGTGACCCTAGATCTAGGCCTGATTGTGCATTTTTGGTTGATCGAAAGTGTGTCTTAGCTCTTTTCTCAAAAATCCTTTTGCAAACAGGTCTAAATAAAGAGAAAAAGGAAAAAGGAAAATTTTTTAAAAAAGACTTGCAACTTTTGTCGCTAAGAAATCCTTGCACCACCTACCTTATTTCTCTTCTCATCATGGTACCCCACATCACAAATCTCTTGCCGAACTTTGGTATCCCGAACCTAACTTTGCTTCGTACGTCAATTGTTTTGGTCGATTTAAAGAAGATCCCTCCGTGCCCAAAATTTCTTTGAAAGATCAAATAGAAGCGTCTAGGAGAAACAGTTTGACGTCGCAACCCACTTTGTGTCAACCATGTCAACCTTCACCACCTTCGTACGTTGATACCACTTTTTCGAGTCCTGTTGTAACTCCTAAGCCGATGTCTATTGCTGAGCAAATTGCACAATCTCGTAGCCGATTTTTCACTCCTCTCCATACATCCAGTTCTAGGGATCAACAAGTCCATTCACCTTTTTATCCACATGTTGACCCTACTCCTGTCCATCAATCCAATTCCTACCAGTCCTACCCGACTTTCCCACCTTTACTAGACACTGTTTCTATACAGCCATTAGGGAGTTTCACGTATCCAAACAATTTTGAATCTTTTATCGAAACCCCTTCACAACCCATATCTAGTTTAGAACAGTCGTTGGAAGCATATATTTTCTCAACAAACAAAATGGTTAGGAATGTGGATGCGTCCATAGCCGCCCTTATACAACCTAGTGAACCGGTAGCTAGTTTCCCACTAGCTTCAAATTTTTCAATGTATGAGGAGGCGGTTGGACAGAGTGCGAATTTGAGAGGATTTCCAAATCAAACCTACCCATACCCAATTGAAGCCCACAACTTCGGTTTTCCATCGATTGTCCCAAATGATTCACAAGTTGAAAATAAAATATCTAACGAGTTGTGTGACTTTGTAGTGCTTGATTTGCCAGATTGTGAAGAATCCATTTCGAGTGAAGTCACACCTAATCCTTTTGACCTTTACACCTCCACTCTAGAACCGAAAGTGATAAATATCCATGCTTTTGATGAGGTGTCAAAAAATATTGATTTTCACTTGATTGAGGATATAGACGCCGGGAATATTTTGGATGATGAACCCGTCGATTTGATTGAAATTTTATGTCCAATTCATCATCCCGAGTCATTAAATGTTTCTCCCGAACTTCATATGTGTCTTGATTTTGATGATAATGGCATGGATAGGCTAAATATTGAGGAGAATTATGAGGATAGTATCGAGGAGAGTATTGAGGATAATATTGAGGTTGAACCATTTCTGTTTGATGTGTCGGATTTTCCAATTCATCCTCTTGAACCTTTAACTAAATCACCCTCCCTTCTTTCCATCGTTCCGACCACGCAAAATATCACGCTTGAAGACTGTGAGCTTGAAAAATTTCTCTTTGAATCCGGCACAGTTCTCACAGACGATAATGATTACTAGTGTTTCACTTTTTCGGACGATGTTGAAAACTCACCTTCCGAGTTTGAGTCCTTTGAATTTTCAGATGAGTTAGTTGAACCATCAGACTCGATTGCTTACAGTCGTTTTGAACCATTGATGGAATCTTTCCAGTTCGAGACAGTTTACTACGTGAGAATGAGACTATCCCTAATTCACTCCCTTTCGTCCGTACTATCGTTCCGACCGTGCAAGAGACTGTTACGCCTTCATCTCCACTACCGAGTTCGATGTACCCATGTTTTCTTGCAATCTTGAGGAATTTGACCCCATTTCTCGACGGGTTGATAGATTAGCACAATCGCTTTTAACACATCGGTTATCACAAATTGCGCTAATTTATTCACTCGATTTACACTCTCAAGTTCGTACTGCACTTCTTTCTCTCTTCCGCCATTCTCCTCCCCCACCGAGACCATATTCCACTCTTCTTCCCATTCGGTCTCGTGTGCTTCTCATTTCTTTTCTTTCCACTCCATTCTTTCACCAACCGTTCCATTACCACGATAAGATTTTTGAATGGTTGGTGCTAACCTTTGGTCTGTGTAAGGCCTTGTTTAGTTTGGGGGGAACCTCGTTGTATATTATTTTGTTTTTTCTTTTAACAATAAAAAAAATGAATAAATAAAATTTTTTTTTATAAATAAATAAACAGGGGAGTGCCGACATTCTCAACCCTCTTGGTGTAGCAGGACAGTGAGGACACTGTCACGTTTAAGTTTGGGGGTATGCTCGGTAAGCCTTCTTCCTTTGCATTCATGTGTATATTTTTGCATTTGCATACTTTTTTAAAACCCAAAAAAAAAATTGAAAATTTTAAAAAAATTATAAAAATCAATGTATTCGATTTTGGCCTTATTTGACTTGAGTTTGATAAATAGGTTAACTAAAACAACTAGATCTTAGACTTAGTAAATTAAAAACCCTAAAAATAACATTTCTTAAAATTTAACGGTAGAAAATATATGTTTTTGTGGTTTATTTAGAAATAGGCAAATTTTGAATTCACTTCTTGGGCTAAGTCAAAACAAAGGAAAAGTATTGATATTTTTATTAGAGTATAAGTTTGAAAAATAATTCCTAGTTTAAGTCTAGATTCCGAAAATGTATACCCTACAAATTGCACAAACACGCACCTTAAAACTTGGAATAGTAGAGGAGACCTTGAAATGCTCTTGTCTAAAGTCCTTAGTACGATAAAAAAAAAATACAAGTGTGAATAAAGAAAAAAATGAACACTGGTTTTTGTGATTACTTAACGCTGTAAAAAGAGAAAAAAATATTTAGCGAGGGTGCTTCATCACCTAGTGCCTTAGACCAACTGGTTTGGGAGTCACTGCAAAAGCCTTGGGTGTTACAAGACTAAGAAGTACGCTTTAAGTGCAAACGCATTTTGTAATCGGTCGTTGGTACCTCAAGAAGTATTAAGGGTCGCATGAAGGATGTGTAAGCAAAATTCATTTAAAAATTCACCAATTAAGAAGTACTTTGGACAACGGACAAGAGTATGATTGCTTGATTTGAATTTCCAAATGTAGGGGTTATATATACACACACGTAAGGGTATGTGATTGGGATTTAGATAAGAGAGAGGAATGAAGAATAGAACTTGTATCTTTAATAGAGATGATAAAAATTCCTAAGTGTAGATGGAACCCTAGAAGGAAAACTTAAGAGATGCCAAAAGCTAAGTAGCTCTGCAGAACATATATAATCTTAAGTTAAATGATAAGGAAGTGTGAAGAATACGGGTGGATAATTTACGAGTCGACGATAATAGAATTCCTTGTTCGAAAACCTAATTGGAGAATAAAAGTCGAAAAGCCGAATTGATAGGATTTTGTGGGTAGTATCCGCTGAAAACCCTCAGGAGACAACACTCCTCCTACTAGGGACACCTAGAGGTTTAACGGCTTGTTGCACGAGCTCAGTGCAATCGCGATTCCCTGCGAAAGTGTGGTTAGGTTTTTGTCGAGAATAAAAATAAGTTTGCTCGAGGACGAGCAAAAGATAAGTTTGGGGGTATTTGTTCATACCATAATATTGCATTATTATATTCCCCATTCTTACTCGTTTAATAAATAAATAGGTGCTTTTGATGCATGTCTGCTACATATTACAGGTTATATGTTCCTGGATCTAAAACAGTGAAAAAGATATAAAGACGATGCAAAGGTGGGACTTTGACCAATAAACAGAAGGACCTTGATCAAGCCTACACAAAAGATCGGTTTACAGAGTACTAAGGCAGCGCAAGATCCAAGATTACAAAGCGAACGGTTAAAAGTCCACTGCAATTGTTCACTGAAGATCTGGAAGAGAACGAGAAACTAATCTGAGAAAAGAACCAAAGATACAGGAAGCCCAAAACCATCATAGCCACCACAGGATTCAAGGCCCAATCACATCTTTTGGCCGCGGAACTGCGGCCAAACCAAGCCTCGTGCCGCGGTTCCGCGGCCGTATGAAGCCCTTGTTGTTGAGAAATTTTACCTAAAACTTGTGGCGGCTTTGACTGGTCAACCTAGGGTATTTTGGTACATGTAGACGTGCGAATCAATTGTAACCTAGGGTTTCCTATGCTATATAAATAGGAACTCTAAATCATTGTATTAGCTATGCCTCCCTCATGCCTCTTTTTATGAATAAAATTCAGAATTCTTTTAGAGAGCATCGATGCCTCTTTTCATATCATCTATTCAGATCTGACAACCCTGTGTAAATGTTTGGAGAGAGCCATCTGTAAAGTAAGTAGGTAATTTCAATTCTTGCCTTAGGTAATTTCATATCCCTGGCAACGGCACCATTTGATTTGATCTCAAAAATATTTGTTAACCGCAATCAAGAACGGCGTCGCTTGGTAGCTAGCCGGTGAGTATGGGTCGGTCCACAGGGATGTTGTGAATTTCCTAGTCGCTCAAACGAGTTAATTCCGATTGTGGTCGGATTGATTATTAAATCTAAAAGCTAAATCTATCTATACTAAGATTATCTAGATCTAAATCTTGCTAGGGTTAGGTTTAGGGTAGGTTTGGAAATGTAAATAAATCTCAACGCTTTCTATACCCAAATTAGGATCTAAGAGGAGTTATGGTAATTATCAATAAAAGGGATTAAAACCATTCGGGAAGATGTTTTCTTCCTGTAGCTTCTTGTCCTTCCTTTATCGATCCTTACCCTAACCTCCATGGAAAACCATCACAACCGGGCCTTTATACTATGGTATCACCGCTACCTCGTGGGATAGGGTGCCGTAGGAAGCGGTATGTGCATGTATGCATGGAGTCCTATTAAAAAGTATGATGGGCAAGAAAGGGATGAGAGATCTCATCTCTTAAAAGCCTTCCCCAAAGCTAACCCTAACAAGCGAGGAGACTACTCGCTCATTAGGGAATTTAAAAACATTTATCTAGGGCAGAAAATGAAAAATTACCTATGGCAAGAATTGAAATTACCTACTTACTTTACAGATGGATCTCTCCAAACATTTACACAGGGTTGTCAGATCTGAATAGATGATATGAAAAGAGGCATAGATGCTCTCCAAAAGAATTCTGAATTTTATTCATAAAAGAGGCATGAAGGAGGCATAGCTAATACAATGATTTAGAGTCCCTATTTATAGAGGATAGAAACCCTAGGTTTACAATTGATTCGCACGTCTACTTTTACAAAAATGCCCTCTAAGAAAAAGACCAAGTCAAAGATCCGTGCCGCAATAAATCTTGGTTAAAAATTCTGCAAGTAAGGGCTCCATATGGCCGCGGAACCGCGGCAACGCCCTTGATGAAACCCGGCTCATGGCACAACAAAATTTGGAGGCTTATAAAGCAAAGATGGCGCGCTCATATGAAAAATTGACTAGGCCGAGAACATTCCGCCAAGGCGAACTCGTGCTAGTGGTCAAGAGACCCATGATCTCTGATCGTGCCAGGTGAGGGAAGTTCGAGCCAAACTATGAAGTCCCGTATATCATAGACAAAGTATACCAGGATGGAGCTTACCTACTCATGGACATGCATGGTGAAAGACCTTTCAGGCCAATAAACGGTCGCTTCTTAAAGAAATACTACGCCTGACGAGTCATGGCTTAGGTCAACGATAGATGACGACGACTATGTCTGCTCGCTATCTTCCTGAGCCCAAACTCTATAAGTAGTAGCCGGCTATCGGACCGAAACGTCCTTAAACTAACAATGGACCACTATGTCCTAAAACTGGCTGTTGACCGAGATGTCGATAAACTACTGTGGACTGCAGCATCCCAAGGCTGACACAAAAAAAATAATAAAATAAAAAAAAAGAAAATGGTATGTCCATAAGCAAATGGGCACGGATGAAAACCCGAAAGGGCTCTGTGAGTAAAAACAGCAGGGCTACCGGCGAGTTTTTGTGAAAACCCGAAACGGCGCAACCTTGTTAAAAGACACTTGCAAAGTCCTCTCGACCCTGTAAAGAGAAACCACCTGCGTGAGATCCTTACGACTCACAAGGGAGCAATACACTTAGGGATCCCCACGATTCCTAAGAAGAAATTACACTTGCGAGATCCTCACAACTCGTAAGGAGAACCCTCCTATGAGACCCTCACGGCTCATAGGATTCAAAAGCCTTAAGCTACAGGGATCTAAACCTATTCTTAAGCAGCCACTACAACCTCCAATGCTGCCCTACAAGCGCTCAATGCTGACCCTTGTATATAATCCACGGGCGCGAATAAGTATTTCCCTAACAAAGTCCCATCCGTGACTAGGGATATGTTTGCGCAGGGAACAACCCTTGTAAGTCCTCTCGACTTATAAGGGGAAAGCACTCTTGTAATATCCTTACGAATTATAAGAGACCACGCACTTAGGAATCCTCACGATCCCTAAGGAGAAAACGCACCTACGAGATCCTCACGACTTGTAGGGAGAAATACCTTTATGAGACCCTTACGGCTCATGAAGTCAAAAGCCTTAGTCGACGGGAGCCTAACCCTGTTTGCTAAGCCACCTTTGTTCGACATCAACAGAGGCAAATGATGATTCGCTCCTGGCAATATCCCAGTTGTAGCGATGATAATACCGAAATCGGTGTCTAATTCCAAGCATGCAGCAAAAAGCCAGCGAGGCACACATGCATACGAAATAGCCAAAATGATGGGGCAACTTGCAATAAATTCAGCAAGTAAAAATGTATGCATGCAAAATAGCCGAAATGATTGGGCAACTCGTAATAAAAAGCAGTGAGTAAAAATAAAAAAAAATAACCGAAATGATTCGCCACCACGAGAGATAGCCGTAATGATTGGGCAATCGCGACTTTCGCGATATAAAAGCTGAAATGATAGAGCATCGCGGAAAGAAATAAAAAAAATTTGAAAAAAAAATGAAATTTTGCCCAACAAGTGATATCACATCAATCCCTGTATACAATCCAGGGGCGCAAACAAAGAAGGAATCACACCTTCCCCCCCAAGGCTCCATCAGAAGAAGAAGCCAAATCTCAATGGTTCACAGACAGACTGGAGATCATCTCAATATCCGTCTCATTTCAACAGACACGACATCAACAAATCGGAGCTGCGACAAAATTCCCAGTTCCATGACTCGATTTTGCACAAACAACCGAGAGTCAACCTTTCCTGGTCACGTGGAACACGACCTATGTCAATCCTGATCCCGTGGGAAACGTCCTGAGCGGAGCCTGGTCCTTGCAGAACACGGCTATGTCAATCAGACCTCGTAGGAAGCATCCAAACAAATTCCTGGTTATGTGGAACGTGGCCTATGTCAATCCTGACCCTGTGGGAAACGTCCAGAGCGGAGCCTGGTCCTCGCAAAACACGGCTATGTCAATCAGACCCCGTGGGAATCATCCAGAGCAAATTCCTGGTCACGCAGAACACGGCTATGTCAATCAGACCCCGTGGGAAGCATCCAGAGAAAATTCCTGGTTACATGGAACGCGGCCTATGTCAATCCTGACCCCGTAGGAAACGTCCAGAGCAAATTCCTGGTTGCGTGGAACGCGGCCTATGTCAATCCTGACCCCGTAGGAAACGTCCAGAGCGGATCCCGGTCCTCGCAGAACACGGCTATGTCAATCAGACCCCGTGGGAAGCATCAAGAGCAAATTCCTGGTCATGTGGAACACGGCCTATGTCAATCCTGACCCCGTGGGAAACTTCCAGAGCGGAGCCTAGTCCTCGCAGAACACGGCTATGTCAATCAGACCCCATGGGAAGCATCCAGAGCAAATTCCTGGTTACATGGAATGCGGCTTATGTCAATCCTGACCCCGTGGGAAACGTCCAGAGCGGAGCCTGGTCTTCGCAGAACACGGCTATGTCAATCAGACCCCGTAGGAAGCATCCAGAGCAAATTACTGGTTACATGGAACACGGCCTATATCAAACCTGACCCCGTGGGAAACGTCCAGAGCGGATCCTGGTCCTCACAGAACATGGCTATGTCAATCAGACCCCGTGGGAAGCATCCAGAGCAAATTCCTAGTCACGTGGAACATGGCCTATGTCAATCCTGACCCCGTGGGAAACGTCCAGAGCGGAGCCTGATCCTCGCAGAACACGGCTATGTCAATCAGACCCCGTGGGAAGCATACAGAGCAAATTCCTGGTCACATGGAACACGGCCTATATCAATCCTGACCCTGTGGGAAACGTCCAGAGCAGAGCCCGGTCCTTGCAGAACACGGCTATGTCAATCAGACCCCGTGGGAAGCATCCAGAGCAAATTCCTGGTTATGTGGAACGCGGCCTATATCAATCCTGACCCTGTGGGAAACGTCCAGAGCGGATCCTGGTCCTCGCAGAATACGGCTATGTCAATCAGACCCCGTGGGAACCATCCGGAGCAAATTCC
Source organism: Agapanthus africanus (assembly GCA_030015575.1). Lineage (NCBI taxonomy): Eukaryota > Viridiplantae > Streptophyta > Magnoliopsida > Asparagales > Amaryllidaceae > Agapanthus > Agapanthus africanus. The sequence continues at coordinate 99,230 of JASDDO010000244.1, read as the reverse complement.
TGGTCACGTGGAACACGACCTATGTCAATCAGACTCCGTGGGAAGAATCCAGAGCAAATTCCTGGTCACATGGAACACGGCCTTTGTCAATTTTGACCCCGTGGGAAACGTCCAGAGCGGAGCCTGGTCCTCGCAGAACACGGCTATGTCAATCAGACCCCATGGGAAGCATCCTGAGCAAATTCCTGGTTACGTGGAACGCGACCTATGTCAATCCTGACCCGTGGGAAACATCCAGAGCAAATTCCTGGTCATGTGGAACATGGCCTATGTCAATCCTGACCCCGTGGGAAACGTCCAGAGTGGAGCCTGGTCCTCGCAGAACACGGCTATGTCAATCAGACCCCGTGGGAAGCATCCAGAGAAAATTCCTGGTTACGTGGAACGCGGCCTATACCAATCCTGACCTCGTGGGAAACGTCCAGAGCGGATCCTGGTCCTCGCAGAACACGGCTATGTCAATCAGACCGCGTGGGAAGCATCCAGAGAAAATTCTTGGTGACGTGGAACGCGGCCTATGTCAATCCTGACCCCGTGGGAAACGTCCAGAGCGGATCCTGGTCCTCGCAGAACACGGCTATGTCAATCAGACCCCGTGGGAAGCATCCAGAGCAAATTCCTGGTTACGTGGAATGCGGCCTATGTCAATCCTGACCCCGTGGAAAACGTCCAGAGCGGAGCCTGGTCCTCGCAGAACACGGCTATGTCAATCAGACCCCGTGGGAAGCATCCAGAGCAAATTCCTGGTCACGTGGAATACGGCCTATGTCAATCCTGACCCCGTGGGAAACGTCCAGAGCGGAGCCTAGTCCTCGCAGAACACGGCTATGTCAATCAGACCCTGTGGGAAGCATCCAGAGCAAATTCCTGGTTACGTGGAATGCGGCCTATGTCAATCCTGACCCTGTAAGAAACGTCCAGAGCAGATCCTGGTCCTCGCAGAACACGGCTATGTCAATCAGACCCCGTGGGAAGCATCCAGAGCAAATTCCTGGTCACGTGGAACACGGCCTATGTCAATCAGACCCAGTTGGAAGCATCCAAAGCAAATTCCCGGTCACGTAGAACACGGCCTATGTCAATCCCGACCCCGTAGAAAACGTCCAGAGCGAAGCCTGGTCCTCGTAGAACATGAGTATGTCAATCAGACCCCGTGGGAAGCATCTAGAGCAAATTCCTGGTTACGTGGAACGAGGCCTATGTCAATCCTGACCCCATGGAAAAATCCAGAGCAAATTCCTGGTCACGTGGAACACGGCCTATGTCAATCCTGACCCCGTGGAAAATATACAGAGCGGAGCCTGGTCCTCGCTGAACATGGCTATGTCAATCAGACCCCGTGGGAAGAATCCAGAGCAAATTCCTGGTCACGTGGAACACTGCCTATGTCAATCCTGACCCCGTGGGAAACGCCCATAGCGGAGCCTGGTCCTCGCAGAACACGGCTATGTCAATCAGAGCCCATGGGAAGCATCCAGAGCAAATTCCTGGTCACGTGGAACACGGCCTATGTCAATCCTGACCCCGTGGGAAACGTCCAGAGCGGAGCCTGGTCCTCGCAGAATACGGTTATGTCAATTAGACCACGTGGGAAGAATCCAGAGCAAATTCCTGGTTACGTGGAACGCGGCCTATGTCAGTCCTGACCCCGTGGGAAACGTCCAGAGCGGAGCCAGGTCCTCGCAGAACACGGCTATGTCAATCAGTCCCCGTGGGAAGCATCCAGAGAAAATTCCTGGTTACGTGGAACGCGACCTATGTCAATCCCGACCCCGTGGGAAATGTCCAGAGCGGATCCTGGTCCTCGAAGAACACGGCTATGTCAATCAAACCCCGTGGGAAGCATCCAGAGCAAATTCCTGGTCACGTGGAACACTGCCTATGTCAATCCTGACCCCGTGGGAAACGTCCAGAGCGGAGCCTGGTCCTCACAGAACACGGCTATGTCCATCAGACCCCGTGGGAAGCATCCAGAGCAAATTCCTGGTTTCGTGGAATGCGGCCTATGTCAATCCTGACCTCGTGGGAAACGTCCAGAGCGGAGCCTGGTCCTCGCAGAACACGGCTATGTCATTCAGACCCCGTGAGAAGCATTCAGAGAAAATTCCTGGTTACGTGGAACTCGGCCTATTTCAATTCTGACTCCGTGGGAAACGTCCAGAGCGGACCCTGGTCCTCGCAGAACACGGCTATGTCAATCCTGACCCCGTGGGAAGCATCCAGAGCGGAGCCTGGTCCTCGCAGAACACGGCATATGTCAATCCTGACCCCGTGAGAAGCATCCAGAGCAAATCCTGGTCCCATAAAACACGGCTAAAGTCAATCTTGACCTCGTGGAAAATGGCCAGAGCAACCTCTGACTCCATGAAATGCGGATAATGTCAACCTCGTCCATCACTTACAGGTCCTCACAACTTGTAAGGGAGAAAACTCTTTTGTGAGATCCTTACGACTCTCAGAAGAAAACGCACTTAGGAATCCTCACGACTCCTAAGGAGAAATTACACCTACGGGATCCTCTCAACCTGTAGGGAGAAAATTCTTTATGAGACCATCACGGCTCATAAAGTTGAAATGTCTTAGGAGACAGATCTTAACCCTGAATCCTAAGCCATCGCTGTCCTTCAGAGAAATCAAAATAGATTATCCACAAAATGCATTTACTAAAAGGGACACATCATCTTGAAGAAAAATATGTCTTTTATTCATGAATCAAAATGAATACAAAGTACAATTTATGAAAGAATAAAAGAAAATATACTCTCATTCAGGAGTATGTACAAAAAAAAATAAAAAATATATATATACAATTCTTCAAGCCAGTGGACGATTCAGTAGATTTGCCAGTTCACCCCTTTTCCGATGGGCCTCGGCTTCATGATTTATTATCGTCAAAAGATGGGCCTCCGCTTGAGCCTGTTGTGCCTGGTATGAGGCAAGCCGGCCATCAAGCTCTTTTTCAGTAACCTTATGGGCTTCGACCATTTCACGTGTAAAAAAGGCGGCCTTATCAATGGCTACCACCTCCTTGATAGCCTCTTGATGCACCCGCCAAAGTTCATATGCCCTAGTGGTCTTGGCCGTAAGATTGGCTTGAAGCTCCCTCAGCGCTTTAGAAGCTAGCTCCCTCTTCGAAAACTTGCGGCTGAGCCTCTTCTCGCATGATATCATGTTCGCAGCGCACCGCTCAATCGGCCCCTGTAAGCTCGCCTTCGCGGCCACAGCCTCTGCAGGAAGGCGTGTATATTCAAGAATATGCAAGCAAGCCTCCACCTACCGACAAAACTCAACCCAAACTTGTACCAATGTTTCACTATGGTAGGTAGCAAGAAAGGGAAGAGAACCGTTGGCTTCAGAGGCTAACGCTTCGGCCGTGATCAGACTGCCAGCACGAAGGTCTTCAATTATGGCTGACAAGAAGTGGAGGCTTAGCTTGCCATCCGTTTCGAGGCACGTAGAGCGTAGGGCCCGGGTGGCATGACGATGCGAGATTCCAGCATGGTAAGAACTGGAAAAGCTGTTAAGATTTATAAACAGTCAGCGAGACTTGTAAGCAAAGAGCATATGGAACAACGTTGAGACTTTACTTATCCATGGTCGTGCAAGAAGGATCTGAAGGCTTCCCAGGCCCGTCAAGAATCTCAACCTCGTCATCGGCTTCCAGAACTGTAGAAGACATCAATAGCATTATATGAAATAATGATAATGCTATAAGGAGAGGGCAAACGACACTAACCTTGCCCAGAAGAGAGGACGATGCATTGAGAAGATATCGCCTGCAGAGCGGCCATCTCCAACAGACGCTGAAAGGACTTCCTGGGAGACAAATCAGCAATAGATGCCGCCAATCCGCGCAATTCTGAAAAGAAAGAAGGGTTCAGATAATGGAGAGATTATTAATATAAAATATAGAAGGCTACCTTCGATGCTTCTCCCATTCTGGGCTGGAGGGATAGCAGCCTCGGCGGCCTCCTCCGTGCCTCCAGGCACATCATCGGGGACGTGAGCCGGTATAACAACTTCCGAGCAAGGAGCAGTGGCCGCCACTGCAGGCTCCAGCGGAAGGACGGTAGCCTCGACTACCTATCCCCTAATCTCCGAGCCATCCCCAGAAAGATCCCTTGAATCGGCGACCAACGAAGATGCCTCTTCCGAGGGAGCAAACACTTGGGGAGCGAGAATCACCGAGGGAAGCTCCATCACAGGAGCAACAGTTGCATCGACCCCCTCCACACTGATTTGTGTTTCATTGGGGATATTGGCAGAGTCTACAGTCAAAGCGCGACTCGAACTCTGATCCTCTGCCATCGCCGAAGTCCCTGCAAAGTTTGTACGAGGATAAGGATATGTATATATATATGAGCAATACAAAATATTACAAAGAGATACATGAGCATACCGATGCACAAAGGAGCTTCTAGTATGGCTTGTTCAAGCCGACGCTCCTTCCTGAGGAGGTATGCTCGCCGAGGTTCGAGAGTAGACTCATGGTCACTGGTCCACAACGAAAGTGCATCTTCGGCGTCAACTGAGACAGCCTGCTTAAGAGCCCTCTCGCCCCATTCTTCCAAAGGGCTTATGAATAGCCGACGTATCGATGGAGGGTCTTCGTAAAAGATGACGGCAGGATAAGGCCTCTTCGGGATCCTTACATTCTCGGATTCGTCTTGTGAGCATTTGATAGCCTCAGCCAATTGTGCGGCTTCCTCGGCAGATGAACCCGGGAAAAGTAGACCACGATCTGATTCCTGCATGGCTAGTGGTTCGTCTTGGAGGATAGGCTCAGATTCCACTAAGAGCAGATTGGTGACCATCTTCCTCCGCCTCTTAGGCCCAGAACTAACCGTCGAAGACGATCGCTTCCTTCCCCTTAGTGCTTTAGTACGGCGTTGACCCACTTCGCCTTCAATGTCCTCGCTCGGTGGTGCTACCGATGACGACACGGCCATTGCTGACGCCGCAGTTGATGACGCTGCTACTGGCGCCCTATTGGCCCTTGATTGATGTGTAGTACGCAATGGCATACCACCTGTAGGAGTTAAATCCACTTCCGCCACCTCCGGAATAAGCACGACGCTAGTATCTCTCAAGAGAGGGCGAACCGCTGCACGCGGTTGCGGCGGGACTCCCGTGGCTTGGATTGGAGTGGGAGCCCTGTATCCGAGGAGCACCCTCCTCTCCTCGGCAATAATTGGACTGACTCGGTGGAGGTACCAGCCCATGAAAGACCCCACACATCGAGGAATATGATCAGCTTCAGGAATCACGAAGCAGGAACCAGTGTTCAGCCGCATGAAGTGATGAGCGGCGTCACGAACAACTTCTGACGACGGGCTAGGCTCCACTATAAACGCCTTAAAGGGAACACCCTGGTCATATCCGAGTTGCTGAGCAAAGTGGTGTAGGTTGTACAGCATAAAAATGGCCGCACCGTTCTGACAAAATACCAGATAACCTGGTCTGATCGAATATAGGTGCATGGCCTCCCTGGGCTTCAGAGAAGGTACCCTCTTTCGACGAGTCGCAGAGCTGTTGAACCGGCCCTGAGGGAGCAGAGAGGACTCGATCGTTGAATACCATCCCGCCTGTATTGGCATAGGGATTAACCAGCACGCGAATAGCCCCAGACTGAGTCGGGTCAGGAGCAGAAGCATCCACCAGCCGCATGAGTCACGGAAAAGTGTAAACGTCATAAAAGCTGGGTCTTTGTGCCCAGCAAATGCCCCCAGCACATGCATCTCAATTCAGGACGTAAAGTAATGAAGAGAGAAGTTTACCACATCTACGCCTGGGGTTGAGGTATTAGCCGCAGCACTTAGCCCATGACACAGATGCGCCAGCCCCGCAATACCCACAACTAGTCGCATCCTCTCGGCAATGCGATGAGTGGGGTAAATAACTGAGGCTCTCATGAAACGACGGTGCATGGGAATGGCGAACCAACTGAGCCAAACACTGATGAAGCCCATGAAGAAAGTCTCCTCATCCATACCAGGAGCTGCGATCGACTCGAAAGACACGGCCGACAGGATGGGAATGTAGAACTGCAGCAAGTCCTCTTCTTTAGCAGGCCACTTATTTAAACCAAACCCAAATGGGTCGTTGATGTTTGCGAACTTCGGAGCCGTCTTTGATAGAACGTCTTCGCGAAGGAAGGAAGCGATAAAGCTTTTGAAAGTGACGCCCTGCTCCTCTGACTCTGTGAATAACTTCTCAAAAATATTCAGAGTCTTGATCAAACTTGAGCGCTTGTGTCGGACGGCATTCTCGGTCGACAAGCCGTCAAGCATGGCAGGCTCGGTTTCGAAGACATACTCATCGGGAGGCAGTAGTTCTTCATAAAGTGTCCCCCTGACCGGCAACCCTGAGATTTCGCGAAATTCTTCCAGAGAAATTGAAACTTCACGGTCCCCTAGAAAGAAGGTGTTGGTGGAAAGATTCCATTAGTTTAAGAGGGCCTTAACCCACCAGACATGGAGAGACTGATAGTGGAAAAGAAACGCATATATCGCCTGATAGAGTCCGACCCTCTGCAGCCGCGCACGATGGGCGGACAGGATATGACGGGCCCAGAGAAGGTAGCCCGTGGGATGTCGAGGGGTAAGCCCTATCTTGTAAATCTGTCCCCATGGCTGGGCTTCGCCTTGGCAAATGCGGCGCCCTAAAATGTCTATATCCGACACAGGATGGTTCGGAATACCAGTTGTTGATGGCTCAAGCCGTCCCATAGGGGTCCAATTCAGCATCTCCACAGCAAAGGCGGTCTGTGGATGGTCCATCGGCAGAAATGGATAGGTAGGTTCTGTCGGTACCACGCAAAGAAAGCTACGACGACCGCGGATAATGTGACTATACCAAGTCCCCCATAAAAGTAGGTTGGTGCAATTCGGGTTATGGGCCTTGATCATCGCCATCACCTCTTCGTCCGACGGTGATTGAGGAAAAGCCGCCTCCGAGCGAGTAAAGGGAAAGTATAAGAGAGAAGCCATTACTCCCGAAACAAAGGAAAAGAAACTGTTAAGCGAAGCCAACACGTGTATATATATATATGTTTATAAATGTATATATATAAAAAGACAGTAAAAAAAAAGCGACAAAGGACTTATTTTATGGGACCATTGGTTACAAAACACATGGGCCCCACAAAATCAAGATGGCGGCTCACTAATAATGAGGCCAAGCAATCATCATGAGAATAAAGGGAAGATCCTCAATGAATTCAAATGACTCTACACATTCCCCCAAAGAGAAACCCATCTTGGACTCTGCGAAAATCAAACATAGGGTAATTAAATTCCCAGAAAACTTTACTGAAATTCTTTTTTGCAAAGAACAACTCAGGGAGAAAAATCCCAAGAGATCTTCTTTTAAAGAACTGAGTTCTTTAGAGGAATTAAATTCTTTTTTAACAGGGGAATTAAATTCCAAGAAAACATTTTCGGAGCTAAAACTCTTTGGAATGGAATTAAATTCCAGAGAGAAGACAAGCACCACCATCGATCCCTGAAGATCAGAGAAGCCCTAAGAGGTTTATTATTTAAAGATTTGATATTATTCTAACTTAGAAAGATGGGTTCTTGTTAAAGGGAAAAACCCTCGGTGTGGATTTAAAATCCAAATTCCTACTATAAGTTTTTCAACCGTTCAAGATCATTACCTGAAAAAGGGAATTTTTTGTTGACAGAGTTAAACTCTGAAAATTTTCAAAACAGAGAACTAAGCTCTGAGAGAGAATTAAATTCTCAAGGCAAGAACAAGCAAGGAAGAAGATGGAAAAAAGTGGAGGCGCTTCTGAAAGGACTCCTGCATTTATAGGATGTAATGGGGAACGGTTCATCTTCCCTGTTCCCTACAGATCCAACGGTCACAAAGGTGACAGCATTGCACTCGCGTGCAAATACGTGAGAACAACACTGTGGGGGCATTTTTCCCCTGATAAAACAGCAAGGAAAAACCCCAATGGGGTATCACGTGCTCACACGTGATCAAGGGTCACGTGCTGACATGTGATAGGTTCCTGTGATCTCTACTTTATAGAATTAAATTCTAGCCAAACAAAATATAACAAAAAACAACAAGGAAAAACCTCAATGAGGCGCCACGTGCTCACACGTGACCAAGGGTCACATGCTGACACGTGATGATTCCTCAGTTCTCTGAAAGCAGAATTAAATTCTGGTCACGTGTCAACACGTGATGGGCTCCTAAGCCCTTTAATCAATAGAATTAAATTCTATTTAATAATCAAATAATGGGATCACGTGCCAACACGTGATAGACTTTTAAAAAGCCTTCTGAACTAATAGAATTAAATTCTAATTAAGGGAAATCAAAGACCCTAACTGGGAAAATATTTCTTTAAATTTTTCCAAACAAAAAAGACGGTGCTCTGTAAAATAGAGCACCGTTGGATTAAAAATCCAATGGTGATTAAAAACCACCAATTTATAGAAACATTCTATACAAAGGAAAGATTTCCCTGAAATTCACCAAGAATAACAAACAGAATATCTTTTAGATTAAAAATCCAATGGTGAATAAAATTCACTGAGTGATCTAAAAGATCATGTTGGTTACAAAATCAATTAAAATCTTTCAATGAAAGATTGACAAAACAAACTGATTCTTTTCTTTCTCCTATAAATAGGAGCCCAGAAGAGAAGAAAAAAGGAGAGATAACAATAACAGAGAGAAAAAAGATAGGAGAATTTAGTTCTCAAGAGAGAAAAAAAGATCTCTTCAGAGAAAAGAAACCATAGGTGAGAAAGGGGAAAGAGATTTAAGTTCCATAAAACAAAGAGAATTTAATTCTCAATTTAAGAGTTTAACTCTTCTGAATAAGAACTTAGTTCTTTCTTTGGTTGAAGATCTGCAGAAGCATATCTCCCCACAAGTTGAGAATTTAATTCTCATCGGGGAGATTCTACCATGCAGATCCAAAACTTAGAGGGAGAATTGAGTTTAATGAATTTAATTCCCCCAAATTCATAGGAATTTAATTCCTCCAAATGAAACTAGGGTTTAATCCTATATGAGAATTTAATTCTCCCAAATTCATAGGAATTCAATTCCTCCAAATAAAACTAGGATTTAACCATATATAAGAATTTAATTCTTCCAAATACACAGGAATTTAATTCCTCTAAACAGAACTAGGGTTTAACCCTATAAAAGAATCTAATTCTCAAAACAAGAGACTTAAAGTTCTCCATGCACGTAAAGGACTTGGTCACGTGGTAACACATGACCCTCATCCTCAGTGAGTAGAAAAGAAAGAACAAGACTAGGTCACGTGCCCCCACGTGACCCTAAAATAGACTCCTCAAAATGAGAAAGAAAAACTTGGAGGCAATGCCTCACGTGCTCCCACGTGACCCTCAAAATAAAGGGAACAAAGCCAAAGGCAGAATCAATTTTGGGCGCCCTCACGTGTCCCCACGTAACCCCTAATAAACACTTTAATAATCAATACATGGATACCTATCACGTGCCAACACGTGATGGCCTGAAGACCAAAAGTGTTTAACACTTATTTGCAGATTTGAGGGTAAAATGAAGGAGGTTTGGCCCAATTCTCAGGCGCCTTACGTGACCCCACGTGACCACCCCACTTTTAGTGTTTAACACTATTTTGAGCATTTTGTCCACAGTGTTTAACACTGTTTTAAAGCGCATCACGTGGGAACACATGATCGCCAAATATATGTTAGTGTTTAACACTATTATTAAACCAGTCTTAGCTCAAAGTGGTTAAGTCTTTCCGAGTCAAGACTCCCCTTTGATTAAACCCCGACTACATTATTTCAAACTTGATCATTTCATATGACATTCAAAGAAAACTCCAGAGTCATGATGAATGGTCAATGCCCAATAAAAGACAAAATGTTGTCAGAGCCCCCAAAACCCTGTTTAGCATTGCTAAATAATAGGGGGCTGAACCCAGACAAATGTTCAACAGTCTAACAAAGGGCCAACATTTCAAACCTAATTGGACTTAGCCCAAGTTGGCCATAAGTCCTCAATTCAGATTTAACTGAGCCAATGTGCTCATAATCTAATTAATTGATCTTAGTTCCAAATTGAACTACAGATTTCCCAATCAACTTTGGTTCAATGGTACATCTCTTCACTCCTCTGATATTTGTCGTTGTAATCCTTCGAGGTGACGGGTCCCGACAACCATACATTTCATAGACTATGACGTCTTTAAACTGGACTGTGGGGTCCTTTTAAACTCACCGACTATGATGTCCTTAACCTTGACTGTGATGTCTTTAAACTCACGAACTATGATGTCCTTAACCTTGGACCGAGATGTCCTTAAACTAACATTGGACCGAGATGTCCTTAAACTAATGTTGGATCGTAATGTCCTTAAACTAATCGACCGCAATGTCCCTAAACTAAACAATAGAGTCCAAATGCTCTCTTGTTGGATCTAAACGATCCCGTTAAGTTGATCTTAGTCTAAAATTAGACTAACATATCCTTAACAAACGTTTAAGTTGATCTTAGTCTCAAATGAGACTAACGTATCCTTAAACCCAACCCCCAAAACCAAATCTAAGAAGATACGGATTTGTACTAGTCCATGCCCTACGGGCGACGACATAAATTAGTCTCCGTATACAATCCACGGGCAACCAAAAACAAAACAAACACCCACGACACGAAGTGACCATCTGGAGAAGGAGAAAGTTGTTACCGCGATGCGGTAGCGTAATTAACTGCAGGGGCTTGCGCCTGCAGGGAAGAGCGTCCCCGCAATCAAAAAACCCTCAAATGAGGGAGAATCTAACGAAGTCTGCTACATCGGCCGCATCCGTTTAAACCTTCGATACATGGTGTCATAAATCAACTTGGAATCTTCGGAGAGGTGGACGGATAGCAACTATTAGCATCTTCCCGTTCTTCAGAGAGGTGACGAGTCCCGATAACCAATCATTCCATGGACTGTGGGGTCCTTGAACTCATGGACTATGATGTCCTTAATCTCAGACTGTGGGGTCCCTTTAAACCCACGGACTATGATGTCCTTAACCTCGGACTGTGGGGTCCCTTTAAACCCACGGAAACCCACGGACTATGATGTCCTTAACCTTGGACTACCATGTCCTTAAACTGGCAATTGACCGCAAAGTCCCTAAACTAGAACAATAGAGCCCAAATGCTCTTTTGTTGGATCTAAATGATCTCGTTAAGTAGATCTTAGTCTAAAATTAGACTAACGTATCCTTAACAAATGGTTAAGTTGACCTTAGTCTAAAATTAGACTAACGTGTCCTTAACAAACTGTTAAGTTGATCTTGGTCTAAAATTAGACTAACGTGTCCTTAACAAATGTTTAAGTTGATCTTAGTCTCAAATGAGACTAACGTATCCTTAAACCCAACCCCAAACCCAAATCTAAGAAAATACGGATTTGGACTAATCCACGCCCTACGGGCGACAACATAAATTAGTCTCCGTATACAATCCACGGGCAACCAAAAACAAAACAAACACACACGACATGAAGTAACCATCTAGAGAAGGAGAAAGTGGTTACCGCGATGAGGTAGCGTAATTAACTGCAGGGGCTTGCGCCTGCAGGGAAAAGCGTCCCCACAATCAAAAACCCTTCAAATGAGGGGGAATCTGACGAAGTCTGCTACATCTGTCGCATCCGTTTAAACGTTCGATACATGGTGCCATAAATCAACTTGGTATCTTCGGAGAGGTGGACGGATAGCACCAATTAGCATCTGCCCCCAAAATTCAGGCTAGACATCCCAACGTCCCGGCCCCGTGTTTTGGAGGAGAACACCTAGCAAATAGGTTTCTAAGAGACTTTAGGCTAGATTATGCGTACTAATAGGAAGGTCTACCCCTAGTGTTATTTCCTTAGTCGTGAACCGTCAGTTTTATTTTGTTGCGCGCGCACACACACTTGATATTGCTATGTGGGTATATGTGTGTGTGTGTGTGTGTATGGATATGTTGATATATATATATATATATATATATATATATATATATATATATATATATATATATATATATAATATGCATATACGTGTAAGATGAGGATATGATATGCATATAGTTTTGCGATCGAACAGGATGTCAGGAGATTATAATATATAATTTGAGATGAGACATCGTTTATATTGCGATATACTAAAGGATCGTTGGGTGTTATATACATAACGTGTGATAACATGTAATTTGATGAGATAATAGAATGTACATGACCGTAGATCTATACCATTGTTTATGATATTATACGACGAATGATACCGTACGAATTATATTATATATGATATTGGCCTGTACCCTCGATTTTGAGGACGACGTACAACGGACTATACCGTACGAGATGTTTATATGATGATTGATCCGCACTCTTGACTCGAGGATGACGTACGATGGATTATATCGTACGTGATGCTATAAGGCTGGATCGCCGACTACTAGATATATCGACTCGGATATGTATAGATTTCTATTCACTTTCGACGCTATTTTAGTTTAGTCTTTTAGTTACTTAAGTAGATGTTAGAATAGATTAGAATCATACATATTTTCAAACTAACGAATCGTATGCATTTTCAAAAGACAAACCGAGGGACACTACGGATTTTCAAAAGGTATTTCTTTTCTCAAAAACACCGTAGTCCCTACTTTTTTCTAAAAACAACGATTCATGCTATTTTGTATATACATGTGTTTTCATTAGCTGTTATGATCTCGCCTGATAGGACACATGCACCATTACCGATGATGCGTATGTTGCACGTGCACTTGCTTGCCGGCTCACACACATCAGCATCGGTAATTTCCATGTCATATACACTTTAGTAACCATTATTTCATTGGTATACCCTGATAAATTGCAGCTAAGTAGTATTGTTTAGCATTCATGATATCATATGCTAGTTTAGACATTGCATTCTTACTTAAATGCCACATGCATTTACATACATACATTCTGGTTATGCATTGTAGATTGGAGATATGCCGATATTCATTATCTCCGTATTGACTCATGATTATGCGATTTTCGGTTTTCATGAGATTTCTGGATTTAGGAAACCGCATATGAATTTGAAAACATATGCTCATTTTAAAAGAGAAATACGGTTTCTCGTGATATGATGTGTGGCGTCCACCATGAGATTTCTCGGTTCTGAGCATATATGTTTACCCGATTTGAGGAGCGAGGAGACACCGTCTGTGGGTACATGGTGGACCCGGTGCGGTACCCGGGGAAAAAAGGCCGTATAGATGAGATGTTGAGCCCGGCAGGGGAGCACTGCCGACCGGTGATATTTGGCGCGGCGGACATCTGGAGGATGACGACCGTAGTCGTAAGATCAGATGATATGGGCCGATCCGGACAGACGGAGCCCGATATATAAGGATTATGTGTCGCTACTAGACACGGTTTTCATGACATTTTTGAGTGTCGATGCTGGACACTCTGGTTTTATCATGATTTTGTGTGTCGTTGCTGGACACACCCATTTAATGATGCATTTATACATGATATGCATGATATGTAGTTACGTTGAGACACGGACACGAGTACTTTATATTACACATATGATTACACTATTTACCTTTGCTAATTACTCAATGTTATCGTGTTATTATTATTATTATTATTATTATTTGTATCGTACTGTATGATTTAGGAGATAGCCATATATTTGGTTTCTACTCGGTAATGTCTTCTACTCACGAGTTGGCAACTCACCCCCGTTGTGTCACAGTTTTCTTGCAGGTTGACCGCACAGGTTCTGTTACGGTTTGCTAGTACACCACTTCCTTCCGGATGATTGCTTTGGTAGGTGGGGTTCAGTTGTATTGTGACTACCATTGTACCTATATATTTATTCCAGATTGTATCTAGTTAAAAGCTCCATCAACCAGACTTTGTATATTTATAGACTTAGAAAACACTGTTGTATATTCTTTCGGCCTTAAAGTCACGCTTTTTTACCTATTCATTATTGTTTTGGTTTTTTGATGATGCCTTAGTTTCTTTGCATTTTTTCTGTGTTTTGATCCTCGCCTTCGGCGTTGTATATTATTATCATTGCGTGGTTGTTCGGCCAATTGGCGAAGAGCTAGCTCCTGCTTAGGGATGCCTATTATTATTGATTGTCGTATTTGTTTTCGGTTTAAAAATTGCAAAGGTTGTGCTGCCGAAATTTCAAACATCGAAAAATGTTTTCAAAATAGATACAAACATTGCATTTTCGTATGTTATTACTTATACTTTTAGAAGATGAACTTGAGTTTATTATACCGTTATTTCAAAACCCCACCTCCATTATTTTCCCTAAAAGGTTTAGATTTCTGGGCTTTTGGTTTACTTGAATTATGTGGGGTCTTATAGACTTCAAATGATTCGAGTGCCAGTCACGTGCCTTTTTCGGGTCGTGACACTCCCCTATTTATACACTCGGCATAAACCATCCAACGGACCAAATCCGTTCCCGCCGTAGCAAAGCGTCGCATCCCATGGCCGCAAGGACGCCACGTGGCAACCAATCATTAGACATTCCATCCCTCACGTGGATCCAACTGACAGATACGACTTCTCGCGGTCCACCACTCCATCGTGGCCATGTAGCTCGAAGATCAACGGCCTGAGCAAGCGAAGCGACGTCCCATTATGGCGCCACCATTTCGCCGATCCGCTGACGTCGTCCAGGATACCCGCAGAAATTAAGGTGCTTTGTGAATCGCCACGTAGACCCAGGAATCAAAGAGACATAGCCGCCAAGCACCACGTCATTCTGAAACAACCCCTGCAAAGAATCCTCGGCTCCAAGCTGAACATTTACGACCGAGCAGATTACTCTTGACCCGACCCATGAATAGGTCTGAACAAGAGTGGGGGGCTAATGATGATGATCGTTAATAGGAATTCCCTACATTACGACACACAGCAGGCGATGTGTCATCCACGTAAGCCCTCCAGATTCCTGGAGGCCGCGAAGATGGAGTATGTACTATGCATTGGGGACATTCTTCGGCATCTCGACTCGAGATTGCATCCGACCTTTTGGAAACCTCCCCAAAGTACCTCCCATATTCGTCTAGCAACCAGCCAATAGCTCGCTTCCAAGATATCCTACGGCCGAGCATCCTTAGCCTCCTCACTCGTCACCGAGCTATTACATGGCTGAGCTTCCTCAGCCCCCTCGCTCGTCACCGTGCTATCCGACGAGTCGAGCTTTCTCGGTTGCCCTGTCCAGCCGAGAGCATGGAGCCCAAGAGCCTCCGTAACGGCTCCGTATATCTCGCCACGACGAGATCTCTGCCGCCCCATGTCCCACATCCTCTGCTAGCTTATCTCCCTATTAATAGGGATATCTCTCCATTAATGGACATATCCCGCTATCAACGCGAATGTCACGCAGGGGCGTAACAGACGGCGAGAATCTCGCATCAGCTGACTCTAATGCGACCCCTATATAAACCTGTCCTACAGAAGGCACAGGTACGTCGAACTCATTCCCAAGACACCATTACTCTGCCCAATTACTTCTCGGTACTTACTTGATTGTCGGAGGGTCCTACAGTGATTTCTCATACCGGGACTTTCCTTGCAGGTGTCAGCAACAACCGATAATCTATTAAGACCCACAACTCAATCCTCACACTGACTCTTATCCGTTCAGCCCCGCTGACAGCAAAATCAAGGGAGAACAACATCTGAGGGAGATTCTTGACCTTCATCTCCTTTTCTTTTTGCCCTTCATGAAGCTATACTTTTTTGTTGATGAAGTTTAAGACATGGAAAACTTGGTAAGGGGCATAAGACATATTTTTCTATTAGTGGTTGCAGCCACTGCCTTCTAAATATAGTAAAACGTGTACTCCTAATTAAGTTAACAACGTGAGATCTATCGGAGCTTTTTTTATCGCTATGATCGACTATGTTTTTCTTTTTTTCTGTTTAACTACATAGTAGGTCTTTTTTATTTGTTGCATGCCATGCACCAATGATTTTGACCATTTTGATATCCTTCCAACTTGTTTACCTCTCTTAAAAATAATAGGACAAGATAATTTCGAGCCAAACACTAAAAATCTAAGCATACAAGCAACACAAAGAGAAGACGGATTTATTTATTAATTAATCTTGGCATAGATTTTAATTTAGTTATCCAAGAATTGATAGATGCTTGGATGATTGTCTCTTACAAGCTGTCCTTTCCACTAATTTTTAATTAAAAAATCCAAATATCTTTTTACGTAACCAATTCCTTTTTGGATGCGAAGGATTTATCCAATAACGGAGAAAAGAAAGAAAGGTAAAAATATAACAATTCCTCGACATTATATGAAAATTTCTATGAAGAATGTTATTTAATATAAAGAAAACATAAATATTTATTGACTTAATTGTTTATACAAATAAAATTCATGTTGTACCGTTTGTACAGAACACCTTGAGCTTGGTATGAAAGGACGGGGAAGAGAACTCTTGGGCAGAGATCCTAACAACCCGCCACCTTCTTTTGGACACCCTTTAATCCATAATAATACCGATTAGAGTATTGTGTATTACAATGTAAAGCATGCATAATGAAATCTTTAAGAAAATCATACTCGGATAATATGTTCTCCTTTCTTATACATTTCATGTTTTTTGTTGTATTTTGTTATATTTTGTTAAAAACAATATCTTGCGCATGTAAAATATGTTCTTTTTTCTAAACCGCCTAGTTTTCACTCAATGATATAGTACGGCTTCTTATTTAAAATTGAGTGTATGCTATTTAAAGAACTATTTGGACAAGGATAATCTTTATGCACATCGATTTAATTTTATACATTTATAAGGAAGATCATGGTCGGTCAAATATATCCTTAGGAAAATAAATAAAAAGAGATGTCCCATCAATCCTTTAACTTGTTGGTTTTTTTTTTAGTTATTGGATTCATATCAAATTTGGTGTATTCATATCTTACGCAATGATGATGAAGACGATGGATGCCGATTGTCGAAAAAATTAGTGAAATCTTGACTTTTTTCAACGACATAGAAGGAAACTGTTAGAAACGGTGGAACATACTTCAAGTCTGACATCTAAAGCATAAACAACGACAGACGTCTCAAGGTGTAATCATATACATTTCAGACGTCTGGTCAACTCAAGTTCAGATGTCTAGAAACTACACGAGTAATAACAGAGCGAAAAACAGACATCTGCATATCATCGGGCAAACATTTGAAGGAGCCATGAACCAAATCCAAGACGGAAGCAAACGTCTGCCTAAGTGAATTGCAGACGTCTGGCGGCGGTAGATTCTGATGGTAACCAATTTTAGAAGGTTTATTTATTTTCAAGGATTGTTGAGATTAGGGTTTGCCTATATAAAGAAACCTCTCATATGTATTATTTACAACCAATTTGTGAAAGATTATTGTATGAGTGGGTGACGGCAAGGGCTAGATAATTTTGAGAGAAAATTCATAGGGTTTGCTCGTATAATTAATTCGAAGATTATAGTGGGGACTTTGTAGATTCCGCTCTGCCGGGGACTAACCATATGGTAGGTGAACCCCATTAATAAATCACTTCTCTCTCTATGTTTGATTTCCTATTTTATTCTCACATATTTATATTGTTCTTTCGTCGTTTAATTGCGTAATTGTGTTTGCGTGATTTGGGTGTTATCGCGAGCATTGTTCCACGTTTTGATCTCTCCCGGTCAATCAGAGCTTCGTTAAGCAATCTAGGGTTCTTCAAATTTACGATTTAGGTCAACGGTGGGTAACGACAACTACGTCATCTTCCCCACTTTCTTAGATCAACGTTTTGAAGGCGTTAGTTCAGTTCAAGGGAGAAGTCAAGTTTACTGTTATCACGGTCTAAAATTGGCACGTGACCGGCACTTAGATCACGTGACGTCTAAAGAAGACGACGCGATCCAAATAAACCAAAAACCAAGGTCTAAATCTTTTAAAGAATAAAGAAGGTGAAGTTTTCAAAAAAAGTATTTAACATGAAACACAATTTTATTTATAAGGATTGTTTGTTTTAAAGCGTATGTCAAGTGTTTTGAAATAGGGTTGAAATTTTTTTCGTTATTTGAAATTTCGGCAGCACCTCTGATTAGTCAAAAATAGTGTACGTTTATATGAACATTTTCCCTACTATTATTAACTGCTAAAATGTGTCAATTGTAAATAATGAACATATGTGGGTTTATTTGAAAAAAAAATTATTATCATTGTTTCTTCATTTTATTTAATATAATTAGGGAAAATATATGCATATAATATTTAAAAGAAATATTAATAATTAAAATATGCATATCATATCAAATATTCCTAATCAATATTCTTAAGCTATTATATCATATAAATGGTTGGAATAATATCTCAAAAATACCAAATACTATTAACACTTTGATTTGAGATACTATGCAGGTATTATCTCAGACCTGAAATCTATGTAGGAGATCCAAGTCAAATCGGGATATCGAAACCAAACCTGCCAAAATTTAGAACCAAATCGAAGAATCTAGCAACGGCAGAGACTCAGAGCAATATTTTCAGAATCTATATATCAAAAGGATCTCCAAATATCTAGAAAAAAAAGCTAGAAAAAATCCCAAGTCACGATCCCGCCAAATGGCGGCAGAAGGGCGGTCAAATAGGGCTTTTGGCGGCGGAAGGGCGGTCATTTAGCAGCCGTTGGATGTGAATTTTCAGGGGCACGATCGTAATCTCACATACTTTAATATGGCATCTAGGGTTTCATATTTCAGAGCTTATAAAAGGACCGAGAGCTATCTATCTAACACATCTATCTATCCATCGCAGAATTCTAGAGAAAAATCTAGCGAGCAACTAGGGTTCTTGTAATCTATTTTTTAAGAAGAAAATTGTAATACAATAGTTGATAAATAAAAGTAGTTTTTGTTTTAATTTTTCTTACATTTACTTTTCCGCATTTACTTTACGTATTACTTTTCCGCATTAATTTTACGCATTACTTTTCTGCATCTTAATTACGGTTTCATTCATCTTCAACCTTTCTTCTAAATCACTACTAACCATGAGAGAGTAATTTCTTGCTTGCTAGAATTTGTAGGATATGGTAGAATAATAGATGAAAAGTCTTTTAACTTCTTTTGACATTTTAATATTTATAAATTTTAGCAAAATAAATATTAACTTTCTAATCGGGCACGCTATCAATTTATTGATAGTCACGACCATGATTTGAGATTGGTTAATGCTTGTGTTAAGAACTTGACATGAATAGAGATCAATAGAAATATAAGGTTTAGTAGTGGGAAACCTTAATCCCTTCAATAACCATAATCCACATTCATCGCTATATCTCCAGTTTTAAACTATTAAAAAATAAAAAAAGAAATTTCTAAATATTTATCGATTAATTACTAAGTCCTATGAACCCTACAAGCCTTTTTATTATAAATTTTATATCTGTATTAAAATAGAACGACAACAAACCATCCTCTCTTTTATCAACTTGTATAAAGTAAGAAAAGAAGTTCACGTTTCCCAGCGGACGACCCGTACTCATCGCGGCTAGCTATTTGCAACACCGTTTTGATTGCGATTATTTACAAAATATTTTTCACACGATCAATCAAATGACGCCGTTGCCGGGGAGACGGTCGTAATTACTTTTCTTGTTATTCGGATTGATTTCTTATAAAAACCAAAAATATTTTTAAAAAACCGCATTTTAAACTATTTTTGTGCGAATTTTATAAGAAATCTGAAGCATTTGGAGCGAACCATCAGACATTCAGAGACTTTCAAATTGGACCAGAGGAGCAGTTGAGTGCTTTGAAGAAATTTGGAGGGAAGACTACATCACACGGTGGCGTAACCGTGCCAAAGTAGGCATTGGGCAGCGGAACCGCGGTTCCTTGGAAGAGTCGGGCCCCCAAAATCCTCTAATACTCTCCTTTTATCTTTCTCTCTCCTCTAAAACTCCAGTAAATAGTTTTTACCTGCAGGATTCTTTGCAAATATCGCCGCCAAAATCTTTTTGCGTGTTTTAGATTTTGGCTTGTTTTGCATATATAAAACGGACATTAAAAGGCAATAAACCCAAATTCAGATTAGATGGGGATTTCATCATCCTTCCTAGGCCTCACAAACCACAAACAAGTATATGCATAACTCTAAATTAATAAAACAATATCTAGACCAAGCCCCTAAGGACTGTCGCACTCAATTAGGACAGAGGAAGGTCGTGGGTAATTTATTACTTATCCGCATTTCTCTTGTGGTGTCTAAGCCAAATGTAACTAAGGAAAGTGATTACTTAATTAGGCCCGCTATTTCGGTGATTCATATAGCGGATACGTCCTACCTACCTGGCACTTACCTGGCTGCAAGATTGATAAGAATGTGGTAGAGAATTGATCATACGTCTTGTCCTTTGGAAGTATAGGAGCGGTCTAGTAAATTGACCTAGGTGACCCTAGTTCTAGATATTGTTTGTGCACTTTTGTCGAGTCCCTCTTTCAAAGCAAAACAATTTCCAAAATCCAAAAAAAAAGAGCTTAAATTATTACCATTTCACCCTCTTCTCTTTTTAATAATGGGTAACCCAAATAGACAAACTTTTGCCGAGTTTTGCTATCCAGAACCAGATATTTCTTATTTTCGTAATTGCTTCGGTACAAATTCCGACTTTACCATGTGTTTATGGGATATGATAGAGCGCGCGGAAAACAACAGTTGGACACCTCACTCAAGGTCCTATCAACTGCATCAAAATTCAACATTTTCTTATGTTGATAATCCGTTTAAGGCTAGCGAGAGAACTTCTAAATGCATATCCATCGCTGAGTATATTGCGAAGGCTCATGGCCAAAGTTTCATACCTTTCACTAATCCAAAACCGTTAGGACAACAATCACCATCATTTCCATATGAAAATATTGATACTCGTTTTAAGGCAAATATGACATCTTTTATACCCATGACCATTGCTGAACAAATAGCAATTGTCAGTCGCCAACTAACCAACTAATCTCAATATTCTTTATATCACAATATTGATCCTAATCCTATTTATGAAACTTGGATGCACCATTCTAATTCTTATCAACGGTATCAAACTTTCACACACTTTCATGTTGACACTTCTTTTGAAGCTAATGGAGCAAGTCGTAAACGCATGTCGATTGCGGAACATATTGAACTCGCCCGTAGCCAACAATTAAAACCATCTCATGTTGATACTTCTCTTCATGCTAATGTGGTAAATTATAAACGCATGTCGATTGCGGAACACATTGAACTCGCCCGTAGCAAACAATTAAAACCATCTCTTGTTAACACTTCTCTTGAGGCTAATGTGGCAAATCATAAACGTATGTCAATTGCGGAACACATTGAACTCACCTGTAACCAACAATTAAATACATTCCAACCATACTTAACTTTTTCATCTTATCTAGACAATGTTTCTGAAAGTCAATTAGGAAGTTCCATGGTTCAAAAAGAATTCTCCATTAGAACTTTTTCACAAACCATGTTTAGTCTTGAAGTGGAGTTGGAATTGAGTAGTGAAAAAGAATAAGAGATCCATCAAAGTCAAACCAAAACCAATTCTTTTGATTTTGACACCTTCCATCCTGCACCCCAACCGGATGTATTTAATGATCAACCGCTTCATAATCTAAATGCTGAAGTGCTCGAGAATAATGTGTTTGACTTTTCTAATAGTGAGTGTGTAAGAGAGTCTTACATCTGTCCAAATCAAACCGATCCTTATTCAACTGCACTTGATATTTCAAATCTTACAATTCCATCAAGTGAACCAAGTGATTTATCGATTGAGAATAGTATAATTGATGAATTTTTAAAGACCTATTCATTTGATTTGACCGAAAGTGTTAGTGAGAGTGGTGATGAGAATATCATTGAAGATGAACCCATTATGTTGGATGAGTTAGATTCTCCTACCCATCATGTCCCTTCTATTGAATATGAATATCTTCATATACATTTAACCGATCCTATTCTTACCACCTACCTATCCGATATGCAAAACGATATTCAGCCTTCATGTCACGACCCGCAGGGTACGGAACGTGACTGGCACTTAAGTTTACGAAACGTCTAAAGGCGTCCGTAAAATAAGTAAGCCAAAGCCCAGAAAACAAACCCAAAGAAGCAAAGGAGTGAAGAAAACCCAATCAATTGAAAGCGAGTTATCAAATAAGTCATGTAAAACCCTTTTTAAAAACAATACCAATTTTTCCCGAAAATTTCGGCAGAGTCTCCTTTGTAAATACTGACCCCCAAAAATGGGTACAACAAAATATATACATGAATCCAACAAAATAGGGCATCCCCAAGCGGGAGCTAGCTCTTCGCCATACGGCGGTCACAAATCCCACGCAATGTAAATGACAACAAGCATAATAAAGCATAATGAAGCATAAGGAAGCATGAAAAGTAGCATGTCGGCTCAAGTGAGCTCGACCCAAATACAGTATAAAGTCCACAAACCTCACAGTCTCATCTCTAGGTCAATATACAAATATCTGGTAGAACAGTAGATGGAGTACACTAGATACAAGAATATACAAGGTGGTACAAAAATAACATAACCCACCTATGAGCAAATCTCGAGCTCAGGCAAAAGAGGTAAAAGACAAGTGCGCCCGCCGCTACTGAACTGACGGAGCGGACCTGCAAAAGACTGTGGCACAACGGGGGTGAGTTGCCAACTCGTGAGTAATAAATAGCATCTACAAAGGCTATCGTATGCATGCACACAAGCATCCTAGCATCTAAAATACAGGTAAGACTGGATGCACTAGCAGGTGTGTATATAACATCAGTGTAATAATATGCATGCAACATGAAAATCTGAGGTCTCAATAGGTATATATATAAGAAATATTTTATCTCTTTTTGTTTTTGAAACTCTTTTAGAATGCCAGCATAATGCCAATGAATCGACGAAAATCGGTGTCCAGCAACGACACCCAAAAGCTGTCTCAAATCTCATAAATGTACCTCTGGCCTCAGCCGTCCGGCTGACCCATCTCAAATATCAATATCTCATCATCTAGTGGCCACGGTCGGTATCCTCTGGATATCCGCCGTCCCAAACAGTCACCGGTAGGTAATCCGTCCCCTGCCAGGCTCAACGTCATCACCACATTCCTCTTGCCCCGGGGTACCTTACCGGGCCCACCATGTACCCGTGCCGGTTCCTCCACTCCTCGACACGGATTTCCAAAGCCACAGCAAACTCATGGTGGACGACACTTACATCACTAGAAAACCGCAATTTACATGTTTTAAAAATATTATAAGTTTGGAAATTTTGCGGCTTTCCCCCGAAATCCAGCAATATCATAAAATCTCAAGAAAATCCTCATAAGTGCATATATCAATGACAATGAATGCGTATGATATCAATAACCAAGTTGCGATGTGTGATAAATGGATTAAGCATGAACAATGAATATGATGAAGTACATGCACATGAATAGCAATCCTAGGGTTTCATTTTAAGGGAATAACACAATTTAAGTATCAATTAATAAAAGGTTTAATTTAAAGGTTATCTAGTGTGGTGGCATGGCAATTACCAGGGTGTGTGTGTAACATGAATAGTGCTCGTGCTGCATATAAAACCTGGTAATGGTGCATGTGTCCTACAATTGAGTTTGCATATATGGGTATAACCTATTGACCTAATTGCAGCAACTATCATGCCAGTATTATTATTCTAATGTCACAAGTGATTAGCCATTTTACTATTTTCCAGTTTACTAAATCTATCGGGCGACTTGCGCCATCCAGACGATCGTCCCCCGTAGATGTTAAATCTACTCACCGGGATTCCTGGCTAGCTGTGTCCGATCACCGCCTTTCCCTTTCGCGCCGCGTCAGACGTCTCCGCGACCGAACCTGTAATTTATATCAAATATAAGGTTACATATCAAGAACGACGCAAAACCCCAACGAAACTACTAAAGTTCTCTAGCTGGGTACAACGTGCACAAAGTGCGCGGACACACGCGAAAATCGCAAAAACTGCCGAAAAACGCCGATTTGGGTCACCCGGCAAAACTAAAACCCGACTACCCAAAAACCGCACTCACGCATCCTAAAAGTCGTAGGACAAGCCAACAAAATCATCAAGATGCCACAATTAACTCATCACAAAATTTTAGTAAAAACTAGTAAGCACTAATTGCAATTTGATGCAAACATCGACAATATAGCGACAAGTCAACACCATCCAACGCCAACATTCCAAACTAACCAAAAAGTTAGCCAAAACACAATTTCTAAACCATTGACTAAGCTTAAAAAACCTAATTTACATAACAAAACCTTCTCTTGATTTATAAATAGCAAACATAACTCAAACTATATAAGAAATCCTTACTTTAACACTAAAATTTAGCCTAATAAGCAAATTAACCACTTAGCTTAAGGTTAGCAAAACACTAGATAGCAAATTAGGTTTAGTCAACACAAATTAGGTTTAATCAACTCACTAATCAAGCTTCAAATACCAATTCCATACAAAAACCTTTTCTTGAAATCCTAAAATAACAATTTCACATTTCAAAAGTTAACTAATTTAGCAAAGTTGAAACTACAACAACAAGGTAACTATATAGATTAGTCATTAACAACTAGATTAACAAAATAACAACTTAATTAAATTATCATGGTTCAAAACCTAGTTCATTTTTCAAACAAAATCTAAGGAAACTAGATTAACTACACTAAATTAACACTAACCCATAACACATAAGCACTTAAACAAGGAATTTAACAAGATGGAAATTTATACCTCTTGATCACTAGATCAAGCAAGAAGGTTTCCTCCAAAGATGCCTCCTTTCCACATGATTTCAACCATATTAGGCTTGAGAAGAGGTAGCATAAGGATTTTGTGTTGAAAAAGAGAAGGATTTATGGATATTTGTTGAATTTTCTTGCAATTTTTTGAAGAAAATTGAAGAAAAATGAAAAGGAAAAAGATGAAGAAGGGGAGGGTTCAGTTTCGGCCAGGTTGGAGGTAAGGTGGGGGGTGTGGGCAAGTGAGGAAAAGTCTTGGTCAAGTTTCTAAAGTCAAAAGTATCATATATTAACCATTTTATTTAAATTAAATCCATAAACTATCCATTAACTCAAGAAACAACTCAAGAAAGAGAGAGGTCAGAATTTTCTGGTCTTGGCCAAGACATTGGGCTGTTCTTGGGCTGAGGGAAAAGATAGAGGGGTTTTACAAAAGAAATTTTATGCAAAAAGGCCCCCTACAACTCAAAATTTGCAAGTTTTAGCCCAAAAATCAATAATTTCGTTTCAATTTATAAAAATTGGTTAAAAAATCAAAATAAATTACTAAAAATTCATGTTATCACTAGAATATAATTATCATAATTTTAGAGATTAAATTTAGCCCGGAAAAATTTGTATTTATCGCTTATTTAAAGTATTTTCTTACCGGCTTAAAATAATATTAAAAAATTGAAAAATAGGGAAAAATTTTTAAATGACCAAAATTTCATAATTAACTCATTAGTCACTAAAAACAAGTAATTACCTATCCATTTTAAGTATAATTAGCCCTAAACTGCAAAATATCGAGAAAGACGGTTTTCGGAAAAATACCGAATTTTCACCGAATTTCAGGAAAACACCAAAACGACTTTTCAAGACGCTACAATCTTCCCCCCTTAAAGAAATTCGGTCCCCGAATTTAAAAAATCTAGCTACGCGTACCTTCAAAGAGATGGGGATATTTCTTCCTCATCTCGCCCTCGGTCTCCCAGGTAACCTCCTCGCTGCTCGGGCTACGCCAAAGGACCTTGACGGTTGGTATAATCTTCGACCTCAACTTCTTCTCCTGCCGATCCAAGATGGCCACCGGCTGCTCTGCAAAAGAAAGGTCGCGCTCTAGCTGGACTGTCGGGTGCTGAATCGCATGCGAAGGGTCGTGAAGGTACTTGCGGAGCATCGAAACATGGAAGACGGGGTGAACATCGGGAAAGCTGGGAGGAAGAGCCAAACGATATGCAACAGCGCCGACACGCTCGAGGATCTCGAAGGGGCCTACGAATCTAGGGCTAAGCTTCCCCTTTCGCCCAAAACGCATCACGCCCTTCATCGGTGAGACCTTCAGAAAAACATGGTCGCCAACTGCGAACTCTAATCTGCGACGGCGCCTGTCTGCATACGATTTCTGCCTGCTCTGAGCCGCTCTCATCCGGTCTCGGATCAACTGTATCTTCGCTGTCGTCTCCTCAACAAGCTGCGGCCCCAAAATGCTGCTCTCGCTGAGCTCTGTCCAACAAACGGGCGATCTGCATCTCCTCCCATACAATGCCTCGAAAGGTGCCATCTGAATAGTATCCTGGAAGCTGTTGTTGTAGGAGAACTCCACTAGAGGTAAATGACGATCCCAGCTACCCCCAAAGTCTAAAACGCACGCTCTGAGCATGTCCTCGAGAGTCTGAATGGTCCGCTCTGACTGTCCGTCTGTCTGCGGATGAAACGCTGTGCTGAAGCTCAAACGAGTGCCCAAAGCCTCCTGAAGTCTCTGCCAAAGTCGGCTGGTGAACTGAGTGCCTCGATCTGACACGATACAAGTCGGTACGCCATGTAGTCGCACGATCTCGTCAATATAGAGCTGAGCATACTGAGCGAAGCTGAAAGTCGTCTTCACTGGCAGGAAGTGAGCCGCTTTCGTCAATCTATCCACGATCACCCAGATGGAGTCGTACCCTCGACTGGTCCTGGGTAGACCCACAACGAAGTCCATCGAAATCTGCTCCCATTTCCACTCTGGAATGGGTAACGGCTGTAGCTCTCCTGCGGGCCTCTGGTGCTCAGCCTTGACTTGCTGACAAGTCAGGCATCTCGAAACGAACTCCGCAATGTCCCTCTTCATCCCGTCCCACCAGTAGGTCTCTCTCATATCATGGTACATCTTGGTGGAACCGGGGTGGACACTATACACTGATCGGTGTGCCTCCTCAAGAATGTCGCGCCGCAATCCATCAGCATCTGGTACGCACAGTCTAGATCCATATCGTAAAATCCCCTGATCGTCAACCATGAACTCGGAAAATCTGCCCTGTCCCATCTGTGCCATGATCTCTGAGCAACGGTCGTCACTACGCTGTGCCTCATATATACGGTCAAGCAACTGTGGGCGTGCACGAACATGCGCGAGCTGTCCCCCTGTCTGAGTGAACTCGAACTCAACTCGGCTGTCGCATAACGTCTGCCAATCTGCTGACGACTGCCTCTGCACTGCGCGCAAAAAGGATAGACTACCCCCGGGCCTCCTACTCAACGCATCTGCCACCACATTCGCCTTGCCGGGGTGATATAAGATCTCGCAGTCGTAGTCTTTCACCAACTCCATCCAACGACGCTGTCTGAGGTTCAGGTCTCGCTGCTGAAATATGTACTTTAAGCTCTTGTGATCGGTGAATATCTGACCCGACTCGCCGTAAAGGTAATGTCGCCAAATCTTCAGTGCAAAGACCACTGCAGCCATCTCCAAATCATGAGTGGGGTAGTTCTGTTCATGCTTCTTCAACTGCCGAGAAGCATAAGCGATCACCCGGCCATGCTGCATCAAAACGCATCCTAATCCCACTCGCGAAGCATCACAGTAGACAACAAATCCGCCTGATCCCGAAGGTAAAGATAATACCGGCGCCGTAGTCAAACATGTCCGTAGCTGCTGAAAACTGCGCTCGCACTCCTCTGTCCAAACGAAAGGAACTCCCTTCCGGGTCAAACTGGTCAACGGTGCAGCTATACGGGAGAAGTCCTGAACAAAACGCCTGTAGTAGCCCGCCAAGCCTAGAAAACTACGGATCTCAGTAACCGATGTAGGTCGGGGCCACTGCTGAACAGCCTCAATCTTCTTCGGGTCCACACAAATGCCGTCTCTCGTAACCACGTGACCCAAGAATCCGACGCTGTCCAGCCAGAAAGCACACTTGGAGAACTTCGCGAACAGCTGGTGCTCCCTCAGAGTCTGTAACGTAATCCGCAAGTGCTGCTCGTGCTCCTCTCTGCTCCGGGAGTACACCAAGATATCGTCGATAAACACGATGATGAACAAGTCAAGATACGGCCTGAATGTACGGTTCATCAAATCCATAAATGCTGCTGGGGCGTTGGTGAGTCCGAACGACATCACCAAAAACTCGTAGTGGCCATAGCGTGTACGGAAAGCTGTCCTCGGTATATCCTCCTGTCGAACTCGCAGCTGATGGTATCCTGATCGCAAGTCGATCCTCGAAAAATACCCCGCACCCTGAAGTTGGTCGAACAAATCATCAATGCGCGGCAACGGATATCTGTTCCGAACGGTAACTTTGTTCAGCTGGCGGTAGTCGATACATAAGCGCAAACTTCCATCCTTCTTCTTGACAAACAGGACCGGAGCACCCCACGGAGAAACACTCGGTCGAATAAGCCCCTTATCCAACAAATCCTGCAACTGCTCCTTCAGCTCTCGAAGCTCTGCCGGGGCCATCCGATACGGTGGTATAGAAATAGGCCCCGAACCGGGAATCAAATCAATGCAGAACTCAACATCGCGCTCAGGCGGTAGCCCAGGTAGCTCATCAGGGAAAACATCAGGGAACTCACAAACTACCGGGACCTGGTCCAACGGAACCTCTGTAGCTCGAGTATCACAAACAAACGCTAAGAATCCCTGACATCCCTTCCGCAAGAGCTGACCAGCGCGAAGAGAAGAAATTAAGCTGGGAAGGGCGACACTGCGGTCTCCCTGAATAACAAGGACTGGCTCTCCCAGAAAGCTAAATCTGACTGCCTTCTCACGGCAGTCCATCGAAGCATAACAAGTGGCTAGCCAATCCATGCCCAGAAGCACATCAAAGTCCAACATATCGAGGAGTATCAAATCAACTGATGAATCCCTCTCCCCGATACGAACGGAACACAAACGAAATACAAACCGAGCGACAAACGACTCACCTACCGGAGTAACAACAACAAGCGGCTGATCTAACGACGACGACTCACGGCCCAACATCGGTGCAAAGTGTGTAGATACGTACGAATGTGTGGAACCTGGGTCG
Source organism: Agapanthus africanus (assembly GCA_030015575.1). Lineage (NCBI taxonomy): Eukaryota > Viridiplantae > Streptophyta > Magnoliopsida > Asparagales > Amaryllidaceae > Agapanthus > Agapanthus africanus. The sequence goes on along the minus strand of JASDDO010000244.1, from coordinate 70,118 downwards.
AATAACACCCGTGCATCGAAAGAACAAACTGGCAAAGTACCTGTCACAACGGCATTGGATGCCTGCGCATCCTGCGGTGTCAAAGCAAAAACTCGGGCCTGTCCTCCACCGATAGCGGGCTGACCTCGACCTCGGCCTCTGCCTCCTCGTCCTCTCTGAACAGGACCGCCGCGTCCACGGCCTCTCGGTGCACCTAACTGGCGTGGAGCATCGCCTGGGGTAGGAAGTAGGGCTCTCTGAGGAGGGGGTGGTGATGGTGGTAGGGTCACATGCGGAACTGTCGCTGCTCCCTGTCGTCTCACTGGACAGTCTCTGACAAGATGGTGCAGACTCCCGCACCCAAAACATCCTGGCGACGGCTGCTGCCCCTGGGAATAAGAACCATATAACTGTCCCCGCCCAAATCCTCTGCCAGGCCTATCTCTCGGAAAGAATCTGGCGCGCTGCCTCTGAGGTGGTACATCTGTGCGCATCCTCTTCGGCCCAGAAACGGCCGAAGTCTGTGATATGCGTGCCTCCATCCGCAATGCCGTATCCCTAGCAGCTGAATAAGTGTCGTAGCGCTGGGCGCCAATGGCAAGATATAGCTGGGCATCAAGTCCCTGTACGAACCTCTTCACCATCTTCTCCTCGGTATCCACCAAATACTGAGCATATCGGGATAACTGTGTAAACTGGATATCATACTCAGACACCGTCATCCCAGGTGTCTTGACTAAGGCCTCGAAGCTGCGAGCTCTGGCGTCACGAACGCTCTCTGGAAGGAAACGGGCTAGAAAGACCGCTGTAAACTCGGCCCAAGTCATAGGCGGTAGATCTGCAGCTCGACCCCTCAAGACTGACTCCCACCATGTCTGCGCGAGACCCTCTAGTCGGAAACTCGCAAGCTCTACCCATCGATCATCCGAACATCTCAGTGAACGGCAGATCCTGGCTAAACTGTCAAGGAACGTCTGTGGGTCCTCCGCTGTCTCGGTGCCGGTGAATACTGGAGGTCTCAGCCTCATGAAGTCCTGTAGTGAAACCGGAATGGACACGATGGTAGTAGTAGGAGCAGGTATCATGGTCGTCTGTGATGTAGTAGGTACGTCATCCTGCCTCGGTGTACGACTGGCTGCAACTAGGGATCCTACCATCTGACGCAGCTCCTGCATGCCTCCCATCATCTGTCGCAACTCCTCCATACCGGTCTCGAGCCTATCCATACGGCCTGGGGAAGGTGGATCGGTCTGTCCCAGCGGCGTAGGCATACCACCCTGCTCAGTACTAGTCTCGGACGAGCCAGCTCGAATCTCGTCTCTGGCGGCAGCCCTCTGTGCCCTCGTAGCCTTCGGCGGCATAGTGGCTGTCACAGGAAAACGGATAGTAAGGACAGTGCAATAGGATCATAGGATACACGGAATTGAAGAAGGAATTTTTCAAGCAAGTATATCCTAAAGTCACTTAGGCGGAGTACCGTATCGTAAGTATGCCGCGGACATACGCACGCTACGTTACCCTGCTTAAGTCACTTACTCCATCTACCAAGGGTCATCCTACACTCAAAAAGGTAAAACCTATCGCTCTGATACCAACTTTGTCACGACCCGCAGGGTACGGAACGTGACTGGCACTTAAGTTTACGAAACGTCTAAAGGCGTCCGTAAAATAAGTAAGCCAAAACCCAGAAAACAAACCCAAAGAAGCAAAGGAGTGAAGAAAACCCAATCAATTGAAAGCGAGTTATCAAATAAGTCATGTAAAACCCTTTTTAAAAACAATACCAATTTTTCCCGAAAATTTCGGCAGAGTCTCCTTTGTAAATACTGACCCCCAAAAATGGGTACAACAAAATATATACATGAATCCAACAAAATAGGGCATCCCCAAGCGGGAGCTAGCTCTTCGCCATACGGCGGTCACAAATCCCACGCAATGTAAATGACAACAAGCATAATAAAGCATAATGAAGCATAAGGAAGCATGAAAAGTAGCATGTCGGCTCAAGTGAGCTCGACCCAAATACAGTATAAAGTCCACAAACCTCACAGTCTCATCTCTAGGTCAATATACAAATATCTGGTAGAACAGTAGATGGAGTACACTAGATACAAGAATATACAAGGTGGTACAAAAATAACATAACCCACCTATGAGCAAATCTCGAGCTCAGGCAAAAGAGGTAAAAGACAAGTGCGCCCGCCGCTACTGAACTGACGGAGCGGACCTGCAAAAGACTGTGGCACAACGGGGGTGAGTTGCCAACTCGTGAGTAATAAATAGCATCTACAAAGGCTATCGTATGCATGCACACAAGCATCCTAGCATCTAAAATACAGGTAAGACTGGATGCACTAGCAGGTGTGTATATAACATCAGTGTAATAATATGCATGCAACATGAAAATCTGAGGTCTCAATAGGTATATATATAAGAAATATTTTATCTCTTTTTGTTTTTGAAACTCTTTTAGAATGCCAGCATAATGCCAATGAATCGACGAAAATCGGTGTCCAGCAACGACACCCAAAAGCTGTCTCAAATCTCATAAATGTACCTCTGGCCTCAGCCGTCCGGCTGACCCATCTCAAATATCAATATCTCATCATCTAGTGGCCACGGTCGGTATCCTCTGGATATCCGCCGTCCCAAACAGTCACCGGTAGGTAATCCGTCCCCTGCCAGGCTCAACGTCATCACCACATTCCTCTTGCCCCGGGGTACCTTACCGGGCCCACCATGTACCCGTGCCGGTTCCTCCACTCCTCGACACGGATTTCCAAAGCCACAGCAAACTCATGGTGGACGACACTTACATCACTAGAAAACCGCAATTTACATGTTTTAAAAATATTATAAGTTTGGAAATTTTGCGGCTTTCCCCCGAAATCCAGCAATATCATAAAATCTCAAGAAAATCCTCATAAGTGCATATATCAATGACAATGAATGCGTATGATATCAATAACCAAGTTGCGATGTGTGATAAATGGATTAAGCATGAACAATGAATATGATGAAGTACATGCACATGAATAGCAATCCTAGGGTTTCATTTTAAGGGAATAACACAATTTAAGTATCAATTAATAAAAGGTTTAATTTAAAGGTTATCTAGTGTGGTGGCATGGCAATTACCAGGGTGTGTGTGTAACATGAATAGTGCTCGTGCTGCATATAAAACCTGGTAATGGTGCATGTGTCCTACAATTGAGTTTGCATATATGGGTATAACCTATTGACCTAATTGCAGCAACTATCATGCCAGTATTATTATTCTAATGTCACAAGTGATTAGCCATTTTACTATTTTCCAGTTTACTAAATCTATCGGGCGACTTGCGCCATCCAGACGATCGTCCCCCGTAGATGTTAAATCTACTCACCGGGATTCCTGGCTAGCTGTGTCCGATCACCGCCTTTCCCTTTCGCGCCGCGTCAGACGTCTCCGCGACCGAACCTGTAATTTATATCAAATATAAGGTTACATATCAAGAACGACGCAAAACCCCAACGAAACTACTAAAGTTCTCTAGCTGGGTACAACGTGCACAAAGTGCGCGGACACACGCGAAAATCGCAAAAACTGCCGAAAAACGCCGATTTGGGTCACCCGGCAAAACTAAAACCCGACTACCCAAAAACCGCACTCACGCATCCTAAAAGTCGTAGGACAAGCCAACAAAATCATCAAGATGCCACAATTAACTCATCACAAAATTTTAGTAAAAACTAGTAAGCACTAATTGCAATTTGATGCAAACATCGACAATATAGCGACAAGTCAACACCATCCAACGCCAACATTCCAAACTAACCAAAAAGTTAGCCAAAACACAATTTCTAAACCATTGACTAAGCTTAAAAAACCTAATTTACATAACAAAACCTTCTCTTGATTTATAAATAGCAAACATAACTCAAACTATATAAGAAATCCTTACTTTAACACTAAAATTTAGCCTAATAAGCAAATTAACCACTTAGCTTAAGGTTAGCAAAACACTAGATAGCAAATTAGGTTTAGTCAACACAAATTAGGTTTAATCAACTCACTAATCAAGCTTCAAATACCAATTCCATACAAAAACCTTTTCTTGAAATCCTAAAATAACAATTTCACATTTCAAAAGTTAACTAATTTAGCAAAGTTGAAACTACAACAACAAGGTAACTATATAGATTAGTCATTAACAACTAGATTAACAAAATAACAACTTAATTAAATTATCATGGTTCAAAACCTAGTTCATTTTTCAAACAAAATCTAAGGAAACTAGATTAACTACACTAAATTAACACTAACCCATAACACATAAGCACTTAAACAAGGAATTTAACAAGATGGAAATTTATACCTCTTGATCACTAGATCAAGCAAGAAGGTTTCCTCCAAAGATGCCTCCTTTCCACATGATTTCAACCATATTAGGCTTGAGAAGAGGTAGCATAAGGATTTTGTGTTGAAAAAGAGAAGGATTTATGGATATTTGTTGAATTTTCTTGCAATTTTTTGAAGAAAATTGAAGAAAAATGAAAAGGAAAAAGATGAAGAAGGGGAGGGTTCAGTTTCGGCCAGGTTGGAGGTAAGGTGGGGGGTGTGGGCAAGTGAGGAAAAGTCTTGGTCAAGTTTCTAAAGTCAAAAGTATCATATATTAACCATTTTATTTAAATTAAATCCATAAACTATCCATTAACTCAAGAAACAACTCAAGAAAGAGAGAGGTCAGAATTTTCTGGTCTTGGCCAAGACATTGGGCTGTTCTTGGGCTGAGGGAAAAGATAGAGGGGTTTTACAAAAGAAATTTTATGCAAAAAGGCCCCCTACAACTCAAAATTTGCAAGTTTTAGCCCAAAAATCAATAATTTCGTTTCAATTTATAAAAATTGGTTAAAAAATCAAAATAAATTACTAAAAATTCATGTTATCACTAGAATATAATTATCATAATTTTAGAGATTAAATTTAGCCCGGAAAAATTTGTATTTATCGCTTATTTAAAGTATTTTCTTACCGGCTTAAAATAATATTAAAAAATTGAAAAATAGGGAAAAATTTTTAAATGACCAAAATTTCATAATTAACTCATTAGTCACTAAAAACAAGTAATTACCTATCCATTTTAAGTATAATTAGCCCTAAACTGCAAAATATCGAGAAAGACGGTTTTCGGAAAAATACCGAATTTTCACCGAATTTCAGGAAAACACCAAAACGACTTTTCAAGACGCTACACTTCATCTCCCACATCTGGTTCAACAACGCTCGAACCCCAAGTTTGTTTACCCATTTCATCACCCACATTCTTTGGTTCTTCTAATCTTCTTTCAACTCCACCGAGTTTTGATGAACCACACTATGATATTTCGAGTTCTATGATTCTTGAAAAACCACTTGATTTAGACTCTTTTGAAAATAAGATAGATGAGCTTTTCGAGTCTTCTATCTCCATAATTTATGACAAATCAAATGTGTTGAATTCTGACGCAAAAAAAATTGACCATGAAACTTTCGGTCTTCCTAGAGAATCTGCCTATTCCACTAACTCTTTTCTTTCCAGTGGGATCATCATCGATGAAAGTTTCGAAAATATTTTCACCGAAGAACTCGCGTTCTTTAAAGACTTGGATGTTGTGATGAATCAACCTTCATTGGAAATTCGTGTGCCTCCCTTTGAGGCTAGAGAAGTTGAACCACCACCCCTTCTTCTTACCCTATACGAGAATGCGACTATTCCATCCATTCCTAATTATTTACATTCTCGTTTTCGTTCACCTTCATTTTTTCGTTTCTACCAACCGAGACGTAAAATCTTTCGATTACACCTCTTCTCTTCTCCTCACTTCTTCACGTTTATCTGTAACATGATCTTCCACCAACTATGGTGTTACGTACATAAAATATTTGAATAGTTGGTGTTGACTTTTGGTCTTTGTAAAGCTTCACGTAGACCAATAATATCCCCCCTCTTATGTTAAATTTCAATACTTAAATAATGAAAACATTGTTTTACTCGAGTTTGGGAAGGGGAAAAGAAAAATATATTTTTTGGCTCTTGAAAGAAAAGAAATTTTTACAAGATTATGAGCCAAAAACAAGTTTGGGAGAGAATTTCACGGTCATTTACTCTTAACCCCTTCTTTTTACCATTTTATTGAACTATTCCTCCTAATCTTCAGGTTTTGAGCATACAGGATAGTATTAGTGAGGACACTGCTGCAAACAAGTTTAGGGGATGGTTTGTATGGATGGTTTGTATATATCTATGCATCATATGCAAATATTGCATTGCATAATTTTTTTTTGGAAAATAAAAGTTAGAAGTGAAAAATACATATGAAAGAAGAGAAGAGATTTAAGAAATGCAAGAAAATTAGATATTTTAAAACAAAGCTGGTAATACGTAGTCATGAGCTTTTGTCCCAAGGGTTAGTAAGATGAAGAGAATCACTAATCTGCGGATAAAAATAAGTCTGAAAAATAGTCCCTATTCTTAAGTCTAAATATCTGAACGTTGATACGCAGTTGCACGCATCTTCAAACTTGGGATAGTAGAGGATATTTTGAAATGCTCTTATCTAAAAGCCTTAGTATGAAGGAAAAAAATATAAATCAATAAAATATAAATGACACATAAAATATAAATGGTGAATAAAAATGAACACTGGTTTTGTAATTACTTAAGGCATCATAAAAAAATATTTAGCGAGGGTGCCTCATCACCCAGTGTTTTAGACCAATTGGTTTGGGAGTCGCTACTAAGTCTTAGGTGTTGTAAGACTAGAATATTTCTAATTACACCTAAAAGAGTGAGCACGTTTAGTAATCGGTTGATTAGTACCTCAAGAAGTATTAACGGTCGTATAAAGAATGTGTGAGAAAATCCATATAAAAACATTCACCGACTAAAAAGTACTAAGGAAGATGGACAAGGGTATGATAGCTTGAATTGAATTTTATAAGTGTAGAGATGTTTTTTACACACACGTAGGGGTATATGATCGATATTTGGAAGAGAGATAGGGAGGAAAACTAAAGACGATGTTTTATTAAGAGATGATGTGATTTCTGACATCTTTTCAAGACTATTAAGATATGGCTCATGACAACTAAAAATCTAGTGTAGTTTGAAGCTGTTATTTTCAAGTTCTTTTTTTTATATGTTCCCTATCTGTGTATGTAACTTTCATCTTCTTTTTTTTATTATGGGATTTTGTGGGTGTAATCCGCTAAAAACTCTCAGGAGACAACACTCCTCCTACTAGGGACACCTAGAGATTTAAAGGCTTGTTACACATGCTAAGTGCAATCGTGTTGCCTATAAAAATGTGCTAGGTTTTTTCCTTTTTCCTTTTAATAAATAGTTTTCTCGGGACGATCAAAGATAAGTTTGGAGGTATTTGATTAGTCAAAAATAGTACACATTTGTATGAACATTTTCATACTATTATTAACTGCTAAAAGGTTTTAATTGTAAATAAAGAACATATGTGAGTTTATTTATAAAAAGATTATTATCATATGTTTCTTCATTGTAATTAATATAATTAGGAAAAATATATGCATATAATATTTAAATGAAATATTAGTAACTAAAATATGCATATCTTATCAAATATTCCTAATCAATATTCTTAAGATATTATATCATTTAATTGTTGGAATAATATCTCAAAACTACTAAATACTACTAACACTTTGATTTGAGATACTGTGCAGGTATTAACTTCAGGCCTGAAATCTATGTAAGAGATCCAAGTCAAATCGGGATATCGAAACCGAACCTGCCAAATTTTAGAAGCAAATTGAAGATTCTAGCAACGGCAGAGACTCAGAGCAATATTTTCAGAATCTATATATCAACAGAATCTTCAAATATGTAGAAGAAAAGCCAGAAAAAAAACTGAAGTTACGATCCCACCAAACGGCGGCGGAAGGGCGGTCAAATAGGTCTTTTGGCGGCGGAAGGGCGGTTATTTAGCGGCTGTTGGATGTGAATTTTTAGGAAAGTTTGAAGAAACCCTGTAATTTAGATTCAAACTGCATGATCATAATCTCACATACTTTAATATGGCATCTAGGGTTTCACATTTCAGAGCTTATAAAAGAACCGAGAGCTATCTATCTAATATATCTATCTATCCATCACAGAATTCTAGAGAAAGATCTAACGAGCAACTAGGGTTCTTGTAATCTACTTTTTAAGAAGAAAATTGTAATGCAATGGTTGATAAATAAAGATAGTTTTTGTTTTAATTTTTTTGGCATTTACTTTTCTATTTACACATTACTTTTCCGCATTACTTTTCTGCATCTTAATTATGGTTTCGTTCATTTTCAACCTTTCTTCTAAATCATTACTAATCATGAGCGAGTAATTCTTTGCTTGCTAGGATTTGTAGGATAGAGAAGAATGATGGATGAAAAATCTTTTATCTTTCTTGACATTTTAATGTTTATAAAGTTTAGCAAAATAAATATTAACCTTCTAATCGGGCGCGCTATCAATTTATTGATAGCCACGACCACGATTTGAGATTGGTTAATGCTTGTTTTGTTAAGGGCTTGACATGAATAGAGATCAATGGAAAGACAAGAGTCAGTAGTGGGAAACCCTAATCCTTCTAAGAACCCTAATCCACATTCATCGCTATCTCTCTAGTTTTAAACTATTAAAAGATAAAAAGAGAAATTTCTAAATATTCATCCATTAACTACTAAGTCTTATGAACTCTACAAGCCTTTTTATTATAAATTTTATATTCGTATTAAAATATAACAACAACAAACCATCCTCTCTTTTATCAACTCGTCTAAAGTAAGAAAAGAAGTTCACATTTCCCTGCAGACGACCCGTACTCATCGCGGCTAGCTATTTGCGACACCGTTTTGATTGCGATTATTTACAAAACATTTTTCGCACGATCAATCAACCTCCTTTGTAATTTTTGAAAAAAAACAAGTACATAAACATATAAATATAACGCCATCCCTACTTGGAAGCTATCTCAACGCCAATCGACGGAATCACAACTATGCAGTTATATACGACGCTCGAAGGCGAAGGATCACAAGCAAATATATAAATAAATTGTGTAAGTAAAGCTAACTAGACGGCTCTATCCGAGTTCGACCAAAAAGAATATAAATAAAATCACAACTCGATTTAAGTTAAATAATACAGGTGTCTGATGGAGTGACACTAGATATAAGGTACAACATATACAAAAGAGACGGTTACTATGTGTATAACCCACCTAGCAAAATATACAATGAATCTCAAAGTATATGTCTTTGACGCCGCTAAGTGTCCGTGCGGTCCGTCCTGCAAGAAACTAAGACACAACAGGGATGAGTTGCCAACTCAGTGAATAGAAATATACATCACAAGGTATAATATGATATGCGTACTAATGAATGCAAGTGCGATATAAACGAAGTCACATAACAATAATATCAATCATCATCGAATCCTCATCTAACTCGTGTCTATCATCGACACAAAAATTTGGATATCGTAGGCTCCGTCTAACCGATCGTCCCTCTCTTGATATCAACTCAGCCACGGTTGGAGTCCTCCAGATATTTGCAACGCTCTAATGTCACCTCCGGTATCGATCATACTCGTTAGGCTCCTCATACCTCCCTACGGTCTTTCTGTCTCTCGGAGTCATACCGGGTCCACCATGTATCTGTAATCGGTTGACCCCTATCTCAATTCAAATATCTCATCATGAAAACCAAAATTCATGGTGGACGTCAATTCATTATATTACGAGAAGTTAATGAGTAGTGTCCATTTTTAAGAAAAACACTTAACCTACCGGGCTTGAAATCTACCGCATTCCATCTAAAAGACAAAAACCACGGGCCCATTTGTTTGACACTAATATCTAGGTGTTGTGGGTCCCACCATTTTGTCTCTTGAGTGGATTGTGGTAGGATTTCAAGCCATCTAAAAGTGTTGCTCCATTTTCAAGGAGTGTTGCAAGTTCAAGGCATTCCTTGGTCTTTTAATTTTTTTTCCACATCGGTCATCATTTTCAACATAATGAAATTTACAAAAAAAAAAAAGCACTTCTAAAATTTGCAGATTGAGATTGGAAATTAATTTTATGTGAAAAATTGTTTCATCCTTAAAATAAAAAAACACACAAAAACTTTGATAAAACTACCAAAAGGACTACGATATGAACCATGTTGACAACTCCAATCCTCTAATATTGATATTGGTCTTTATTTGAGGGCAACATATAATGACTTATAAAGACGGACTCTAATGACTTATTTCCCTTTTTTCCTTCAACAAAGAGTTTTAATACGTTCTAAATCAAGTTAATAGAATTCTTGACTTTGCATTTATTCTAATAATGACGGATGCACTAAGTTACATGATTCCTTCATTTTTACATTCAAAAATATTATTCTGCTTTATATAAAACTATTATTTGATATCAAATACATTTTAAAAGAATTTTTGTACTATCTAACATAGACCTCTGCTTAGCCACCAATGGCTCGGGAAAATTTGTGGAGAAGAGGAAAGGTTTGGTAACGGGTCGGTTAGGGTTTGTTGGGTGTTTGGGTTAGGGATTGGGCCGGTGGGTTTATTATTTGTTTTAATTCATTTGGTTTTTGTTTGTTTGGCCTGGGAAAGTGCTGGGCTGGTTTAAATGGGGGTATATGTATATAGCTTTTGGTTTTTTTTTTCTTCTGTTGGGCATGGGTTTTAGATTAATTTTGTAAAGGAGATTTTAAAGGTTTGGAAAAAGAATCAATTATTAAAAACCTAGCAACCAATTTCCTACAAAATTACGAGGAAAAGGAAAACATCGGGAAACTAGGAAAATAGAAAAATTCTATAGATGGGAACGGGGATTTACATCATACCCCCCTTACAAAAATTTCGTCCTCGAAATTTAACAAGAATACAATGAAACAAAAGTACTAAACAAAGAGATGTGGAAAACGTGCACGGATATCTTCCTCACGCTCCAAGGTAGATTCTCCTGGAGAACGACCGTCCCAAGACACTCGGACTAACGGAATGACCTTGTTCTTCAGCACTTTCTCCCTGCGGTCGAGAATGGTGGTGGGCTGCTCCTCGTAAGATAGGTCGGTACCCAAGGCTAACTCCAAATAGTCTAGAACGTGGATCTCATCCCGAACATAACGCTGCAGCTGAGACACGTGGAAGGTATTGTGCACACCAGCTAGCGATGGAGGCAAGGCAAGTCGATAGGCCACCTCTCCTACTCGCTCTAGCAGCTCGAAAGGTCCGATGAAACGGGGACTGAGTTTTTCCGCGATCTCCAAACCTAATAACTCCGCGGGTAGGGGAAATCTTCAGGAACACGTGATCTCCGACTTCAAATTCTATGCTCTCTGGCTGGTATCCGCCCAACTCTTCTGTCGATCCTGAGCCGTCTTAATGCGCTGCCTGATCATTTGGACCTTGTCGACTGTTTGAACAATGAGCTCGGGACCCAGTAATCTTCGCTCTCCTACATCATCCCAACAAACTGGGGACCGACACTTCCGTCCATAAAATGCTTCGAAAGGATCCATCTGGATGCTAGCCTGGTAACTGTTGTTATAAGAAAACTCGACTAGATGCAAATGGTCTTCCCAGGAACCCTGAAAATCCAACATGCAGGCTCTCAACATATCCTCAAGCGTCTGAATCGTACGCTCGGATTGTCCGTCCGTCTGCGGGTGATAAGATGTACTGAACTTGAGGCGGGTACCCAAACTCTCCTATAAGCACCTCCAGAAGTGCGAAACAAATCTGGTGTCTCGATCTGACACAATGCTGACCGGAACACCGTGAAGTCGCACTATCTCCTGCATGTATCTCTCTGCCAGTGACTCTGTTGACTGTCCACTCGGAATGGTAAGAAGTGTGCAACTTTCGTGAGGCGGTCGACGATAACCCAAATGGCGTTGTTGCCCCTAGGGCTCCGTGGTAAGGCCGTCACGAAATCCATAGTAATGTGCTCCCACTTCCATTCTGGTATCGGAAGCGGTTGTAACAGTCCTGCTGTCCTCTGATATTCCGCCTTCACCTGTTGGCATACCAAGCACCTGGATACAAACCGCGCAATTTCTCGCTTCATCCCGTTCCACCAAAAATGCTGCTTTAGGTCTCGATACATCTTCGTACCTCCCGGATGCACAGAATAAGATGAACTATGCGCCTCAGCCAGTACCTCTTCTCGAACATCCCCTTGGGTATGCAGAGTCTGCTATCGAATCTCAGAGAACCCTCTTCATGTATGATTAAGTCCGTTCTCAGCCCGGATTCTATTTGTGCTCTGAACTTTTACAATCGAGGATCATTCGCTTGTGCAACATTGATGCGATCCACAAGGGAAGACTGCACCTTTGCCAAAATTGACTGAGTGCACTCGGTGTGACAACCTCAAGTTTGAGTCTCTAAAAATCCTCAATGATGCTCCTCTGACTGGTCAACATCATGACTGCTGGCCTGCGAGTGAGAGCATCTGGTACAACATTTACTTTCCCTGGGTGATACTGAAGGTCCAAGTCATAATCTGCCTTCAGTTCTAGCCATCGGCGCTACCTCATATTTAGTTCTTTCAGAGTGAAGACGTACTTCAGACTTTTATGATCCGTGTACACTTCAACCTTCTCGCTCAACAGGTAATGCCTCCAAATCTTCAACGCAAAAACCACTGCAGCTAACTCTAAGTCATGCGTAGGATAATTCCTCTCATGATTTCTCAGCTGTCGAGAGGCGTAAGCAACCACCCGACCGTGCTGTATCAGAACACAGCCTAAAACCTTCCCAGAGGCATCACTATGTATCACCAAACCACCGGAATCATCTGGTACTGTAAGAATAGGCGCCGTGGTTAACTTCTTCTTCAGTAGGATAAATCTTTCTTCCATCTCGGCCTTGGCGGTGGAAGGAAAATAGTGGTCTAAGAAGCACTCCTTGAATTTGCTCCATTTGATTGGCCTTTCTAGTCTGCTTTCTTCCACTGATCACCAAGTATGGGCTTCATCTTCCAACTGGATCTTTATCACATTCACTTTATCTTCCTCTGGTACCCTGGCGGCCGTCAGTAAGTTCTCCATATTAACTAGCCATTGCTCGGCCTCGAGTGGTTCGGCTAGCCCTGTAAATGCCGCTGGATGCAACCTCCAGAAATCTGACACGGTGCCAGCCCTGGCAGAGTAAGCTGGTGGAGCAGTGCTCTCGGGGGCGGTAATGAGTGCGGAGGGTCCCCCTGTAGCGGTAATAGCCCTGAGTCCCTCGGCGAGTAGGTCCGTCTTTCTCTCCTGGGCTTCTGCGAGAGACGTCAGTGCACTAAGTATCCTCTCCATGCGATCCTGAGAACTCGAGTCCGAGGAGTGGTCGTTCGGAGACGTTATATCGCTGGAAGATATTAGAAGGATAAGATTAGATACAAGGATGAAAGTCAAGAATAGTGAAGCGAAAATAATGTAATACAGTATAGTTAATGTTATCCCTTACTACTAAACACGGCTCTGATACCAACAAAAACATGTCACGCCCCGCTTCCTGAAATACGGAAAACGAGGGATGACTAGACCAGCCATACTCCTACGGTCAAGGAATAATCCCGCCGTAGTCACACTTTGGCTTCTAGCATTACATGGTAATCAGTAAACAAAGCACAGAAATAAAGGAAATACATCACTAAACTATTACATCAACTTTCATGTTCACAATTTACAAATAAGCAAGGAAGAACTACAACCAAGTTCGATTACAAGGTCTCTTTAGGGAAAGCAGAAAAGAAGAAAGAGGTACTCCAGACTAAATCTCCGCTAGCTCGAAGGGTAAGTCCGACTCCTGCGCTGGTTCTTCCTCGAGGTCTGAGCATGCATACTTAGGACGTCAGAGCGACGTAATAGCAATATTATAATAATGACATGAAACAGGCAAATAAGATAATAACAGTGGAAGTAAAATGCAGGTAATCACTATGTCAGTAAATGATGCAAAGTATGATCTGTGTCCCTATCAGTCTCTAAGTCATGTTTGAAATCGCGTTGTGGAAAGGAGGATCATGTTTAACGAGGGTCTCGTACATACCCGAGACAACGGCCCATACGCCCGGGATATAACCCTGTCAGCCGGATCGCTAGATCCTACCTAATATATATAAGAGTCGCTGTTCGAATGATCATCCTCTAAATCACGGTCCTCGGTAAATACGATACTCTTTCCACTTCGATTTTCCCTTTTTCCCCAGGTTTACACTATTGACGAGTATGGTCTAATCGTGTACAAGTATGCATCAATAACACAGTTTTGTCACTATTCACTGTATTAATCACTGTCACGAATAATTCACCTTTTTTTCCATTGGCGTACTCGACACTCCTAAACCAATACCTTTCACGCACGATGATGCATTGTACACTGAATAATAACGCGCACTATCACTAGGTATATGGCAATTGGGTAAGGTATGTACATTTATGCAGTTAACAAGTCATGTGTAATATGAACTAGTATGCACCTCATGAGCTTATAAAAATTGTAGTAAATCATACGTATATAATTTAGCGAAACGATACAAATACGGTAAGAAGTAGACTTAGTCATAAGTTCAGAAAAATTTGTTTTAGTGCAATCGGATTAATGGTTTGCAAGTTACAGCCGTTTCATTTTAAGTGTTCGCTGCAGGAAATTCAGTTTCTGAACTGAACGTCCATTTCGCGACACAATTTTCACCCAGTTGGGATCATAATTTAGTGACGCTACATTTGAAGGAAATTTAGGTTATTCAATAGGGTTTCCAACGCACTAGACGGATTCTCAATCGCGTCTCTACATCAGATGTTATGCACTGTTCAACACTAGGGTATCAGTTCTGTTTTTGTTTAGGACTGCTATACGTCCTGTTCTTTTAAATTGCAGTTTAAATAGTAAACGACGATAAAAAGGGGTGAAATCACTTGCATTATTTAGATAACAGTTTCATATTCAATAAAGTATAGGGTTCCTCAATACACAAGTTCAGGAAGCAAAGGGGTAAGAACTACGGGATAGAAATCAACAGCCGTAGCTGCTCTGGACTGCAGTCCAGAGCCGCACTCCGAACCAGTTCTCGTCATATTTTCAGTACAGAAACAATTAAAAGATTTTATAGGGTTCTAGGTCATCGAGTCGGGTTCGATTCAAGCCCTCTAACGCATCGTTTCAATGTGTACACAATTAATTATGATTTTAACAAGTTTCAGACGCGGGAAATATTCAGTTTTAACAGGTGTAATCGGGGGTGATCGTTCAAGCCAGTAACGATTTAATTTTCCAGTCAAATTTCACCACAATATTCATTGCCACATGGGCCAGCATATATAATCAAGTTCCGTCAGTTTAAAGGAAAGTTTTCATTCGGGTTTTGCATCAAGCACTTATGTCGTATAAGTTTTCACGAATTATAAACACGGAATTAATAAGTTTTAAAAATATAACAGTAATAACTAGCATGTAGCAAGTAGGGTACTTGACTGGAGACGCTTTAGCGACGCACGGCAGCAGCAACGGCACGAACGCGCGACGAGCGGCACGGTTTGGATTCACGGTCTCGGCTCGCGTTTCGGGTTCGTCGTCGGAGTTGCCCGGGGATGGCTCGCGATCGCTGGAAGCGGAGTGGGGGTTTCGTGGATCCTCTGTGAGTGCGCTGGGGTCGACGGTGGTCGACGGCGGTCGCTTCGGCGATGGGTACAGCAGGGGGTGAGGTTGCAGCGAGGGGTTTGGTGTGGGTTTTGGAGTGAGGGAGTGAGGTAGTGGGGGCTCGGGTTTGGTGGTAATGGTGATGATGCTGATGACGCAGAGGGTCGACGAGGTGGCTTAGGGCAGTGGGGAGCTCGCCGGCGTGAGGGTGAAGGGAGGCTCGGCGGCGGCGGTTTGGAGATGGCGAGGAGGGGTTAGGCGAGGGGGTGAGGCAGTGTAGAGGTTTGAGTTTTAGAGAGAGGAGCGAGGGAGGAAAGACGAGGAGTTTGGCGTGGTTAAGGTGGTCGTCCTCGTTGTCATAGTCGTCGGTGAGGGCTCGAAGCTTGGAGTTTTTGGAGAGAGGAGAGGAGTGAGTTGGAGATCGAGAGTGAGGAGAGAGAGCGGGTTAGAGGCGAGGAGGGTGAGCTTGAGGAGCTCGCGCGGTCGTAGTTGAGTTGCGGGAACGTGGGTCGGCGACGCGGGCGTGGGGCAACGTGGGCATGACGTGGGAAGCTCGGGGACGTGGGTTCGCGCAGAGGAAAAAGGAAAGAAGCGGGAAAATTTGTGGGGAAGAGGAAAGGTTTGGTAACGGGTCGGGTAGAGTTTGTTGGTTGTTTGGGTTAGGGATTAGGCCGGTGGGTTTATTATTTGTTTTAATTCATTTGGTTTTTGTTTGTTTGGGCTGGGGAAGTGCTGGCTGGTTTAAATGGGGGTATATGTATATAGCTTTTGGTTTTTTTTTTCCCTTCTGTTGTGCATGGGTTTTAGATTAATTTTGTAAAGGAGATTTTAAAGGTTTGGAAAAAGAATCAATTATTAAAAACCTAGCAACCAATTTCCTACAAAATTACGAGGAAAAGGTAAACATCGGGGAACTAGGAAAATAAAAAAATTCTATAGATGGGAACGGGGTTTTACATCATACCCCCGTTACAAAAATTTCGTCCTCAAAATTTAACAAGAATACAATGAAACAAAAGTACTAAACAAAGAGATGTGGAAAACGTGCACGGATATCTTCCTCACGCTCCCAGGTAGATTCTCCTGGAGAACGACCGCCCCAAGACACTCGGACTAACGGAATGACCTTGTTCTTCAGCACTTTCTCCCTGCGGTCGAGGATGGCGGTGGGCTGCTCCTCGTAAGATAGGTCGGTACCCAAGGCTAACTCCAAATAGTCTAGAACGTGGATCTCATCCCGAACATAACGCTGCAGCTGAGACACGTGGAAGGTATTGTGCACACCAGCTAGCGATGGAGGCAAGGCAAGTCGATAGGCCACCACTCCTACTCGCTCTAGCACCTCGAAAGGTCCGATGAAACGGGGACTGAGTTCCCGCGACCTCCAAACCTGATAACTCCGCGGGTAGGGAAAATCTTTAGGAACACGTGATCTCCGACTTCAAATTCTAGTACTCGCCTGCTGGTATCCCCCCGACTCTTCTGTCGATCCTGAGCCGTCTTAATACGCTGCCTGATCATTTGGACCTTGTCGACTGTCTGAACAATGAGCTCGTGACCCAGTAATCTTCGCTCTCCTACATCATCCCAACAAACTGGGGACCGACACTTCCGTCCATAAAGTGCTTCGAAAGGAGCCATCTGGATGCTAGCCTGGTAATTGTTGTTATAAGAAAACTCGACTAGATGCAGATGGTCTTCCCAGGAATCCTGAAAATCCAACATGTAGGCCCTTGTTCCCCTCCGAAAGACGCGACAGAGACGCGGTGAACGTCTAGCCTGAATTTCGGGGCAAATGCCAATTGGTGCTATCCGTCCACCTCTCCGAAGATGCCAAGTTGATTTATGGCACCGTGTATCGAAGGTTTAAACGGATGCGGTCGATGTAGCAGACTTCGTCAGATTCCCCCTCGTTGATGAGGGGTTTTTTATTGTGGGGACGCTCTTCCCTGTAGGCGCAAGCCCCTGCAGTTAATTACGCTACCGCATCATAGTAACAACTTTCTCCTTCTCCAGATGGGCACTTCGTGTCGTGAGTGTTTGTTTTGTTTGTGGTTGCCCGTGGATTGTATACGGAGACTAAGTTATGTTGTCGCCCGTAGGGCGTGGACTAGTCCAAATCCGTATCTTTCTTAGATTTGGGTTTTGGGGGGTTGTGTTTAAGGATACGTTAGCCTTATTCGAGGCTAAGATCAACTTAAACGTTCGTTAAGGACACATTAGTCTAATTCTAGACTAAGATCAACTTAACAGGATCGTTTAGATCCGACAAGAGAGCAATTGGGCTCTATTGTTTAGTTTAATGACATTGCGGTCGATAATTAGTTTTAGGACATTACGGTCTAATGTTAGTTTTAAGACATCGTGGTCAAGGTTAAGGACATCATAGTACGTGAGCTTAACGACCTCACAGTCCGGTGTTAGTTTTAAGACATCGCGGTCGAGGTTAAGAACGTCATAGTCCATGAGTTTAAGGACCCCACAGTCCATAGCAATGTGTGGTCGTCGGGACCCGTCACCTCTCTGACGACGTTGAAGGATTACAACGATGGATGTCAGAGGAGTAAAGAGATGTACCCTCGAACCGGGTGTAAATTGATTGGAAGAGCAGTTGTGCTCAGTTCAATTTATATTGAGGACTTATGGCCAGAATTGGGCTAAGTCCAATTAAAAATGTTTAACATTTTATTCATGTTTGGCATGTTAGGCCTTTATTTGCGCTCTGCCCTTTTAATAATGCATAACATTTATTAGGAACAAAGTGGTGTTCCAACAGTGCTCCACGTGGCTTGTCAGGCGCTTTGCGCCAATCAAAGAGCGCAATGCGCTAGCGCATGTGAAGGTGACACATGTCACGCTCTGCGCTAAGCGCAAGTATGTTAGTGCACTGCGCTTTCTGAGTGCGCTGCGCCAGTAATGACACGTGGCGCGTTCTGGAGCAGTGCGCCAGTCCAAGAGCGCAGTGCGCTATTTTTAGAAGCGCAAAGCGCAAACCGTTCTGTGGTTGACACGTGGCGCGTTTTGGTGATGTGCGCCAGTCCAAGAGTGCAGTGCGCTGTTTTTTAGTGCAAGGCACTGTCCAATAGCACAGAGCGCATTTTGATCAAATTCAGATCAAAGAATTAAGTTTTTTGTTCTTTAAGGGAGGCATTGCCTCAAGATCCCAGAACTGAGTTTCTTGTTCTCATCAAAAGGCTGTGCCTTTATAGATCAAAAGATCTATGAATGAAGTAAATTACTTCTTTTAATCTTTTATAATTAGATCTTTTTGATCTTTTTTCTTTTTTATTGAAGATCTTGATCTTGTTCTTAGATCTTTGATCTTTTTAGAAGAGGATTCTTCTTTTTGTGAGATGTTTTCATCTCTGTTCTTCAAGAATTAAATTCTTTACCTTTAAAGATGAAGAAAATGATCTTCTTTCTTCAAAGGCTTGCCTTTCTTTCTATTTGAGCTTTTTCTCAAAGTTTGCAGAGGGTTCTCTCTATTCTGTATATGTCTGAGACTTGGAGTCTAGGGGCCTTTATATAGGGCCAATTGATTTCTTAGGTTAGTTACAGAGATCTTTCTCTGATTGATCTGGGGATATTTCCCCACCGTTGGATCTTTGATCCTAAGGCCTATGTTTAACAGAATACAATCTTCTTATTTTAATAAGATTGGAAAGATCTTTCTGGCGCGCAGCGCAGAGCGCAGCGCAACTGCGCTAGCGCACCACTGTTTGACACGTGGCGCAGAGCGCAAAGGATCTGAAGCGTTGCTTTATTTTAAAACTTGAATTTTGAAACAGAGCTTTGCTCTGATTGGGGGTGTGCTGCCTTGGGCGCAGTGCTCCTGGCGCTGGCGTGTCTGCTTTTGACACGTGGCGCACAGCGCGCAGCGCAAGAAATCTGAAGCGTTGCTTCAATTTTTGAATTTTGAAATTCAAACAGAGCTTTGCTCTGATTGGGGGAAACAAATGCCCCCCACCGTTGCGCTCACGTGACGGACACGTGAGTGCAGCGGTGGCAACATCTGAGCCCTTGGATCAACTCAGAAGTTGAGAGGGTGCTTCAGCGCCTATAAATCGGACCCTTGGTTCTCAGATGATTATCATTTTCTCAAGAATTTTATTTTCAGAGCCTTGTTCTCATTTTCAAGAACTTCAAGAGTTAAAACTCTAGTAAATTTTAGGTAAAAATTAAATTAGATTAAATTAATTTTAATTAACAAAGCCTTGATCTCATAGATCCTTTGATCTAAAGAAAACCCCTTTAGGGTTTCACAAACAGAGCTTTGCTCTCAAGAACCCATAGATCTAAATAGATCTTTCCTTAGGGTTTCTTAGCCCATGGGTCAGAGTTTTGCTCTTTGTAGAATGGCGATGGCTTAGAAAACAGGGTTAGGATCTGTCACCTAAGACTTTTTAACTTTATGAGCCGTGAGGGTCTCATAAAGAATTTTCTCCCTACCGGTCGAGAGGATCCTGTAGGTGTAATTTTCTCCTTAAGAATCGTGAGGATTCCTAAGTGTGTTTTCTCTTGAGAGTCGTAAGGATCTCACAAGAGAATTTACTCTCTTACGAGTCGTGAGGACCCGCAAGTGATGGGTGAAGTTGCCCTTATCCGCATTTCACGGAGTCAGGGGTTGCTCTGGATGCTTCCCACGATTTCACTGCCGTGTTTGGCGAGGACCAGGCTCCGCTTTGGACGTTTTCCAGGATATCGTAGTTTAAATATATCGCGGTCGAGGTTAAGGACATCATAGTCCGTGGATTTAAGGACTCCACAGTCCATTGTTAGTTTTAAGACATCACGGTCAAGGTTAAGGACGTCATAGTCCATGAGTTTAAGGACCCCACAGTCCGTTATTAGTTTTAAGACATCGCGGTCAAGGTTAAGGACGTTATAGTCCATAAGTTTAAGGACCTCACAGTCCGGTATTAGTTTTAAAACATCACAGTCGAGGTTAAGGACATCATAGTCCGTGGATTTTAAGGACTCCATAGTCTAACGTTAGTTTTAAGACATCACGGTCGAGATTAAGGATATCATAGTCCGTGAGTTTAAGGACCTCACAGTCCGCGAAATGTGTGGTTATTGGGACCCGTCACCTCTTTGAAGACGTTGAGGAATTACAACGACAAATATCAAAAGAGTGAAGAGATGTACCCTTGAACCAAGGTAAAATCAGTTTAAAATCATTATGGTTGATTGTTAATTTTTAGACATCACGGTCGAGGTTAAGGACATCATAGTCCGTGAGTTTAAGGACCTCACAGTCCGATGTTTGCTCTGGATGCTTCCCACGAGTTCACTGCCGTGTTTGGCAAGGACCAGGGTCCGCTCTGGATGCTTCACACGGGTTCACTGCCGTACTCTGCGAGGACCAGAATCAGCTCTAGACGTTTTCCACGGGGTCAGAAGTGACGTTATCCGCGTTCCACGTGGCCAGGAATTTTGCTCTAGATGCTTCCCACGGGTTCACTGCCGTGTTCGGCGAGGACTAGGCTCCGCTCTTGATGCTTCACACGGGTTCACTGCCGTGCTCTACGAGGACCAGGATCCGCTCTGGACGTTTTCCACGGGGTCAGAAGTGACGTTATCCGCGTTCCACGTGACCAGGAATTTTGCTCTAGATGCTTCCCACGGGTTCACTGCCGTGTTCGACGAGGACTAGGCTCCGCTCTGGATGCTTCACACGGGTTCGCTGCCGTGCTCTGTGAGGACCAGGATCCGCTCTGGATGTTTTCCACGGGGTCAGAAGTGACGTTATCCGCGTTCCACGTAGCCAGGAATTTTTCTCTAGATGCTTCCCACGGGTTCACTACCGTGTTCGGCGAGGAGTAGGCTCCGCTCTGGATGCTTCACACGGGTTCACTGCCGTACTCTGCGAGGACCAGGATCCGCTCTGGACGTTTTCCATGGGGTCAGAAGTGACGTTATCCGTGTTCCACATAACCAGGAATTTTGCTCTAGATGCTTCCCACGGGTTCACTGCCGTGTTCGGCGAGGACTAGACTCCGCTCTGGATGCTTCACACGGATTCACTGCCATGCTCTGCGAGGACCAGGATCCGCTCTGGACGTTTTCCACGGGGTCAGAAGTGACGTTATCCGTGTTCCACGTGACCAGGAATTTTGCTCTAGATGCTTCCCACGGGTTCACTGCCGTGTTCGGTGAGGACTAGGCTCCACTCTGGATGCTTCACACGGGTTCACTGCCGTGCTCTGCGAGGACCAGGATCCGCTCTGGACGTTTTCCACGGGGTCAGAAGTGACGTTATCCGCGTTCCAC
This sequence comes from Agapanthus africanus, assembly GCA_030015575.1. Taxonomy (NCBI): domain Eukaryota; kingdom Viridiplantae; phylum Streptophyta; class Magnoliopsida; order Asparagales; family Amaryllidaceae; genus Agapanthus; species Agapanthus africanus. The sequence goes on along the minus strand of JASDDO010000244.1, from coordinate 48,189 downwards.
GTGAACAGGAATTTTGCTCTAGATGCTTCCCACGGGTTCACTGCCGTGTTCGACGAGAACTAGGCTCCGCTCTGGATGCTTCACACGGGTTCACTGCCGTGCTCTGCGTGGACCGTGATCCGCTCTGGATGTTTTCCACCGGGTCAGAAGTGACGTTATCCGTGTTCCACGTAACCAGGAATTTTGCTCTAGATGCTTCCCGCGGGTTCACTGCCGTGTTCAGCAAGGACTAGGCTCCGCTCTGGATGCTTCACACGGGTTCACTGTCGTGCTCTGCGAGGATCAGGATCTGCTCTGGACGCTTTCCACGGGGTCAAAAGTGATGTTATCCGTGTTCTACGTGACCAGGAAATTTGTTTGTTGGTTATATCCGCATTTCACGGAGTTGGGATTTGACTCTCGGTCATCTGTACACCGCCGAGTCATGGAACTGGGAGTTGCCGCTGTTCCACTTTGCTTGATGTTGTGTCTGCTGAGACGAATGTTGAGATGGTTTCCAGTCTATCTGTGACCCATCGAGGTTTAGCTTCTTCTTCTGATGAAACCTAGGGAGGAGTGTGATTCCTTCTTCGTTTGCGCCCCTGGATTGTATACAGAGATTGATGTAATATCACCTGTAGGGCATAAATTTCATTTTTATTTCTATTTTATTTCTTTCCGCGATCCTCTATCATTTCAGCTTTTTTATATCGCGAAGGTCGCGATTGCCCCATCATTTCGGCTATTTTTCGCAGTGCCCAATCATTTCGGCTATTTGTTTTATTTTTACTCGCTGTTTTTTATCGCGAGTTGCCCAATCATTTCGGCTATTTCGCATGCATACATTTTTACTTGCTGATTTTGTTGCAAGTTGCCCCATCATTTCGGCTATTTCGTATGCATGTATAGCTTGCTGGCTTTCTGTTGCACTCCTGGGATTAAACACCGATTTTGGCATCAGCACCGCTACAATTGGGATATTGCCAGGAGCGAATCATCATTTGCCTCTATCAATACCGAACAAAGGTGGCTTAGTAAACAGGGTTGGGGTCCTGTCGACTAAGGCTTTTGACTTTATGAGCCGTAAGGGTCTCACAAAGGTATTTCTCCCTACAAGTCGTGAGGATCTTGTAGGTATGTTTTCTCCTTAGGAATCGTGAGGATTCCTAAGTGCATGTCCTCCTGTAAGTCGTAAGGATCTTACAAGAAAGTTTTCCCCTTATAAGTCGAGAGGACTCGCAAGGGTTGTTCACTGTGTAGACATATCCCTAGTCACGGATGGGACTTTGTTAGGGAAATGTTTATTCGCGCCCGTGGATTGTATACAAAGGTCAGTATTGAGCCACTTGTAGGGCAGTATCGGAGGTTGTGGGGGTTGCTTAAGAACAGGTTTAGGTCTCTGTAACTTAAGATTTTCAAATCTTATGAGCCGTGAGGGTCCCATAAAAGAGTTCTCCTTACTTGTCGTGAGGATCTCGCAAGTGTAATTTCTTCTTAGGAATCGTAGGGATCCCTAAGTGTGTTTCTCCCTTGTGAATCGTAAGGATCTCACGCGGGTGATTTCTCCTCACAAGGTCGAGAGGACCCTGTAAGTGTCTTTTAACGAGATTGCGCCCTTTCGGGTTTTCACAAACACTCGCCGGTAGCCCTGCTGTTTTTACTCACGGAGCCCTTTCGGGTTTTCATCCGTGCCCACTTTGCTTATGGACATACCGTTTTCCCTCCTTTTTTCTTTTTTTTTGTTCAAACGAGGTTGCGCCCTTTCGGGTTTTCACAAGACTCGCCGGTAGCCCTGCTGTTTTTACTCACGGAGCCCTTTCGGGTTTTCATCCATGCCCACTTTGCTTATGGACATACCGTTTTCCCTCTTTTTTTTCTTGTATCAGCTTTGGGGTGCTGCAATCCACCGTAGTTTCTTAACATCTCGGTCAACAGCTAGTTTTAGGACATAGTGGTCCGTTGTTAGTTTAAAGACGTTTCGGTCCACTGTTAGTTTAAGGACGTTTCGGTCCACTGGTAGTTTAAGGACGTTTCGGTCCGTTGTAAAGTAGGCCGGTTACTACTTATAGAGTTTGGGCTTAGGAAGATAGTGAGCGGACATAGTCGTCGTCATCTATCATTGACCTAGGCCGTGACTCGTCAAGCGTAGTACTTCTTCAGGAAGCGACCATTTATTGGCCTGAAAGGTCTTTCACCATGCATGTCCATGAGTAGATAGGCTCCACCCTGGTAGACCTTGTCTATGATATACGGGCCTTCATAGTTCGGCTCGAATTTTTCCCGCTTGGCGCGATTGGGGATCATAGGTCTTTGGACCATTAGCATGAGTTCGCCTTGGCGAAATGTCCTCGGCCTGGTCAATCTTTCATATGAGCGCGTCATCTTTGCTTTATAAGCTTCCAAATTTTGTTGCGCTATGAGCCGGGTTTCATCAAGGGCATCGAGCTCCTCAAGCCGAAGGTGAGCATTCTCTTCGTCCGTTAGCTCATAATGGAATGCCACTCTTAGAGAGGGTAACTCTATCTCGAGGGGGAGTACCGCTTCTGTACCGAATACCAACGTGTACGGCGTTGTGTTCGTTGCCGTCTTAAACGTAGTTTGATACGCCCAGAGAGCTTCTTGCAGTCTCTCATGCCAGTCCTTCTTATTTCGGGACACCGTCTTCTTCACGATCTTTGTCAGGGTCTTGTTAAAAGCCTCCGCTAGACCGTTGGCTCGGGGATTATAAACTGAGGAGTATCTCCAGTCTATGTTGTGCTGTTGTGCGAAGCGGCCGATCTTGTGGCTTCTGTAGGCTGGCCCGTTATCGGAGATGATCCGTCGTGGGGTTCCAAACCGGTAAATAACGTGCGTCTTGAAGAAATGGAGGATATTCTCCGTCTTTACTTCCCTTAGCGGTACTGCATCTGCCCATTTGGAGAAGTAGTCAGTCGTCGCCAAGATGAATCGATGCCCTCTGGACGATGCTGGCTCGATGGGGCCGATTAGGTCAGTTCCCCACATTTCGAACGGCCAGCTAGCCACTGTTGGATGTAGCGGATTCGAATGCTGATGGATGAAGTCCCCGTGAATCTGGCACGAGTGGCATTGCTTCGCATACTCGAGGCAATAATTGATCATCGTGGGCCAATAGTAACCCATCCGTTTAATCTTCAACTTCATCTTCGGGCCTGCTTGGTGAGAACCGCAGAGTCCGTCGTGAACTTCTTGGATGACTTTTTTCGCCTCTTCAAGTCCCAGGCATCTCAACCACAGAGAATCAAATGACCTCTTGTACAGAGTATCATTGACGAAAGCGAAAGATAGGGCTCATTTCATAAGCTGATGTTTTGAGGACGCATCTTCTGGCGTTCGACGGGATTTGAAGTAGTCTATAAAGACTTCTCTCCAATCCTCAACCGTTCCTTGGTCTTTTATTTGTAGAGCCGCTGACTTGGTCATTCCCTTTTCTTCGGATGTCTCTGGAGATATTTCTGCTGGTGCAAGAACCCGACGGCTTTGTACCACGATTCTTACGTCATCGAGGTTCTCATCGGCCAGTTCTTTAGCAAGCTTGGCTAATGCATCCGCTTTGCTATTTTCCGCACACGATATGCTTTCCAAGGCGTAGGAAGGAATCTGAATCAGCAGTTGTTGTACTCTCTCTCCGTACCTCACCAACTCTGGTTTGCACGTTTGGTAGTCGCCATTCACTTGACTAACGACTGGCTGGGAGTCTCCGTATATGTGGAGGTTCTCAATCCCCATGTTGATGGTGATCTCGAGACCTGCTATCAAAGCTTCATACTCGGCTTCATTGTTTGTCCTCGGCTCTGTTAAGGAGAAGGCAAAGCGCATTATCCCTCCTTGCGGAGTTACGAAGATGAGGCATATCCCTGATTTGATTATGGGGGTGCTTTATTTGCGCTTCTTCATGGAAGACGCTCCATCAAAGTAAAGTTCCCATCGGGTGTCACTACCATCGATCGTGTCAAACGCATGTTCGTCTGGTAGTTCGCAATTCAAAGGGGAATCGGCTGGTATCGGATGTTCAGCGAGGAAATCGGCGATGGCCTGGCCTTTCACTGCCTTAAGAGGTCGATAAGTTATTGAGAACTCCATCAAGAGCAGGGCCCATTTAGTGAGTCGCCCCGTCAATATGGCTTTTGACATCAAATATTTCAGAGGGTCCACCTTCGATATGAGACGGACTTCATGCGCCAATGCATAGTGCCGGAGTTTCGTTATCGCGAAGATCAACGCCAGGCAGTGTTTTTCGATGGGAGAGTAACTGCTTTCTGCCCACAGGAGAACTCGACTCAAATAGTAGAGAGCTCTTTGTTTCCCTTGGTCGTTCTCTTGTGCCCATAATGCGCCTAAGGAACCATCAAGGGCTGTTGTGTAAAGAATAAGGGGCTTTCCCTTGACTGGGGCGGCCAGCACTGACGGGTTTTGCAGATACTGCTTGATTTCGTCCAGCGCGCCTTGCCATTTGTGATCCCAGATGAAAGGGGTTCCTTTCTTCATCAGGTGACTGTAAAGACGGCACTTGCCTGAGAGATTGGCTATGAATCGCCGGATATACGCAAGCTTCCCTTGGAGAGACCGCAACTGCTTGAGAGTCTTTGGCGGAAGCATTTCCAAGATCGCTTTGATGTTCAACGGATCTATTTCGATGCCTCGATGTTGGACGATGAACCCCAGGAATTTGCCCGAAGAGACTTCGAACGCACATTTAAGAGGGTTCATCTTCAAGTTGTATTTACGAAGGCGTTGAAATATGGTCTTCAGATGCTCTAAATGCTCCTCATATGATTTGCTCTTAACCACAAGGTCGTTGATATAGCATTCGACGACTTCATGTATGAGGTCATCAAAGATCTTCGTCATGGCTCTCTGATAGGTGGCACCAGCGTTCTTTAGACCGAAAGGCATCACCTTGTAGCAGAATATACCTAAAGGGGTCCGGAAAGCGGTGTGCTTCTGGTCCTCGGGATGCATCTTTATCTGATTGTATCCTGACGATCCGTCCATAAAGGAGAAAACTTCATGAGTGGATGTATTATCTATCATCAACTCAGTGACCGGTACTGGGAAATCGTCCTTCGGGCAGGCCTTATTGAGATCCCGAAAGTCTACGCAGATGCACACTGTCCCGTTTTTCTTCATCACCAGGACAATGTTAGCGATCCAATCAGGGTACTGAACTTCTTGGATGAAGCCGGAGTCGATTAGCTTCTTGACCTCGGCGTTAATGCTCATCTCAGGCTCGAGCCGCATTCTTCTCGGTACTTGTTTGATTAGCTTGACGTCCGGGGATATTGCCAGTTTCTGGACAGCAATCTCTGGATCTAGTCCTGGCATCTCGAAATAGTTCCATGCGAAGCAATCTCTATGCTGCATAAGCACGTCTTTTAGCGCAGCCACCCTTTCTTCAGATAACAGCTCACTGACGAATGTAGGTCGCGGGTCACTTTCCGTCCCCAAATCAATTTTCTTGAGGTTATCTGCAGTGGTGTGTATGCCATCTTCCAGCTCTTTTGGCGCCGGTGGAAATTCTGAGATCACCTCGTCATCATCGTTTTCGAAGCACCAGGGAAGGTCATCCATATTCTCGGGTTCTCTTTCTGATAACGTTATCATATCACAGGTACAAGCTCGCTTCCAAGACCGATGTCGATCTGGTTCTACTCTCGCTGTATGCACGGCTTTTGGTTCGTGCTTCTGCGGCGGAGTTATCTTCCAACTGTCGGATAGAGCGAACTTGCCGAGCTGATATTGGTCTTCGACCCAGTTCTTGAAGGTGAAGCAGTCTTCGAGAGGATGTCCTATTGCTCGATGATAAGAGCAATAGTCTGGGTGAGAGACCTCGTTGGCTTGCTCGGGGTGCTTGGACTCCGGGAGTGTAATCATTTGATGTTTTATAGTGAGGTCAAGTATCTTCTTTGTCTTGTCTTGAGGAAAAGAGTATGCTCGACTCATCTTCTTCATAAGGGACAAATCCGGACAGCTTGATTCCCGATCGCGTGACTTCTTGGTCCCACTTAGTCGTTGTCGAACGCCTTTTCCGCTCTTTGACTTGTTTCTGCCTCTACGTCGGGCCTTTTGTACAACAGGTTGACAGGGAGGGGCATTTTCATCTTTCGCAGCCTGTTGAAGAAGGCGTTGTGTCCTGGCTTTCTCGAGGATGGCCATTTCGCGATTATGGTCGTCTCGAACTTTTTTACCAGCTTCCCTTATAAGCTTGTCCATTTGTTCTTCGAACGACGGACTGGGCATTTTCACGTCGGGGGCTCTCTCTGGTTCAGGGTTAGCATTCTCCCATTGAGCATCTCCTTCTTCATCAAAGTCATGCACGACATAGCAGTCGCGGAGTAGCTCCCGTTTCTTGGACCGAACATATCCAGGCCCGATCGCTTCCATTCTCCCGTTGGGCAACTTGCACTATGTTCCGGGAACATTCCATATCCTGTCATAGAACTTAGCTTTCCGAGCGGTCTGTTTGAAGGGTATCCCTTGGTGCTTCAACAGCCTTTTTAAGCCTTCTGTATAATATCTAGGCAGACGGATGGGCTGGAGCCTGTCAAGTATAGAATCTGCGCCGTGCCAGATTTCTTTCTCCACTTTGGTTTCCCCGGAGCGGTAGAATAGGATCTCCTTTTCGCCTTCTCGCCTGGGAAGGACATAGAACGTCTGCAGCTCTTGCACATTGTAGGTATCAAGCGCGTCGAGTTCTTTATGATGCTTGGGTGGAATCATGGTAATTTGCAAACTCTGATTATTACCAGCGAATGCTTGTACCGAAGGACGAGCGGAGAATATAGAATGGACCTCATCTTCCGAGTCGCTGCCAAAGATCAACATAGGAGCGGACGGTCCCGGCTTGTTGTGCTGGGGTGGACCTGAATAAACTATAGCTTCCTCTTGTTCAGTATCACTCCCGAAGACTGGAATGGTAGTGATAGCTTTGTTCTCCGGTTTGTGGCATGTTCCCCTCCGAAAGATGGCGCACAAGACCACGTAGGTCTTGACGCTGAGATTCAGGGCAGATGCTATATGGTTTTATCCGTCCACCTCTCCGAAGATGCCAAGTTGATTTATGGCACCGTGTATCGGAGGTTTAGACGGATGTGGCCGATGTAGCAGACTTCGTCAGATTCCCCCTCACTTGAGGGGTTTTTGATTGTGGGGACGCTCTTCCCTGTACGTGCAAGCCCCTGCAGTTAATTACGCTACCGCATCGCGGTAACCACTTTCTCCTTCTCCAGAATTTCACTTCGTGTCGTGTGTGTTTGTTTTGTTTGTGGTTGCCCGTGGATTGTATACGGAGACTGAGTAATGCCGTCGCCCGTAGGACGTGGATTAGTCCAAATCCATATTTACTTAGATTTGGGTTTGGTGTTTTTAGTTTAAGGATACATCAGCCGTATTGAGGCTAAGATCAACTTAAACATTCGTTAAGGATACGTTAGTCCTGTTTGAGACTAAGATCAACTTAACGTGGTGATCCGTTTAATATATGGCCGTCAGGACTTATCACCTCTCTGGCGTCGTTGAAGTATTACAACGATAGGTGTCAGAGGAGTTCAGAGATGTACCCTTGAACCAAAGTCGATTTGGAGTTTTATAGTCCATTTAAATGTTTAAGGATACGTTAGCCGTATTTGGGGCTAAGATCAACTCAAACGGGACCGTTTAGATCAGGCAAAAGAGCATTTGGAGGCTCTATTGTTCCAGTTTAGGGACGTGGTGGTCCACCATTAGTTTAAGGACGTTTCGGTCCAATATTAGTTTAGGGACGTTTCGGTCCAATATTAGTTTAGGGACGTTTCGGTCCACGAGTTTAAGGACCCCGCGGTCCATATATGTATGTGGTCGTCGGGACCCGTCACCTCTCTGACGTCGTTGAAGGATTACAACGACAGGTGTCAAAGGAGTTCGGAGATGTACCCTCGAACCGGAGGTAAATTGATTTAAGAGAGCAATCTTGCTCAGTCAAATTAATTTGGGGACTTACGGCCAACATTGGGCTAAGTCCAGTTGAAAATGTTCAACATTTTATTTGCTTTTGCATTGCATTTATCAGACGCTTTGCGCCAATCAAAGAGCGCAAGCGCTTGTGATGATGACACGTGTCATGCAAGCGCAGCGCGCTGCGCTAGTGCGCTACGCTTGCGCTGCTGACACGTGGCGCGCTCTGGTGAGTTGCACCAATTCCAGAGAGCAAAGCTCTATTTCAAAAGCGCATAGCGCAGATGGTTCAGATGCTGACACGTGGCGCTCTCTGGTGGCTTGCGCCAATCCAGGAGCGCAACAGCGCAGTTTGCAAGTGCAAGGCACTATAATTTGAGAATCTTTTAGATTCAAGAACCAATGGTTCATAAAAGAAGTGCAAAGCACTATTTGTTTTCTTCGATCTAATGAGAATCAAAGAAAACAAGTATTTCTTGTTTTTCTTATTTAAAGAACCAATGGTTCATAAGAAGTGCAAAGCACTGTTTTTTTTTATGTGAAGATCATTGATCTTGTTCTTAGATCAATGATTTATTAGAAGAAATTTCTTCTATTTTATGAAGGTTTTTTTTACCTTTTTTCTTGAAACATTTTCAGAGTTCTCTCTGTTTGAAGCTCTTGATTTCTCAAAAAATGTTGATCCCTTTGAATCAAGGTCTAGGGTCCTTTTTATAGTGCTCATAAATTAGTTAAAGAGATCTTTCTCTGAGTGGTTTGGGGAATTTTCCCCACCGTTGGATCTTTGATCCAAGAGCTTCTGTTTTACAGAAGAAAATCTTCTTGTTTTAACAAGAACAAAAAGATTTCTTTAAAATCTTAATTCTGTTTGGCGCAAATGCCCCAGCGTGTGACACGTGTCAAGCAGCGCACCGCGTAGCGCAACTGCGCTAGCGCATCTGCGCTGACACGTGTCGCGCAGCGCAACTGCGCTGACACGTGTCGCGCAGCGCAGTGCTTGCGCAACTGAAACGTTGCTTCTTTTTGTCTTTTAATAGAGCTTTGCTCTGATTGAGCGCGCTGCCTCGGGCGCTGCGCTGATGTATCTGCGCCTGACACGTGGCGCGTTGCGCCCGGGATTTGAAGCGTTGCTTCAAAATTTGAATTTTGAATTTCCAACAGAGTTTTGCTCTGATTGGGGGAAACAAATGCCCCCCCACCATTGCGCTCACGTGGCGCGCACGTGAGTGCAGCGGTGGCAAGCTTCTGACCGTTGGATCAAGGGGTGAGCTGAAGGGGCGCAAGCGCCTTATAAATAGGACCTCTGGTCCTTAGAAAATTCTTTACAACTTTCAAGAATTTTGATTTTCAGAGTCTTGCTCTTGCTTAAGAACTTCAGAGCTTTGCTCATTTCCAAAGTTAGAAACTTTAGGTAAAAATTAATCTAAATCAAATTAATTTAAATTAATCTTAACCAAAGAGCTTTGCTCTCACAGATCTTTTGATCTAAAGAGATCCCCATTGGGGTTTCATAAACAGAGCTTTGCTCTTAAAAACTTATAGATCTGCAGAGATCTTGTTCATGAGTTCTAACCCATGAATAGAGCTTTGCTCTTGAATCAACTGTAGATCTTTTAGATCTGAAAAATGAAGAATTTTTCATAAGTTTTTCATGGATTTTTCAAGATTCCAAAAATTTTAATTCTTTTAAGTGTAAAATTTTTTCTGATGGACCTTTCCATTATTACCACAGAGCTATGCTCTTTTAAGGAATTTTATTCCTTTGAGACCAGAATTTGACAAGTGTCATTCTGTGACAGAGCTTTGCTCTGAAAGAGTAGATTTTCTCCTTGTCTTTAGGGATTCCCCACTGATGAGAATATTCTCTTAGGGATCTTTTCTTTAACTGACAGTCTTACCCAATGATGAGGCTGCCTTATTAAATAAGGCATTTTCATCCAGATTTTGTGGGTCTCCATTTGGTCCCCTACCCACTGCACTGCAGTGTAGTGTGATTAATTTTAATTTAATTAATTTTTAAATTCAGTTAATTGAAAATTTTTAAACGCCAAACGTTGGAATTGCAGCACTAACGGCTAATTTCTGTTCATTTGCAGCGACCATGTCTCTCGATACCTCGTTCCCATTCGCCCGCTCGGAGGAAGGGTTTCCTGAAGCGCCCTTGGACCGTGAAGTTTTGGCCATGATTAAGGACTACGACCCGGAATACAAGAGTCTCCACCTTTGGGGTCGTGGTATAACCAGATTATCATGGGTCGACGGACCTTCACCTGCGCAGTGCCGTCGGAACCCATTACGGCGATTCACTATGCTACCCCACTCTCGGTGCAGTATACCGTGGAGATGATTGATTGGACCTCAAAGGGGTTTCTTCATCCTGCTATGGATGCGATTCCAGTCCAGCATCCTATGGTTTTGGATATCCTAGGACGCCGTATCTGTCAGGGCGAGGCACGACCTTGGGGGCAATCATATAACATTGGTCTGATTCCCCGCCACCCGATCAGTTATCTGCCGTGGGCCCGGTATATCCTGTCGACGAAGAAGTCGCAGTTGATAAGGTTAGGATTGTACACCACGGTCTACGTCTCTCTCTTCCAGTATCCCACGCTTTCCACCTGGTGGTTCAAGGCTTTCTTGGAGCAGTGGAACATTCCTACCCACACTTTCCTTGCCATGGATCGGGAAGTGTCGATCTCTTTAGAGGAGTTCACGGAGGTATCCGGTTTACCAGTCATAGGGGAACACTATGAGGAGTTGTTCCCGACAGACGAATACGTCTTCGGTGCTAAGCCGGTGGTAAGGGGGCTCACGCCGGAGAATGCTGTTCAACACCAATTCCCAAGCTTGATTAAAGTGTTGAACATCTATGAGTCCCTTTTCATCGAACATGGGAGTCGAGGAGTTAACTTTGAGGATTTCATCGCTCGGTTCCTTCGCCCAAGCGTCCTCTCATCAGAAGCTGCCAAGTTCGCTACCCTGGATGACCCTTTTGGTTTAGGTATGGACAACCTGCCGGAGAAGGAGATAGACCAAAAGGGTTTTTCCTTCCGGACTTCCCGACCATGTCTTTTGCAGAAATTGCGGCCCCCGGGATAGACGAGGAGGCCATTTTCTTAGGATTTCTTGTGTTGTGGCTGAGTTGGTTTGCGATCCCAATGCACTCTCACCGTATGCGGCCCTCTGTCTTTTACCCAGCCCACCGGATGGCCATCGGGGTAAAGGTGGCCGTTGGGATCGTTGGCTTGGCACACCTATATCATGGTCTCAGTCGAGCAGCGGATGCTAATGAGCCCGGGGTACTGCACGTGGTTTTCCCGATGCACTACTTTGTATCGTGGCTCGAGCTACACACGGCGTGTGTCTTCGGCATGCACAAAAGGCCCTCGTTCTTCGACAAGTGCGGTTTCTCTCGCATTATACAGCTGATCGGCGCATCAATTGTGACCCCATCACCACGGAACACCAGGGGTTTACTCCTTCGATTTCACACCATTGGAGCCGGGATGTCCTTTATTGACAACGTGTTGACTATTGGAAAGGCGTCCACCACTGCGGTGCAACCATTACAAGACTCCTTTAAGGATGGAGCCTCAGTTTTGACGGCCTGTGAGACCCTTCACTTATACTCTATTAGACCGGGTTTCCTGGTCTTCAGGAAGAATGGTGGGGCGATCTTCATGAGATATAACCCGCATCGTTTTGCCCAACAACTGGGCTACGATCAAGGGTTCCCCTTGGAAGCTTTCCTGCTGGAACCCGCTGCCACTAAAGAAGGGGTGGAGAACGCGCTACATCATTTCATGCGCCTGAATACGGGTTCTTATTTTTTTATCAGTGCGCCGGCTTGCGCTCCACGACTCCTCAACGTATACAAAGACTGGTACAATCATGCAACAGGAGCCGTTATAAAGGAGGAAAGTCGACTGTTGGTCGACCGTATGGGTGCGCCTCCAGGCAGCGACCGCAACGCTCCTTTGGTTCCTAGGACTCCAGTAGTTGCTCCTCTAAAAGAGGTTAGAACCGGGCCATCGCGTGCGCAAAGTCCTCCGCACGGATTGACGCTCCCCGATATTACAGATGCAGCTCCAGCGCTCTGTGATCCAGTGGAGACAGTGGTTGTAGTCTCGCCGGAGTCTGGCGTGGGTGCAGACATTGGGACCCGCCGTCCTAAGGTGGCTGCTAAGCGTAAGTCGATCCCACGTGCACCTAGGGTCGGAGGGCAGAAGAAAAAGAAGTCGCTCTTTGCTGCAGACGTCGCGTTCGGCCAGGAACCCCACGCTTCCTATGCCGAGGGCCTGAGTGAATATGGGACTAACGAGGGATTAGTCATGCCGCCGCCGGATGATACAGACTTGGAGGCCGCTCTTGAAACTTCAGCGTGGTTGGCAAGGCGTGATGCATGGCTGGCTAAGCTTGCGGATTCAGGTAATCACTAGTCGCATTTTCTATTGCATCATATCCTTATTATTGCCTTTGACTAATATTTTTCCTTCTTTTCTTCCAACAGGCATCACCACTGAAGAAGCCATTGCCGCTTCACTCAAGACCTTCCAAGAGGAGGAACGCCTTAGAGCGTCTTTAGGCCTCAGTAAGTTTCGATTCATCAAGTTTTTATTCTTCTTGTGTTATGGTCAATCTAATCTCTCCCTTTTTTATTGCAGAAACCTTAATGCCGTTCCCGCCAAGTGACGCAAATGTTTTGCCAGCTGCCGATGTTCCTGCTTCTTCTGGGCTACTGCAGGAGGTTCGTCTTGAAGAGCCGATAAGAGATGCCTTAAAGGCTCTGGATGCATCTAAATGAGGACGACGACGCTTCGATGAAGGAAGCGTCAAAGAGGTCCATCGTGACAGCCCGGGAGGAACGAAAGCGGTCGAAGCACGAAGAAAAGGCACGCAGGGCTGCCTTGGCCATTGGGGCGGGCCCAAGCACCATCCCTCATGCCAACAACCCGTCAGAAGAGCCCCCGGTCGCCCTGTCTACAGCTCATAGACAGGCGATCCGTGCCAATAGAGAGGCTAACGACAAGTCTACCTCAGGTAATACTTCTTTCGGAATTTTGTTATAAGACTTATAAAGCTGTCGGTTCTTACATGTTCTACCCTGTAGGGCCAAGCCCAACCAAGGAGGAGGCGGAGACTGTCGAACCTGAGGGGCTGAAGGAAGAGACATTGGTCGAGCCCGAGTCGGTGGCGGATGACACAGCTGGGATTGTTGGGCCCGAGGTAGTGGCTGACGAACTGGTCATGTCCACTATGCCTGAGCAAGCGGTTGTTGCTGAGCCCGAAGTGGCAGCGGGCGGAGTGCCTAAGGCTGATGACCTTGTGGTGACGGTGGACGAGATAACCGTGACTACTGAACCCGAGGGAGTAATGGGTGAGGTGGCCATGATTCCTGAGGATGAGCCAACCGCTCCTTCTCAGGAATCTGGCAATGCTCCAGTCATAGCCATCCCCGTCTATGGTCCCCCGCCGTCTCCAGGTCTTGCGAGCATGACAACGGTCCCCATTGAGTCGGGTGACGAGGCCACGGGCGGTGGCCTCGTGTCGATGGAGGAGGGAGTCGCCTCCGTTTCGGCCGGTAGCTCATCAGGTAAATCCCAAGTTGCTGTCCTCTTTATCTTACAATCCTTTCTGACAAGTTCATATTTGTTCGTAATGCAGGTGCAGCCAGTGCCGATGCCCCATTGCTCGAGGGAGCGCCTTCGACTACTGCCTTAGCGGTGGTCACCTCTCAGCCTTCTCTCATACCGTCAAAGATGTTGGAAGGTATAGGTTTGCAACTTATTAATCTCACTTTTCAGACGTATAATTTGTGTACTAAAGTCATACTGTTGTGTCTTTCAGGAGTGCTTTTTGACCATCTTTATCAGGTGTTGCTCCCACACTTCTCCTTCCCATCCGAACTCGCTTCTTCCTCTGGTGGCGCTGGTGAGTATGTTTTCACATTGATATCTTTCTTTTTCGTTGATGGAATTACTTCTAACCTTTTTTCTCATCTCGACTGCAGTGCTACAGATTGAAGGAGGGGATAAAAGATCGGCTGCGCCACCGGCCCTTCCGGCCTTGCCACCTGTCTCAGCTGGTACGGCGACTATCACATTAATAACTCCCCCTTCTTTATTTTCTGTACTGTTATCTGATCACATCTTATTTCTTTTCAGCTGTCGTTCCAGTCTCGGCGCCCTTCGAGCCTCGCATTACAATGCCAGCGGTTCCTTATCTGAGGCGTCCATCTTCGAAAGGCTCCGCGAATAGTCTGCGCATGTTGAGTGACTACGTCGAGGAACTCGACGTTGAAACTCCTACATCTGCCGCAGAATTCGCTACGGCGGTTAATCCGATGCTGGTGATACTCGTGAAATTTCATGACGAGGGCATCATCGCATCTTGGGTTAACCATTGCAGGGAGATCGAGGCCCGCCTGCATCAGCTGGAGTCGATGCGTCCCGCTCCTGAGACCTTAGCCGCCAGTAATCAAAGAGCAGCGTGGATTGAGCAGAGCGTTTCTTACTTCCGCTATCTCGAACAAGAAGTCATTTCAAGGCGTAAGGAGCGCGGTGAGACTTCGAGCAAGTCTATCCAACTGCATGCTCGGGTGGAGGCCAATGCTGCACGACTGAAGGTTGTCTTTGAGAGCCTTCTGCAATGTCTTTCCGAAGGGTTATCATTGAGGCAACAGCTTGACGTTGTCGAGAGGGATGCACCCATCCAGGAAGCAGCCCAGAAGACGGCCGAGGAGAAACTTTCATCTTTTTTATAGCAGCGGGCCCAGGTGGAAGCGGAGGTGGCCGCGGCAGCCACTCAGGAGGAGACGCTGAAGGAAGTGCGAGAGCGGCTTGCGAATTTGTTAAAGACACTTCCTCCTCAGTAGCTATCCCTCTTTGTATCGTTTGTACTTGTAAATAAAAAAATGTATATATATATATATATATATATATTTTATTCTTTAGCACAATGTATCCTGTACTCAATCAAGTTTAAGAATAAAAGATACACATTTTTTGTAATGTCTTGTGCTATTTCTTTGTTTTTTCTTTTCTTATTATCAGCATGCTGTCACAATTAGCAGATAATAGAGTAAGCACCTTGATTTCTTCACGAGATAACGATGGCTTAGGCCGCAGGTTCAGATCTGCCGTCTAAGACTTTTCAACTCTATGAGCCGTGAGGGTCTCACAGAGACTTTTCTCCCTACGGATCGAGAGGATCTCGTAGGTGGGTTTTCTCCTTAGGAATCGTGAGGATTCCTAAGTGTGTTTTCTCTTGTAAGTCGTAAGGATCCTATAAGAGGATTTTTCCCTCTTACGAGTCGAGAGGACCCGTAAGCGGTTGTTTCCCTTCTTGTCGAAACTCGACTTTGGAGAGTGAGACCCATGAATAGTATGCAAGAGACCGTTTTAGATCGACTTGCAGGGTCCCATTGTTCAGGAAGCAAGTTTTTTAGTCCCTGCTGCCTGAGGCTTCATCTTGCAAGTTTAGATGAATCGGGAATTTTTCCGCGGAGACACTGGTTTATCTGCGAGCCGACGCGAATCAGGAGGCTCTCATCAAGGATTGTTTGTTTCCCTGAGTTGAGGTATTTACTAAGGATTATTTGTTTCCCTAGCGCCAAGAATTATTTGTTTCCCTGGTGTTGAAACGAATCGAGAATTTCCCACGGAGGCACTGGTTGCTCTGCGAGTCGACGCGGATCAGGAGGCTCTCGTCAAGGATTGTTTGTTTTCTTGAGTTGAGGTATTTGTTAAGGATTATTCATTTCCCTAGCGCCAAGGATTGTTTGTTTCCTTGGTGTTGAAACGGATCGAGAGTTTCCTACGGAGGCACTGGTTGCTCTGCGAGTCGATGCGAATCAGGAGGCTCTCGTCAAGGATTGTTTGTTTCCTTGAGTTGAGATATTTGCCAAGGATTATTTGTTTCCCTGGTGTTGAAACAAATCGAGAATTTCCCACGAAGACACTGGTTGCTCTGCGAGTCGATGCGAAACAGGAGGCTCTCGTCAAGGATTGTTTGTTTCCCTGAGTTGAGGTATTTGCCAAGGATTATTTGTTTCCCTAGCGCCAAGGATTATTTGTTTCCTTGGTGTTGAAACGGATCGAGAATTTCCCACGGAGGCACTGGTTGCTCTGTGAGTCGACGCGAATCAGGAGGCTCTCATCAAGGATTGTTTGTTTCCTTGAGTTGAGGTATTTTCCAAGGATTATTTGTTTCCCTGGTGTTGAAACGAATCGATAATTTCCCACGGAGGCACTGGTTGCTCTGCGAGTCGATGCGAATCAGGAGGCTCTCGTCAAGGATTGTTTGTTTCCCTGAGTTGAGGTATTTGCCAAGGATTATTTGTTTCCCTAGCGCTAAGGATTATTTGTTTCCCTGGTGTTGAAACGGATCGAAAATTTCCCACGGAGGCACTGGTTGCTCTACGAGTCGACGCGAATCAGGAGGCTCTCATCAAGGATTGTTTGTTTCCCTGAGTTGAAGTATTTGCCAAGAATTATTTGTTTCCCTGGTATTGAAACAAGTCGAGAATTTCCCACGGAGACACTGGTTGCTCTGCGAGTCGACGCGGATCAGGAGGCTCTCGTCAAGGATTGTTTGTTTCCCCGAGTTGAGGTATTTGCCAAGGATTATTTGTTTCCCTGGTGTTAAAACGAGTCGAGAATTTCCCACGGAGACACTGGTTGCTATGCAAGTCGACGCGGATCAGGAGGCTCTCATCAAGGATTGTTTGTCTCCCTGAATTGAGGTATTTGCCGAAGACACTGGTTTCTTCAGAGTTGGGATGAACCGTCGAGATTTGGCTTCGTTTTTTGGCGGAGCCAGTTGGGAGAGTATGGTTCCTTCTTTGTTTGTCCCCTTGGATTGTATACAGGGATCGATGTGATCTCAGCTGTAGGGCCAAAGTTTTATCATCTTTTTTTTGTTTTATTTCCGCGATACTCTATCATTTCGGCTTTTATATCGCGAAGGTCGCGATTGCCCAATCATTTCGGCTATTTTTCGCGGTGCCCAATCATTTTGGCTATTTATTTTATTTTCACTCGCTGCTTTTTATTGCGAGTTGCCCAATCATTTCGGCTATTTTGTAAGCATATGTTTTTACTTGCTGCTTTTTATTGCAAGTTGCCCTATCATTTCGGCTATTTCGTATGCATGCGCGGCCTACTGGCATTCTGCCGTAAACCTGGAATTAGACACCGATTTCGGCATCAGCACCGCTACAACTGGGATATTGCCAGGAGCGAATCATCATCTGCCTCTGTCGATATCAAACAAAGGTGGCTTAGCGATCAGGGATAAGGTCCTGTCGACTAAGGCT
Source organism: Agapanthus africanus (assembly GCA_030015575.1). Lineage (NCBI taxonomy): Eukaryota > Viridiplantae > Streptophyta > Magnoliopsida > Asparagales > Amaryllidaceae > Agapanthus > Agapanthus africanus. The sequence continues at coordinate 30,944 of JASDDO010000244.1, read as the reverse complement.
TTTGACTTCATGAGCCATAAGGGTCTCATGAAGTTATTTCTCCCTACAAGTCGTGAGGATGTTGTAGGTGTATTTTCTCCTTAGGAATCGTGAGGATTCCTAAGTGTCCGTTTCCTCTGTAAGTCGTAAGGATCCTACAGGAGGGTTTTCTCCTTATAAATCGAGAGGATTTACAAGGGTTGTTCACCATGCGAACATATCTCCAGTCACGGATGAGACTTGGTTAGGGAAATGTTTATTCGCGCCCATGGATTGTATACAAGGGTCAGTATTGAGCCACTTGTAGGGCGGTATTGGAAGCTGTGGGGGTTGCTTAAGCACAGGTTTAGGTCTCTGTAACTTAAGACTTTCAACTCTTATGAGCCGTGAGGGTCCCATAAGAGAGTTCTCCTTACGAGTTGTGAGGATCTCGCAAGTGTATTTTCTCCTTAGGAATCGTGGGGATCCCTAAGTGTGTTTCTCCCTTGTGAGTCGTAAGGATCTCACGTAGGTGGTTTCTCTTTACAAGGTCGAGAGGACCCTGTAAGTGTCCTTTAACGAGGTTGCGCCTTTTCGGGTTTTCACAAACACTCGCCGGTAGTCCTGCTGTTTTTACTCACGGAGCCCTTTCAGGTTTTCATCTGTGCCCTTTTTGCTTATGGACCTACCCCTTTTTTATTCTTTTTTATTTTCCCTCTTTTTTTTTATGAGGTCGCGCCCTTTCGGGTTTTCACGAACACTCGCCGGTAGCCCTGCTGTTTTTACTCACGGAGCCCTTTCGGGTTTTCATTCGTGTCCTTTTTGCTTATGGACATACCGTTCTTTTTTATCATTCATTTTTTTTATTATTTTCTTTTTCTCTTTTTTTTTTATTCATCTCGTCAGCCTAAGGATGCTGCGGTAGTAGTTTAAGGACGTTTCGGTCCGCCATTAGGAAGGCTGGCTACTGCTTGTAAATCTTGAGCTTAGGAAGATAGCGAGCGGATATAGTCGTCGTCATCCATCATTGACCTAGGCTGTGGCTCATTAAGCATAGTATTTCTTTAGGAAGCGACCGTTTATTAGCCTGAAAGGCCTTTCACCGTGCATGTCCATGAGTAGATAGGCCCCACCCTGGTAAGCTTTATCTATGATGTACGGGCCTTCATAGTTTGGCTCGAATTTTCCCCGCTTGGCGCGATTGGGGATCATAGGCCTTTTGACCACTAGTACGAGTTCGCCTTGGCGGAATGTCCTCGGTCAGGTCAATCTTTCATATGAGCGCGTCATCTTCGCTTTATAAGCTTCCAGATTTTGTTGCACTATGAGTCGGGTTTCATCGAGGGCGTCAAGCTCCTCAAGCCGAAGGTGAGCATTTTCTTCGTCTGTTAGCTCGTAGTGGACTGCCACTCGTAGAGAGGGTAACTCTATCTCGAGGGGGAGTACTGCTTCCGTCCCAAATACCAACGCGTACGGCGTTGTGTTCATGGCCGTCTTGAACTTAGTTCGATACGCCCAAAGAGCCTCTTGCAGTCTCTCGTGCCAGTCTCTCTTATTTCGGGACACCGTCTTTTTCATGATTTTCGTCAGGGTCTTGTTAAAGGCTTCAGCTAGACCATTAGCTCGCGGATTGTAAACTGAAGAATATCTCCAGTCTATATTATGCTGCTGTGCAAAGCGATTGATCTTGTGGCTTCTGTAGGCTGGCCCGTTACCGGAGATGATCCGTCTTTGCGTTCCAAACCGATATATGACGTGCGTCTTGAAGAAGTGGAGGATATTCTCCGTCTTCACTTCCCTCAGCGGTACTGCCTCTGCCCATTTGGAGAAGTAGTCAGTCGTCGCCAGGATGAAACGATGTCCCCTGGACGATGCTGGTTCGATAGGGCCGACTATGTCAGTCCCCCACATTTCGAATGGCCAGCTAGCCACCGTCGGGTGTAGTGGATTTGGATGTTGGTGGATGAAGTCCCCATGGATCTGGCATGAGTGGCATTGCTTCGCATATTCGAGGCAATCCTGAATCATCGTGGGCCAGTAGTAGCCCATCCGTTCGATCTTCAACTTCATCTTTGGGCCCGCTTAGTGAGAACCACAGAGTCCACCGTGAACTTCCTGAAGGACTCTTTTCGCTTCGTCAGGTCCGAGGCATCTCAGCCACAGAGAATCAAACGACTTCTTGTATAGAGTATCATTGACGAAGGCGAAAGACAGAGCTCGTTTCATGAGCTGATGTCTTGTGGATGCATCTTCGGGCATTCAATGGGACTTAAAGTAGTCTATGAAAACTTCCCTCCAGTCCTTAGCCTTTTCTCATTCTTTTATTTGTAAGGTCGTCTGCTCAGTCGCTCCCTTTTCCTCGGATGACTCCGGAGGTATTTCTGCTGGAGCAAGCACCCGACGGCTTTGTACCACGATTCTAACGGCATCGAGGTTCTCGTCAGCCAGTTCTTTAGCAAGTTTGGCCAACGCGTCTACTTTGCTATTTTCCGCACATGGTATGCTTTCCAAATTATAGGAGGGAATTTGGGTCAACAGTTGTTGCACTTTTTCACCGTACTTCACCAATTCTGGTTTGCACGTTTGGTAGTCGCCGTTTACTTGACTAACGACTAATTGGGAATCTCCGTATATGAAGAGGTTTTCAATTCCCATGTCGATGGCGATCTCAAGGCCTGCTATCAGAGCTTCGTATTCGACTTCATTGTTTGTCCTCGGCTCTGTTAGGGAGAAAGCAAAACGCATTATCCCAGCTTGCGGAGTTACAAAGATGAGTCCTACCCCCGATTTGATTATAGGGGTACTTTGTTTGCGCTTTTTCACGGAAGATACTCCATCGAAATAGAGCTCCCATCGGGTATCACCACCGTCGATTGCGTCGAACGCATGCTCGTCTGGTAGATCTCAATTCAGAGGAGAATCGACGGGTATCGGATGCTCAGTGAGGAAGTCGGCGATGGCCTGGCTTTTCACTGCCTTGAGAGGTTGATAAGTTATCGAAAACTCCATCAAGAGCAGGGCCCATTTAGCGAGTCGACCTGTCAATATGGCCTTCGACATCAAATATTTAAGGGGGTCCACCTTTGAAATGAGACGGACCTCATGCGCCAACGCATAGTGCCTGAGCTTTGTTATCGCGAAGATTAACGCCAGGCAGTGTTTTTCAATGGGGGAGTAGTTGCTTTCTGCCCCCAGTAGAACTCGACTTAAGTAATAAAGAGCTCTCTCCTTCCCTTGATCGTTCTCTTGTGCCCATAATGCGCCTAAGGAACGTTCGAGGGCGGTTGTATAAAGGATGAGGGGTTTTCCCTTGACCGGAGCAGCCAACACCGGCGGGTTCTGCAGGTATTGCTTGATCTCGTCTAGCGCGCTTTGGCACTTTTGGTCCCTGACGAACGAGGTTCCCTTCTTCATCAGGTGACTGTAAGGACGGCACTTGCCCGAAAGGTTGGCTATAAATCGCCGTATGTATGCGAGCTTCCCTTGGAGAGACCGTAATTGTTTGAGAGTCCTTGGCGGTGGCATTTCCATGATCGCCTTGATCTTTGACGGATCTATCTCAATCCCCTGGTGCCGAATAATGAATCCCAGGAATTTGCCTGAGGAAACTCCGAATGCACACTTGAAAGGGTTCATCTTCAAGTTGTATTGCCGAAGGCGTTGAAATACGGTCTTCAGATGCTCGAGATGGTCCTTGTATGATTTGCTTTTAACCACTAGATCGTCGATATAGCATTCGACGATTTCATGTATAAGGTCATTAAAGATCTTCGTCATGGCCCTCTGATAGGTGGCGCCAGCGTTCTTTAGACCGAAGGGCATCACCTTGTAGCAGAATATACCCAAAGGAGTCCTGAAGGCGGTGTGCTTCTGGTCTTCGGGATGCATTTTTATCTGATTATACCCTGACGAGCCGTCCATAAAGGAGAAAACCTCATGAGTGGACATGTTGTCTATCATCAGTTCGGTGACTAGCACTGGGAAATCGACTTTCGGGCAGGCTTTATTGAGATCCCGAAAGTCCACGCATATGCGCACTGTCCCATTTTTCTTCATCACCGGGACGATGTTGGCGATCCATTCCGGATATTGAACCTCCTGAATAAAGCCAGAGTCGATCAGCTTCTTGACCTCAGCGTTGATGCTCATCTCAAGCTCAAACCGCATTCTTCTTGGTGCCTGTTTGACTGGCTTGATATCCGGGGATATCGCCAATTTATGCACAGCAATTTCTGGATCTAGTCCCGGCATTTCGGAATAGTTCCATGCGAATCAATCTCTATGCTGCATAAGCAGGTCTTTTAATAAAGCCACCTTTTCTTCGGATAACAGCTCGCTGACGAATGTCGGTCGCGGGTCGTTCGTCGTTCCCAACTCAATTTTCTTGAGGTTATCTGCGGTGGTATGGATTCCATCTTCCAGCTCTTTTGGCGCTGGTGGGAATTCTGAAATTACCTCGTCGTTGCTGTTTTCGAAGCACCAGGGAAGGTCATCCATGTTCTCGGGCTCTTCTTTTGATATCGTTATCACGTGACAAGTACGAATTCGCTTCCAATCCCAATGTGGAACTGGTTCTTCTTTTGTGGCCTTGGGTTCGTGCTTCTGTGGCGGCGCTACCCTCCAGTTGTCGGACAGAGCGAACTTGCCAAGCTGATACTGATCTTCAACCCAACTCTTGAAGGTGAAGCAGTCCTCGAGAGGGTGCCCTACCACTCGGTGATAAAAGCAATAGTCCGGGTGAGAGACTTCGCCTGCTTGTTCGGGGTGTTTAGACTCCGGCAATGTAAGCATCTGATGTTTTAGAGCGAGGTCAAGTATTTTCTTCGTCTTGTCCCGAGGAAAAGAGTATGCCCGACCCATTTTTCTCATAAGGGATATATCGGAACCACTCGATTTTCGCTTGAGTGGCCTCTTAGTCCCGCTTCGCTGCTGTTGAGCGTCTTTTTCGCGTTTCGACTTGTTTCTGCCTCTGCGTCGAGTCTTCTTTATAACAGGTTGACAAGGAGCGGCATTTTCATCTTTCACGGCCCGTTGGAGGAGGCGTTGCATTTTGGCTTTTTCGTAGATGGCCATTTCGCGGTTATGGTCGTCTTGGACTTTTTGACCAGCTTCCCTTATAAGTTTGTCCATTTGTTCTTCGAACGACGGACTGGGCTCTTTTGCATCTGGAACTTTCACTGGCTCAGGATTAGCGTCCTCCCATTGAGCATCCGCTTCTTCATCGAAGTCATATACGACGTAGCAACCGTGTAGTAGCTCTCGTTTCTTTGACCGGATGTATCCAAGCCCGATTGTTTCCATTCTTCCATTAGGCAGTTTGCGTTGAGTCCCGGGAATGTTCCAGATTTTGTCGTAGAACTTGGCTTTTCGAACGGTTTGCTTGAAGGATATCCCCTGGCGTTTTAGCAGCCTCTTCAAGCCTTCCGTATAATATCTGGGTAGACGGATGGGCTGAAGCCTATCCAGCGTAGGATCCGCCCTGTGCCAGATTTCTTTCTCCACTCTGATTTCTTCAGAGCGGTAGAATAGAATTGCTTTTTCGCTTTCTCGCCTGGGAGGGATATAGAACGTTTGCAGCTCTTCTACATTGTAAATATCAAGTGCATCCAATTCTTTACGGTGTTTAGGCAGCACTATAGCAACTTGTAGACTTTCTTCGTTAGCGGACATTCGTATTGAAGGTCGAGCAGAGAATACGGCATGGATCTCATCTTCCGAGTCGCTACCAAAGATCAACGTAGGAATGGACGGTCCTGGCTTGTTGTGTTGGGGTGGCCCCGAATAAACTATCTCATCCTCTTCTTCAGTATCACTGCCGAAGACAGGGATGGTGGCATTATCTTTGTTCTCCGGCTTGTGACACCTCTCCGTGTCTTCGAAATCCGGTAAGAAGTATTTGGCATCTTCATATTTGCGGACCTCATTCACAGAGAACGGGTTCATTTCTCTCGCCACGGTATACTCGAGACCATCCTTAGCGTATTTCATACACTGATGTTGTGTAGAAGGGATGACGTTGTACTCGTGTAACCATGGTCGGCCGAGCAGAGCGTCGTAGCATGTCTTGGCGTCTATGACGTGGAACTTAATGTCCGTGACGAGTAGCCCAAAGCGTAGCGTCAGTATCACAGACCCAAGAGTTTTTGATGACTGGGAGTCGAACCCGGAGATAGTGATCTTGTCCCAAGCAAGGTGCTGGACGCTCATGCAGATTTCTTTTAACACCCGCACATTGAAAAGGTTAACGGAGGATCCATTGTCGATCAAGATTTTGCTTATCTTTATATCGTGACAGTATCCTGAGACATAAAGGGGGCGATTGTGTTCGCACGTCCCAAGGAGAAGGTCTTCATCACCAAAAGCGACATCGGCAGTGTGCACTTCCTCCAATTCATCCTTCATCTTTTCTTCAGCCAGGAAACCTTGGAATTGTTCCGGATCTTATAATGCCTTGATTAACGAATCTCTCGCCTCCTTTGATAGCAAAAGGGCATCGAGAATGCTGAGTTGCGAGGGTAGTTTCCTCAGATGCGCTAAGACGTTGTAATCCACCTTATTTTTCTTTGGCGTTCATCCGAGAACGTTTCAGGGTTTTCTTTTGGCCCAGTAAGTGCGGCCATAGCGTTCATCATCTCTTGGAGCTTCTGTTGCTGCTCCTGTGCTTTGGTCACTGATCGCGTAAGCGGTCGATGACCCATAGATATGCGATTGTCCTCTTTACCAGACGCCACGTAGACGGTATGAACTACAATGCCCCCTGTCTTAGGGCGTTTGGGTTCATCATCTCTGATATTCATCATCGGCGTTGGCACTTTCTCTAGCCTTCTTCTTTTATGGGCCATAGAAGTTGAAGGGGCCGTTGCTTTGGGCACCCTGGTGACTGCCATCCTTTCCTGTTTGATCGGATGGTCTTTTTCTTTTTCCACTTTCGCCTTTTTCTGTTGACGAGAGCGATCTGGGTCAATTACAGAGTCTTGAACTCTCCGCCAAACTTTATAAATTTTTGAGGACAGCCGTTGAGGGGGCTGTTCTTGCTTCGTTTCTGGAACTCTCTCCACGGGCGAAGGAGATCTTTTCAATGTAGCGGTTGGAGAGTTCTTACGTACCCTCCTCAGCAGTTCAAAGCTGTTCCCAGTCGGAACAGCAGCGTTGACCTCCACCACTGGAGCCGGTGGAGTTAGCCCTGAGGGGGAGTTGCCCCTGCCTTCCTCACTCGTTGCCAATGGCGACGTCGAGCATGACGAGCCGTTGGGACTGGCTAAGAGATTGAGACAGCTTCTTTTTGCCCCCTGTCTGAATGAGGCGCCGCTGGTGTTAACCTCTTAAAGACTGAAGTTGTCTTTTGAGAGATGATATTCAACCTGTCGAAGACAGATCCTCGAGCAGGGGCAGTAGCAAGAATAGTCAGTTTTGAAAAGACTGACTCTTTGACAGGGGAAGTCGCCTTGACGACTTCTAGAGCAGCAGTTATTGCCTTCCTTGGGACAGTCAATTTAGAGTTCTGATTCGGCCTGGCGAAAACAGAGGCTGTTGGTTTGGTAGTAGGCGACCCGTTGACAGGGGCCGTCGTAGCAATGAGCCGGTCGAAGACCGACTTCTTGTTCCCTTCCGGTGCAGGTATTGGCATAGAGAAGCTTGTAGGTGGGATCATGGTCACGAAAAACAGGTTGGTGGTGGCCTGGGTCACTTGTTCTACCGGCAGAGCGAGGAAGGAGACCGCTTGGGGCCCATATGCTACACCTCCGGGTGAGGTGGAGCGTCCGTTGCAGTGGCACTTCGAGCAGTTCGTGCAGTTAGAGGCCATTGATGCTTGAATTCTGCGCCAGGGAAAAGACCAAATCTTAGTAACTTGCAACCTAAAGGCAACCATTAACAAACCGCGATTCGTTCGCGAAAACGACACACGAAGTGTGGAGTGGAAAGAGGAAAAGGCCCCACCGGGCGTGCCGGAATCTGTTCCCCTCCGAAAGACGGCGCACAAGACCGCGTAGGTCTTGACGTGAGATTCGGGACAGATGCTATATGGTTTTATCCGTCCACCTCTCCGAAGATGCCAAGTTGATTTATGGCACCGTGTATCGGAGGTTTAGACGGATGCGGCCGATGTAGCAGACTTCGTCAGATTCTCCCTCGCTTGAGGGGTTTTTGATTGTGGGGACGCTCTTCCCTACAGGCGCAAGCCCCTGCAGTTAATTACGCTACCACATCGCGGTAACCACTTTCTCCTTCTCCAGAATTTCACTTCGTGTCGTGTGTGTTTGTTTTGTTTGTGGTTGCCTGTGGATTGTATACGGAGACTGAGTAATGCCGTCGCCCGTAGGACGTGGATTAGTCCAAATCCGCATTTACTTAGATTTGGGTTTGGTGTTTTTAGTTTAAGGATACATCAGCCGTATTGAGGCTAAGATCAACTTAAACATTCGTTAAGGATACGTTAGTCCTGTTTGAGACTAAGATCAACTTAACGTGGTGATCCGTTTAATATATGGCCATCAGGACTCATCACCTCTCTGACGTCGTTGAAGGATTACAACGATAGGTGTCAGAGGAGTTCAGAGATGTACCCTTGAAGCAAAGTTGATTTGGAGTTTTATAGTCCATTTAAATGTTTAAGGATACGTTAGCCGTATTTGGGGCTAAGATCAACTCAAACGGGACCGTTTAGATTCGGCAAAAGAGCATTTGGAGGCTCTATTGTTCCAGTTTAGGGACATAGTGGTCCATGTTCCAGTTTAGGGACGTGGTGGTCCACCATTAGTTTAAGGACATTTCGGTCCAATATTAGTTTAGGGACGTGTCGGTCCAATATTAGTCTAGGGACGTTTCGGTCCACGAGTTTAAGGACCCCGCAGTCCATATATGTATGTGGTCGTCGGGACCCGTCACTTCTCTGACGTCGTTGAAGGATTACAACGACAGGTGTCAGAGGAGTTCGGAGATGTACCCTCGAACCGGAGGTTAATTGATTTAAGAGAGCAATCTTGCTCGGTCAAATTAATTTGGGGACTTACGGCCAACATTGGGCTAAGTCCAGTTGAAAATGTTCAACATTTTATTTGCTTTTGCATTGCATTTCTCAGACGCTTTGCGCGAATCAAAGAGCGCAAGCGCTTGTGATGATGACACGTGTCATGCAAGCGCAGTGCGCTACGCTTGCGCTGCTGACACGTGGCGCGCTCTGGTGAGTTGCGCTAATTCCAGAGAGCAAAGCTCTATTTCAAAAACGCATAGCGCAGATGGTTCAGATGCTGACAAGTGGCAATCTCTGGTGGCTTGCGCCAATCCAGGAGCGCAACAGTGCAGTTTGCAAGTGCAAGGCACTATAATTTGAGAATCTTTTAGATTCAAGAACCAATGGTTCATAAAAGAAGTGCAAAGCACTATTTGTTTTCTTCGATCTAATAAGAATCAAAGAAAACAAGTATTTCTTGTTTTTCTTATTTAAAGAACCAGTGGATCATAAGAAGTGCAAAGCACTGATTTTTTTATGTGAAGATCATTGATCTTGTTCTTAGATCAATGATTTATTAGAAGAAATTTCTTCTATTTTATGAAGGTTTTTTTTTTACTTTTTTTCTTGAAACTTTTTCAGAGTTCTCTCTGTTTGAAGCTCTTGATTTCTCAAAAAATGCTGATCCCTTTGAATCGAGGTCTAGGGTCCTTTTTATAGTGCTCATAAATTAGTTAAAGAGATCTTTTTCTGAGTGATTTGGGGAATTTTCCCCACCATTGGATCTTTGATCCAAGTGTTTCTGTTTTACAGAAGAAAATTTTCTTGTTTTAACAAGAACAGAAAGATTTCTTTAAAATCTTAATTCTGTTTGGCGCAAATGCCCCAGCGTGTGACACGTGTCAAGCAGCGCACCATGTACCGTAACTGCGCTAGCGCATCTGCGCTGACACGTGTCGCGCAGCGCAACTGCGCTAGCGCATCTGTGCTGACACGTGTCGCACAGCGCAATACTTGCGCAACTGAATCGTTGCTTCTTTTTGTCTTTTACTAGAGCTTTGCTCTAATTGGGCGCGCTGCCTCGGGCGCTGCGCTGATGTATCTGCGCCTGACACGTGGCGCGTTGCGCCCGGAATTTGAAGCGTTGCTTCAAAATTTGAATTTTGAATTTCCAACAGAGCTTTGCTCTGATTGGGGGAAACATGGCATCTCTCCGTGTCCTCGAAATCTGGCAAAAAGTATTTTGCATCTTCGTACTTGCGGACTTCGTTCACGGAGAATGGGTTCAGCTCTCCTGTTACAGTATACTCGAGACCATCCTTAAAGTATTTCATACACTGATGTTGTGTAGAAGGGATGATGTTATACTCGTGTAACCAAGGCCGGCCGAGTAAAGCATTGTAGCATGTCTTGGCGTCAATGACATGAAACTTGATATCCGTGACAAGTAGCCCGAATCGTAACATCAGTATCATAGACCCGAGAGTCCGCGATGACTGGGAGTCAAAACCGGAGATGGTGATTTTATCATGAGCGAGATGTTGGACGCTCATGCAGATTTCCTTCAGCACTCGCACATTGAGGAGATTGACGGAAGACCCATTGTCGACCAGGATTTTGCCTATCTTTATATCATGGCAGTACCCTGAGACATAGAGGGGACGGTTGTGCTCGCACGTCCCAAGGAGGAGGTCTTCGTCACCGAAGGTGATATCGGCTGTGTGTACTTCCTCCAGCTCGTCCTTCATCTTTTCTTCGGCGAGAAAAGCTTGGAATTGCTCTGGTTCTTGTAGCGCCTTGATCAATGAATCTCTCGCTTCTTTAGATAGTAGAAGGGCGTCGAGAATGCTGAGCTGGGAGGGTAACTTCCTCAAGTGCGCCAGAATGTTGTAGTCCACCTTGTTCTTCTTTGGCGGGTCCTTGGCAGTCAGCTCTTTCATGACTTGGTCATCCAGGGCGATGTCCTCAGAGACCTTTTCTTTTCCCTTATCTTTTCTACTCATGGGTCCGAGATTCTTTTCTGGAAGCGTACGGTTGCGCAGCTGAATGTTTTCACAGGCCTTTGGTTCTTGCTCCTTCCCCAATGCGGATTCTTTAAAGAGGGGGCCAAGAGCCATTTCTTCGTCAGAGTCGCTTCCGAAAGTGAGAATTTGTGATTCCCCGGTGTTGACCATGCGACAGTTACCGGTATTTCTTTTATTCTCCTCAGTCGCACTTCTTTGCTCCCGACGAGTTTTGCGCTTCATCCGTTTAAAATGTTGCCGGTGAGCAACATATCCCTGCCACCATCTTTTAAAAGCGTCGCACTCCTCGGTGGGGTGCGAAATCTTTCGATGATATGAGCAGTAGCTAGGATGCATCTTTGCTTCACCGGGAGTGTTTCCTTCGAAGGGTGGTAGCTTCATTCCCATTGATATGGCTTTAGCAAACCCTTTCCTCGTCTTGAACTTGCTTTTATCCGTGATGGATGTTCCTTGATTCGGTGGGAGTGCCTCGACTCTTTCGTCTGGTCACCGGCGTTTGGCTCTTTCAAATATGGCCATCTCACTTTCCCGATCAGCTTTACTTTTCAAAAGAGCTGTGTTCAGGAGTGCATCAATTATTTCATCTGATGGCCCCAGAAGTTCCGGCTTAGGATCTACCCCCAGCTTCTTAGTGCAAGGAGTTTTTTCATCGTCTGTAAACGAGTGAGAGATCATATGACAACTTGCTACGTAATCTTCAGATTCATCCGACGAGCTTTTTCCATCATCTTCCTCCTGAAAGACGTAGCTGAGGAACTCTTGGAGCGTGATAGGAGTCCGCGCCTTCTGATTATACTCCTCCAGTGCGTCGATCTGCTTTTGTAGGTCCGTGCGCTTGTCACCAGGCTTCACGGGCTTCTTGGATTTCTTCTTCTTCTTTGAAGATTTTGACGGTTGAGCATGAACGCTTTGGCTATCACCACCAATCTTTGGAGTTGGGCATGGCTTCATCATCCCTTCGATGATCTGGGATTCTAACGAGTTCTTCCACCTGATCGCCGGACATGCCTGAAGATCATTCAGCATCCTTTTGGTTTTGGCTGAAAGAACGACCTCCCATGGAGCTTCCTCAACAAAAGAGCACGTTGCCTCCGGTGTGTCCATCTTCTTAGGAGTGTGCGGCTGTGGTGGGCTCACTTTCCACTTTTCGGACAGCGCGAACTTGCCCTGTTGATACTGATCCTCGATCCATCCCTTAAAGACGAAGCAATCCTCGATCGGATGGCTTACCGTTTGGTGGTAAGGGCAATAATTGGGATTATTCACTTCGCTGGACTGCAGTGGTCGCCTTGGATTCGGCAAATTGATAATCCTGTTGCGCATAGCTAGTTCGAAAAGCCTCTTCGTTTTGTCCCGCGGGAATGAGTAAGGGCGCTTCATTTTCTCATTGTAATAGCGTCGTCTCTCCTCCAGTTGATCCGCTAGCTTTGGGGAACTGGGCTGCTGTTGGGTGTTTGCAACGAAGGTCGCCTTCCCATTACCATTGTCGTTCCGCGGCTCCGGCTTCGGGGGAGATGGTCTGTGACCCATCTGATCCATCTGAGCTAGCTTGTCGATCAAAGCCTGGAAAATGGTCGGTTTAAAGAACATCATGAACTATGAAATAGTTGCATGAGGGTCTAAGGTGCCCACGAACATGCCCACTGCTGGTGCTTCCTCGATGCGCTGTTCGCACTTTGACCACAGGTTCCGCCATCGGATTGCATATTGAACCCAAGTTTCGCCCGGCTTCACCCTTGCATTAATCAACGTCGTTATTGGGGTGTGTTCGCTGGCGCTCACGAATCGCTGGGTGAATAGCAACTCCATCTCTGCGAAAGTTTTGACGGAGTCGTTTGGAAGCTCCGAGTACCACTCAAACGCCGTCTTCGATAAGCTGCCGACGAACTGGCGAAGTAAGAGCTTATCATCGCTGTCGGTGTTGCCACAAAGAGCCCTGAACTGGCCGACATGTTGATGGGGATTGCCTGTCCCCTTGTAGACATGGAATTTCGGGATCGTGTAGTCCGGCGGGTACTTTATCTGATCATACCAGCCTGGATACGGTCGTCCAGTTTTGACGACTTGGCCAGCCGCTTCATTTGCCTGGTGAACTCTTATTTGCTGAGCAATATAGTCATCCAGGGCAGCTTTAGAGATTGTTTCTTCTTTGGCTGTTGACAGAGCTGGCAGAGGATTCGATGTTTCCCCTTTGTCGTCTTCAATAATGATCGGAGGATCTTCAGCCGGGGGATCCGGCTGGATCATCATCTCGACCATGTCTTGGAACAGAAGAGCCATTTGCTTTTGTTAGTGTATATGCCCTAGAGGCCATTACTGTATCATACTAGTTTGTATATTACTTAATGGAAGCTTGGGATATTCACAGTTGTATAGATAATCTTGCTCAAAATAGTAGTATGCTACTTGGTTTGTTTCTACTTTAATGTGTATAATTGTTTCTTTTAGTATATCACCTATACACATTAGTGGAACCCTTAGGATCTTTGCTTGATTACCAGCATTGTGATAGCAGTCACACTCGTGGGGGCTGGGTAATCCACAAGCACATCCTTATACAGGTCCCTAGTCGTAGGACTATCGAGACAGGGCATCGATACTCCGGAGTAGACTAGCGTATGCGCTTCTCATCCGAGCATGGGAGACGGTCTGTCCCACAGCCGTCAGTATGTCGTACTTGAGATAGTATGCGGGTGCTCGTTAGGTTACGAGTACACTGGACAGGACTTGTCGGGAACTGTTGGTTGGTACTATACCTATCGTCAGTTATCAGTTCCCAGGTGACATGAGTACAGCTTAGTCCGCTGACTTGACACTGTCACTTCGCCTTGAGTGTGTTCCCACTGTACTTTGATTACTACCCTACCACGGCTCAAAGGAGTCGTGCAAACAGGTAGTAGTTGGGTGCAGTACCGAAACACTTGGAGGCAGTGACGGTTAGACATGATTCGTCTCTCTCGGTATTGGGGGTTGATATCGCGCTGTGTCTAGGAGAGCCATTACACAAAGTCCCTGGCCAGGGCAAGCGAGATATACTGGTGGGTTTCCAATGTTATCTGAGGGTGTTCTGGGCTACACTCCGACACGACTTGTACCGCTATTATGGGACTGACGTTTACCGCCCCACTAGGCCCGCCATGCGATATTCTCAGACGAACAGACCAGACTGTACGGAGACTGTCATATTCAGGCTCAGTAGGAGTTCGGATGAGTTCACCTTGTCGGTCTTCTTATCGGCATCTACCTGGGGGCCGTTATGCACAGCTAGTGCCGCTTGCGGTCTGTGGTTAAACCCACTGCCAGCGTAGTGTCGAGTCTTTAGAGTCCCACACAGAGAGCTATTCGCCTTTAGGCAAAAGAGTAGAGGTCGCATGGTTTTGCGACGGGGTTCGGTCACATCCGTGCACTTGTGCACGTTTAGTGTCCGGGCAGTTATTACTAGCGGGCTTTGGATTAAGCCATATCCTAGTATACATTTTGGGATTGGTTTTATCTCGTTTGTATTCGTGTTCCCCGGAACGCGGATGCGGGTGTGTATGCACGGTTGACCGAGACAGGGACAGAGGATTCTCATTAGGGTTGTTGACTGTTGATTTTTGCTAAACCCTAATGAGAATAAGAAATATGATTAATGATAATATTAATTAAGTATTATTGTGCCATGGTTGGGTTGAAAGGTTGACTTTGTTGACTTGTTGACTTGGTTGACCGGTTGACTAGGTTAGACTTGTTGACCATTATCATTACAATGGCTATCATTTCATGGCAAAGGCTTTTGCTTGCTTGTTTGTTCACACATTGCATTTAATGCATGAAATGATATTGCCATTTGATATGATAAGAACCATCACAAAATACTCAATTACTATTATTATTATGATTATTTTGTGTTATGAGAGCATGGGTGGAAATAGTCTTGCTCATTCTATCATTTGTATTCTCTCTCATCCTCAAGCTCTCCCTCTTCCTCTTGCTCTCTCTCTAGTTCATGGTTCTATTGTCTTATGTGTTGAGAAACAAGAACCATAGAGATAAAACCCAAAACACTTCTCTACTCATCCTAGTATACAAGGTCTAGCAAGCCAAGTGTTCTAGTTTCCTCTAGATTGAGGTTGGAGCCAAAGGTAGAAGCTTTCGGGTGGATCCATCTTCGGCACAAGGAGACAACGAGGTGAGCCCGATCCGACCACCACAAGGATTTGAAGAGAAGGAGTTCAAGTTTAGGTATAACCCTTAACCTAGTAGCTAAACTCTTAGTTAGGTTGTTAGATAGTTTGTTTAACAAAGATCCGTTTCTAGAGTCCATGTTACCCCCAAAGAAAAATTGTTTTTCACCATTTCCGCAACCCCAAAGAACCGGAGACGGGTAACGTGGACTTACAGCTTTATATTGGCCGCTTGTTCTGCAGCCTCTTTGTCCTTCTTTTCGAGCATTCTCCGAAGGAACTCTGCATCAGTCTCGTGTTCGCGACGTTGTTCCGACGACGTCTCCGGGCTTTCTTTTGGCCCGGTGAGTGCGGCCATCGCAGTCAGCATCTCCTGGAGCTTCTGTTGCTGCTGTTCCTGGGCTCTTGTGATGGATCGGGTGAGTGGTCGGTGGCCCATAGAAGCGCGGCTATCCTCCTTCCCAGATGCCATGTAAACGGTATAGACCATTATGCCCCCAAACTTAAGGCGTTTAGGTTCAGTGCCTTTGACATTTATCGCAGGCACGGGGATCTTCTCTGGCCTTCTCTTCTTATGATTGGCGAAGTTGAAGGGGCCGTCGCGGTGGGCACCTAAATAGCTTTCCGTGGCTTAGCAAGATGGCTTTCTTCTTGTTCAACCTTCGCCCTTTTCTGTCGCCGAGGGTAGTCTTGATCAACCACTGAGTTTCGGACCTGCCGCCAGACTTTCTAGATCTTGGAGGACAGCCGCTGAGGGGACTGTTCTGGCTTTGCTTCCGCAACCTTCTGCAGTGGAGGAGGAGATCTTTTCAGAACAGCGGTAGGAGAATTCCTACGCACCTTATTCAGTAGCTCAAAGCTGTTCCCGGTTGGGACAGCAGAATTAATTTCTGCCGTCGGGGCTGGTGGAGTTAGCCCAGAAGGGGAGTTACCCCCGGCCTTCCTTACTCGGCACCAGTGGCGACGTCGAGCGTGTCGAGCTAATGGAGTTGGCTCGGTGACGGGGATGGCCTTGTCTTGCCCCTTGTTCAGCTGAGGGGGCGTTGCCGGTGTCAGCCTGTTAAAGACCGATGTTTTTTGAGTAACAGGAGCGGGAGTTGGGACGGTCAGTCTTGTCAAGATCGACCCCTTAGCAGGAGAAGCCGCCTTGACGACTTCAGGAGCAGGGTTGGTTACTCTCTTCAGAATAACCTTCTCTGGGACTGTGTAATGACCCCAAAATCTTTATACATTTGTATTATCCCTCTTCAATAATATACCGTATTTATTTATACTTGGTATTTTCCTTTTTCTATTAAATTTATTATTATTTTATTCCTCAATCTATTATGTATTTTTCTGTGTACAATTTCTTTTTCTTATATTTAAGTTTTTAACTTCTCATTCTTATTTTTTCCTTCATAAATATTTAACCCAAATCCATTATTCTTATTCTCTACAGCCCATCTGGAAAGCCCACTTTCTTTTTAAGCAACAGCATATATTTAATTCTAATTAAATATATGCATGAACAACCTTGTAGCTCATTGGTTAAGTCCTTACATTGTTATTCCATAAGTCACATGTTCAAATCCTCATTTTTGCAATTATTTTTATCATTTTTTTATTCTTCTCATAACCTACAAATGAGACCTTTTATTTCCAAAATGAATGGTGGCTTTTCATTTCTCTTTTAATTCACATGTTAAATGCATATATTATTATTCACCATTACACCATCTTTATTTGTCCTCCTCTATCTTTTCCTTCCTCACATTTTTTTATCTCTCACTTCTCCTTCTTCACCTAGAGTCCAAGAAGATGAACATGAAGAAGTCTTCAAGAAGGTCTCGCCAGTAACGTGAGACTATCGGCGGATAGACAAGACCGGTGATAATACCGGCTTGTGTCTGTAAGTTCCTTCTCTCTTTCCCTCCCTCCATCTCTTTCTTTTTTCTCTTTATATTTCTCTTGTTTTATATTACCATGAAAAACTTCCCTTGACATATCATAGTTCCTAAATAATTAATTAAATGGATACATATATAAATAATGAACACACAAACATACACACATATATAGTTTGTAAAGTCTTTTTCATTACTCTCAATTCACATGTTAAGATTTCATAGTGACCAATTAGGATTCCATGTTTGTTGTTTTATTTTAAATCACTTTATTTAAAATTTGTTAAAAAAAATGAAGTTACGAATAAATACCATGGTTTTCTCATTTCTCACATATGACATATCAATACCTTTAGTTTTAAAATAATTTTTATAAATTAATTTTTAATTCTGAAAATTTCAGTAAATTTACATATGATAGAATATATTATTTTGTATACTCTGTAAAAATTTTAGATCAAACCGCATAATGGTTTAGGAATTATATCGTTTTTATTCACTGATCGTAAAACAGAAAACTGCAGTTATCGGTCAATTTCTAGGACACATAACTTGGTATACCGGTATCCAAATTGAGCAAACTCAGGTGTTTTTGATATCTAAATCGAATGATATAGATTTTCTTAGTTTTATAGGTTTATTGAAAACCTATCTAAGATAAAGAAAACTGCGTTACAATATTAAGTGACGGATCTGGACAGAATCTGTCCTGATTCGCACACTGTTTTTAAATTAGACATAACTCAAACTCCCGGTGTCCGTTCGTGACAAAATTTAGATGTGTAGACGCAAAATTTATAGAACTATAATTTTATGTACACTTTATTACTTATAAATGCATGAAACAACCCGATATAGGCTTTGCAATACAATATATAGTTGCTGTCCAGAAATCTGAATTTCTGTTTTAAACGCTGATATTAAAATGATCATAACTAGAGTTTCAGAAATCCAAATTATATGAATATTTGTGTTTTGGATAAGTACATCGAAATACCTACAATTTTCTAATAATTTTTGTAACCTGAAACTTGATGGAAATTAACTCAAACTGTGTTTTAAAAATATGTGACGTGCTGAACAGATTCTGATCTGTTTTGCGCAACGATACGAAAACAGATATATCTCTCAAACCGGTAGTCGTATTTAGGTGAAACTGGAACTCACGCATGCAAAACACTTAGAGCCATATTTTTGTTTATGTTCTGCATTCGTTCGACTTGATTAATTAGTCGTACATAATATTTCTTTATAGCATTGTTTTTATAGTTACTCGTATAATATACTTGACTCATTTCATGCTATTCGAACATGTATACATATTTATCTTGATCATTAAATTGTTGTATGTACATAAAGATGATAATTAAATACTTGAGTTCTATTTTGAAAACTATACAAAAATATTTTTACATAAAACCCCCTCAAGTTTTATAAATTACAATAAGAACCCTACTAAATATAGGTTTAAGCGGGACCAGTCTCTTGAGCCTCAGGGAGCCGGAGATATGGATGCTTTCCTGTTTAAGGTAGACAACTTAACAAACGATGTTATCAACACGGTAATTGTCTTTGAAAAAGACACAAATCATGCCGCCCATGTGCAGCGGTTACCGATAACATCAAAACCTAATTCAGGACTTCAATTTACTTTTCTAATTGTCTGACTCAGTTTGAGTCTCAGTATAATCTAACTTGAATATGATTCAAGTACAATCTACAATCTACAATATTACAATTCAACATGAATCCATGAATTCATTATTCCATATATTAAATCTATCAACTTGACTGAACCGAATTATGGATATACATTCCATTTACATGATTATACAGTTACATCCATGATTCTACAGTTACATACATTATTCTCCAGTTATATCTGTTTACTGATATTATGGCTTCGGTCAGTCATCTAAACATACAATCTATATTACATGACAATTCAAATTGCAATACAATACAATCAAGATAACACGGGGTTAAGGGGTAGACTGGTACAGAAGGTGTTAAAAGTGGCACGAGACTGCAAGATTAAGACACCTAACCTGAATCCAATTGCCGTTGTTCCGGGTTGTATAACGGAGTCTTGTACTTCCATTTGCCTCTAGTCTCTGGCATATAGAGACTCCTCTCGTATACACTGGCATCCTTCTGTACCAAGCTACAAACAACAGCGTTAACACAACAATACAACACTATAATACAATTTTAAAAGATACTCTCTTATTCTGTCTATTCTACTTTCCTCTTTCCTTTGGGACTTACCGAGCGACCTGTTCGCTGACGACATTCTATTTTTTTCTTCTTTGAATGTCGTCAGGTGGTTTGGACCCGACAGAGATCGCGCCATCTGCAGAAGACTTGGAGCAGTTTTCCGAAGATCCAGCACTTTAGTTTTATTGCACACTTTTCCATTCAGTACTTTTCATTTCCTGTTATGCCACTGTTTAGGCATCGTCTTTATTTCGGTTGTATTTCCTTTTCATGTATTGTACAAAAGAATGTTGATAAATAAAAGTTGCCGGTCAGTTTATATCTTGTCTCTTGTGTATTTACTTTTATATTGCTTAGTTACGCTTAGCGTATTTGCTTCTGAGTAAATACGTAGTGGACCGGTTGCGTCCCCTTCGCCGTAGAATAGAAAGCGGGGCGTGACAGACTGCAGGCTTCATTGTGGGCCCACAGGAATTTTGGCCCAATCTGGAGAAGACCGAGGCACTGGTGCTGGACGACCCGTTGAGAGGGGCCACATTAGCTGTAAGTCGATCGAAGACCGACTTCTTGGGAGCTTCTGGTACGAGCACGGGAGCAGTGAAGCTTGTTGGCGGGAGCATGGTCCCGAAAAACAGTCCAGTAGTAGCCTGGGTGACCTGTTCTACCGGCATCGTGAACAGGGACGCCGCTTGAGGTCCATAAGCTACACCTCCAGGTGAGGCGGAGCGTAGGTTGCAGTTGCAGTTGGAACATCTTGCACAAGTGGACGCCATTGATTCTTTGCTTTCTTTAACAAGCAAAACGCCAAATCTTAGTACCTTGAAACCCAAGGGCAACCATTAACAAACCGCGATTGGTTCGCGAACACGACACACGAAGTGTGGAGCGGAAATAGGAAAATGTCCCACCGGGCGTGCCAGAATCTGTTCCCCTCCGAAAGACACGACAGAGACGTGGTGAACGTCTAGCCTGAATTTTGGGGCAGATGCCAATTGGTGCTATCCGTCCACCTCTCCGAAGATGCCAAGTTGATTTATGGCACTGTGTATCGAAGGTTTAAACGGATGCGGCCGATGTAGCAGACTTCGTTAGATTCCCCCTCGTTGATGAGGGGTTTTTGATTGTGGGATGCTCTTCCCTGCAGGCGCAAGCCCCTGCAGTTAATTACGCTACCGCATCGCGGTAACAACTTTCTCCTTCTCTAGATGGTCACTTCGTGTCGTGAGTGTTTGTTTTGATTGTAGTTGCCCGTGGATTGTATACGGAGACTGAGTTATGTTGTCGCCCGTAGGGCGTGGACTAGTCCAAATCCGTATCTTTCTTAGATTTGGGTTTTGGGGGGGGTGTTTAAGGATACGTTAGCCTTATTCGAGGCTATGATCAACTTAAACGTTCGTTAAGGACACGTTAGTCTAATTCTAGACTAAGATCAACTTAACAGGATCGTTTAGATCCGACAAGAGAGCAATTGGGCTCTATTGTTTAGTTTAATGACATTGCGATCGATAATTAGTTTAAGGACATTACGGTCCAATGTTACTTTTAAGACATCGCGGTCAAGGTTAAGGACATCATAGTCCGTGAGCTTAAGGACCTCACATTCCGGTGTTAGTTTTAAGACATCGCGGTCGAGGTTAAGGACGTCATAGTCCATGAGTTTAAGGACCCCACAGTCCAGTATTAGTTTTAAGACATCACGGTCGAGGTTAAGGACGTCATAATCCATGAGTTTAAGGACCGCATAGTCCATAGCAATGTGTGGTCATCGGGACCCATCACCTCTCTGACGACGTTGAAGGATTACAACGACGGATGTCAGAGGAGTAAAGAGATGTACCCTCGAACCGGGTGTAAATTGATTGGAAGAGCAGTTGTGCTCAGTTCAATTTATATTGAGGACTTATGGCCAGAATTGGGCTAAGTCCAATTAAAAATGTTTAACATTTTATTCACGTTTGGCCTGTTAGGCCTTTATTTGGGCTCTGCCCTTTTAATAATGCATAGCATTTATTAGGAACAAAGTGGTGTTCTGACAATGCGCCACGTGGCTTGTCAGGCGCTTTGTGCCAATCAAAGAGCACAATGCGCTAGCACATGTGAAGGTGACACGTGTCACGCTCTTCGCTAAGCGCAAGTCTGTTAGCGCACTGCGCTTTCTAAGTGCGCTGCGCCAGTGAATGACACGTGGCGCGTTCTGGCGCAGTACGCTATTTTTAGAAGCGCAAAGCGTAAACCGTTCTGTGGTTGAGACATGGCGCGTTTTGGTGATGTGCACCAGTCCAAGAGCGCAGTGCGCTGTTTTTTTAGTGTAAGGCACTGTCCAATAGCGCAGAGCGCATTTTGATCAAATTCGGATCAAAGAATTAAGTTTTTTGTTCTTCAAGGGAGGCATTGCCTCAAGATCCAAGAACTGAGTTTCTTGTTCTCATCAAAAGGCTGTGCCTTTATAGATCAAAAGATCTATGAATGAAGTAAATTACTTCTTTTAATCTTTTAAAATTAGATCTTTTTGATCTTTTTTTTATTGAAGATCTTGATCTTGTTCTTAGATCTTTGATCTTTTTAGAAGAGGATTCTTCTTTTTGTGAAATGTTTTCATCTCTGTTCTTCAAGAATTAAATTCTTTACCTTTAAAGATGAAGAAAATGATCTTCTTTCTTTAAAGGCTTTCCTTTCTTTCTATTTGAGTTTTTTCTTAAAGTTTGCAGAGGGTTCTCTCTATTCTGTATATGTCTGAGACTTGGAGTCCAGGGGCCTTTATATAGGGCCAATTGATCTGTTATGTTAGTTACAAAGATCTTTCTTTGATTGATCTGGGGATATTTCCCCACCGTTGGATTTTTGATCCTAAGGCCTCTATTTTACAGAAGACAATATTTTTATTTTAATAAGATTGGAAAGATCTTTCTAGAATTTTAATTCTGATTAATTAATAATTTATTATTTAAATTCCTGTGCTGGTGCAATTGGCGCTAGCGCGCCTGCGTTTGACACGTGTCGCGCAGCGCAGAGCGCAGCGCAACTGCGCTAGCGCAACACTGTTTGACACGTGGCGCGCAGCGCAGAGTGCAAGGGATCTGAAGCGTTGCTTTATTTTAAAACTTGAATTTTGAAAAGCTCTGATTGGGGGTGCGCTGCCTTGGGTGCAGCGCTTCTGGCGCTGGCGTGTCTGCTTTTGACACGTGGCGCGTAGCGCGCAGCGCAAGGAATCTGAAGTGTTGCTTCAATTTTTGAATTTTGAAATTCAAACATAGCTTTGCTTTGATTGGGGGAAACATCCCTCAACATATCCTCGAGCATCTGAATCGTACGCTCGGATTGTCCGTCCGTCTGCGGGTGATAAGCTGTACTAAACTTGAGACGGGTACCCAAACTCTCCTGTAAGCTCCTCCAGAAGTGCGAAACAAATTTGGTGTCTCGATCTGACACAATGCTGACCGGAACACCATGAAGTCACACTATCTCCTGCATGTATCTCTCTGCCAGTGACTCTGTCGACTGTCCCATTCGGAATGGTAAGAAGTGTGCAGCTTTCGTGAGGCGGTCGACGATAACCCAAATGGCGATGTTGCCCCTAGGGCTCAGTGGTAAGGCCGTCACGAAATCCATAGTAATGTGCTCCCACTTCCATTCTGGTATCGGAAGCGGTTGTAACAGTCCTGTTGTCCTCTGATGTTCCGTCTTCACCTGTTGGCATACCAAGCACCTGGATACAAACCGCGCAATTTCTCGCTTCATCCCGTTCTGCCAAAAATGCTGCTTTAGGTCTCGATACATCTTCGTACCTCCCGGATGCACAGAATAAGCTGAACTATACGCCTCAGCCAGTACCTCTTCTCGAACATCCCCCTTGGGTATGCAGAGTCTGCTACCGAATCTCAGAGAACCGTCTTCATGTATGATTAAGTCCGTTCTCAGCCCGGCTTCTACTTGTGCTCTGAACTTTTACAATCGAGGATCATCCGCTTGTGCAGCATTGATGTGATCCACAAGGGAAGACTGCACCTGTAGTTGCCAAAATTGACTGAGTGCGCTCGGTGTGACGACCTCATGTTCGAGTCTCTGAAAATCCTCAATGATGCCCCTCTGACTGGTCAACATCATAACTGCTGGCTTGCGACTGATAGCATCTGGTACAACATTTACTTTCCCTGGGTGATACTGAAGGTCCAAGTCGTAATCTGCCATCAGTTCTAGCCATCGGCGCTGCCTCATATTTAGTTCTTTCTGAGTGAAGACGTACTTCAGACTTTTATGATCCGTGTACACTTCAACCTTCTCGCCCAACAGATAATGCCTCCAAATCTTCAATGCAAAAACCACTGCAGCTAACTCCAAGTCATGCGTGGGGTAGTTCCTCTCATGATTTCTCAGCTGTCGAGAGGCGTAAGCAACCACCCGACCGTGCTGCATCAGAACACAGCCTAAACCCTTATCTGAGGCATCACTATGTATCACCAAACCACCGAAATCATCTGGTACTGTAAGAATAGGCGCCGTGGTTAACTTCTGCTTCAGTGGGATGAATCTTTCTTCCATCTAGGCCTTGGCGGTGGAAGGGAAATAGTGGTCCAAGAAGCACTCCTTGAATTTGCTCCATTCGATTGGCCTTTCTAGTCTGCTTTCTTCCACTGACCACCAAGTACGGGCTTCATCTTCCAACTGGATCTTTATCACATTCACTTTATCTTCCTCTGGTACCCTTACTGCCGACAGTAAGTTCTCCATATTAACTAGCCATTGCTCGGCCTCGAGTGGTTCGGCTAGCCCTCTAAATGCCGCTGGATGCAACCTCCGGAAATCTGACACGGTGCCAGCCCTGGCAGAGTAAGCTGGTGGAGCAGTGCCCTCGGGGGCGGTAATGAGTGCTGAGGGTCCCCCTGCAGCAGTAATAGCCCTGAGTCCCTCGGCGAGTAGGTCCCTCTTTCTCTCCTGGGCTTCTGCGAGAGACGTCAGTGCACTAAGTATCCTCTCCGTGCGATCCTGAGAACTCGAGTCCGGGGAGTGATCGTTCAGAGACGTCATATCGCTGGAAGATATTAGAAGGATAAGATTAGATACAAGGATGAAAGTCAAGAATAGTGAAGCGAAAATAATGTAATACAGTGTAGTTAATGTTATCCCTTACTACTAAACACGGCTCTGATACCAACAAAACCATGTCACGCCCCGCTTCCCGAAATACGGAAAACGAGGGATGACTAGGCCAGCCATGCTCCTACGGTCAAGGAATAATCCCGCCGTAGTCACACTTCGGTTTTTAGCATTACATGGTAATCAGTAAACAAAGCACAGAAGTAAAGGAAATACATCACTAAACTATTACATCAACTTTCATGTTCACAATTTACAAATAAGTAAGGAAGAACTACTAACCAAGTTCGATTACAAGGTCTCTTTAGGGAAAGCAGAAAAGAAGAAAGAGGTACTCCAGACTAAATCTCCGTTAGCTCGAAGGGTAAGTCCGACACCTGGGCTGGTTCTTCCTCGAGGTCTGAGCATGCATACTCAGGTCGTCAGAGCGACGTAATAGTAATATTATAATAATGACATGAAATAGGCAAATAAGATAATAACAGTGGAAGTAAAATGCAGGTAATCACTATGTCACTAAATGATGCAAAGTATGATCTGTGTCCCTATCAGTCTCTAAGTCATGTTTGAAATCGCGTTGTGGAAAGGAGGATCATGTTTAACGAGGGTCTCGTACATACTCGAGACAACGGTCCACATGCCCGGGACATAACCCTGTCAGCCGGATCGCTAGATCATACCTAATATATATAAGAGTCGCTGTTCGAATGATCATCCTCTAAATCACGGTCCTCGCTAAATACGATGTTCTTTCCACTTCGATTTCCCCCTTTTTCCCCAGGTTTACACTATTGATGAGTATGGTCTAATCATGTACAAGTATGTACCAATAACACGGTTTTGTCACAATTCACTGTATTAATCACTGTCACGAATCATTCACCTTTTTTCCATTGGCATAGTCGACACTCCTAAACCAATACCGTTCATGCACGATGATGCATTGTACACTGAATAATAACACGCACTATCACTAGGTATATGGCAATTGGGTAAGGTATGTACATTTATGCAGTTAACAAGTCATGTGTAATATGAACTGGTATGCACCTCATGAGCTTATAAAAATTGCAGTAAATCATACGTACAGAATTTAGAAAAATGATACAAAAACAGTAACAAGTAGACTTAGTCTTCAGTTCATAAAAATTTGTTTCAGTGCAATCGGATTTCTGGTTTGCAAGTTACAGCCGTTTCATTTTAAGTGTTCGCTGCAGGAAATTCAGTTTCTGAACTGAACATCCATTTCGCGACACAATTTTCACCCAGTTGGGATCAGAATTTAGCGATGATACAGTTGAATGAAATTTAGAGTTTTCAATAGGGTTTCCAACGCATCATACGAATTCTCAATCGCATCTCTACGTCAGAAGTTATGCACTGTTCAATATTAGGGTATCAGTTCTGTTTCTGTTTAGGACTGCTATACTTCCTGTTCTTTTAAATTGCAGTTTAAATAGTAAACGATGATAAAAAGCTGTGAAATCACTTGCAGTATTTAGCTAACAGTTTCATATGCAATAAAGTATAGGGTTCCGCAATACACAAGTTCAGGCAGCAAAGGGGTAAGCACTACGGGATAGAAATCAACTGGACTGCAGTCCAGAGCCGCTCTCCGAACCAGTTCTCGTCATATTTTCAGTACAGAAACAATTAAAAACTTCTATAGGGTTCCAGGTCGTCGAGTCGGCTTCGATTCGAGCCCTCGAACGCATCATTTCAATGTGTACACAATTAATTATGATTTTAACAAGTTTCATACGCGGGAAATATTCAGTTTTAACATGTGTAATTGAGGGTGATCGTTCAAGCCAGTAACGATTTAATTTTCCAGTCAAATTTCACCACAATATTCATTGCCACACGGGCCAGAATATATAATCAAGTTCCGTCAGTTTAAAGGAATGTTTTCGTTCGGGTTTTGCATCAAGCACTTGTGTCGTATAAGTTTTCACGAATTATAAACACGGAATTAATAGGTATTAGAAATGTAACAGTAATAACTAACATGTAGCAAGTAGGGTACTTGCCTTGAGACGCTTTGGCGACGCACGGCAGCAACAACGGCACGAACGTGCGACGAATGGCACGGTTTGGATTCACGGTCTCGGCTCGCGTTTCGGGTTCGTCGTCAGAGTTGCCAAGGGATGGCTCGCGATCACTGGAAGCGGAGTGGGGGTTTCGTGGATCCCCTGTGAGTGCGCTGGGGTCGACGGTGGTCGGCGGTGGTCGCTCTGGCGATGGATACAGCAGGGGGTGAGGTTGCAGCGAGGGGTTTGGTGTGGGTTTTGGAGTGAGGGAGTGAGGTAGTGGGGGCTCGGATTTGGTGGTAATGGTGATGATGCTAATGACGCAGAGGGTCGACGAGATGGTTCAGGGCAGTGGGGACCTCGACGGCGTGAGGGTGCAGGGGAGGCTCGGCGGCGGCGGTTTGGAGATGGTGAGGAGGGGTTAGGCGAGGGGGGTGAGGCAGTATAGGGGTTTGAGTTTTGGAGAGAGGAGCGAGGGAGGAAAGACGAGGAGTTTGGTGTGGTCAAGGTGGTCGTCCTCGTCGTCGTCGTCGTCGGTGAGGGCTCGAAGCTTGGAGTTTTTGGAAGAGGAGAGGAGTTAGTTGGAGATCGAGAGTGAGGAGAGAGAGCGGGTTAGAGGCGAGGAGGGTGAGCTTGAGGAGCTTGCGCGGTCGTGGTTGAGTTGCGGGACCGTGGGTCGGCGACGCGGGCGTGGGGCGACATGGGCACGACGTGGGAAGCTCGAGGACGTGGGTTCGCGCAGAGGAAAAAGGAAAGAAGCGGGAAAATTTGTGGGGAAGAGGAAAGGTTTGGTAACAGGTCGGGTAGGGTTTGTTGGGTGTTTAGGTTAGGGATTTGGCCGGTGGGTTTATTATTTGTTTTAATTCATTTGGTTTTTGTTTGTTTGGGCTGGGGAAGTGCTGGGCTGGTTTAAATAGGGGTATATGTATATAGCTTTTGGTTTTTTTTTTCTGTTGGGCATGGGTTTTAGATTAATTTTGTAAAGGAGATTTTAAAGGTTTGGAAAAAGAATCAATTATTAAAAACCCAGCAACCAATTTCCTACAAAATTACGAGGAAAAGGAAAATATCGGGGAACTAGGAAAATAGAAAAATTCTATAGATGGGAACGGGGATTTACACTGATAATTAAACAGGCCATGTTAGGGTTTGATGGAGGGCTAGATCTCCTTCAGATGCTGTCCTCCGTCGATCTGTCACGAGCGTTGTTGAACGGTTGAGATTTGGTTTGAAGGTTGTCTCCTTGAGAGCGTGGATCTCAATGGGTCGATTTTGATGTGGAAGTCGAGCTATCTGTAAAGAAGTCCCGGGATGGTTGTACCATCAAGGACCCTCCGACGATCGAGTTTGCCGAAGAAAATGAGCAGAGTAGTGGCTTATTGAATTCAGATGCCCTTACCTGAGTCGTCTGAGAGAGGGGTTTTTATAGTGGTCGCATGGAACGAGCAGGCGCTAGATTTTCTCCTTCGGTTATGTCCCTGATGTTACGCCGACAGAATTCCTCCATAAATGCGGGATGCGCCGGTATGGGATACGGGGCATAGGGCAGCGGATATCTCGCTTCGACGATATTCGCGGAGCCGTTGCGGAGACACATGGGCTCCGTTTTCTTGGTTGATCGGGAGAGTCAAGGAAGCTCGGCCTATCAGAAGGCATAGAAGCGAGTCGGGAGGCCGAGAAAGCTCGGCACGTCGGGCGGCTCGGAGACGAGCTGGGAGGCCGAGGAACCTCGGCATGTCAGACAGCTCGGAGGCGAGCAAAGGGCATGAGAAAGCTCGGAGACGAGCTATTGGTAGTTTCTTAGGTGAAGGTGGAAATGTATTTAGGGAAGTCCATTAGGAGGTCGTCCACATTCCTCGAGACGAAGTCCTGAGGAATCCTCATCATGCGACTCATCTATTCCACCCCGTAGTTTTCGGGACACGTCATCAGCCACATGTCGTAATGTAAGGAGATACTACTTAGGAGCATCATCAGAGAGTAGTAGGGGCAGACCCCAATTTGTATAAAACCTAAGAAAATATCAGGAAAAAAATGAAAAAGAAATTTACTAACCCTCGATGATGATGATGATGATGATGATTGAGAGAAAGAAATAGGGCTTGCAATTGGGATGTTAACAAGGGTTTCCTTGTTTAAGGCCCGTTGAGGCCCATTAAAGACTTTGATGGGCTGCTTTCTCAACTTTGCACATCTCCAGTAATTTTAAGGAGGTTAAAAAAGGATTGGGGCCCCTTCAAGAACTGACGTCCAGTAGGAGCCCATATACTTAGCTTACCAGTTCAGGGTCCATGTTATTATCCTGCTCATCACGATATTCCATACCATTAGATCCAACGGTAAGTGAGTGGATAAACAGAAAGTCCATAGGTCAATGTGTTTTGATCTGTGGCGTATAATAATAGCATGAATAATAGCATCCTCCTCCAATCCACCAGCCTCAAGGGCTAGTTTAAGTATTGATCGATAGAAATTGTCAAATTAATTCATCTTCGTATTTAAAAAAAAACATAGAAAAAAAATAGAAATCCATGTCCAAATCAACATGATAAATGCTTAAATAAAACCGGTTGTAAGAAATGGTCGAATAACTAGTTATATCGTTGCTATTAATTTCTTCTTTACTATATTATAATGCAAACACAAAAGGATGTGTAGCGCTTGCCTGTGTTTTCAATTTCAGTTCAAGGTAAAAATTAGAAAACAGGAGAGGGGGGGAGAGAGGGGAGGGGGAAATCCTAAATTCCTAATATTACATATCGCCATATCTTCTTTATAATCAGCCTAGATGGTAAATAAACATCCTCTACTTATGATCACGTGCAACCTACGTGCAATAAACTAGTCTGCATAAAGTCTGGTCCTGCCGTTTAAAATTTGTATTGTGACCTTAGAAAAAAGACACATCTGGTGTCTTTATTACTAACATTTTTTCAATTTTCTAGACCTTTAGTAAAAGTTTGATTTGGTCTGAGGAAAAATCATGGAAGGATATTAAAAGGTCATGTTGAACAAAATATTCAAATTTGGACCAAGTATAGGAGGCAAATGCTGTGGGATGCATACATAAATAAAGCCTGTGCCATGTCCAAAGAGCCAAGGAATTTGGGTAAAGAGAATTTCTAAGGAAACCAATGGTGAAGAAATTCAGCTGTATGGCACTTGTTGTCATGCTCATTGTTTGCTATAACGCAGGAGCCGATTCAAGAGTCATACACCTTCCATCTTTCCATGTCGCAGGTTTACCACCTTATTTTTTGTTTTTGATTTTTTTTTTCCCTTTCCTTTTTGCCCCTCATGAAGCTATACTTTTTTGTTGATTAAATTTAAGACGTGGAAAACTTGGCAAGGGGCATATGGCATATTTTTCTTTAAGTTACTTGGGGCTACAGTCGACTGTAGCCACCACGTCCTAAATATGGTAAAACGTATCCTCGTGGTTAAGTTAACAACATGAGATCTATCGGGCTGTTTCTATTGCTACGATCGACCGCAACCATGTTTTGTCTTTTTCTATTTAACAACATAGTAAGTCTTTTTTATTTGTTGCATGCCGTGCACATGTGATTTTGACCATTTTGATATCCTTCCAACATGTTTAGGGCAAGATAATTTTGAGCCGAACACTAAAAATCTAAGCATAGAGAGGACAAATCCATTTATTAATTACTCTTGGCATAGAATTTTTTTAGTTATCCAACAATTGATAGATGTTTGGATGATTGGATCCTACCAGCGTACCTTTTCACTAAATTTTTAATCAAAGAATCCAAATTTTTACGGAACCAATTCCGTTTTGGATGCGAAGGATTTGTCCAATGACGGAGAAAAGAAAGAAAAGCAAAAGAAAAACAATTCCTTGACATTATACGACAATTTCTATAAAAAATGTTATTAATACATAGAAAACAGAAATATTTATTGACTTAATTGTTTATACAAATAAAATTCATGTTGTACCGTTTATACAGGACACCTTGAGCATGGCATGAAAAGACGGGGAAGAGAACTATTGGGCAGCAGAGGTCCTAACGGCCCGCCGTCTCCTTCTGGACACCCTGAAATCCACAATAACGGCTAGAGTATTGTGTATTACAATGTAAAACATGCCTAATGAAATCTTTAAGAAAATCAAACTCAGATAATAAGTTTTCCTTTCTTATATATTTCATGTTTTTTTTTTGTATTTTGTTAAGAATAATATCTTGCGCATGTAAAATATGTTCTCCATTTTCTAAACTGCCCGGTTATCACTCAATGATATCGTACGGCTTCTTATTTAAAATTGAGTTTATGCTATCTAAAGAACTATCTGGACGAGGATAATCTTTTATGTACTTCGACTCAATTTTTATGCTTTTATAATGAAGATCATGTTGGGTCAAATATATCCTTTGAGAAAATAGATAAAAAAGAGGTGTCCCATCAATCCATTTAACTTGTTGGTTTTCTTTTTTTAGGGTATTGGATTCTCATCAAATTTGGTATGTTCATATCTTACACAATGATGATGAATGCGGTGGATGCTGATCGTCAAAAAAAATTAGTGAAATGTTGACTGTTTTCAACGCCGCAGAATGAAACTTCCTCCTATAGCCCTTGAGATTCGGTTTGGTTTG